>QVRM01005925.1:425000-1025000 GCA_003439945.1 Dermanyssus gallinae | reverse complement strand
ATCACTTTTGCAAGGTAACTAGAAAACAGTGCAATTTTACATAGTCGGTCTGATTGGGCTAAACTATTAAGTAAAGGCGCTTGCAGACAAACTGCCGCATGACATTAAGGACAGACGACCCACAACGAGCACATACACAGTACGCTTAAGGTCATTGGTAGCTGCGTGCTAAACATACAACGCGGTGTCTTATCAGGGAGTCTATAAGCGCGTTACAGACTCTCGGTGAAAAGAAAGCCCATCACACTCTTATGGCATGTCGATTTGACCAAGCTGAGTTTCTCCAATTGTTGGCGGCGGAACAGTTATGACCAGATTGCCATGTACAAGACTATACGTGCGAGCTTGGCGTCAAAGAGGCACAGAGTTGCCTTAAGCGAAAGCATCTGCAGCGCCCAGCGTATACCAACTGAAGCAACTAAATTATTTGCCGTAAAACGGAACACTATGCCGAGGTACCTGAAGCTCTTGGCGTTGCTGAGGTCGGTCGTGTTGAGAGGAAGTGTGTCAGTGCTTCATTGCCTGCAACGCTTGCCTGTTTTCGAACTTTCATCGTTTCAGTCATCGAAAAGTCGGTCTTCAGGCCTTCGGGATCTCTAGGCCCATCCGTGACATCCACAAAGCCCTATTTAGCCAGTGATTGCTGCACTTGGAATCTTGGACGTTTCATACAGAACCACATCGTCGGCATACATTAACGTCTGCACTATACCTCACGTGTTTCCACTACACACAAAAAAGTGGCCAGAAGTGCGGAGTAATGGGCTCAGGTGATGAACCCTGCGCGACTCTATTCGCCTTGAGGAACTTGTTCCAACTCTACAATGCCGTCTTCAATTCAGATCGGACGAAGGATATTTATCGGCACACTAGCTTGAGCCAGATTGATGATGATAGTCTTGTCTCTAGATGCGAAATCAAATGCCACGCAAAAGTCTACGGAAACAGTTCTGTGCACCACCTCGTTGTCGAAGAAACCTCTGTACGTCGACTAGCAAATACCTGCAGTGTAAAACGGTAGAATGGCCGTCTCTGAATCCGTACTGCTTTTCTGGTCCAATCACATCGTGCAATTCTAAGAAGCTATATATATACATATATATAAGTGTAGCAAAATATACATTTGTGATGTAAGAACGTGTGCACAGCCCGCTGGGGCATAATTCAAGGCACTAGGTCCAGGCTTGGGCTGGTCCACCTGCATATATATATATATATATATGTAAGCAAAAAAATGTTATCTTCTGCCTACGTAGTAGAGGATCCCACAGAGTACAACTGAATGGCTTTCAACAGCGTAAGGTTCATTAAAAAAATATAAACAACTTTAACTTCGGCCAACCGCCGCTCATACGGCTACACTGCCGACAACTACGACGTCTTACGTCGTTCACGTAACTTCTCTGCGACCCGATCTCCTCGGCAGCCGTCGCCAGAGTGCACATCGCAACATGTTCGCTAAACATCTTTCTCTATGATAAAGCCGGTTCCCCTTTCCCCCTTCTCTAATTCTTCCCCGACCTCCACTAACTCTGCTGTCTGCTCGAATTTTGTAGAGACACAACAACGTAGTCATACAAAAGGGGGAAGGGGGGGGAAGCAACGTCAACACCGTCAAGAGATCAACTGGCACCAATGCAAACCCGACTCTCACATATATATATATATATATATATATATATATATTTATCAGGCAAGCACTGAGTGTGCAAACGTATTGTAAATAGTTGATAAAGCATCACAATATGTTCTGTATATATATATATATATATATATATATAGAGAGAGAGAGAGAGAGTGAAAGGGAAAGGATTGGTATTTGCATGATCGAAGCGAAGCTTATTGCCGTCATAGTTGACAGCGGCTATCTCTGGGGTCCTCTACGAAAACGTAGCAGAGAGGACAAAGATAGTGGCACTTTGTGCGAGAGCTAGCCAAGCCAGCTGGATCGCTAACGCTGGAACGCGTTCTTCGGTCGCTGAAGGATGGCGGTTGCGTATGCAGAGGACGTAGGCCCGATCGATCCTTGCAAGAGTACGCACTAAAAGGGAATCTCAACAAGCCCGCAAACCCGGCGCACGAGGTGCGCGAGCTGGCCTGCTGCAAGAAATGCTGCGACAGTGATGCATGGTCGCTGAGGTAGGCGCGCGATGATTGACAGTAGTTTGACAATCTCGCTCACAACACTTTGTACTTACGCTGGTCCTTGACGCTGAAGTCCACGCGCAATGGCGGATGTCAAACAAACAGGCGAACGTCATGAATAGAAAATAATAGAATGCACTTTTCTTCTGACATATTAAAGTTGGCTGGACAAAGAGACGGGGTGGCTGGTTCCTGGCACGTGCACAGCCCGATAGTGGCGTCTCATAAATGTCCTGTCTGGCGGTAGAAGGAGTTTGTGACATTGTAGCTTGTAGTGTCGGGAACTGCGATGGGACGATCCCTGGCTGAGAATCCATATCCTTGATATATGGCCGTCTGAATACGTCGTTTGATTGATCTTTTCGCGCGTACACGTAATGGCTTGGAGGGGGGGGGGGAGGCAACTGGAAGACAACTCGTCAAATGCTCATCAGTTCCAATATCTAAACGTATGGATTGTGCAAACGAGATGCAGAGAATAACCAGCTTTTCGACTAGATGATCATTGGTCGTCATTAGCATGCAGCGATGATGTGGCAAGATACGTTTGTCACTATTGTGTGTATTTCCGGTTACGCGTTTTTTGCTTCATGTATTTTCCAGACTCCATCTAGGACTAGGGGTTCCTCGAAAGCATGGGTCGAACACATAGGTCAACTATCGACGAGATGGCTGGCGTACATAGCTTACAATAGGTTTGAAGTGATGGTTAGTCGTAGGTTCTATCCTTACGCGACATAAACAAAGGGTCGATAACACCCAAGCGTGTTTCCAGCACAACTCAATAATTACGAAACATAGAAAAACACTAAACCTATCCCAACTGGCCAGTGGAGTAGAACGTCCGCCCAGACCGTGTCTGTTATTCAATGCGTGCTAGTCTTTAGTAGCTAGCTGTCATGATCGGTCGTGTCAGGATTGAATTGACAACTCATAACAACAAAATCGCGGGCCGCTTCGACCTTCTGCGTTGTAGTTGTTGTTGTTGCTGTTATTATTGTAGTTGTTGTCGCTTTCGTTGCTGCTGCTGTTGTTTTTATTGTAGTTGTTGTTGTGACTTTCATTGCTGCTGCTGCTGCTATTGTTGTTGTTGTTGTTGTTGTTGCTGCTGCTGCGGCTGTTGTTGTTTTTGTTGTTGCTGTTGTTGTTGTTGTTGTTGAGAACGGTATCTGCCTTTCAAGCGTGTGCCCTTTTGAAGCTCTGAAGGGTCCCGGTTGGGAGGGCGGGCCGCCGGCGGCAGACCTTCCGCCGTTCTTCGGGGACAAGTGCTAAGCACTGGCGGTGGCAAGCACGGTCCGTCCATCCGTAGGAGTGGCGCCGCCGCCGCCGACGTCGCCGTTCGAGCTGTTGGCAGAGATCGACGACTTGGCTAGCGTCCATTCAAACATCAGCGTGCGCTCAGCATGAGTGCGCTTTCCACCGCTGCTTCTCTTTTCATCTTTCGATCTCTGCCCACTTTTCCTCTCTGTGTCTTCTCCGCCGCCTCATAGCCGACCCCACATGTCGCTGCTACAGCCTATCCTATCCTGGCTGATCCCGTTGTCTGCCGCAGCCCGCGCCTTGTCGTGTGCCGAGCAGTAACCTCGTCCCCCCGCTCCTGCCCTCCTCGTCAGTCGCCCTCACTCCTTTCTTTGTCCATCCTTTATGCCCCCCCCCCCCCCCTGTACGACGCAGGCTACTGCTGCATCTGCCGCTACTGCAACACATATAGTACGATACTAACTCGTACGGGCCAAACTGCCTCGAATAGTAGAAACAAATCGAATAGTAGCAGAAAAAACAGCAAAGTTCCGGCATTCTTTTTTGACTGCTTTTCCGGCTGTTCCCAGCTAGCCGGTCGACACGAACGTCGGCCGGCACTGTATCAGTATAACCAACAAAGGCGGCAGGCAAGAAGAAGAGGGGTGTCGCGTCTCGCCACACTCAGCAGTTAGCAGTTATAACAACAGCAGCAGCAGCTGTAGTAGTCAATAAAAGAGAACAGTAATTAGAATAGTAATAGCAGTACAAGGCGTAATAGCAAGAGTGATCGTAGTACAAGTCGCAGTAGTAGCAGTTGGAAACGTTGTGTATCCGTGGTCGTTGTCACCGGCGTAGACGTGCTTCCACTGTCCAAACAAGGCAAGCGGCGGCCGGCAAGCAACGGGTGCTTGTTTGCTGTCGGGGCCTCTTCCTCTTGCGAGCACCTCTCGCCCCCCTTCGCCCCCCTCCGCAACTGTCCCCGCCGTAACCACTGCACGCGCATCGGCGCTTGCATATCACGTTGGTGGTGGGTGGCGGCTCGGCCGAGGTCCGGGCCGTAGAACGAGCACGACGATAGAGAGAAACTGACGGGGGAGTTGAAGCGCGCGAGGTGCGTAGGGGTCGGCGGCTGGCTAAAGGAATAAGAATGAGTGGGCATCAAGTTGGGGTATCCCGGGAGTTGGCGGCAGAGCGAGCTTTAAGGGCTGTTGCAGCGGGCTTTAAGGGGTGTCGGCACGCGGTGTACAGGCGGCATAGGTCGTTGACCGCACAAACCGGCGGCCGCCGATGCAGCTCAAACCAGCTTCTTCCACTACTTCTGTGCCCTGCTAACAATATCCATCCCCATCCGCCCAACGCGGCCCGTCCCCCGCCGGATCCCCTGTGTCGTCGCTGCGTCCAGTTTTGGCGGGCGCGCTCTCATTTTCTCTCAATCTTCTTCTTTCCCCATACTCTGTTTTGTTGTCCCCGAGACGGTGTCTTCTTACTGCTCGCACTTTTCTTTAAACCGAAGTCGTTGCTGCTGATGCTGCTTCTGCTACTGCTCGCTGTTCTCGACCAGCAGCAACAAACGGGCCAGCGGCTTGATGCAGCCTCGACAACAACAGCAGCAGCAGCCCAGCCCGAGTCTCTGCAACAACCAAGTTCAGCGGAGTAGTAAAGCAGCAGCATCAACAATGGTCAATGGTTAAGACCGCGTCCCGGTAGGCGGGCGGGGATAAGGGAAAAACAGAAGAGGAGAAACAGACTGAGAACGGGAGAGATGGAGACACCAAATATGCAGAGACAGAGAGAGAAATAGGGCCAGATGCCGAAAAAGGGACCATGCACGCGAGTGAACGAACGGGAAAACAAGTCCAGGATAAACGGAGCGCAGGAGAAAAGCCAGTAGACGCAAGCGCGGCCAGGAGCGACCAGAACAGAGATCAGGGCCTGGCCGTCGTCGCGTGCAGATGTCCGCAACTGAGAACAAAGGGATGAATGACATCAACAGCGACAGCGGCGATGCCCAGCGATGTCGGCGTCCAGCCGTGCTAGTAGCGGTAACAGTCTGTCAAGCCTGAGACTTCTTTCCTACACAGTCCCGGCACGGCAGTTGAGCAGCAGCAGTGCAGCACTCCGACAGTGACTTCGAAGACAAGCTACACGCGGCCGCGGCGACAATGGCCAAACTATTCGGCCATACATTCGTGTTCTGATAGTTTCATCATCCCATCGTCCCTCTCCTCTACTCGACTCTATTTTCTTGAATCGAAACGAGGCCAGCATACGACTTTGAGCGGCGCAGTTAGGATGGTCCAACTTACAACAATTGTGGGCGTGTGTGTGTGTGTGTCTGCATGTCTCTACATATATGTTGCATGTCTGTATATGTTTCATTAACGATAAACATTGTGAACATCGAAGGGTACATAAGTACAAAAAACGGGGGGGAATACGCAAACGAACAGCTCTTAGGCTTACCTTTAGATCAGTGACTCGTCACACAGGCCATCACCTGCCCAGACAGAGGGGCAATTCAGAGGTAATGCAGGGCCTTCTCTCTCTCACTCACTCACCCCCGCCTCTCGTTCTCTCTTTTGGCGTTTCTCTCTCTCTTTGACACTCACATTCTCGGTCTCTTGGTTTTACCGCCCCTTGTCGCGCTCTGTACGTGCATCTGCGCATTTCAGCCAGACCAAGCGCAAGGGGTGGGTGCCCATTGAATGACAGGTAGGCGGCTTGCCGACTCATGCTCGATTCAGTTTGTCCAATTGTGCTTAACGTTACAACCGCGGGCGAGGTCACGCATGCCAAGCGCATCATCTCGCAACAGTTCAATAGGAGAGTTTGCCGAAAGGTCGGCCACCACAAAACAGGTTCTTACTATGTATGTATATCTAATCTATGTTTAGGCATGACAGACACGAAAGCTTGTATATATATATATATATATATATATATATATATATATATATATATGGAAATGTAAACTTATTTAAATAACTTTGTTATGTTAGCACTTTGGAGTGAGCAATTGTCTCCATGGTAAAAACTTTACTTTTTTTTTATAAAACAAAGTCTATGCTGAAGGAAACTACCAAGGAAACAGGTTATTCACAGTAATCGTTAGTGCAATGCGCTTTAATCAAACAGCGGGTTGGGTCCTACCCTCAGGGGATTATTTACAATGTTAAGGAATCGTATCCCTTGCGCTTTGTCTATCAAAATGCACAGATGCAAGCATAGAGAGCGACAAGGTGTGATACGACCGGGAAGAGAGCTATGATAGAGAGCGAAATTGTAAGAGAAAGTTCTACATTACTTCTAAATTTCCTCTGTCTAAACAGTAGAGTACCCTTTGACCCGTGGGGCTACCGATTTAAAGGTCAGCCTAAAACTGTTCGTTTACGTATTCATTTTGTACGATTCGTATCACAATGTATTTTTAATGGAATATATATATATATATATATATATAAGTTGACCTATCTATCTCAATTCAGATTGTTTACTCATTTTTGAAGACAAAGGCCATTACAACATTGTTTTGCCCATTTTGTTCAACTGCCTTAGCCCAACGTTCAGGCACGCCCATGACTCAGAAGGTGGCGTCCTGGTTTCCGAAGAAATGGTCTATATACGTTTTAACACCATACAAATAATCGAATTCTTTGCAATTAAAGGAATTTTGAAGGGACCGAAACAGATTGTAATCTGATGGAGCAAAGCCAAGACTATACGCAGGATGTGGCAAAGTATCCCACCCAAATTCCATTAACTCATTGGTGATGAGCAAACACTATGCGGTCCTGCGTTGTTGTGGTGGAAAGTCACTCCTCGGCTGTTCGCCGTTTCCGGCCGCTTCTGGTCAATTGCCCTATGCAAATTATCCAGTTATTGACACTATTTTATCGTATTGATCGTTTCGTTTGGTTGTAATAGCTCATAATGATCACCCCTTTCGCATTCCACCAAACACTTAACATCAGTTTCCTTGTATGGGGCCCGGGTCTGACAGTTGCTTAGGACTCATTCTCTTTTTTAAGCCACTCCATTCTGCGGACAACGATCTTAACGAGTATCCACTTCTCATCCCCTGTCACCATGATGCAAAGAAAGGGGCAATCCTCGTTCTTATTTTGGAGCCGATTGCATACCAGCACACGCTTCTCCAGTTGCCGATTGCTCAGCTCGTGCGGCATCCATGAATTTAACTTACTGACGAATTCCTCGGCATAGAACTGCCTTTGAACGGATCTCTATGATACGTCAACAATAACCACGCCTCTCCGCCATACACTTCACATATCTTAGTTACGACTTGAGTTGCCTTTTCTTTTTGTAAATAAAATAGCACTAATCGCCGAAAATACACATTTAACTCTACCATTTTTGCTCGAGCGTTACAGTTCGCGTGAGTTAGATATTTAAACGAATTACAATTTATATTAAAACACATTTCTGCTCTAACTACCATATATACAAAAAAAATCTTCTCTCAACAGTTTTTGTCTTCTGTCTGCGCAGTGCGGCGCACACAACTTTGCGAACGGGCTTATGGGTCAACTTAATATATATATATATATATATCGTTGAGTCGGTAACACGTGTACTGTTGGCTTAAGACACATAATATATGGTCGGCTTTTTTATTTACATGAACAACAATTGCACAATGACATACGTTACAGCGCTCGCTTACAAGTCTTATGAATCAAGCACTACCAAACTTGCTTCAAAGGAAGATAGATTGAATAGACACCCGTTTAGAAGAACAGTTAATTAACCTTGGTATTAAAGCAAAATAACTTTAGTACTGTAAGCCTATTGTGGGATTTTATATAGTAGCTAACGTATTTCAAATATAAATATATATGAATACGGATAAAAAAGCTCTAATACAAATTAATAATACTAATATTTAACCTTCCAAAGTGGTTATGTTCACTTCAAATAGCTCCCGTCCACTGCGATGCACTTGTGCCGCTTTCTTTCCCACTCCTTGAGATATTTTCTTAACGCGTCTTTCGAAATTGAATTGAGTTGCTCTTGCGATTTGTCCTTTACCTTTTTTATAATCTTGAAACGTCGTCCCTCCAAACATTTGTCCATGAGAACAGGAACAAGTCGCACGGGGCCAGGTGAAAAGGGAGGTTAAAAAATACATAGGAATTAAATTTTTTATCAAATAATCCGAAATCAGTACCCATGTGTGGGCCTGGTGCATTTTTGTGATGGAAGATCCACAAGTTTTCCCAGAGGTGAGTCTTGTTGACCGCGGAACTAGGTGACAAACATTTGTGAGAGAGAATTCCCTTGTATTCCAGAAAAAATGTCAAAATAATCTTGGTGTATTCGGTCGATTCTTTCCGTGGAAACACCATTGGGAGAATTGGGCTTTGGTTTCGGTGTCGTAAACCTATGACTGGTTTCTAAACATTCTGTAATCACGGTCGGAGGCGGGGTTTTTGCTTTTGCTACAAGGTTCAAGCAGGACATCCTGACGGGAGTTAATTTGCTGACAAATTAACATTTTTAAAACGAGCCTCGGTTCCAGTCATCGGATGCATAACATATTAGTCACAACTGTTACAACTGATTCATAAGATATCCAATTCCTTAGTCAGTTACTTAATAGCAATTCGGCAATTGTCGTGTACAGTATCACGAACTTTTCAACGCATTATTTTGCTGTTAACATCAAAGTCCTGCCCGAACAGGGGTTTTCTTTGATCTCTTTTGATTGCGTTGCCAAATTAACGGTACCACGTATACACCATGTTTCAAAACAGTGTTTGAGTACCATAAGCAGTTCGCAACATTTTCACCACTTTAGATCATATGATTGAGTAAACACGGAGTTAACGTAGCTGCTCCTCAATTTCGGCTCCTTAAAAATAGCCGAACGTCATCGTCTTCGTTTCTTTAAGCCAAAAACACCGCCACCAATAGGCACAAAATCTGACTCGTATGTAGCTGATGAATGGTTTTTCTATACAAGGCAAACCGGAAAACCTATGGTTTCGGTTTATTTTTAAAATCCGATGTACTGGAACTAGCCGATCTGCCCGCGTGTATATAAGCTACAACATGCCAACTTCTCAACAAAACTCAAGGACCTATGGCGCTGAATATCGCACGGGCATGTCGCACGGTTCCACAGCAGCCACACAAATTCTCTACAGACAAATTTCCTAGAAACTAAAAGTAAAAACACCAGTTTTAAGATGCCCGCAACCAAGTTTCAGATCAAGGGACTAACCAACAAAATAGAAGCAGTCCATCTTGGCCACAAAAAACTGGTACAGCTTTTACCACGGCTCGCTCCTTTACCCACTCGCGCAAATGCTAACAGGCCACAATGGCTGCTTTTAACAATGCCTACATCACATTGGTAAAGCTGACTCCCTTTATGTCATATGTGCAGCATAGAACGGACTGACGATAAAAGCCACAAACGCTGTGTATTTTTTAGTATTGAGCAAAAGCTACTGCCTCTGAACCTATGACTGGGAAGTCCCCTAAAATACCCAGCTTTGTATTGGCGCTTCTCAAAGACCTTCTCTAAACCTATAGTAAGACGATTCGCAGAATCTACCTCGGACGCATAAATAACCGCCGCACAAAGTCGAGCTGTCTTAAGGTCAGTAAGTGAAAGTGGCCGGGCAGAGAAACCTGCAGAAGACAGTACTGCTGACATCCCCGACAGAAAGCAACAAGGACGACTGGAATTTAGGTTTTGTAAGTTTGGGGGGGGTGCTAGGGGGGGGGGGTAGTTAAGGGGGATGTTAAAATTAATATTAAAGGAAGAACAAAGTAAGCTAAGAGTTAATATTAAGATTAAGAATGTCTCAAATTAAAGATGGGTTAAACAGGGGCAGTTGCTGAAAACGGCACAAAGGATCAAAATTAAGTGGGATTTTAGAATTCGCAGCTAGACATATTGGGTACAATATTTCGGAGTAGGCAAGAGCGAGGGTATCGAATAAAATGGTGAATCCGAGGTTAAGAGTCATTTACGGGCAAGTGGAAATTGGCGGTGGGTTCCACATTAAGTTTGGCATGTATATATGGACAGGAAACGCGATAAAAGAGCGGAATAGAATGGGAATACGATAATTCAAGAGCGAGTGGGCTATTGGCAGATGCCGGAGCAGAGATGTTGGATACAAGGATACAACGAGCTAAATATTAGAAGGGGGAAAGTATAGATTGTCGAGCTGGCAGATTGCGGGTTAGGCAATGAGTCAATTGAACATATTGTGAAAAAATGTATAGCCTTGGGGTACGCAGAGCTATAAACCTGTCGGAGGTCCTAGCTTTAGGATCAACTATAAGAAAAGCTAGGCTCATTATATCTTTCCATTTCGGATAACTGATAAACTGGTTGAAATCATGTAATGAGTACTATTATAAAATGAAGAGTAAATCTGCACGCGCATTTTCGGTCAAAATTTATCGCGCACCATTTCTGTGAAACTGGTTATATATATTAGCCCTTTTCCCATACGATCGAAATAAATTCCCTATACTCTTCGTTTCCGGAAATTCGAACAGTATTTTCACTTCGCTAAATGAAGAGAGGCGTATCTGTAAGTAAATACACAGTTGTGTGTAGGACAATGAAGACTTAATACTCATTTTAGGAAAGCGTGTTCTGACCACGGCAATTAACTAAGCTGTACTAAGCTTTTCGCAAAATAACTCATCTCTATAATATATAGGTTTCATGATAAATAGTTGAAGCGCAGTTGTAAGTCATAGTTTTTGCGGTTGTTCTATCAGGGTGGACACCAGCAGACGTTTCCTTACCCTTTCTTATATATGTGTTAAAATTGGAAAAACAATTAGCACTCTAAATGTGTAAATATACTTAAGAACGATAATGACTGGCCATTCAGCCTAAGATTGGGTTTCTCAAATAGCCTTACTCCACGTCTGAAATGCATAACATTTGTAATAATGTTGAGTCCTAGCTGCGTTGCACAGATCGAAAGTGTTGATAACGCTTGTTTGAGGTGAAATTCACTATGGTTATATATCACTAACTCATCCGCATACCAAAATCATATCCACTGATGCATGTCGTCTCTTGATTGTCGCCGGGTGATCTGCTATTAAAAGAATGTTTGTTGGATGATATATATTATATATATATATAATTCTTCCTTTGGAGCGCGGCGAGCACATGGTCAGGCTGATCAGAGTAAACGCCCGCGTCTATCGTTTGGCCACTAGGCCATGCCCACCCGATCTAACACAGAGCAAAATCTTGCCCGAATGGGTTAGTCCCTTTGGCGTCATCTGGGAAAGTTGGCCTGGGCCGCACGAGGACCTTCCACGTTTCACTCGCGTATTCTCTTCCGCAGTTTTGCCTAAGCGGTCTTCCTCGAGCGTAATAGGCCATCCCGAACGGGATTCACCCAGAAGGCATAACTTGCCGGAACGGAAATTGGCAACCCAATTGTAATACGAATACGCTTACCGAATACGCAGCGAACATTTTTGACATTTTCTGCTACAGTAAGGCCTTTTTGGAACGTTTAAAGGTTGCAGCCCTTAACTGGAATGTTTCGCTGTCTTTTTAAACTGAATTCATATACCAACAATCTTGAAGGAGATCATTCTACAAAGCCGTCAAAATTCTACACTCTTTGCTCTAACATAGATCTATTTTGTAAACGTAGCATATAAAAATTATTAACTACATATGTTTATTATTTCTTTTAAAACGCAAACTAGCGATTCGCAGCACTAAAGTATATTTCTTTTACGTCTAGGTATATTCAACCGTCGATATCTTTTTGCACAATTATGCACCTGTTTAAAGACCGCTGCGCATAGACATGATCTAAGTTAATAAAAACGATTGCCTCTTGTTTGTTCTGTTGTCAACATTGAGTATTTTATGTTCGAAGATATTCGAGATCGTCCGAATCGTTGAGTTCTAGCAAACATAACTTTATGATAGGTATTTGCGCTAGCTCGCCCGTACTCGAAAACGATGGATATATACGATGGTATTTTGCTTCTGGACGATATATCAAAACAATTTGCCTAATAGCACTTCTCAGCCCCCCTTTTGTCGTTCAGTAGTAGTCTCTAGTACAGAAACGGCTTTGGGGAGCGTATATGTAACATGATCTAGCTTAGGAAATTAACTGGGCCGTATTTAGGCACTATAACATATAGAAAATATTTCCTATTTTTATTTTAAGTAAAATAGCATATATATAGTAAAACTAACCACGTTTAATGTGCGAAACAAATTTTTGAACGTCAATTTCGATTGATTTTTGGTCGCATTTTTGGGCGCAAAAAAAAATCAACAGGCGTCAACTGTGTGACAACCGAGCTAACAATCGTTCTTAAAACGCGCTATCGGTCAACGGTTGAAGCGGCATTTGCAGTAATACCCCCGAAGCTGTGTATCTGCATTGATATATGCGTTTTTTACTTATTTATTTCAACTACTAATGGAGATCCGACTACTAAAATCTTTCGGGACGGAGACTACGCTCCAAGTCCCACAGGACTGAGCAGTCTGGAAGTGTCACGTAGGTAGATTGGGTCCGATTACGAGTCCGAACGAGTTTGGCAGGCATGGCGTTGACTTTGATAGCTGTCCTGCTCGAAGCCCTTGGACAAACGAAATCCTGGATGTTTCAACATGTCAGGCCCTCGGTGCATTGAAGATATGCCTCACGGCGATTCCAAGCCCGTAGGGGACGTGTTGGCTACCCTGTACGACGTGACGTGGCAATGTACGGCGGCTGCCAACCCGCGCCTCTCTAGTATCTTTCAAATGATCTATTTTCGTCGTCGTCGGTATTATCTCTCAACATTTGGGTCACTCACCATATGCAGCTGAGGATGATCAACCAAAGCCATGTCGCCAATTGCGACCCAGGCCGGACCTTCCCGTTTCTACGACGGGCTGTTCAGCCAACGCAGTACATTTACCGCAGACCTAGCCGCTTGTCCGTTCGGCTTCCCGTTAGCCGCCCTCGTAAAGATGGACTAGATTTTGTCCTCTACGTTGCCCGTAAAAAGTTGGGGAGATGCAAACTCACCACTGACCGTTCGACCGATTGCTCGACATTAAGGCGGTCAGCATCTTATGAAGACGCCAACGCGAGTAACGATCACGATTGGCACAAGATGAACGAAAACCCTTCGTCGCACGAAGACAGCAGGCCAGTGTTGACAGGGATAATGACGGTAGAGCCGCGACAGGCGCTGGCATCAACAAGCGGCATGCTACAGGACAGCATACCCTTTGAGCCGCCCTACGCTGAACGCCAAACAAAATGACGGTAGTGTAGAAAGGAAACGCAAGACAAAACACGACAAACCGAAAAATAAACGAACACCTACAGTTTCCGCGCAAAACGCGGCGCGTCATGCATCTTGTGCGCCGTGAAGCCGGCTCCTTCTCCTAGTAGTCTCCATTTCGGCACAGACATTCGAGCGACGGAAATCCAGCGCCCTGGTTCTGGTCAATACTTGACGTCCATAAGGCTCGTCCAAATAGCCAGACGCAAAGACGCGAAAATGTGCCAGACCGACACATTCAAGGGAGGTGGGGCAAAGAGCACAACACAACACAACGCTACAGGAAGGCGTCTTGTCAAGGCCACAAGACAATGGAAAATGTGAACATCTAAATTCCGATTGTCCCCAGGGCATCTGTCTGCCTGCCAGCCAGCCAGCCTGCCTCTCATCTGACAACCTTTGCGCCGCCTTAGTATCTCGGCCGCAGGCTTTGTTTCATGTTCTCCTGTTGTGTGTTGACGTGGCGCAGCGTGGCGGCGGCCGTCAAGTCACCACCATCGTCGTCAATCCGCCTACGTAGAGCCTATTGGCAGGGTACGTAGGGGAACACTTGATTCGAGGAAGGAGGAGGAGGAGGAGGAGAATTTTACTACGCTTGCCTACGACGTCTGCAATAACGATGACTACCTACTACAACTCAATTTGCTTTCAGGGCACGATTCAGCTGGACAGGGTTCAAGTGTCGACTCAATTTACGTGTCCGTTGTTTTCTTCTTTTGCTTCTTTTTCTTCTTCTCGTTTGCTCGCTGCATTTTCCCATCTATCCTATTCTCTTTGTATTTCGAGCGCGGCAGCGGTTTTTCGCACTACATAGACCGGTGGCGGTCCTTCCGCGTGTGCTGTCGTCGTCGTCTTGAAAACTATTCCTGCACACTTCGTTTTGTTGAGACGACCAGTGCGCACCTACTCCCAGCGCAAGTGAGACATAGGTGTACATCGACGACGACGACAAAAGCAACACCTCTAGCCACGACACCGTGTTTCGTTGCTATAGGCATCTCAGCCTCTCAATGGGCTCTAACGTTATGTTAGTAGTGGTAATGGCGGCTGTGGTGGTGGTGGTGGTGACGGTGGGAGTCGGGGTGATGCGGAGTGAAGCCCGGTGTCGTAGTGAAACAACTAGCAATACATGTAGCAGCAGAAACTGTAGCTGTTCTAGTAGTATTTTACCAGTAAAGTATTATTGGAGTTATATATAAAAAAACTTTTTTTTTACCAGTAACAGTGAACATGACAAAGATCATAGCGACGCGATCATAACGTTTGCAACTAACGTACGGCTCGTTCGGCTCTGCCTTTGGTATTGCCCATTTACGACCGGTTGTCGAACGAAACAGTACACAAAGCTGCCAGTTATTGCCTTAACTTCACTGTCAGCTGTCTTGTATTGTGCGACGCCCTCTAAGGGAACAATTGTGGCCACTACCGCCGATGTTTATGTCGTATATAGACATTCAAGTTCGACTTAATGGTTAGCCCATACATGTTTATTGATGAAAAGTACAGCTAACCAGTTAACTGTCTGATGTTGGGTCGGGGGCGCTGGATCGCTTCATTTTCCCTTTAAGCCGATGACGGTCACTGAGTGCCCATTTAAATTACATAAGCATATAGGATACCTTGACGAACCTACACAGGCAATTTAATATTTATTGCATTCTCGTATCGTGTTGTTGTTGCTGCCGCTGCTGTTGTTGTTGCTAGTGATGGTAAAGCAAATCCATCCCCTTATTGTTGTCAACGTAGGTCGCAGGGACGGCACGGTGGATTTTATAGTCGTCCGTGACCTTCGCGTATCAAGGTCAGATCGCGCGACTACTACTCCCTCTACCACCGATTGGGTCTCGTGCTTGGTTAACGCTTGACGAATATACACTGTTCGTGAGAGTACAATATACTCTCACGAACCGCACGCTTTACGAATGCACTCTGTTTGAAAAAAATACATAATTAACTAAATACACGTGATGAAGAGGATAATGTTCTGATGAATAATGACAGTGATTGGCACCCAGTTTTTTTTTGCGATAGCTGAAGCTGCTTTAGGACCTAGGGAAGTCACCAAAGAACTCCAGACACAAATTGCACGCGAACGTACCACCGTCATCGACAAAATCGTAGTACTTTCATCAACAAACCTTAACACAATGATGAATTGCTCGCATTGGCTCTACAGCGACGCTAACTGCCTGGAGCTGCCTGACTTCTACAGCGGCAGCGGCAGCAGTAGCAGACGTTTGAGTAGCAGCCGGCAGTTACCTTCCCGCCCACCAAGCACTGCGATGCCGGCTTCGACCCGCTACGAGCGCGGAGGTAAGTACAAAACGCCGTAGGCGTATTCGTAACCTGCCGGCGGGAGTCCGCCGATTTGTTGTTGTTGTTGTTGTTGTTGTTGTTGTCCGAGTGCTGACGATGTTATTGTTGTTTCCGCATATCCGCCTTAAGCCTCCTCGTTCGACGTAGGTTTCCCCGTTCGAGGACCGTCGTCCGTCGGTACACAGTATGGACGAAGTGTTTGGTCGGGCACGCACGCCTGCTCGAGTCCGCGTTCATTTAACTCTGACTACTCGTAAGGTCAGTCGTCTTGGCGCACTTAGACGGCTTGCCTGTCTGAGTATGTGTGTACTATGTAGTGTCTGTCTGAGACTCTGTATATATATAAATGCGTGTGTGTGTGTTTGCCTGCGTGCGGATCTGCATGCTTTTAGACGAGCAAAGGTTTGGGTGTCGCGTCAGTGAGATGCATACATGGCATGTCTACTAAATGGTATTTGGCTCTAACCCGCGGTAACTTTATATATATATATATATATATATATATATATATTTATACATCGAAATATATGTATGTGTATATATATATATATATATATATATATTTATATCTCTATCTATATATATATAAGTCTGGACATCGCGCCGAAAAATCGTAATTACTCCGCAACCACAGCTCGCATGGACATATGTTTGGTACCAAACTGATCGCCATAAATTGCGCATTGGCTGAATATGTCCATTTTGAGCGCTGTGAGTGGTTGTAGAGTTATGAATTTGAAGTATTTGGCGTGAACGCTAATAAAGAACTACATTTTTGGCGAATTCTCTTCTAAGCGACCATGGGGCGTTCTCTGACCGGCCTTGCATATTCTTCAGATAGAGCAGAATTTTACCACGAACGTGTGCTTAGTTTCTGTCTAGGAAGACTGCACATTTTGTGCTCCTATGTCGGACAAAAACACCATTGCCACAAATTGTAGTAATTTCACTCTCACTCCGAAACAAGACGTCTTAGAGACCATGTTCTATTGGAAAAAATGTTTGCTTTAACGAGCTCTACAATTCCATGCATCGCTTTAAAACCCTTCCTGTCACACGCTGTATATAAATTGAGCACAACTTCCAGGCGTAGGTAAAGGCGAGTACTTCAGTGCCAGGGAAGCAAACTAAGCTCTCTTGCAACATCAAAACTAGACTATTGTACAAAACTTAAGGAGCTTCACTTGCTTGCTAAGGCCCTACGCCTTCATCATAAGGCCGAAGGCCAACTGTAAACTCGACAGATTGCCGTGTACATAGTGTAGGCATTGAAGAGCTTTGAAGGGCAGCTGCAAGGCTATAGCAATCAGAACCGGTGCCCACGATAACGGCCACGGAAACACCAAGGAGCAGAGCGGGCAAGCAGAAGAGGCACAGAACTTGTGGAATCGCACTGTACGGAAGGGAACTGATAGTCGTTAACGAAGGACGCAAACCCACGCAATCTAGACGCTAGGGAGAACAGACTGTAGTAATTGAACTAACGAGTGTATCAGGAAAGGTGGGCAGTGGCTGATTATCTGAGCAAAGCGGACACTAAACACACATGCGGCTATGGGGATCCGGACGGCGAAGAGCACCCTTTCTGCGCTGCCCTCGGAGTTGCGCGGGTTGCACGGCCTTTCTACTATCAGGGAGGACGTTGACTACATGGTGACATTGGCGGATACGGGAAAGGAGGCTACGGAGTGGTTAGACGCCGTACTCAAAGGACGCGGGATATACAACGGTCAAGACGAGGTGTCCAGGGGGAATGGTCGAGAGGGGTGTGTAAGCAGCTTGGCCCCTGGGGGGTCTCGACGAACACCCACCCAGGGGGGCGGTTTCCGGCCAACCCGATACTGTCGGCCTCTACAATACGAAGACATGGTTGCCTCAGGCAACTAAGAGATAGAAAATCGCCGGACGAAGCTGTCGCAGACATTGACGAACTAAATGCCCTGGCAGGAATGCCAGGATAACCCGAAAAAAAAACAGGATGGTCGGAGAGGCCTATACATTCTATGTATGAGACGAGAAGCACCATGGGCAGATATCCTACTATTTAGCACAGGTGTTCGGTGGTCGCGGTTGCTTTCACCAGTCCGGCATCGCACTCGAAAGGTTTTACGTGACTATCTAAAATGTGTGTGAGAGTGAAAATGATGATACGTCTAAACTCACGGTGTTCAGATGCCAAGGCCTCAATAAAGCAAGACAGGAGCCGCAGTGGCAGCATCAGCAACAATAACGACAGCATTTGCAAGATCAACAGTACGATTAGAACTATGGCGGAATTCAGGGTTCGTGAACAGAGTAGGACGAGCGAGGAATTGAATGCAGATGCCGATAGGTAGAAAAAAACCATAGCAAAAATATGAGACAAACGGAACGAGAGAGGGAGATAAGGAGAATGGAAGGAAAGGAATAATGGTTTGGACTGCAGCAGCCGTACAAGTTTAACAAGATGTTTGTACGTACGCGGCATAGTTTCTGTCCCTTTCTCTGTCTATCTCTTCCCCCTTCTTTCGCTGACAACAACCCAGTTTGCTTTTGACTAGATTGATCGACAATCGCGTCTTCTTACTGTGGCGGTCGTTTTGTTGAATTCAGAAATTTTAGGCAGACAATTATCCCCAGCGAAAGCGTTGACGACGTTCCTCAATGACTGTGTCTTTACTTTATCGGGACCGTCTGACGGGCACTGTTGGATTGCACAACGCAGGGTTTGCTTTGGGAGCCGTCGTTGTTCTTATTGTTTCATAAATTAGATGCCCTATTTTTGTCTCACTTTGTGTATATATATATATATATATATATATATATATACATATAGCTCATACCTTGCCGCTAGCAAATCTGCGCTTCTCCATGCGTCGGTATGCCACTAAACTGAAGAAAGCAACGATGGCCACGTTGCGACGTAGACGAAACCGCCAACATCGACAATGGCAGTGAGGGTGTTGGGCTAAGCCCAGCTAGGAAGCTTGATTGATCATGGCCGTCAACAGGCCGCCGGATGGTGGTTGTACTGAAAGTTGGCTCTTGTCAGACGCTCGGAGACCAGGCTTTTACGTATCCATCAATCCAGCTGTGCTGGAACGATCGAACTGACCCACCGCGCAGCGGCAGCCGTCGCGACGGATCGTCCGTGCTCAATGAGGCTGCCACATGGCCATGTGCCAGTGTTTAGCACAGTGTGGGATTAACATTGGTTGCGGAGAAGTGGAAAAGCAACAATAGGGACTGTAGTAGTTGTAGTAATAATAAGAGTAGCAAGTCTGGGCAGAAGTAACCATAGAAATCTCAAAAGGTTTGGTCACTGTGGTGTGTGACTTCCTGATCTATCCACCAGCGGGCAACGGCATTGCTCTTGTGCACACAATATATAGCAAAATACGTCAATACGACAGTGGCGACTACGACTATAGGCAACACAAACTACTTACTTCTAGTCAGCGTAAACGTGTACCTTTACTTATATATATATATATATATAAACTACTAACTTGCATTCGAATCGAACGTTTGCTAAACAAAACAATTATTATATTGCTACACTCTAATTGGCTTTGATTGTTTTGTATAGATGAGTTGGCAAAGCAAAATATTTGAATATGTTATCATCGGCTATTGCAGCAAGCAGTTACATGAAATACATAAAATTGTTCGTTAATCACATGCGAATATATATATATATATATATATATATATATCTACTTATGCGCCATTGTGGTAAAAGAAACAGGAGAGATGGAGCGAGAGATACGTGTACACTACTGTATACATATTTGCATATATGTCGCCTTTTTGCCAGGCTGTTATAGGCCGTGTTCTGCATTCCATTCTGAGGGAATAGTAAATAGCAGCTGAATAACTGACAACACACGAGCCAGCCGCCGAACACGAGGGCGGGGGGGGGGGACACATAACGACATGCAAGGCAAGGAATGGGAGATCGATCGAGGTGTGATTTCTCACTTGTTTATGCGAGCAAATGCGAGCAACAGCCCGAACAACAACAGCAACAACAACAACAACAAAAGCAACAACAACAAAAACAACACCAGCAACAACAACAACAACAACAACAATAACAGCAACAAAAACAACACCAGCAACAGCAACAACAATAACAACACCAGCAACAACAACAACAACAACAAAAACATCTACAACAAAAACCACGCACCGGTCGCCGAGCGTAGCCGGCAGAGTCAAAGCTGCTGGCATTGCCGCATCGCTGTACGTTCATGCCCATCCAGCCACAAGCCAAAGCCTGTAGAAGCTAGTGGTCGATGGATGCATAATGCATTATCTCGCCGTCCTCGGCGATATTGTTTAGTTTTTTTTGTTCTGACTACCCCTGCTGCCACCACCACCGCCGCCGCTGCTGCCGCCTGTCGCGACGTAGGTAAAACGGTCGGGAAACGGTTTCGTATGAAAACTACCGGCAATCCGGTTTGCCGGTGTGCCGGCTTGCTGAAGTAGTTTGTTGGTGAACACGTTGGCATGGTATTGGTTAGTGGCCGCTCGGCCCAGGCCGGCCGTCGTTCAGAAGAGGCGTGCGTCGATGGACGACGACCTGATGGACACGGCCGTTGGATTTCGACACGACGTGGGATGTCGGGCCAAGTTGCCGCAACATGTCAAAACGATATGTAGCTTGAGTAAGATACAATATCATATATATATATATATATATATATATATATATATATATATATATATATACATATATGTATAGTGTAGTATAAGTAAATAAAGGCTATAATAATAAAGAATATATACAATAATATAATAATAATGTATACAATTCTTAAAGACGTGGAAAAGAGAGGCTTTAACAAGCAACCACAACTATAACTCTTTGTGAAGAAAAATTCTCGGCAATATTTCGTTTTCAACATAATCCCTGTGTAACAATTCAGGCTGGTACAGTTCCCATATATATATATATAGAAAGAGAGGGGGGGAGGTTGACTCATTGGAAGGCACTTACTCAGTAGGTATTAGAGGAGGATACACTTGTTATTGAATGCTTAGTTAACATATGTGCAGCCGCTATAGGCACTTCCATATATATATATATATATATATATATATATATATATATATATATATATATATATAATATATATATATATATATATATATATATATATATATATATATATATATATATATATATATATATATATATAAATAAATATATGTATATATTGTAATTTTAAATTGCTGATGTATCTGCCAAAACAATTTCGTCTGCTACGCAAACGGCCGAGTCCTCTGTAAGCCTACCATTTCGGAGGCACACGTTCTGCTGTTATTTGTTACTATTAGATTGAGCTTCTTTTTGTCTCCACAGGCCAAATTATAATAAAATATTTAGTACCGTGTGGGCTCAGCCAGTTGATAAATTAGAGAATGTCTCTGCAAGGCTCTCCACAGAAAACATCTTCGGATAGAGCGCTTGTGCGTCACCACTCGAAGCTGGTCCATTTGTTATAGAGCCTGAAAAAACATTTGTTCCTTCTAAAGGTTCCAGACAACATATTAGTCAACTTAGTGGATTTCGCCTGACTGTTTCTAGAAGCCTTTTTAGCGTTTATTTGAACATTGATCTACAGTTTGAATAAAAATGCTGTTCCAATACTTAATTGAGTAAAGAGCTGCGCAACACAGCAACTGTAGCGATTTGACTTAACGAAACGGAGCACACATAAAACGTACATTTCAGCAAATCGCCTGCAGAAAATCATCGTTCCAGAAAACATATATGCACCTCCCCCTTTCCCGGAGCGCTTTTTATTGCCTGCTTTTGCTTTATATGTTTGATTTAATTTAAGCCGGTTTTGTGAATGTCTGTGTTGAGAAACACGCGCACTGGTTCGCGCATCTCATGAAACACACCGGAATTGTTTCCGCGTTAATTAAGGCGTGTTGTGCGGATCTAACGAGATGATGGCGTGATGATGCCAGATACGCGCTATATATTTGTGCTTTGGACTTTTTCTGTTGTTTAACGCGAAATGTAGTAAACATTAGTTGCTCAATATTTGTCTAGGATCGCATAGAAATTATTGCACCACAAACACAACTAAGCCTGTTAGAACGAATGGATTTCTTACGCTAATTGTCGAAGATACTCGGAATCGCTGACCCATATCGTTTTGCCTTACGTTTTTGTCAGCTGAGATTTTACGCCTTGATTAAGTGGCATCGCCCGCATAGCAATAGTTGAGGCAAACAGACATACCACATCATAACTAGCCTTTCGTCGCGCTTTCCGATCCTATCCAACTGTGGCGCTTGTTGGTGAAAGGCAGAAAAGTAAATACATGTTGTCATGTGCTGCAGCTTAATATGGCGATCATTCTGTTAGAGTGCTACCCCATTTGTACGAGAAGCTGGCGCTGGCAGCTATTGTCGTTAGCTAACTAAACTAACCCCTAAAGAATCAGTATGAGCTAATTGGGACACTAATTTTACTGACAAGCTCATGGATAGTAAATTACGGCTCATTTGCAAACGTAAGACATTTTGCTTTTCTGCTAGAAAACCGCTTGCTAGACCACCTGCTAAGAACTGTTCAATTTTCAAAGCCGTATTTCGCAATAAAGTTCGTTACAGCAGTCCTTAGGAAATAATTTGCGCGACTCCTATTAGACAGTACATGCGCTCTTCGCTCGTAATCTCCTATAATAAATTCGATGCTGTGTGTTAGAATGGCATTTTTTGCACTTTTCTTTGCAACTTTAACTAGTATGAACATATTTACGAGAATAGGTATTGGAGAAGTATTCATATATATATATATATATATATATATACATTGGGTGCAACAATAGATGCATGTGGGTAACATTGCGTTTTACATATACATTTCCGAACGAAAAACGTTTCAACACGCATCGCATTTAAATTTAGGTATATCTTATACTCCAATGGTAGTGCCTTAAATTGTGGTCTTTTCTCTCGTTCTCTTCAGGTATCTTCCCCACACGTCTCAGAGTCTTTTTTGCAATCCATATTATAATATAAGAAAGAGAAAGCACAACCCACTACCTACTGTCCTATGGGTCAGGTTAACTTTGCGTGCAAAATAATCGAAAGCTTGCTTAGTCAAGGTTTAAGCATCATTTGGCGTCCATAAACTTTCCGCTGTCTCGTAAATTTAGCTTGCGTCGTGATCGATCTACGGAGTTGGCCCTCCGCACACTTCCGCAACAGCCTGTGGTGGACTTAATAGAATTTACCAAAATATGTCTTGTCGTCTTTCTAAAGGGCGCCGCGGCCTTCAAAGGTCTCAGTCACTTGTTTTACCTACAAGTATTGCAGTCGTTGGGGTGTTCAACAAGCTGAAGTTGAATGGTTCCGCTTGTACCTAACCTCCAGAATTCCGTCTGTGGAAGTTGAGCAGGTCGAGTTCTCATGGAGCTGTGTAAACATCCCCAAGGGTTCTGTGCTTGAACCTTTACTCTTCTAAATGTCACCGCCTTATACTGCATAAGCGGATGGGCTAGCGTGCGCATTAAGCCTACATGCCATGCCGCTATTTCAGTTCTCTATCGCATACGGCTTATCGGCGTTCCCGCGGATAGCCTCATCTTGGTCTACGAAACATTGCTTCTACCAGCCCTCCTCTACGGCATTCTGATATGGGGGAGTCGGTTCGAGGTTGCCGTCGTCAGACTCGAATAATGCAAAGCGATGATCTAGGAGTAGACGACGTCAATGATCGCGATAATGTCTACCCTCAACCCGCTCAACTCACTCTGCCTGTTAAAGGTTGCAATGCTAGGCTTTGAAATCACTCAAAGTATCAATTCTCTGCGATGCTTTTTTCCCTTAGTCCTTTGTCTCGTAGAAATCGGACGTATATATATATATATATATATATATATATATAAATGTAAGATACAGCAAGTGCCGCAATTGCCCCGTGTCTGCCGCTTCTTCTTTTTCTGGAGAACAGAAATTTCAGTGAATTTCAGAGGCACGTACATGCAAACGCATACAGACGGGGCCTCATTGGCGGTGCTTTTCGGCTACACGGAGGTGTGGTACTGTGCGCGTTGCGTGCACGCTGGCCGCACAACCCAGCTGCACCCAGCTCGCTGAAGAAGACAGCGTCCGCCTTCTTGAATCTGCGGCGGCACGCGCCAAATTTCAGCCAGCGTCACAGCAAATCAGACCGGAGAGCACTGTGGACAGGCGCCGTGCCTCGGCACACGTCTACCCTGCGAACGCGGGACGGAATGTCTAGATGCCGTTGTTTTCGGGTCAGAAATCATGCATAGAGTTAGCTCTCTTTCGAGTCTCTGCTTGAGCTCGACTGGCTACGGTGAAGAAAGGTCCAGAAAACAAAAAAAGATGCAGAGTCAGTGAACAAGTGTGATAGAGAGTAAAGCGCGCGAGGTCAAGGGCCAGGTTGCGGGCGCTGTTCACCTTCGTAACCTCGGTATCGCTGAGGGATCCAAGTGGCTGGGTCCAAGTACATGAGACCAGCTTAGCAGAGCAGACCAGCTTAGAGAAAAATAGACATTCCTTATTATATGGCAATTGTTTTTTTAACTTTAATAGTCGTGCTTTCGCATGAGGATGCGAGCTGACTCTACCGCTAGGAATTTCGTGTGTTTTATATCGTCACGGTACAGATAATTCACTTGGAATACCGCGAACAACGAGCAAAAAGCCGTAGCAGCTACAAAAACACTAACAACGACAACAATAAACAATAGAAGCAAACTCAGCTCAGAAACAACAATGACAGTAATCATCATATTTAGATAGCTGTTTGTATTTAGATACCAATGACAGTAATAATAATATTTAGATACCTGTTCGTGTTCGGCAAAATCTTGGAATGCAAAGTGCGTTATATGCACTTGTTTAACGGCAATCGAAATAGAGCGATGCGTTCGGAATGTGGCAAGTGTTTGCAAAATGTTGTACAAATGGGTTAAAAATATTATATATATATATATATATATATATATATAATTTCAATTTGTTTAATTTCTAACCTGGTTTATTCAACGAAACTCCACGTCACTAAATGTTATATGCCCTCTAAGACTAGGCAAGGTTTATTCTTTTAGGTCGCTTCTGCATGATTGTTACCATGATGCGCTCAGTGTGTGGTTGCAGGTAGCACTACTGCAACCTTTATAAAAAAGAAAAATGCTTTAACCGCATATAATAAACAATGCACCTCCCGCTTAGGTGTTATGGTAGTATACCCACCTTTAAATAATAAAAAGACACACTTTTTAAGGAAATTGATTTAAATTCTAGACCATCCTCCATCACCTACGGGTATGAATTAGCTGTGAGACAGACATATCTTTAATCTCAACATGTCCGGTGGTCCTCGGTGGTCTGCCCACCTAAGTGACTTACATATATGCATCAACACGATGCGTCTATCCACAGTCATGGCCTAGATGATTGTCCTGCGATGATAAGCTTGAGGGGAGTCAAAGGGGAGAAGAGAAGGGAAAGTTGGGCAAGCGATCACGGCCTGTTCTATCTCGATCCCGTTCAAGATAAAAAGGGTCCACCCAAACACCAATAACAACAGCCATATTTGTAATACCATCACTGTCATCTGTTGCAGTAACAGCAGCAGAAACCTTGGCGACTGCTACTGTAGCTTGTCGCCTAAAGTGCGGGCACGGACCATCGAACGAGCGAACGCGATGTGTTTCGCTGCCCTACACCGCCAAGTGTTGCCTTTATGAATGAAGGGGATAATCAAAGCTCGCTAGACTCACTGGGCGCTCGACCCGACTCAACTGAACGATGGCCCCGTGCCGGCGGGGCCTGCAGGCCATGTCCGTGGCGCTCTCTGTCGTAAATGGCTGCGCTGTTCCATCTCCCCTTGGCATCGTCTATCCCCCCCCCCCCCCGGCCCCCTTCGTACCGAACGCCTTTTTTCCTCTCTCTTGCACAGCTCTGCTCGCACATGTTGTTACAGACACACGGCGCCCTGCTAATCCACAAGGCCGACTAGCGGTCACGTCCCGGTGAGGGCGTCACGTCTCCCCTTCGAACGTTTGCGCACCTGTTGAGCAGCGGTCTAGTTGCAGCAACTGCAGCAACAGCAGCAGCAGCAGCAGCAGCAATAGAAGCAGAACCGAAACCTGCGATGATTATGGTGACGGTCAAGTGACGCTAGTGGCGGTTGCTGCGGCCTGCCCCGCTGGCAGCAGGGTCGTCAGCTTCAACGTTGACTATCCAGCTAAGCTGGCAGCATCGTCGTCCTGTCAGGACGATGGCGCCATGGGCCGCCATCGCCCTGACAGGACGGCAATGACAACGGCAGCAGCAGCTCCAAAAGCGGGAACGAGAGCAGAGACCCAGCTTGGCCCGGCTGTTGTTTCCGGCTGTTCAGTGTCTCAACGACCAACCTACTAGTAGGACCGAGCTCGTTCGTATGGGCGGCGGGGCAAGGAATAAGGAGTGTGTTGAGCGGGGGGGTTCAGGCGCAGGGATTAGCACGGGCGACAGAACGAGAAAGAGAGTTGGAGGCGCATAAGCGAAAAACTGCAAGGATGAGGACACAAATAGAGGATGCGGGTGTGAAGGAGAGGCAAAGAAAGAAAACAACCAGAAAGAGAGGGATTGGTTACTAGCGCATCTAGCAAAGGACGGCTTTAGCATTCTGAAGGCTGCGCGTGGTTCTCAGGACCGAGTCTCGTTTCGGCTCGGCACGGGCCGCTTTCAGGATTGCCCTCCCCCTAAACCCCTGACTCAAGTTCTTAACACTGGGCTCAGCCTTCAGGCTCGGATCGTTCTAAGGTCGCGGCGGAGGCGCCTCCAGGCGACCGCCGTCGTCATCGCCGTGGCCACTACCACAGCTGGACGAACGGACAGACAAAGATCGAGCACAAAAGCTTATGCGTCAAAAGCTTTCATAGCTGAGTGAACGGCATAAACACACGAATGAATGCGTGTGTGTCGTTGTTTTGTCATTTTCCTTCGAGACGATAGAAGACGGAACGGCATAATGAACCGTCACCACGACCGTCGTCATCATCATTATCATCATTGTCATCATTCGCACCTTTACCTCCATCGCTTCCCTTTCCTGTCGGCCTAAGCCACTAACGGCTTACTTAACGAAACGCTGTGCTGACGAAACGACTACCCGCCGTCGTACTAATCTGCTTTAGTACGGTTAAGGACTACCGGAAACACGATGAAGGTGACGACAATGACGACGTCGACAACAACGATAAGCATTGTTTCGTCGTGACTCGCGGCGACGCTAACACGAAGTCTTCGTTCCCAGTGCCGACTTGCGTTGCGTTGCGTTGCCTTGGCCCCGCAGGTTGAGGGTGTCTCAACCCGAAATCATTAGACTTCTCCCTAGCGTCAACGTCAGCCGCCAATGCAAGATGCAAGACGGACGAAATCGTAGCAGTTCGCTATTCGTTGGCTTGCTTCTGTGGGGTAATCGGCAGCACCGACACGCGAACAAAGGCAGACGGTAAGTGAACGAGTCTCGTGACAGCTGCCGAACGCCTCTGGGCGTAAAGATCAAGTCGCGCAATGGCTCGTCGCAGACAGCCAGATGCTCTACGAGATTCGACGCGGTTCGTAAGAGCTTAACTTTTGCAGTGCAAAAGCAATACGAGCTTGCGCTCTGCGCCGAAGCTACCATGTACGCTCGAACGAGTATGTTGTATTCACACCTCGGTAGACAAGACCGTGCATATATCGACAGAGGCGCAGATGTAGACAAAGCGGCGGTGCGTGGAGAAACGCAACGATTCGAAGTCAAACACCCGCTTTGTTTCGTTCATAAAACACATTGTCTCTTCCGACTGCATGAATAAGTGAATAATATACCGATATGATGTTTGCAGGAGCAGCAAACATACACACTATAGCATACACGTATTATGTGCATAGTAACAAAAATGTGATGCTGCAATTTAGAGATACCTGCTTTTTTATACTACTGCAGCATGTGTTAGATCTGAATTTGCCTAATACATGCCCACCTGAAACCACCTCCTACCTTTTCTAAAATAGGTTCAATTAGTTGGAATCTCAAGAATATTGTGAATATTTTAATAATTGTACATTTTATGTTTCAACTATTTATCAGTTTCGAAATTCATGCGTTAATTCTCATGTATGCACATTTGTCAACAATAATGTTGCCGCACCAAAGATCTTCTTTTATGTACGATTGATCGTTAAATCCAATAGCAGTTTCATGATCTAGAAGGTTCTGCGCAATTGTTCGTTCCGCAGTTCTCTAAATGAATGCCAAATAAGCTACTGGAATTTGCGGATTTTGCAGCTATACAGAGCAGCAAGCGTGCTTTCCGCAGAGGCTGCGCAATTTATGTGCACAAAATAGTCACCTATTTTAATAGATCGATAATTGCGCAAGGATTATTGTTATTTGTCCGCATATGGTGTGTCGCCTTGTAGAAGACGCTAAAAGAGAAAAGAGCAAAGTTGTTTGGTTTAGCTCAAAATGCTTCGAAATGCTTCGGTCTACCTGAGTTTGTCGTGCAGCAGTAGTTCTGTTGACATTTTTCATACAAAAATAACTAGATAACAAATTGCATAGGAAATAAACAGTTGTCAGAAGCGAATAAGAGCCTACAATCGTTTGTCAGCATTTAGTGTTTTTCGCCTAACAACCGACTGACTGCCAAAGTTGCGCAACAAACCCGCGGCGGTAAAAGCGTTACAAATAGGCCAGAACAGCAGATAATGACGGGTTGCCCTCGAGGGGTATTTCCGAGAAGGACGTTGGCCCAAACATGAGGCAAAACTAGGAGAGAAAAGCGTGTATTTGTCTCGTTCTGCAAGCCTCGCTGGCCTTCCGTTGGCCCTCGGGCGTGGCTTAACGTCCCGAGAAGGCTTGAGTGTTTTTTTTGGCATGGCTTATATTATTGAACGATAGTGCAGACAAACAAAAATATTCTAAACAAACAAGCAAAAGTCACAATTATATGCACTTGAGGCAGACTGTTGCAATGATTGCTCTATATGCATATCTAGTGGGTTATAGGTGAAAAAAACATATTCAGACAAGATCCGCATTGGAACAGAACTGCAGAATCATATAGTAGTCCCTTTTTGGCGTCCTATATATATATATATATATATATATGCCTCCATTTGCAAGTAAATCTATAAAGGACACACTCTAGTGCGTTTTTAATTCTATGTATTCAAAATCAGTATAGCATCCTCCTGTAGCGACCTCGTAAATATATTTACGTGTTTGTATGTGTACATGTAAGTTAACTGAACTTAATTCATCACCCTCTAAAAGCAACCACGTAAAAGGATTTTTCTAATTTACGACATTTAGGTATTCCTAAATATACAGTCTTAGCCCAGCAAGGGTAGAGTTCGGGTCACTGATGCTAAGTGCGCACAATTAGTTATTTACATATATGTCTTATGTAACCTACTGTTTTATAGTATGCAAAAATACGTATTCATTAATACTGGGCGTGCTGTAAAAATTATACTACAGGAGCAATCTTTGAAAACGTCAGGGGCTAGGGCGTCAACGGACTCTTATCTCGCTGCAGACTTTCACTTAATGTTTAGCAGCAGCTATAAAAATTGACGAAGGCATTTTAGTATGTAAGAATTGCATATAATATCTCCCACTCAGCGCTTCTTTTTTTATGAAAAAAATACACCTGAGAAGCGTAAATTTATACTAATTGTACACGCAATATCATTTATAGTCCATAGAAGCGCAGACGTTTTGCTTTGTATAGAATGTTTTCGTGCAGCTACACTAAGCAAATGACTAATCACAGAAACACATTAAGAAAAGTCGCCCAATTCCCTCCAAAGTATACGAAATAGAGAGAATGTCCTCCTGTAGGATGTTTCTGCTGATCTAAGCGCAACGATTTATATTAGCGGCGCGTACAGAACTCTTCTAAGGCTTCATATATATATATATATATATATATATATATATATATATATATATATATATATGTGTGTGTATACAAACATAAAATATCAGTTACTATATAAAACATTTACTTTCTTCGTATGCTCGTAGTCTGACGCAGCGTATGTCAGTCATAACCTGGTAACCGTGGAACAATAATAAAAGTTGCATTAGCTAATAATAGGGTTCCGCGCCGCACAGATCGTTCGCTGCTGTGGTGCACTGGCAACTGACCAAGAGGCAAAAGGTTGCTGTTGTTGCTGGTGTAGCGAAAGCTGGCGGCGTTGCTTCGAGGCAACGGGGAAATGGGCCGAGGAATGAGTCAAGAGGCGGCGGCGGCTGCAACGTCTGCTTTCCGTCAGGCAGGTTGATGACTTTTTCGGTACGTAGCTAGATAGGTAACGTTTTGGATACGTAGCCCAAGCCTCGAGCCTTGGTAGGTCGCACTTCGCTCTGGCAACTCTGGCCATTCGAACAAAGACTGGCGACTCACGAACACACCGAATCGCCCCGTACCATCCGAGCTCGACCTCAACTTCGAATTGCCTCCTTTCGACCGATCAATGACGGAGGAGGTTTGACGACGGCGGTATTCGAGTAGTGTAATTTGGTTATCGCGTAGTAGTAGTAAAGGCGAAAGCCCCCTCGCACAACAGGTAATGCCACCCGTTACGGGAAAGTTGCCTCAACTAGCATAGCATAACCCTAAATTCACGCTATGCTATTTTCGTGCGGACATAGCTAGCCAAACGCCGCTGTCGGCGTTAATGATACACTTCAAAATCTCATAACCAAAGTTACTGCTGACGACGCGTCATACTAAAACGAGTTCTGACTACACTCCGCAAATGTCGAGCCCTGGAGTTTGGCTCAAAACTATCGGCTTAATGGGATATCTGTCGATAGGGTAACCGCAGATTGACCTACAGGTACGGTGAGCGTCGTATACTCGCCTGTCTCTCCTCATAATGAGTATGTAACGAATACCTTCCCCTATAATATGAATTCGAGCCTTCGTCCCTTTGAAACTAAATATGCAGCTAAGATTGCATTGTAGGCGTAAAACTTTGCTTGGCGAACAGATGTTTTCGATGATAGAGTGAGTTGGCTCACATATGTTTTTAGAAAGCCTAATGCGAGTTAACGAGTAAACGCAGATTTAGCTTGCAATGTTTCTCTTTTTATTTCCAAGGTTTTCAAGAGTTCTTAAGGAATTCCTCTCACGGTACTTATGGTGTGAGGTTAACCCGCAGCTTGTCGAACAGACAGAGGCCCGTTGCCAAGACCTGGCGGTAAGTGCGGCCACCTGGCGGCTGCTTGCCCCAACTCTGCACGTTGCGTCAACTACAGGGAAACCCACGACGCCAGGTCCAGCGCATGACCGAAAATCTATTTCGCTAGGGAGAAGAACCGCCTAGTCATGGAGGCCAGGGCATTGCAACAGTTCAATGTGTCTCCAAGCAGCGGTCATTTACAAATGCTATTTTAGGATACTTTGAAAAAACTGCCTGTGGACGCCAGGCCTCATCCGATTCCCATACTGAGACATGTAGCTTAGAGTCCGTTGAGCGGAGCATCGCGACCTTCGCGGGAGGCGGAGCTTCAGATTATTCCGTTCGCGGAGAGCCCCTTTCCGACGGCAAATACGGGCAGCGAAAAGACCTACGGTGCGTTCCGTTTGCAAACAGAGGTTTATCAACCTGGAAAATGGCGAGCCCTCGGAGTGTCCTACCGGACCTGGCGCGCCTCGTGGTAATACTCGCGTTGCTAACCCTGACACGATAAAACTCCTGGATAGGTTCACGGACGCGTTACAGCCCCTTCTTATGCTCTTGCGTATGCTGAAAAGCTTCCAGATCTGGTTATAATAACGACAAAGACTTAGTAAAACTATGAAAAAATCATGATATTAGCAAGTACGTTTTTAATTAGCTTTTGTTGTTTAGCAAGATGTTTTTTTAAACTTTTTTTCTCTTGTAGTAAAAATCGAATCGACTGGTGCATAGCGTCATGTCTACGTTGATTTTTAGGTATATCGAGTGGATTCTCCCCCTAGACAAGAAGGTGAAAAATGACGAGCAAAACCATGTCGGGGCGACAAGTTGTACCCAAAAATAGGGCTGTTTACAAACGGGACATTCGGACAACACAACCCAGATAAAAATCTGACCCCCAGCCACATAGTTCCTTCGTGGAATCTACTCAGAACGAGAGCGCAGGCGACGGCACCACCCTTCTGCAGCAGGCGCTTGCAAGTTGATCAGCTCGTCTAACAAACGAAGTAACAGCTGCAAACCGGGGCGGCATGGCGTAGAAGCAATCCTGAGACTTTCGGTATATTTGAAGAATGCGAAATTCGTTATCGCATAACAAGGCGGTTTTGCTTTTACTCTAAATTGTAACCTGCTTAGTAATGAACAGCCCGCACGGCTGGCGTAATGCTGTAAAAAGGATTATCCTTGTTACAAAACGAACGCACACTGAACACTGCGGGCATCCCTAACATTGTTAACTATCGATTCTCCTTCGAGCTCCTTCATGTTAACGACGACGACGTTGGGAACATATTGAATCTAGAGCATCAGATAGCTTGATTGGATCTACACGCACCAATGAATGTGCTTACAACGAATCCCCCTACTAAAGGCTCGACCTACATATATTGTGCGTGTCTTTTACTCGGCAAAGTCGGGCGCGAGTTCCTTTTAGAAGAAAACGACTGACTTCAGACTCAGTTAGACGCTGTTCTCACCCAGTATAGCCACATCATTCTAAAAGGGCGGCAGTTTGTTCGTTTTGTTGTTGGTTTTGATAAAGATGCTGCCGTTCCTTTTTTTGTGCGCATTTTTTTAATTATGCGTGTAACTTTTGTATGACCATTCACTCAAGGCCCCGCGCGCTGGAGCGCCTCCTTCCAAAAAATTAAAGCGCCATTAGCCGGCTGCCATCTTTGTTTTCAGGAGTATCACTGTAATGATGGCCGGACAGGAGGAAAGTAGTGTGACGACGTGCAATCGGTATACTACGCTACCGCAAACGTTTTTACTGTGCTCACCAGGAAGAGCGCTAAAGCGACTTTCAGGCGATCATCGTCACTACGACAACGCGCCAGCCCGTCGGTTTGAAAACGCTGTGACCTTTTTGTCGCATCTGAAGTCACGCCGGTGGAGCACCCAGTTTATTCACTCGAGGTGACATTGTGTGATTTCTCGATGTTCTCGAAAATAAAATCAAATTGGGAGGAGGTTGTTTCGGTTCACACGCGAATGAAGTCCCCGTCCCCCTAATGCGTCGAAATCTAAATGATGCTTTTAGCTTGTATGTATCTGAATTCTAACAGAGAATTTTTAAGAACCTTACCACGTTTCTACACACATTGCCCTCGTCGGTATGCTATTTTCAGTTTTTACTTTGCATTGATTTCAGTGCGACTTTTCGAGATGTTTCACCGCTGATTAACCCGTTCTGTTTCAATTGCATACTTCGTAAAGTTACGTCCGGCCAGTCATAGTCGGTGCATCAAGAGTCAGTACTTTCACTATCACTCCTAATCATGACATTAAAGAAATGTTTATTTTACGGAAATCTCTACGAACTCCGTAAGTCTGGGCAATCTAAAAATAGACACTCTGTATATATATATATATATATGTTACCTGCAACAGTTGAGTATAGGATCATTTGTTTGGCAATGCTCGATGAATAGTATGGCTATTTGTCGCTTATCTACTGCAGCAATGTGGATACTTAAGGAGAGCCGGAGCACATATACACCCTTCGCATGACTAGCGCATTGGCTCCAAGAGTTCCCCAGTAGTACACGCGCAAAACAATAAGTTAAACCTTCTTAATTTTTTTTGTAGAACTGTCAACACACCACCGCGGAATAGCTAGAAGCGTGTAATCCCTATACACGTATGCAACGGAGTGTAAAAATTGGCATGCAGGTGGTGTCACCAACAGCACACGGGGTGGTTGCTGACAGCAACAATTGAGCTACGGTAGGTTGTAAGCTAATGTTATCACGACAGCGTTTACAAATAAGGTCGGTGTTTTTATCATTGATTGTACATTGAAATGAAACGGCAAACGTTTTTACCTCGTGATTAGGAACTCTTGTGACGTTTTATGCAAAATGTAAGTTAAAACCATACCTACATGACAACCCGACTTGGGCCGATGAGATTCGGTGACCTGTACGTCATCTGGGATTGCAGGTACGTCAAAGTCAATTCATGATGAATTGATTGAGCCAATAAATAAGCGTCATATCGTGTATGCACACCATCTGAGGTGCTGGTACTGAGAACAATCTACGACAAACGGGAATGGCGGGTTTTATCGGGTGCAGCGCGACCTGATTTCCTGTAGGCCGATGGCTATTTAGGGTTGTTCAAGCATATAAACAGTGATGCGGGAGCACAGTCTGTGCTACCCCGTTCCACGAAATGCTTCAAAAGATGACGGATCGCAGGTCCGCCGGCCAATAAATCTGAAGTTTTGGCGTTTTATTATAGAATACTTTAGCACAAGCTATCCGAGACTTTAGACACACTTACTACAGCCGAAAACGGTTGAAAAACTCCCAAACCTATTAACATTTGCTAAAGTGCTACCAGTAGTACTCATACAAATACGTGTGCCATACGTATGCCGACGAGGTCTGGAGAAACCTTGAACGACGACGTCTGACATCCGGACACCAATACATTGCTTACCTGAAAACAAAGAGCACACACACACACAGAACAGATATGAATATACAGACGCAGTTCCGATAATAGACGACGTTATCAATCAATTAATCAGTCAATCAATCAATACATATGAACAATCATACATGTATGAATATACACATCTACCTTGTGTGGTCTGCTTTGTGTCAAACGAGTGTATTACTTGGAAAGTATGTTTGCAAATATCGACAAGTTTACATGGCATGCACGTTGTTATCGTTGAAGCAAAGCACGCCGAGAAGGAAACGGCATCCCGCAGCGCACTGGCCACAAACAAATTGCCTTGCTGTGTGTATTAGCGAGCACTTGTAAAACAAGTGACCTCGAGATCAAAGTCCATTAGTCTGTGCCGTATGGCCGAACACCCGAAAGGAGCTCGCCATGCGCTCGCCGGCGCAGACAAAACAGCTACTCTGTGATCGTACCGTGAGGTAATTGACGGCACTGTGGATACTTTACTACGAATCATTTACTACGAATGCTCTACGATTACAACAGACGATACGTACTTGAATACAAGTACAACAACGAACACCAGTAGCCTAGCAAGCCTCGTAAGCTGACCGCTCTATGCGTAGAAACGGGTGCACGCTAGCGAGATCCGTGTTGTTGTCCCGCGTGAAAGCATTGCCCGCCCAGCGAAGCAAATGAAAACACCCTCAAGTGAACCCACGGAGGAAAACATTATGAACATTATGTGTTGTGCCGAAGCTCAACACGAAAGCGAACGCGACAAGTCTAGAGGAGTGAGGAAAGGCGAGAGGGAGAGAGAGCGCGCGAGAGAGATAATGTGACAAAGGGGAGAGGGATTCTAACCAGAGAGGAAGCGGCGATAAGCCCCGGCAATCTAGATCTTTTCGTCCAACAAACAGGCCCAAGCAAGGGAGAGCATGAATCCAGAGAAGAACGCGCGCGCAGAATACACTCAAGCCCCCCTCCCGCGACGATAAGGGAGGCGGCACAAAACCGGCGGATGGGAACTGCAGGCAGAAAGGCCAGTAATCCACACACAGTACGGGAAAGTGCATTCGCCCACGTCGACGCTTACGGCGGGTTGTGAACCGACACGGGAGAAGAAGCACTCGATAAGCGGTAAGTAGGTAAGTACGTGCATGGGCATATGCAGACAGTGAGGACGTGAGATCATCATAGTTCATCAGAAAGTGATTTTTTTCAGCATCAGTCTAGCTTGTCATGCCCTGCATGTGGTTCCGGCAACTGGAACTGGCCAGACATGCGATTGGCCCGCGCCTTTAGGCACGTATAGCTTTTAAAGCATACAGTATGCACGCCCTGACTTCAAAAAGATGGCAAGTGTTACCGAGTCTGGGAGGGTGGGCAGGAATCTGGGCTTAGTGAATTTGCGGTGAGTCCCACACTAGTCACGCGGGCTGCTAGTGGCACATTCTCGACACCTTCCAGGGATAAAACAGCATTCCAAAAAGCGCGGTGACGAATATCGGGTTGTGCTCTGAAGGATCTAGGAAGACGTATTTGAGTATATGGCACGGCAGTTACACTGGATCTTGAATGAGGACAGACATTACTGGCTAATTGGTGAAACGGTATAATTTTTGTAAAATAAACATTAATTTGCTTAATAAGGTTGCTTTCATTACTACATCAGAGTTTTTTTTTTTAACACATGCGGTAGCTAAAGTGTCAATAGATGGAGAAAAGGAGTAAAAAGTATGCATGAAAAAAGTAGTCTTGAAAACAGCAGATATTGTATCTTCATTTCTAATTAAGCCATCGAGCTTTCTGGAGCATAAGATTGGTATGTGTGCTTTCGACTATTTGGCAAATAACACATATTACTTAGGCCCTAGATTACGCACAGACAAAGGTGGGCCTCCGCCGCACACGTCGCTTAGTCTGATCCACTTACGCTCTACATGCATGCACTGGAAAGCAGGGCGCTACACAGTTAGGCCGCGTTTAATTTATTCTACTCCGGAGCTTTATGCGTTGTTGTTTGCAGATGACATCATGTGCTTGGCAGGACGGTACAGCCAATTGATGAAACCTAACATAGGCTCTCAGTATATATATTCTGATATTCATCTAAACAGAAAGCATCGTAGTGGTATCAAACAAACAATGAAGAGCAGAGTTGCCACTTGATATAGAGGGATCAGACATACTGAAGCATACATCGAGCCGTTCGAGTTAAATCTAAGAAAGTCTGAGAACGGGAACTGTGTGCAAAAACCTGAAGGACTCGAGTTTCAATAGCATGCGGTTAGGGGTTGTATTAGATATTACACGGCCCTTGGAAGGCGGTGGCGCCACAAACGCTTACCGGTGTAAATGCAGTGACCGTGATGCTAAGATATTTAGTAAGCAAGCTAATCATAGCTTAGAATGAACCTAGGTTTAGAGCTAGGGAGGCTTCTAGTAAGACACGCTCCTTCTCCGGAGTCAGATTTATGAAATGACAATATCGAAATGATAGCTAATCTGAAAATGGTCTAAGCTGAATAGAAAAAAAGTTGCGCGCATATTTATGCATATTGAAGTTAATACAGAAATATGCATGCAAAGACATTATATGATTACCGGAGGAGACGGCAATGCATATAAGACTCCAAAGCAAGTACGCGAGTCGCGAAGATAGAACGCGTGGCCGTCGATGGTATCGAAGCCTAGCTTACTCTATATTAAAGGCCCAATTGAGGAGCACACTTCAACCGAGCCAAGAGGCTCTTGGAGTGATGGGATGAAGAAACTGCTCATATCTGCTGAACCTTACTCGCTTGTGAAGTAAAAGAGTGGTGCTAGTATTAGATCAAACACATGGCTATTACCATAATACATGTCAAATTAATACAATTGTTAAACTCAAGTATAAGAGCTGCAATAATGAAGCGAATCGGTAGAGAGGCCACGGAGAAATGGTAATGCATACCATCGTTCAATTACTCTCGAATATATCAGTTTTTAACAAATATATTGCCGAACTTGTGACGAGAAAGGGAGTTGTTTACACTAAGAATGCCTGTGTTGAATTTGTTAGCTGTATCAGCTTTTCTGGCAGTAAGCTGTATTTACAATAAAAAGCTAAATTATAGCTCGTGTAGATACCAATTTTCTACCAATTGTTCTGCTCCACTAGTCTAAAAGTGCACTTGTACTGCGTAACCATATGGTTTGTCAACGTAAGAATTGTGTGATCCTGTGCCAGCTTTGTCAAAAATTCACGTTTAAACAGCTCGATGCTTCAGACTTTGCCTAAAAATGAGCCGAGGCGAGGTGTTTACACAGGAAACGGCATCAGTGCGTTATTAGTGGAATGTTAAAAGCATTGTTCAGCACAGCAGATTTCTGACAGAACACAAAACCAGTTAAATATCCCTTCTGCTATCAACTGCAACAAGATAAATAAAATAAAGAAGAATTATGCATTCGCTGGAGTACTTTCCAGAACACGTATACAAATAGCCCGGCCGAACGCTATATTGTTTTTTCAAATTGTTTCCATCAATGCAGCGACGCTGCCCTTTGAACATCTAGAAGAGTATCCGTAGTACCTGAAGAAACTCGCTAGACGCATCACCGTCGTTGCCTCGAGTAGCCGGATTCGCTCTCTAGCTATTACGGGAGAGGCGTCCAGCAGTCAGTGCAGGAAGAAGTAGCCGGGCTCGAGTTTACTTCGAGACTTCATTGCCCTTTCTTCTCCTTGTTGGAACGCGACGATGGCTAATGGCCGCACAACCAGCTGTACAGTCCAGCTGTACAGTGATAGTCTGAATTGCACATACGCAACCACGTGGGCGCTTTCAGGCGCTTCTTTTCGGCACTTGACTGCTGCATGACCTGGATAGGGGTCATTGTGGTTAGCATACAAATGAAAGGGCGTTAGAGTGTCAGTGGCCCGAAGGCCGTCCGGATCCGTCCTGTCCTAACGGCTTTTCTCTCGCAAAACGAATGGGATGAGTTCGCCACAGAATGGCGTTCGTCTGAACGAGCAGCTAAGCCCTACCGGTGGTTCAAGTCGACGTCAGCTATCCGAGATGGCCGTCCTGACAGAGGTGTCGTTGATCTATGCACGCTCGCTTTGACCATCAACTATCAGCCACCTTCCGGCACTTCAAAGACAGGAGCCTTCTCTCGGGTCTTCCCTGCTGCCGCGCGACACCCTCCAACGAGCTCCTTCAAATGCATAGCATAGCGGTGGTCAACAGCAAGAGCTTGCATACGTGGCGGATTACGGGCCACATAGCCCTCTCTACCGCTACTGCGACGTCGGACGTGGGCTCAAGCTCGGAACGTGGACCGATGATGCTTTCGTTCCCACAATCTCATACAATTGTCGTCTAAGCCTCTGTCGCATTTTTCCTCATAGTACACTGCAATGGGCCACTGACTCACTGCAATGTCATTACACCACTACACAAGTAGTAGTCAAACCGCTGTAAGGACACTTCCGTGAATCTGTTCGTTCCTGCGTGAATGCAAATACTGTGTTTTTGTTGTACTACGAATTACTTTTACTAGCTCGTAATTGGAAATTATACAAACATCTATGAACTCTGCTGAATATATTGTTTGAAGAAGGTCTTCATAAATCTAGTAACGAGAACGCGATGACGATATATGCATTTAGACTTTGTCGTGCCACAGAAAGCTTAGTCTATTACAAGCGTCTAAAAAAAAGCTGTCAGAGCATTAAAAACTCAGGCTATGCGCAAAATATATATTTAAAAAATGCAACTGCTCGTTAGTAAGTCATTCTTTTTTAGCACAACTGCATGTCTAACATATGTTCAGAACTAACGATAACTTTTTCATGCGGGAGCAACTATGCTCTCCTTCCAGCGTTGTTGCCTGTGACGCGCGAGTTACGCGTCCTATGGGTACTTTCACTCGCAAGAAAAAAGTAGTCAGATGTGTAAACACCCAATAAAAAACATTCCTCATTGGCCATGGGAAGCAAGACATACGATATAGATTATATGGCTACGAATTCATATTGTTATACTGTCGTGACCCGTTCGAGGGCTGTCAAAGCTAATAAAGTTACGGGGACGGTGTCTGCACACTTTGCATATCACCTTCGTACGAGGCTGATGGCGGCACGCGTCCTCGAGGGGACAATCTTCTTTGAGTAGAGTCAAGTATTTCGATTTAATGAACACATGTAAGGTTATTCGAATTGTGTAACAAAGGTAACGTAATAAAAATAAACGCATATATTGTCATTATTATAAAATAAGGATATAACATTAGCTCATAGCTAGTTCGAAGCTACTCTATAGTATAACCAGTAAGTAACTGGATAATTTTTGGATGTGTTATTAAAATGCCTGCTATACCTCAGAAAAGTCTGCTATGTTTTTAAAAAGTCATATATACATGGTGTTCAAAACGTATCGCGACTTTTGTGTTTTTTCAAAAATTATTCATTTATTCATGAATATCTATTTTGTCCCCTTCAAAGTAATCCCCATGAGATATTATACACTTGTGCCAACGGTTTTTCTAATCTTCGAAGCACTTCAAAAAACCATTTTTTTTTTCTTGTTCAGCTCCGTCTTCGATGCCGTCTTTATCTCGTCAAGCGTAGCGTAACGTCGTCCTTTCATGGGCCTCTTCAGTTTAGGGAACAAGAAAAAGTCACAGGGGGCCAGATCTGGGGAATACGGTGGCTGCGGCATCATTAGTGTGTTGTTTTTTCCAAAAACTCGCGCACAAGCAACGATGTGTGAGCAGGGGCGTTATCGTGGTGCAAAAGCCAATTTTTGTTCTTCCACAAATCCGGGCGTTTCTGGCGGATTGCTTCGCGCAAATTGCGCATAACTTGCAGGTAATATTCCTTATTGACCGTTCTACCCTGTGGCAAGAACTCATGATGCACCACGCCCCTGCAATCGAAGAAAACTGTCAGCAAAACTTTCACATTCGACCGAACTTGGCGCGCTTTTTTCGGTCTTGGTTCGTGCGGCAGCTTCCATTGAGATGATTGAGCTTTGGTTTCCACGTCATAACCATAAACCCACGATTCGTCACCAGTTATGACCCTCTGGAGCAAATTTGGGTCGTCGCGGACAGAGTCCAACATCTCATTAGCAATGTTCATGCGATGCTGTTTTTGGTCGCAATTGAGCAATTTTGGTACGAATTTCGCGGCGACCCGTCTCATGCTCAAATCATTGATAAAAATCGAATGGCACGAGCCAATCGATATGTTTAGGTCCTCAGCAACTTCTCTAACGGTGATTCGACGATTGGCCAATACCATTTTCTCCACTTCATTAATTTTTTCGTCTGTTGTTGAAGTGCTCGGGCGTCCGGCACGCTCTTCGTCGTTCACATCTGGGCCTTCTGAGAACATTTTGTACCACCGATAAACGTTGCTTCGGTCCAAGGTAGCTTCTCCGTATGCCACAGTCAACATTCGGAATGCATCCGCGCACTTAATTTCGTTTTTCACACAAAATTTGATACAGGTTCTTTGATCCATTTTTTTGAATAGGTAAAAATCGAAGACGATCCAAAACACGTGCAAGCAAAGCAGCTGTCAACAATTAAGTGAACATTCAAAATGGCCGAGCTTGTCGGCATAAGTGAGAGACATGAGTACCAACATAACGCCACAAAAAATCGAAATTCGAATATACGTAACCCGCGAAAATTCAAAAGTCGCGATACGTTTTGAACACACCGTGTATGAGCGCAAACGACTGGAATACTCGAGCGCCTCGTAAGGTAGTCTCACTCGTTGTTGCTTTATGAATTCTATCGAAGTGTACAGCAAAGAACTCGAGTTACGGGCGGTACTTTTGTATGAACCCAAAAGAGGCTCTAATTTTGCGGAAACTGTTCAAAATATAAAGAGCGTTATCAGCAAGAACGGCATTTTAAATACGTTGTGCTACCGTTGGTTCAACACGTTCCGTTCCGGCAACTTAAGCTTTTTGAATGGATTCCGTCAGCCGGCAACATAAGCCATGACCTTTACACAGCCATCGGCACTCGCCTTTGCGCCCATGGTTTCGTGTCAAAAAAGAACCAATGGGTATCTCATGATTGAGGCGAGCACAACAAAATGAAGCGGTTAGCAAAATGCCCCTCTTGGCTTGCATACAGACATAGCGAATGTTCGTCCTCGCAACTGTCACCTGTGACAAGAAATGGGTCTTTTACGATAATGTAAACTATGGAAGATCTTGGTGCGCTTTAGGTCAATCTCCCCAGTGCACGACAAAGAGACTAACCCATACGCGCGAGATTTTGCTCTGTGTTTCTTCTGTTTATAGTCACGGGTCTCTGCTGTTGTCAGCTCGATCGAGTTTTTGCCGTCCTTTAAAGTAAGAGACACAGCTTCCTGTATAGGAAAGTCGCCAATACAACGCGAGGCCCCATTTAAGATTGTCCCCCGCAAGATAGCAAGCTTTGAATAGGAAATTTTTACCGCATTTACCGTGCTCATCGGATATCGCACTGTCGGAGTACCACCTATTCGAATGCAAATTTATCGAAAAAATAAATTCACTTCACTAGAAGCGGTAAAATATCTTAGAGATATTCCTTGATATGCAGAAACCAGAATTCTTTGCCATGAGAATCGATAGCCTGGTCCAGAGATGGGAAACGGTTGTGGCTAACAACGAAAAGTACCTTTTGAGTAAATCAAATCGGTTAATTTGTTTAATGTTTAGCTCTAGACACATAGGCATTGAATAATTCCAGTTACTTGCTGTCCTGTTATATATATATATATATATATATATATATATATATATATACATATATAAAAAATTATATATATATATATAATTTTTTTTGTGTTAGAGATTAAAGCGATGCCGCTTGCTGCTTACACAGTATTTTCTTACTTTACAAGTACAGACTACGATGGACAAACGCTATAGATAAATATAACGATATTGAAGTCTCAGCACAAAATGAACTAGTGAGTGCTTCAACAATCAAGGTAGAATCGCACTGGTTAGGAGATCGGCCGCCGCGGCACCCGGCCAACGGCCGCGCACCTCGCGATAACACGAGTGCCAAACCCAACCCCGGCACCGGCTACCCACGAGGACCACCCCAGTGACGCCGTGGACGCCGAGGGGTTCACCCTGGTCACCCAAAAAAGCCGCAAGAGGGTACAGACATCGCCTCCTCTGGACCCTCGTGCAACGAAGGCATCTAACAAGCAAGCCACGCCCACCAACGACAATGACGCCAGTTCGTAAAGTACTCCAGCTCAACTGTAATCGCAGCAGAGGCGCGCACAACATGCTCCAGGAGGTCAGCAGCAGAGTAGGAGCCGACCTCTTGTTGCTCAGCGAGCCTAACATCCGGTGGGCAGAAAACCGTTCCCCGGACTGTTTTGCAGACGCCGACAGCGCTACGAGCATCGTACTTGACCATCGCAGCCAGATGCGCATCTCCAGACACGGCTGCGGCTACGGTTTTACATGGGTTGACGTCGCAAACATCGGACGCTTTTATTCCTGCTACTGCAGTCCTAACGTTCCACTTGACAACCTTAACAGGCTTTTAGACGACTTATCTTCCTCTTTTAACCAAACTGACGCGCCACTTTTAGTAATAACCGGAGATTTTAACGCCGCGGCCAGCGCATGGGGCTCGGCAAGAACCAGTCATAGGGGGCTCGCAATCCTCGATTGGTTAGCGGCTGAAGACCTCGTAGTTCTTAACAAAGGTACTCCCACCTTTCACAGGGCCGGGCGCACCTCATGTATCGATCTTACTATCACGCGCAGGGCCGATGCCAACAAGATTTTAGACTGGAAGGTGCTACAGGAAGAGGAATCCCTCAGCGACCATTTTATCATCGAATTCCACGTGACTACGGCCGCGATGACAAATCCAACGCAGCGTCCGCTCATCATACGCCAGGGAGCCGAGCAACTTCGGAGGTCCCTCAGGGCCCTTATAGCAGCAGAAGGTCCTCCAACTATGGCGGAGGGTCTCCAGCTGCTCCTAGAAAAGGCGTGCGCGGTCTCCCCAGGCCGTCCCGCACGTCGAGGATACCGAGGAAAGCCAAAACACTGGTGGACCGCGGCACTGGGACAACTACGGCTGAAATGCGTAAAAGCGCGACGGTGGCTCACCCGCGCCAGACGATCGTCACACGACGGGGAGGCCGCCAGACGCTTTAGAGCCGTATACAAGAACTTGCGGGCCCTTCTGCGCAGGGAAATCTTCAGGAGCAAGGAACGCTCCTGGAGGGCCTTCCTGGAGGAGCTGGAGGACGACCCCTGGGGGCGCCCATACAAAATGATCAGGGGGCTCCCGCCTTACATGCGCAGGGTAGAAATATCTCCGGAAGATGCGCGGGTGGTGATCGAGGCGCTCTTTCCTCAACACCCACCCTTCGACCGCGCCCCCTACCTAGAGGCTTCAGGGGAGGAGGAAGAGGATACCCCGGAGGTCACGCTCCAAGAGGTGCTGGACGCTGCAGCACGCCTCAAACAGGGAAAGGCACCGGGCCCAGATGGTGTCCCGGTCTCCACGGTCACAACACTGATGAAAGAATTTCCAGAAGCGGTGGCGTCAGCGGCGACCGGGATGCTCCGGTCGGGCTCGTTTCCCAGCGCATGGAGGGCCGCAAGCTTGGTCCTCATACCCAAAGGCCCCAGCTCTTACCGCCCTATTTGCCTACTCGGCTCCCTGGCCAAAGCTTTCGAGTCTATCGTGGAGGCACGCCTGCGGGACTTCGCGGAGGAGAACGACCTGCTGTCAGAGGCCCAGCATGGGTTCCGCAAAGGCCACTCGACAATCGGCGCCATAAAGCAGATCCAGACGCAGGCCGAACTCCTCCACGACTCACCGCCAAGAAGACGGGACCTCTACCTCGCTATTTTACTAGACGTACGAAACGCTTTTAACAGCCTACCCTGGAGAGTCATCCTGGAGATGGCTTATGCCTAATAATCATGGACCACGACAAACCCAGCGGCGAATGTCCGTGGCCGAGTCAGTCGCCCTATACGGAGCTCCGGCCTGGCCGACCGACACTCTAAAGCTTGCCGTCAACAGGACGCGCCTGCGTCGGGCCCAGAGGGTCGGAGCCCTCAGGGTGATCGCGGCGTACCGGACGGTAAGCGCAGCGGCGGCTTTCGTCCTTGCTGGAGCGGTTCCCTGGGATCTGAAAGCTGCCGAACGCCGCCGCTTATGGGGTAACCCCCAGCGCAAGAAGGACGAGGAGCGTCGGCATACGATCGACCTCTGGCAGGAAGAATGGGCCGGCCTACAAGAGGGTGCCCCTGGCACCAGTCTCCGCGCCGTTATACCCGACATCAAGGAATGGCTAAACCGCCCGGGTGGTGAACTCACCTTCTACACGACCCAGATCCTGACAGGGCATGGCGACTTCCAGTCCTACCTGTTCAGGATCGGGAAGGCTCCCAGTCCTAAATGCATCCACTGCAACGACGGACCGGAAGACACTTCAGACCACACGGCACTGAAGTGTCCAGCATGGGCGGAGCAGCGCGTACCTTTACTGCTTCTAATGAACACACCGGATTTTAACCTACGCGACGTCTGCAAAAAATGACGGAAACGCTTTTAAACTGGAACACCACAGCCGGAGTCCTCAGAGCCATTCTACAGAAGAAAACGAGCGCCAACTACCTACGGCGCCCCCCCTCCCCGTGACTCCCGGGGAGCACACCCGCCAGGACTAGAAGACCCGCCCCCCTGACTGTTTGATGATATGCGCAACGCAGTTCCCAGTCAGTGTGGGGGACGGGGACATGACTGGTTTTTAGTGGGTTGGAGCCCCACACTACCGGCCCGCATCTGCAGGGAGCTCCCCTGCCGCGGTGCTTGCGTGTGCAACCGCATTTCCCAGTTAGTCCTCTATAAAAAAAAAAAAAACGAATCGCACTGGTTAAAGCAGATTTTGTGCAATATTGGCAAACTACTTTCTAACCTTTCATTTAATGAAACCAATCTGTCAAGAGAAGAATAGTTGAGAAAATTCTTCTGCAAGCGAACTTTGTTGCTGGTAACTCTTAAGTATTGAAACAAACTTTGCAATCCTTTTTTACGTTATATGGCGCACTTCCAAATAAGCTGTCTATTATACTTGACAGTACTTGTAGCGGATAGCCCTAGCCAATGCACCTCTTGATTACGTTTCCAGTACAATGCTAACAACCTAGCAGTCAGACAAATGCGCAATACATTAAATGCGCGTAGAAACTTGGTCGAATCTCGGTTAGAAGAATGTACATGGGCTGACGCACGCGATCCAGTGATCGAGTACATCGAAACAGACACAAATCTTGTTTGATACATAATTAAGAGAATTGTACATGAATGGAACTCTTTTATTTATTAAACCCCAAACTAGTTGGCTCTGATGTCTATGGTGAAATTTCCACTCCCCGTTTTTTCCCGAGGTACTATGTGACCAAAATATGATTTTTCCACCTACTTACCCGCAGCATAGAAATATTAGCAGCCTGAGACCTAAAGGTTACGGCTACAGTGCGCCACAGAAAACTCCGGAAGACCACTATGAACGTTTCACAAATTTCTCTTAAATTATCAGGTCAAGTTTCTCTATTCTGTGCATTTCTACACGAAACAAATAAACGTGCTCGAACGTGCTTCAATGAGAAGTCCTAACCAATCTCGCTCCTGTAAAAAAACGTCGACACACAACCTGTCGGAACGAATTGACCCTTGGGCGATTTATTTCCACACGCGTCGTATGACCGTAGTCAAACGGCGAAGACACCACCTTCTCTACTTCCTGAGATTGTTGGGAAAAGAAGTTCCGAACATTTTTCACACAGAGCTTTGGCTCACGTCACATCCTTCCTGTGCGGTGGAAAAGGTGCACATCGAAACCGGGTGGAAGGGTTCTGTATTATCCGTCATACGACATACTACGATGTGGCTCGGTAAGACGGAACGGAACCGGAAGAGCCGTGTTCAAGATGGTATGAAGTAACGTGAGAAACACACAGAGAGAGAAAGAGAGAGGGACGGAAAGCAGTTGCGGCTTATCTGCATTTAACGTACAGTCTCGTAGGTGTTCGTTTGTAAAAGCCCTCAAGAGTTGCATTGCCCGAGGTGCCCTAGTCTTCAAACGAACGATGGCAGACACGTAGACAGACGTGCGGCTCCGTCGGCTTAGAGCTCTAGCTCTGGCCTCTATGGACGGCTGATCATGCATCAAACAACATGCTCATGCATGCGCATAGGTGCGTGCATTGCCGAAGGCGATAATGCATGTTGGCACGACGGAACATACGACCAACATCCAACCCATCAAAGACCCTCATGAGACGATGATGATGGTGGTAATGATAGCGCCACGAAGCAACATCTAGTAAAGACGAGACAGTGGTCGGAAAAAGAGCCAATCTATACATAAATCGGTCTATTCTATTCTGGATAGGTAAAACGTATAGAGGAAAAAAAAGAAAAAAATACATGAGTTAGTTAATAGACAGATATTTAAATAGGTGTAAAAAAATAAAAATACACAGGGACAGAGAGGGAGACATATAACGCACTACAATGTGCGTCCAGCACCCAAATATTTAGAGGGAAGGCTTTTACGAGATAACAACAAGACAATCACTTATTTCTCAAGTTGATTGTATGTTACATATTAATTTGCCGGAGGATTGGTGGATTCCGGCAATGCAGTAGATGATAGGTTGAGCAAGTCGTTCCAGAGTGCCGACAGGTGCACTGCTCGTCTGGCTCATGGAAACCCACTTTCGTGCACACTGCATGATGAAAGATAACATAGTGGATATCTTACGTTTTGCTGTGTATAACTGCACATTGAAGCTTGCATTGATTATCCGTTTTAGCTAAACACATACGGCGGTCTCGATGCGTCAATAAGGCCAACCGGCTCAATCTACTCATAGCTACTCTGTATGGTTTAAATATGTGAGAATCAATACTGCTTTTACGTATACTGCGTTGTCTCCTCTCCTCGTTCTTTATTCTTACTCGGCGTTCTTTTGAACGTTGATGGAAAACATCACGAGACCTGTAGTAACAACGCACTAAGTGAGGCGATGTGAGCGCTGGCAGAAAAGAAGAAGAGAAACAGGAACAATTTGTTTGTTTTTTCAATTTATTAACGTTTGATGCTCCGTTGGTGATATGTTGCAAGGCCTGATAGTCTATGATTAAGATTAGATGTTTAATCTGGCAACTGCGGTGCCAAGTATACCTGCTCTCAATCGCTGCCACTAGCCATCGGTCTGCGTAGCTTATCGCATTATCATAATTGCTAGATGTTGCTGCGCGCGCACGTATGATACAACAGTGTTAACAGTAGTGTTGTTCTTCGGGAAACTAAATTTAGTCAGCTGTAGTTCGTTTTGTTTTTGTCTTACGTCGTGCACTTCCTGAAGAATTCTGCAGATTTGACCCGCTCATAGTACGAGGAAAACAATCGTAAACAACCTAGAAATCACTAAACGCTAGGTAACGGGAATCAGCTAGCGTCTTAGTCTAGGAAGTAAATAGTCAAGTCAATAGTCGTGCTAGAGACCGGAAAACATATGCTCTTTGGCCTGTTTTGCGATGATCATAACGTTCCCTCCCAGTAAGCATCAATGCTGCCAATTGAAGCCGTGTTTTCCACTACCGTGCTATTTAAAAGCATGGGACTTGACGAAGCCATGCCAGGTGCCAGTACCGGTTCTGTACTCTAGTCTTGACACAAGTTTGAACTTCCAACACCATCGCAGTTGTTTGAGCTCTTTCGAGTGAGTGAATCGTTTGCCCTCTATATAAACATTTAAGATAGACCTAGCTAGATCAAAACTTAAATTCAGTAACAGTATATAGAGGGCTTTACTGCTCCCTCTTTGCGGCAACAGCCAGCAGTAGTTTAAGTGACTATTACAATCCACGCCCCAAGAATTAGATAAACATTCAAACGTAACTTAATACGGTCACTACCAATGGCAGCTAAGACATTGAGGAAATCTCCACGGTTTAGATAAATTCTATTAAAAACATCATTTTAGATAGATGTGGGGCCTCTTCGCTGACGGTGGGAGGCGCCCGACTGGGATATCTCATTAGCACCTTCTATGGTCGGTGACGGGGCGGTCTCGGCAAGTCACGCTGGTAATCTAGCCGAGATGAAAAAGCTTGCGAAATACTGGCTAAAATAATTCCTGTAATTCCCCCATTCTAATGGGGGAATTACAGGAATTATTTTAGCGTCAATAGACTACCCACATGTGCTTCAACCGCTAGCGTTCGAGACTCTGGGCGGCTCAGGCAACGTCATTCGCAAACTCTTCCACAGGGCCGGTGAGCAGGTGAACCTCGCAACCAGAGGCGTGGTTAACCTCGCAACCAAGAGGTCTGCGGCTTTCTTGAAGCAACACCTTGACCTCTATGTCCAACGCGGGCACGCTGTCGAAGCGGTGCCATCTACTTTACAAAATAGAATAATATCCTAAGTGAACACGTTCTTGGGAGAATCGTCGCTCCACCTGCATGCTTAATAAAATGTGACTTATATATGCATGTGTGCATGTGTATAAAACCAACATTTTCATTTAAATTGTACGAATGCTGTCACTGTGGCCTTTGACTAAAACTATGCCACGATTTGCAGAAAAAAGCTATATGCGTGTCATGCCCAACGAAGTAGCCTGTTCATGCACTCTGTTGAAAAACGTCGTTAGCTTTTTGCAGTCTTTTGCAGACAGCGTCTTATCACATCTTTGAAGGTTTTACTCACTATCTGCTCCGCCTCTGCATCACACCCCCGCAAAAGAAGCAAAATGAACAGCACGGCGGGTTACGGGTTTTGAGGTAACCTTGGCAATGACAGCATGAATGATAAAGACGTCAACGCAATGTTATATATATATATATATATATATATCACAACTTAAGTATGCGTGCGTATATGTTTGATAAAAACATTTAATATTATCACGCTTCAAGCTGCACTACGCCACACGTAGTGTAGACACTACTATTATAAAATTAGTTTTTTACCGCAAGATTGGTTGCATGTTACTAAGTATATATATATATATATATATATATATAGACTAGAGTAGTGAAGTGAACCGCCCTGCAACATCTAGGCTGATATTAGCTCTGCATAATGTACGCCTCGGCACGCCTAATTCGCTTAAGCAATTAACCTACATCCATTTGCTGCGAAAGAGCGTAGCTGCTGCTGCTGTGGCACGGTGTTGCACTGCTACACACGAAAAAAAGCAGAATGCTTCTCTAGAGGGCGGCCAAGTGTCCTGATCAAAGTGAAATTTAATTGGCTCCTAAAAGTTTTTCGTTTCGCAACAAACGCACGATTCTAATTTCGTTATGCGCGTAGCGGTGGAGGCGACGCGTTGACGATAAGACAAGTGAGGGTATGGTGATGACAAGAAGAAGAAAAAAAAGAAAAACAACAACAACGACAACAACAAGAACTACCTGACCCGATCGTCGGAAACGTAAAGAAAACATCATGTCGCGCCGCGCCCTCTTATAGACACTGGGCACTACAATTGGCCTTAGGTTATCTGGTGGCCGGTGCTACAGCGCGTGTGACCGAAGATGTCCGGACAGTGTAGACGATCGGCGTTCCGTGCCGACGTTTTCGAAGCACAGATGGCGACTGGTACACGCTCACGCGTATTTAACGCGCATTACGTATTTGTCCTTGATGGCTGCCGCCGCCGCAACCGAGCAGTAGGAAATAGCAACAAAGGTGACAATATGTATATATATGTATACATCCCGAGCAAGATGGCTTAGTGGCGAAGCCTTTGCCTTGCATTCGGGAGGCCTGGGTTCGAGACCCAGGCCGGCCACTTTTAAAATTGGTTTTCATGCTTTCCAATGTGTAAAAGGTAAATGCCGAAGTGGATTAAAAATTAGCCATGACATATAAACCGTACACGGGCATTAGCCTTACAAAAAGAAGTTATATATATATATATATATATGTTTGTCAGACTTTGGCGTTTTAGAATAGATTGAAATTTTTCTTTGTTTTGGCGACTGGAGGCCTAGTTGGCTTTGAACTTCTACAAACAAATGAATGGCTTAAAGCAGCCCTTTGTCGGCTACTACTCTTGCAGCTCAAAACCAGGACAACGCGATTTTGGCAGAAAAATAATTTAGCGTTCACTCTAATATTGAATTTTGCACTCTATCAATTCATCATTTTTAGCTCACAAACTTTTCAGGTGAAGAAAAAGTCGCATCTTTAACGGAGATGCGTTGACGGAGTGAAGCATTCCTTCGACATGTCGACGAAATGTCGTTGGCAAAATAAGCAAAAAAATTATAAGTTTTTTTAAGTATTAAATATGTATATTAAAATTAACTCCTGTTTTGTGTTTTTGCTGTAGGCAGATACTAAATTAGAATTAAAAAAAAATAAGGAAACATAAGGAAACACTAATTGAGGTAATACGTTGGGCAAATAACATTTAAGCCCATTCGGTACGTAAAGAAATAACGGATATAAGTTAGAATAATCAAGTTCGCCATGCTCCAGACAGAAATATCGTTAATTTGCAAGATTTCTGGAATTTACCGAGAGACGTCTCTCCTCTTAAGATCTTTAATCTGACGCTATAAACGTGGTGGACGACGTTGAAGCCCGCTGGATTTGGAACAAACCATCAATAGAAAACATTAGAAGTGAAATAATTTAAATCGAAATAGTGCCAATGAAAAGCCTGGCTTCCATTATCTTCACAGAGGGATGCTGCGAAGTTATGCAAACTAAGTATGCAGTAGGATAGGTCTTTTAATCACCGTATATGCAGCTGACAATGCTGGAGCAAATGCGGTAGATACCACACCGCGATATGTCCAACGGTTCGGTCCAAAGCAGAACGCTAGCATAACGCAAAAATGATGGTTGTCGCGAAACAGTCTAAAGTATCACAAATTCAGTCACCCAGTTCCGTTGTTATTAGTAAATAAAAGTATGGCTTCTGTGAAGTACATTAAACGTCTTGTATAAACGTTACGAACTGGAATGCGCTAGGCGTGGGAGTACATGTGTACACACAGCGCGAATAAATTACGCTAAGTATCTAGTTGAAGACGTGCATGAGCTAGGTCAACCAGATCAATTAATCCCCTAGGATATTATCTCTATGGTGCGATATAATCAATCAGATAAAGCAGAAATAAGCTGCCGGCAAAGTGCGTACGTCGTAGGCACGGCCTCTATACCCGCTTCTGACGCGTGTTCGTATTGCACCATTCCAACCGACGAAAATTCAAATCCGCAAGAAAAAATACAATTAGTTTCAGCTTAGCGTTGCGTTGTGTCAGGGTAATAACGCATGGCTGCTCTTAACTAGCACCGGTTAGTGGAAACTGTCCTGACCCTCATTCAGGCCAGCTCTCAGCAGCTACACGATATTCGTCAGTGTGCCTTCATTCAATCTTGGAAGGAATTCGTTAAACTAGTTAGCTACTCTGTCATTAGCACTCTGTCGGATCTAACGTTAAATAATAATAATAATAATAATTATTATATATATATATATATATATATATATATATATATATATATATATATATATATATATATACAGGTAGTTCAATAAGTTCTTAGAATGAGCTTTTTAGAATTCGAATTTTGGCACGCTAATAGGAACTGCAACTTTTCGACTGCTAGCACCCAATATATTACGGTGATTGGCCGTTGCGATTTCGTTTGATAGATTTTCCCGTGCAACGTATCGGCGTGATTTTTAAAAATGGAGAAAAAAGAGTTTCGAGTGGTTATCAAGCATTTTTATTTCAAAGGTTGGAATGCGACCCAAGTAAAAATTGAGTTAGACGAGACGTACAGTGACTCTGCGCCATGTTTTGCCACTGTTTCCAACTGGATTAATGTGTTAAAAAGAGGTCGCAGGAGCACCGAGGATGAACTACGTCCAGGAGGCCAAAAAACGGTAACTGATGAGGAAAACGTAGAGAAAGTGCAAACAATTCTTGGCACAGATAAGCGAATTAATATTAAGGAAATAGCGGAGGCATTAGGGATTAGTTTAGGCAGTGTGCATTTTATCCTACACGAAAACTTGAAGATGAAAGAGCTTAGAGCAAAATGGCTGCCGCATTTGCTCAACCAAGGCCAAAAAGACGCGCCTGTTATGGCTTTACAGCGAAATTTGGCCAAGATGTCGAACAATCTGTCGGATTTTTGGTGCAGATTCATGACCGTCGATGAAAGCCGGGTTCATCACTACACTCCCGAGACCCAAGAAGCATCTTGCCAATGGTGTGCACCTGATGAAGGACCTTCGAAGAGGGTGCGGACAACGGCATTGACCGGAAAGGTGATGGCTACAGTTTTTTAAGAGCAACGTAGAATAATGCTGGTCGACTACCTTGAGAGCTGTAAAACGATCACAGGAAAATATTATGCAAGACTGTTGGACTGCCGTTAGCAAAAACTCATCGTGAAACGGCCCGCTTTGCAGAAGAAGGTTGTCCCGTTTCACCAGGGCAATGCTCCTGCACACAAGTCCCGGCAAGCATCGGCAAAACTGGCCCAACTGAGGTTCGAACTTATTGAACAACCCTCCTATTCTCCAGACCTGGCCCCCTCTGATTATTTCCTCTTCGGACATTTGAAGAATAGTCTCGGTGGAAAGCGTTTTTCCAGCAATGAAGAGGTTAAGGCTGCTGTCAATGCCTATTTTCAGTCTAACGACGCGGAATTCTACTCAAGAGGTATGAAAGCTCTGAAATCTCGGTGCGAAAAGTGTATTGAGCTTCTCGGGGAGTACATCGAATAAGAAAAATTTAAAAACATGATTTGGAAAATTCTCGGTTTTCATTCTAAGAACTTATTGAACTACCTGTATATATATATACATATATATATATTTATTTTTATTATTATTATTATAGTATCGTCTACCCTCTCGGTCCGTCGCTGAGGGAACTTCTGCCCAAGAAAACACCTCTGGCGGTCCGCGCCGCCTCGAAGATTGACATCGACAGTGTGATTTGTGAGGCACAGAAATTTGTGGATGGTGCCGCCGGGCCTGTGGCGGTGTTTCTACAAGCAGGCTACCATGAATGCATGGAGTTTGACCAAAACAGATATATTAGCAAAGTGAAAAGTTTTGCCGAGACGCTATCTGCTCTACGTCCTGGATCAGAAGTGCATGTGCTATCTGTCCCCCTGTTCGGCCCCGATTGCAAAGCGGCTAACGACATCCTTGCAAAAATGGCAAACCAAGAAAATGCAAAATTTTCCGTGCTTCCGCTATCCATCTCACAACGCCCAGTTGTCGAGAGCGGGCGATATAGCTATAAAGGAGAGGTAGCTAAAACAATTGCCTATAATATTGCAAGGAGGATAAAACCTTTTTTAGGCGTGAGAATTCAGAAGCCCAAAGGAGGAGGCAGCCAGCAATCCCCACGCCCAGCTCAGGCACTGGCAGCGCTGACGGACGTCGTGGCCCCCACCGTTCGTCATCACAACCGGCCTCCCAGGGACGGAAGATCCAGCAGCCGAGTCAGCTTCAGCAGATCGAGTCAACGAGTGCCTCCTACGATGATAAACCGTCAGAAAACGCAGGGGCGAAGCGAGTCAACGAGTCAACGAGCAGCGGCAGACACAAGCCACCACCCCCGACCATCGAGGACTTCGTGAAACAGGTGCTACAGGCTTTAGAAACAGGGGGTCCGACCCCAGCACGCGGCACCCCCATCAGTGCAGCCGCTTGCGTGGACGGTCTCAGAGCGCATCGAGGCGCGGACGTCAAGCCTGGAAGAGACGCTGAGAATCGTGCAATGGAATTGCGAGGGCACCACTTCGCTAGCCCTTCTCGCCCCGGAGGCTCTGGACGATATTGACGTCTTGGTGCTAACGGAGACCTGGGCAACAGTCCCATTCATCCTTTCGCACTTCTACGCGGTTCACTGCCCCGCACAAAAGAACACAGGCCCGGGACGCCCCAGTGGTGGTGTTTCCGTGTTTTACAGTCACAGAGTCGGCGACCTCATGCCTTGCATGACCGAGAACAACATCATCGCGCTACGCGGACCGCAACTATGCATAGTAGCAGCCTACGTCAAACCCGACGCTGAGGAGTCAACCCAAGTTATGGTGGAAAAGCTTGTCAGTGGAATCGAAGCAGTGCATCCTCTCCGATCCGCCCCACTAGTCGTCGCCGGAGATTTCAACGCCCGCATTGACCAGCGCGACTCCGCTCGTGCAATGGCTCTCCGTGATACGCTGGCGGACTACGGATGCTGGATTGCCAACCCGTGCTCGGTACCGACATTTCTGGGTCACGCCGGCAGTTCCGCTATCGACGTTTTCGGAACAAACTTAACCAGGGATGAAGTTAAGTTTCAGGGCGAGAAGAACTCACTCGCGGAAGGCGCGAGTATTCGTGCCCACATTCCGATGGCAATTGACATCACGGTGCGAGTCGCTTCGGATCGAACAGCCAGACACGAATCCCTTTCGCGGAAACTGAATATGGTCAAGCTTATGGAACGCGCTCACGAGGTGCTCCCAGTGCCTCCCGTGGTGAACACAGACAGGTATGCGCAACAGCTCACCGAGATTCTACAGGCGTGCGCACTACCGCCTCCCGATAGAGGTAACAAGACGCACAGGCCATGGTTTGACCACCACTGCCGTCTCGCCCGGAGGGCGCAAATTGGCTTCAGGCTTCTCGCAGAGGAGCAACCGGCATTTCGTGCGCTGGCCTCAGTCTTCAGGACGATCTGCCGGAAGACGTACGAAATGCAGCGGAAGAAATATCATGAGCTCCTGGAAAACCGGCTGATCGCCGAGGCAGAGAGCCAGCCATACAAATGGCTATCGAACTGTTCCAGGACAGCGGCCTGCCCGATAAGCTCTGCTTCCCTCATCGATCACTTCTCGAACATGTTCGCGTCGTCTGACACAATACCTCGCGCGGTTCCATACTTTGCTGCCGTGTGGGATAAGGACATTGAAGGGGGTCGTGATATTCTTGAGAGAGAGTTCACAGTCCGAGAGGTAATGCAGGGCCTGGATAGCTTACGAAACAAAAAAGCGGCCGGTCCCGACAATCTCTGCAACGAGCACCTAAAGAACGGCTTTGTGTTGGCACCGTGCTGGACAGCCCTATTCAACGAATGCTTGCGCGCTGGGACTCTTCCAACTCAATGGAGAGACGCCACCCTACTCGTAATCCCCAAAGGCAAGGGCGATCCGACAGCCCCCTCGTCATGGCGAGGCATTGCGAAGAAGAGCGTTTGTTATAAGCTACTCTCTGCCCTCCTGACGAGGAGACTAGACAGCTTTCTTAAAAGTGTTCATGCCATACCAATGGAACAACATGGGTTTCGGAGAGAGCGATCTACAGAAACAGCGTGTACGATTCTGCTGGCAGATATCAAGGCAGCACTGGATAAGCCACGTAACCCGCTGTATGCTGTATTCCTGGATTTCAAGGCGGCCTTTGACTCGGCCCCTCGAGAGAAGGCTTTGCGCACACTGGCTGAGGTAGGGGTCCCAGTGAAGGTGCTAAAGCTTCTCGCACAAATTCTCCAGGAGGATAGGATCACCATCGACGACGGGGTAGCGAAGCTCCAGCCTTTCATACAGACAACGGGCCTGGCGCAGGGCGATAACCTAAGCCCACTCCTATTCTTCGTACTCCTAAAAGACCTCCCGAGTTATATAAAGGGACCCAGAAACCTGGTCGAGGTCATTTTGTACGCGGACGATCTAGTACTTTACGGGCCTAGTAGGTTTCAGGTGCAACAAGCACTAGCCCGTCTTCACAAAGCGGTCACCGATTTAGGCCTGACAATTAACCTTTCCAAAACCGTGGCCATGAAGTTCAGAAGAGGGGGAAGGACAGCAGCCGAAGACACGCTACGCCTCAACAGAACGCCACTTAAGTATGTCAACTGCTTCCCATACTTAGGGGTGATTTTCTCTGTCACCGGTACTTGCTTCTCCGCGCACTTATCTGAGAGGTGCAGGAAGGCACTGGCGGCGACATGGGCGATCAAATCTCCGAACAGACTATCGCTGAAGACGGCACTCAGACTGTTCGAACTCAAGATAGCTCCGATCGCGACCTATGGGGTGAGAGTCACCTGGGACCACCTCACGGCAGAAAACCTCAAACAATTAAACCGCGTCAAGGCCTCCTTCCTTAAACGAGCTCTGGGTCTACATCTGACGGCTCAGAACCGCTACGTATATCTCATCGCGGACACGCCGCTGCTCTCTGAGGACCTGCAACGTCGCTTCAATCTACCCGTGACGAAGGCCTTTCTTGCAAACCGCAGGGATTGGGAGGACAAAGTGGCGGACATTGACATAGAGTTCCTTAACATGGGGGCAATGAGGAATAGTGGGTGGAAAGGAACACATAGGCTAAACAGACATGTTGTGACCCGATTCGCCATTCATGGTTTTCACCACAAGCTCTGTGCGCAGCGGGGTTTCCATGACCATGCGATAGTTGTAAATGCTCTAGATGTGGGAGTTTTTGTGATAGATACCACGCGGCTAACTGCCCCCTAGTACAATCGCTGGGAAGCCTGGCAAGCTGACTTGGCTGAAATGTTTTTATTCCTGAAATGACTCTAGTCTTGTGTTGTTATTCTTGTATAAGTACACGGATTTTGTTTGACTAAGTATTTGACTGCTACCTACAAAGGTGAATAAATGAAATTGATTATTATTATTATTATTATTATTATTATTATTATTATTATTATTATTATTATTACATGTTAAACAATGTTACAGTTGTGAGGTCTGAACGTATTATTGCAATGTTTTGTTAAATGATTAGTTCACTCCATAGCGCCTAAAATAGATGCCGCGTTCCCTCTGCAAACGGCCAGGGACAACGCTTGCCTCAAGAATTGACCCTCTCTTCGGTCGTTCGTGACCTCCTGAATTCGCTTACTCAAATCTTTGAGAAATGCTTCGGTTCCCTTGCTGATTGGTCCTAGTGTCTCCATGGCAATAGGCACAAAATATATCTTGTTTCCAGTCCAGCTTTATATTTAAAATCGTTTTCTGGCGTCCGCGTGCTTTGCTACCCACCCAGGCTCAACAGAGCTGTGGTGTAAATAGGAAGCCGCGGTTGTGCACGAAACCGTTGCATCCCAAGCTAGGGACTTTTCATGTGACCATTATGCAATTGTATTATTATTATTATTATTGATAATATTAATGGCAACACCACCAGTGGTCTGTGACAGGGTGTTCTCTTCGAGCAACTGCCACTGCAGAGCGAAATAAGACTGGTGATCTGCCAATGATCTACCGTCTCCTTACGTTGTCGCGTTCGAGACTCGGTGCAGCCGGCATACGCCCATACATTGCGTTCAGCTTGCATTAGACACACCATTAGTACAGCTGACTCTACCGCATAACAAGTGTTGCGTTATGCGAACGGGCTTCAAAAGGCCCTCTCCACGAGACCGCTGAAGCTAGAGGGCTAGATAGATACCGGCGGACGTGTACTGGTCAATGGCAAGCCAGTCGGTTCCCGCACTATTACTCCCACTGCTCCCACGACAATTGCTACTACTAGAGCGCATGCATGCATGAATTAGTATACAGCATCATAGCACTGTCGGCGTTTTCCTAGTGCGCCGAGAAATGTATATATATATATATATATATAACTGCGTACAATGTAATGGGTACGTTTATAGTGGCCCCATGGAATTGTGGGTACCGTTGTTGCTACTTCTGCAGCAACAGTAGCAGTCGCAGCATTGGCGTTGTTGTTTGCCTAATGCTGACTAAACTGTGTTAAGCATAAAAATATATAAAAATGCTCTCTTCCGCTGCTGTTTTTATATGAAGCACAAACTTTACTCGTTGCCCTACACAGTTACAGGCTGCGTTCGAGACACTTTGAGCTGTTGAAACAGCGTCAGAAACTTTTCGCAAATCAGGCTAAAAACCTATATATATATATATATATATATATATATATATATATATATATATATAGGTTTTTAGCCTGATTTGCAAAAACACGAATGTAAGCCCGTCACATGTATATATATATATATACATGTAATGGATTGTAAAGGAAACTCTATTTTACCAACAAAAAGAACTATTAACTGTATAAGCGCGGCTTACATTCGTGTTTTTGCACGGAGAGTTAAAAACATATATGCAGGTTGCGGCTGCCAATGTAATACCTCATACAACACATTGTAGTTTCTTCATATTCCCAGGATACTCTCAAAGAGCATGCAACTAACAGTTCTCAAGTGCCCGCTTGTCGTTTTCATTGGCTTGCACAGTCTGCCAACGAATCGTTTGCTCTCGGCTGAAACGACACTCTCCGGATTTTCTCCCACTCGCTCCCAATGCTTGTTTCAAACCATGTTTAACAGCGTACCTTGGCCTTCAAAATAGCCCGTATTTAAAGCGCCATGGGGTTGAGATCGGGCGAGTACACAGGGCCATTTAAGGACTGAATTAGCACTTCGCACATCGCTGCGGAGCTACTGTTGAAGTTTCTGCCTATAGTTGAATAGGCTGACAAAGGCATTTCTGTTCCATGCGTTCCGTGCAAGATAAATACGAGAGCAGTTTAACGCGAGGCTTATTTCCACCCAAGCCATAGCAGACACCGCCCTCTGATTTCGAGTGGCTTTTAATTGGTCATCAATACAGCCCTTAATTATTTCAAGGCCAAGCACGGTCGTTTGTCGGTTCACCGCTTGTTGTCACCACTAAAGATTATGTTAAGTAGTTCACCACCTTTTGTGCCACCATTAACCATGAACGTAGGTCACACTGTATAATCACATGTAATTATTATTATTATTATTATTATCACATCTAATCGCGTAGGCAAGTGTACAAAGCTGGGCAACAAGCAATACATGTGCTTTTTGCCACCTTGTTCCACTGCTGGTCATATACTCGTGGCCGGCGTGTATTAATAGGCCAGCCAGCCTAACGTGTCGACTATGTTGGCGCTCGTGTATACAGTAGCTACGGTCTCCGGAAATCGGGTAACGAATTAATGTGAGCCCAAAACTACGAGGGTAGGTTGGCCCTTAATATACACGTCTATAACATCGCCAATATCGGGGAACTCTGGCTTTCCTTTCGATCTAGAGAAGCTTAGAGCTGGGTACGTTACGTTACTGAAGTATAATCTATCCGGACAGGCAAATCATCTGTTCCTATCATGTACGATAATGGATCACGCCGAAGCAAAATAACGTGGGTATGCACTGATGGCAAAGCGTTGGCGGGAATATGACCGCAAAAATAGCGCTATCGAAATTTCAATATGGGAAGCATTCAAGCACACAACGTAATAGTTGTCAAAGACGTATACACTAAGTTATAGTTGTCAAGAACGCACGTAAGTACGTTGATGGCAGATGGAGCATGTGGCAACAGCATTTATGATTGTTGATTACGGAGGCAGAACTCAATCTAGATAGCTACAGCAAATCTAAAATTGATCAAGGTGTATTGGATTTATTATAATACTATTGTAATATTTGTGCAATGATGGGCAGGTATATTCCCGAAAGAGCCACGAAGACGGCGGCATAACTTAATACAAGATACAACGCGTGTGCAGCGATGTAGCATATATCAGAAGCTGATGCCGGGACGCAAGAGATGATAGGCGTAATCGGGTGATCTTGGCAGAGGAATGTCTTGTAGCACACCTCGGTTAGTGGGTCGAGCCAGGTGGGCGTGAGCGTGCGCGAAATGCTCATACCAAGATTCCAGGTATATTAGAAGGAAAAGAAGGGGATTGCGAGTGTTAGTTCCCCTCTAACGGCAAAAAAATGTGATCGGGTACGATTCGAACAAGAAAATACCAATACCAAGTGTTTTGTATCATCTGGTTATCTGGCCGCTGGCTTTTACTGATTGACTCTCATGCTCGTAGCAACGCTTCTAGGTGCGTTACAGGTTCTCCAGTGCCCCACTACGCACTCCGTGTACTCCTCGTAGAAATTCGTATTTTAATCGACCAGGTGATGAAAGGTGACAAACTACGTATCTAGTGTAGACGTGGCGATGGTCACATGCAGACCAGAGATGAGAGGCACTGAAAATATCCAGGTCCCCAACCTTTCGTCGGACTTGTTCAACTTTATTGTTCCATTCCATTTCGAATGGTACTGTACGCAGCGTCTTCAACCCCAGTCGAATTTTCTCAACAGCCGGTGTACAGCCCAACAATAGGAACACAGGGCGGCTCCTTGCCCGCATTGACAAGCAAAGTGCTCGCTTCATATACATTGTAAAACACCTTTCCGGCAACCAAAGTTTGCACGAGTGAGGTGTCCAAGGCCACCTAGCTCACAGAAAAACATTATCTTGCGTTTTTTTTAATAAGATAACTTCAGGTTAATGGACTCGGGCCATTCCACAAATTCAGTTTGTAGAGTTTTCTGGAATATGACTCCCTTCAATCTATTATCTATCATAGTATACATTTTTATTTCGTCCGCAGGTAATTGCGTGCACAATGGGAAGAAATATTAACTTCAGGGGGATCAGTGTACTAGATGTACATAAGCGGTTCTAATATTGTCGTAACAGCCTCATGTTAATTTTGAGTCAAGTGGCAGCAATTCACTCTCTCATGACAAACACATATCTAACAAAAATTTTCCTTAACTTAATTGATCATATTAAATGAGCATGAGCAGTTTAATATGCGTAGTGAAATTGGCAGACTTGTAGTCGTATATATATATAATATATACATTAAAAAAACAATATATATACATATATTTGTTAATGACGTAAATAATTCTAGTAAATGTTTATAAGTAAGTGGATTCGCAACATAGTCGCTACGTTATTTTTGTTACTATAGTATTAGTAGTATATTTGTTATCTCGCCCTCTTTCCTTTCTATATTGTGGAACAAAGTGCTTTCTATTCATTGCTTAATTGTCGTTTTTTCAGCGCGTTGCGTACGACATTAAGCAACACGGTTGCTTTCTGGCGACCGGATGCGCTCTGATGGGCAGCCGTCCCTATGTTGCTGATCGTCAGACTCTGACTGGACGAAATATGCCATGCGAACAGCTAGAGAGATTGGTTGGTTTCAGATCAAACCCGGACGATACGTGAGTTCTACTCCTCTAGTCGTTGAGATAGAGAGAGCAGCAGAGATGTTAGAAGCTAGAGCCGCCAACAGAGAAGATCTGTCCAGTTTACACGGGCTTATTTCCCCGTAGTTAGTCGTAGTTGAAGAAAGAGAAAAAGAACGGACGGTGGTCTAGTCAGAGTTCGGAGGTTGCGGTAGAATGTTTCTGTTTCGTTCTGTAGCCCGCTGACACTCGTATCAAACCTACGATCGCAGACGATTTGGTCCGGCAAAGAACACGATTGATATGCAGAATGTAGCCTATTCTCGGTGGAAGAGTAGCTAAATATAGATTAGCTGATATCATATGCATGCCAGCATTAATAAAGCTTTGTAAAAAGATTGCTTTGCTCTAATTTTTTTTTGGGCTTTTCTTTAATTATTTAATTAAATCACTTTTTATGTTAGCACTTTGCTCTAACTGTAGTCCCGTCGGCCACATTCTGTACAACTAGAATGTGTATATATATATATATATATATATATATATTAAATGTATATATGTATATATATATATATATTAGATGTAACGCATTTAGTACGCGTTCGTATGCCCTAAACAAAACACTGGTAAACAAAAACGTGTCCTCCTACCTACGACGCATCCTAGCGTCATACCTTAAAGGACCGAGCAGCTTCTACGAAGGCGTTGACTATACATTCGCAGCCGAGGCCTCGCAAGGATCCGTACCTTACTTAGACTCCTGTACTTAGACTCCTACATCTCCAACATCAGAAGTAGATAGCAACATGCTATATGGCGCAGCCTTATGATAGCGCAGGTCCACCAGAATTATAGCACGCCGCCTCCTCACTTAGACCAAAGGCAGGTTGCACGCCTTTCACAGCAGCCATACATGTCCCCTTTATACCCGACGTATTCCCTGGCATCTAAAATTAAAAAACGCTGGTTTCTAGAAGTCCCCCGTAATGAACGTCCGGATAGAGGGAACACTACTCAGCAAAACAGCAGATATCCTAAACCAATTGAACTAGAAACGGAAAGCAAGCTAGCCGAGCTATCCTGGATACTGGACAAAATCAATACTCCCTGATGACAGGAGATGGCACAGCCTAACCTACCCACTTGCGCAACTGCTAACGAGCCACAGTAGCTGCTTTCAGCAAAACCTACACCGCATTGGTAAAACTGACTCCCTCTTGTGTCACCTGTGCAGCTCGGGAGAGGCTGAAGATGTGAGACACTGCCACGGACGCTGTGTCTTTTTCAATGCTGAGCGAAGGCTACTGTTTCGGAGCATACGGCTAGCAAGTTTCCCGACATGCCAATATCTTGTAGAGGATGTCCTCAAAGATCATGAATCCTGGCTTATGGTAGAATATTCGCAGAATTTGCCTTAAAGACAAAAAGAATCGCTGCACAAAGTCAGGCCGCTTTAGTGGCAAGACAGAAGAAATGGCCAGGTAAAGTAATCTCGTGAAGACAGTACTGCCCCTGATCAAGGGATTGGGGGATGACTGGCTTTTAGTGGGTTTGGGAGTCCCTCGCTACCCTAAGTTTAACAACGACGCCCGTTATGCATTATGCATGCTACCAGTTAATATCAGGATAAAGAAAAAATATCAAGTCTAGGACAACACGCTCACGACAGAACATGTCATCGCATGCTTAAAATGTAAAGGGTTATAGTAAAGCAAAATAAATTTAAAAAAAAAATATATATATATATATATACATGTATATATATAAATTTAAATAATAATAATAAATAAATATATATATATATATATATATATTTATATGTTTTTCCCTTATATATAACATTAGCTAAAGATACGCTATATGAGCAATGACCTTTAAAAATGGCAAAAATATTATTAATGGCCGGAAAAAAGCAGCTATAATATTTAACCTTTAAGCACAGGTAGGAGAAAAGCAGACATCGAAAACTGGCATTGAATAAATGGTCCAAGTAACTTAACGGTAAACTCAGTCCTAAACTTGATTACGCTCTCCCATCTCTCAACAGTAATTGCTATTTCGACGCAAATATCGGAGGTTCCAGCAAGCGGCGATGACCTGAACTATGTCGACGGCATTGGCAAGCCGCTAACATGTTGTCTATGGCCACCGAGCGCTCGCTGAGACCGTCTCTTTTTGAGACCGTTTGAACATTAGAAGCCGAAAAACGCCTGGATCCTTTGGCATGTTTACCGCCTCCTGAGGCAGCGCTTAAACTTACTTTGGTTAAATTGCGATAAGTACTGCATGTATAATATATATATATATATATATATATATATATATATATTGAACGACATCTTTATCCGAGTAATGCAAATACCGCCTGCATGCATACGATAAATGATCTTGCCATTTTCAGAACACTTACAAATAAATGCTAGGATTAAGCTGTATATATGTGTATATAGCTTAATACTATTATTTATTATAATATTATGCAAATCTCTTTTACTCACGAAACGACGTTGCGTACATCCATAAGGTTGCTTAATTTCAAGAAATGCAAAGCGTCGTCAACAAGCGTTTTTAGCCTTACCAGCAGATTATTTCTGCACAAAACGCCAACCGTTCTCTACTAATGGTTTCCATTCCTTGGTTTCAAACTATTTTGATGACAAATTTAGTTTAAGTTTTAGTTTGGATTATTTGCTAAATAGTTGTTTACAGAAAAACCATATGCAAGCCTGGGATATTTGCTATGTTTCGACTGTTCTCCAGGAAGGCTCTTGCATCATCTTTGTTTAAAGGCATTTCATCACAGACGTGCAATGTTCGACGAGCAAACATACTCTTTCCATTACGACTGAATAGGCCAACCTCAAACTTGACTATCGGGTTGGAGACGGTCTCACTCAAAAACAACAATTGTTTTTTTTATGTCAATATGACCTGGATGAGACAATGGACGTAGACAATTCGCTATGCGCCTTTACTTTAGATGGTACGCGTAGTGCCTCAGTCTTCGAAGCGCCTTAGTTTTGCACAACAACGCGTCACGCCCGGCTGATACCTACTCCGGCATGAACCCCTAGCAAACCTGCATTTTCACGAAATGGTGCCGCTGTAGATATATTTCGCAGCGTACGGCGCTATTTCAGACCCAACAGATTTAGCTCGTATATTTAATAGATGTGTAATGCGGCTGCCCGGCTCTACAAGTGGCCTTTACGACCGTCTATGAAGTCATGCCCTGTAAGAAAAACAGTGATTACTGAACACCAAATGTTTGCGTCAACTAACACGACCTCTAGAGGTCCCACAGCATTCCACGTGCTTGTCCAGGGCGTGCGATCAAACAACCAATCACAGTCATGCGACGGATAATAAATGCTGATTTCACTGTAGAAGAGGTATTAGAAACGATGCACCGCCTGCGCTCCAACAAACCTATTATATGGATTTTATATGCAATAAGGCAGCTAACGTAGGCACTCGAGTTCACGCTTTGCTGAACTAGCTTTTTTATTGCATGCCTCAGAGATGGCCGTTTGCCGCTGGATTGGGGTCAAGATATTCTTCCAACGATACCGAAAGGAAAAAAGCATCCCAGAAAAGAAAGCACACCAGAATCCCGTCCCCTTAGAGAGGCATGGCAAAAAAGTTGCTGCTACAAGGTTTTTGTCGTTCATTTTAATGGCACGGTTAAATTCATTCTTGCAAGCATGTGGGTCATTCAGTATATGAATTCTGAACTGTTGCCCGCAGCTTCCTATTCGGCGATGACCAACGGGGATCCCTATGTGACGCATCTACCTACGCTGTAAATGTGGATTTCCGAACCGCATTTGATTCCGCACCGAGGAACAAAATAATTACAAGACTGATAAGAGCAGGTGTGCCTACAAACATCATAAAGTTTGTGAGTACCGTTCTCCAGAAACACCCTATATCAAGCGACGACGGACGGAGTTCGCACACGTTCCTCTTGACTAAAGTCGTTCAAGGGATGGACTACTTGAGCCCGCTACTTTTTGCATTGCTTCTGGCTATTCTGCCAAAAGCAGTGGACGGCTCAAGTAAAATGGTCCAGACTTTGATGTACGCGGACAATGTTGTTATGTACGGCAGATCAATATTTTAGGTTCAGCAGTCTCTCTGGCTGGGCTCTCTCTATATCTGCGAGCTTGTAGTGGAAATAATTGCAGGGGAGGACGTGCTGCAGCTAGCGACACCTTTTGGCTGTGCTAAAAAAACCTGAAATAGATCAAACAGTTCTATATTGGAATTCAACGGCTTTTTCACGAACCACCTCACTGAAATGATGGGGTAACAACTGCAGAATTTTGTTCCGGCTATTGGCATACAAAAGCCACAGCTACCCGCTCTGAATACGGCGCTCAGTCTACTTGACCTTAGGTCCAATGGCTTTGAACGGCATGCATGTTATCTGACCGCAATTGTCACATAGGCACATGGAAAGCTTTCCCGCATCAAGCCGGCCGAAAACATGTTTGGGTTGCATTTGAATCGTCTTGTCTACCTGATAGAATACCATCTCCGTTTCAGGTCACAGATGAGGAGCGGATACGTCGCTCCTCATCTAGGACCTGAAACGGAGATTCGGTTTACCGCCAACGCTAGCAATCAACGAACTAATTCGCATTTAGGAAGACCAAATGGCGACTATTAACCCAGAATTCTCCAACAGCCATGCATTGAAGTCCTACACTTGGAAGGGCGTCTCTCGCACTAATCGCTATGCGGTTGTCTAACTTGCAGTTCACAGATTTCACCATGTTTCACCTCTTGCAGTTAAACAAAATGTTCATTGATTCATATTATTACAATCAACACATAACTTAATATAGGTGAACATAATTGCGTGAGTATAAGAGTGTGATGAAATCGAGTCCAGTCGAGCACAGCTCTTGCCCCAATCATTGTTTGCCCATGGCTCCTACAGTTTAGAAGCCGCGTTTAAATCCTACTTAAACTCGTTCAACAGCGGCTGGCAATTATGTGCCGCAATAAATTGTTTGTGCTATTAAGATTACTATAACAAAAATAACATTTAAAAAAAATATATATATATATATATATTTATATATTCGTAGAAACGTAAATGCTAAGAGACACAAGCAAGACTGTTGCGTTAATATATATATATATATATATATATATATATATACAGACCGTTTCAGTCTATCCTTGGTAGGTCTCAGCCCGGTTCATCGGACTATTGCAGAAAAGAGTCAATTCAAATCATCACCAAGCGGCTGTTGAGGACAGTGGCGAAACCGACAGATTGATGACGTGCCTCTCGCGCCTGATCCCTGCCGATGGCGTATGGCACGCTATTATCTGTGGCACGCCATATCTGTGTTGTCAGACCCAGTGTCGCGCGTCTAATCTATGACGCCACCACTGCTCTCCTAAGTGCTTGTCTTCGGCTAATGCCGAACGGCTGTCTCAGGCTAGGTAGTCCGCATGACTGGGGAGTGGACGTTTCATTCCGACTCAGGTCACGGAAACACTCATTAAAAAAAGCTGCCTAAACAGGCACCGAAGATGAGGACAATCAACAAGGAGGATACGGAGGACCCGCATTAGTGCAGTGCCGACGAAGTGACCGACTTCATTGCATGGGCTGGTCCGACAGCCGCTGCTTTTCGAGATCGCTGGCCTCGTAAATCACGTCAAGCCGACATACACATAGCAACGAAAACAACGACAGCAACACAGGTACGTACGACACGCTCGTGTTCTAAGCTAGTTGTCGAGGACACGTGGCAACAATACGCCGATTCACTGTCGACGATCAGCGTAACAAATGCGAATATTTACATCTTGCACATAAACATACGCACATGCACCACCACACATATAACAGGACGCACGGATACCCAGTCAGGCGTCCGTTCCGCCAGTTCATTGGACAAATCCTGAGCAGTAATCATGCTTAATAGCCTAAGCAATACTTTTAAAGTTTTCGGGCTGACGACTCAGCCAAGACTTAACGTCCACGGAACTGTTTTTCACATTGCTTCATAGACGGACCCCCATGAAAACAAATGTGCAACGGTGGGACTCGAACCCGCGCACCTATGTGTCTCCTCTGGTTACGAGACGCAGACTTAAGCCACCACGCCACCGGGCTCGACGGCCTAAGCAATACTGGAAATACGGAAAAAAGCTAGCGCCAATGCGCCAAAATGGCTGTACCTCGAACGCCGCCGATGCCTCCTGGGTTAGCGTGCCCTGGGCTGCTAGAATCAAACAAAGGGAAAAACGCGTATTTTTGACTCAGCTAAAGAGAGACGCGTGAGGAGGCTTCTCGTTGAGCGCGCCACGTAACCATCTCCGTCTCGCTGAGTAATCCTCGTGAGAAAGAAGCGTTTGCAACGTCGTAACTCTGTAGTTTGGTAGCTTAAGGGGTAGGTATTCTACGTTTCGATCCTTTCGAGGCCTCGGCGTTGGTTGGCCAGACGCGTCCGGCGTTTGGCTTTCAGCAGCTATCTCAATAATAACATAAGTAACTGCAGCTATCTCAATAATAACTTAAATAACAGCAGCAACAACAACAACAATAGCAAAAATAGAGGTAGTGGCGATACGAGATCACAAGAACGTTGAGCCATAACCTGACCCCAAAGATATCGATGCGTTTACTGCGCTCCTCGTTTACGTTTGAACAGATCTCCGTATCGTCGCAACCCATGTAGCGGCTTTAGAGCTATCGAGTCTTTAACGCCATTTAGAGTGCTGGTCGTACAGGTTTAACACTCTGTGTCGACTTACGTAACTCTAACCTGCTTAACTTGCTCAACGGAATAAGGCGCTATTTTCTGTACTTGACGCCACTTAACACCCTCCGATCCACGCGAACCTTTAAGCTCTGACTTGGTCCGATAAAAGTAACTGCTTCTACAGCTTCATCTCAAAAACCTTCCTGAGAGGGTTCTTCGAAGCCAATCGAATTATTGAGTCAAACAAATATGTTTTACTTTAAAAGGGTGTCTGTAGTTATACTTGGTTTCTACAATTATGTGCTTCAGTCGGATTTCGTAACGTTAGCTTTGGTCTTTAGAGTTAATCCGTTGACTTTTATGTACACAGACATTTCATAACGTAAAGCGCCCCTTTCTGTGGACAAGCTGCACTGCATAAACTTATCATTATTACAACAAATTTGGCTTCAGGCGTATATAGTGGTGTATTTGTGTCACGTTGATTTGCTGATCAATGTGTTGAATTTTTTGCACGACTCTTCTCCATACATCTGACTGGAAGGTTAGGCCCTTGGCGTAGTTTGCAATTTCAAAACTTGCGTTATACTCTCTCCAATTTGTCGGTAGGACTGAAGCACTTCTGTGTTGAGCTGCAGCGCCTCAACGTGTTAGACGTTCAGTCTGAGTCTGCTCCCTACGCATTTTGATCATCCGAGTGCTCGGCGCGTATGTTGGCAGTCCTAGAACTTGCTCACACCATAGTATGCATTTACTTTATCTTGACCTGTAAGTTACTTAGTACTTGGTATTTCACACATGCAGGAAAGCAATATTTTATTGATTTGATTTATTGTTCGCTTGACATGTATACCTAAATACACATGTCACCCTTTCATATCAGGGGCAAATTAGTACAGGAAGTATCGTGATAGAATAAATGTGTTTATCGCGGTTTTTGCTTATTTGTGAAAACGTTCGTTCTGTGACCAACGGTAGTATTCCTCCACTAAAGCGAAGAAATTTGGAATCTCCGAAACTAATTGTAACCCGGTTCTCCCCTCATCACTTTTCAGTCTATTTAATATAGATAACGTTATGAGGGAGGCTACGAGTTCTTTTACACGCCGAATAAAAACGAGTGAATTGGCCGAGACCCCTGAGTCAAACTAGCACAATGGCTGTTAAGGAAATCGTAGATATTTTAACATGCACGGCGATTTCAAGCTCGCAAGTTATGCAAGATGGTCTAAAATAAGAAAACAACTTTCTTAAAAAAAATAGAGAAACTGGTGTCTCTCGTCACTGACTATTTTGCCAAGTAGCCATCATTCTTAGAGAAGATCACGTATTTAAAGTTGCGTGGACTCAGACTGGAAGTCGAACATTCACATCGTACTTATTCAGTTTGGGCCGCTATGTTTATCCCGTAGCGGTGTTTCACAGTTGTGCCTGTGTTGCCTCATTATATGTTGTAAAGTATATATATATATATATATATATATATATATATATGCAAAAAACGCAGCGGAGTACAATACACATTATTACTCGCTTATATATATATATATATATATATATATATATATATTGCAAACAATACCGACCGATATCGATGAAGCAGTTAGTGCTGTAAGTAGAGCAGGTCATCGACGGTCAGAGGACAGACAGAGGGGCCCACCTCTGCTTCTCATCTGAACGGCCGCGAGCTTGTGCAGCAATTCACCAGAAGACACAAAGGCGCAGCACAACGGGTCAGTTTTGTCTCGCGGTGGTGAAAACTGACAGCTTGAAGCATCGACAAATCGAGTTTCAATTGTTTATACGATCCGCTCGAGCTGAGCTTGCTGAGCAGCGTACTGTAGAAACAGAAACAACACCAATGGCGGTAATGCTGGCTCATTGGGGCCAGCATCGCGGGCGGGCGGTCCCCATTCAAAGCACAGGCCCCGAGGTTTTCGGGCGCTTTTGCCAGCCACAGGTCGCCTACGAGCAATATCAGAGGCCCAGCTCGGTTGCCGAGAGCAGAGGCGCCTGCTAGCACAATGCCGTGTACTGTACCAGATTTGTTTTCCTAGGATTACGAACTCAAACGTCAACCAGGTCAGCAATGAACTTAAAGTGATACACCCCCAAGGAATTCAGGAGTATTACTAGGATAGAACTATCAAAACTAGATCTGATTTTTTGTGATGTGACGCGCAAGTTGTGCGAGGTTTTCGCTGCCGAAGTAGACACGCGTATGAATTTTTTAATTTTTTTGAACACTTAAAACGAATATCCTCTGGATCGACTTTCCAAGTTATGCATAGCCGCTATTTAGATTTTTTGTGTCATTGTCAAGCACCTCGTATTAACAGACGTCAGCCTAAACTATGGATCATTTCAAAAATAGCAATAATCTATTTGCACAGTCGACCCTGCACCACAAGATCTACAATTCAAGATTGACAGGTTTTGCTGTCCCAAAGGCTAGCCGTCTTCGTGTTTGTCACAGAGTTATTTTTTTGTCAAGTTGAACCCGACCAAGAGTATATTGATATATATTTTTTGGCGCTTTGACAACCACATTTGAGGTGCTCGTAGCAGGCTAATATGAACTGGTAGCTCGAACCTGCGATAACCAGTTTCTTGTTCATAACGACCATGGCAATGATGCGTTTCTAACGGCGCGCTAGGCGCTCAGACCACGACCGCTACGATGCATTTATACTGTTTCCAATACACACATTCATAAACACACACGTGCATATATATACATATCACTTTGTCATCATGTATATATATATATATATATATGTTCAGTGACTTGCGGTACCATCCTTTTGGATGGTGCCACAAACCACTGAACTGAGGGAGCAGGGACATTTACTGGTCTTTAAGATCTTGCTATTTACGCCGTAAGAATTTATCTTATTGGTTTTCATTTTAAAGAATAACGCGCACGCTAATGATTCCACAACATCAGCAGAGTTACTATCAAAACTGATGCACACTGAAGTGTGCATTAGTATAATTGAGCCTGACTTACGCTACAAAGTACAACAATTTGTGTGTCCCGTGTACAGCTTTTGTATAGGCGACCAAAAAGGCGGCCACCGCACTGATATTGGAGATCATCCCAATTGCAATATATTTGTATTACAAAAAATATATGTCTCAGAATCTTAAACACTCTTTTATGTTACTTTGCAGATCTTTGATATTTTTTATTATGTCAACTCTTGTTAAGGCGTTCAAGTAGAAGCCTGCAAATGGGTTTTCTACACAATGCTCAAGTCTTCTGATTTGATCGCCAATAGCTCCAGTGAGTTAAGACAAAAAACTGGAAAAACTTGTTTTTTTTAAAAAAAACGGAAAACGTTTTCTTTTGTCAGGATACCAGGTTACGATGAATAATTACAAAAGCATAAAATACTTCTGGAACATTGCGCGAGTTGTCGCTTTAGTCTTTAACATTAAGACATTTAATAGAAAACGTTTTGTTCAAAGATGACAGCGAGGCAATTGCTAACACAAAAGTATGGCTATATAGACCACACAACGTTTCCAACGTATGGGTAACTTAAATCCTCACGGGCTACGGCAATTTCCAAAGCGTTCTACATAAAATAGACACGGCCCTGCGTCTACTGTTCCTGTGTGGAGCAAGACATCGGGTACGGAATCCTGGCGGTGGCCGCCTTACAACACGATTCAACTGAAAGTGGCATAAGACCAACTACCAGTAGGCAACCTTGGAAAACATATAGGCTCGGCTATCTATACATCCTTTGTAAGGTGTTGCATACAACTGGAAACCGTAAAACATGTGGTTCTATAATGCAACACGGCGCTATTGTGAGACCACGAACTTGGTCAGCACATACAGTGCAATGGTTCGACCTTACCTGAGGTCAGTAGGTACTTGCCGATGGCAAAAATGGTAAGAGTAAACACAGACGAAACCTTATTTTTTGTTATTACCATAAATGTATATGTATATATATATATATATATATATATATATATATGTTCTCAAGTAAGTTGAATTTATAGGATGTTTAACATATACATGTATACGTATTTATTGCATTGATCTATTTTCTCGGGGCTGCTTAGCGGCCATTCCACTGGGTGATAAAATGCAAAGATCACCGATGCGTCTAGCAGATCGTTGCGTGATACTTAGCGCATTCGTAGAAGATTCGCAAAACTGGCAGTGGCATTCGCCCCTCACCTGGTTAAATCCACGAGCGGAACATACCAGGTGATGGTAGCCGTGCACAATGTACATTGTGTACACATGACAACTAGTGCCTATCATTTCGTTCCATAGGTTCCTAATGAAGTGCACATTTGCATAAACGGCACCTTCTTTAGCTTCCGCCACTTTAGCTTGCCATTCCTTTCGAAAAATTTGCTGGAAATCTCAGAGACTGGTAACCTCAGCCACATACACAGATGCAATTGCCGCCCGGTACCTGTCCGCGAGAACATACCATACTACTAATACTAAAAAAAATACAAGAGCTCAACAGTGGCGAACGAGAGTCATACATACGAGAACACTGTGAATACTGGCGAACAAGTAGACCATGAGAGAAAAAGATGCAATAAAACAATGTCGGGCTATTCGGTTAGCCATGACAACTTGGACTCAAGCAGGTGACTTGAGTAAGCAGGAATCATAGTAGAGCTATTTCTAGCTTACGCCGATGAAAAGAGACAAAAGTCCGATCAAAGAGTTGGAAAAAGGAAGTAGAACGACTATACCCCTAAACGTTCCGAAGCCAGCTTTCTGCTGAGCCGGTCGGAGGGATGTGACAGAAAGCGTTAATCAGCCCTGTGCTGTGCCTCTTAGCATGAATTCAACTGTATATGTTGGAATGGCTTAAGATCTGCTTTAAAGATGTCGAGGAAAACGACAGTGACCGCCAAAAATAGACCAAACCGAAATACGTCCTTCTGTCAGATCTCAGTTCAAGCATTTTCGCTACTTTTCGACGCACCGCGTATTCATCAACGTTTAGCCTTTTTATTTGGGACTGGGATATAGAAGCCCACAGCGCGCGGCTTGATTCATTTGCAAAATAGCGTAGAGTTTTCTGCACACCTCCCACACACAGAGATTGGTGTTTTAAATGATCTTTAGATTGTTAGTTACCTTAAAATGCTTTATAAAAATAAGGCCTTGCTCAGGTATATATATATTTATAGGTATATATAAATATTTATATGTGTATTTTTATGCGGCCACCACTTTCAACCCTGTTTGGTTGCTGCCTTGTTGCATACGTGAACCCAAAAATAAGTTTTGGTTTAATATTTTAGCATATACTAAAGGTTTCAATATGACTTTGTTATGAAACTCTCGAACGTATACAAAGAGTTGGCTTTGCTGCGGTCTTAGCATGCCTCACCAACGAAGAGCATACCACTTTCAATAACACCGGCCAAGGTGGCCTTACACCGAATATATTTCATTGTACTCGGAATGTGCTGCGTCATACTATGCACCGGCAGCTGTTGGCTTTGGTGTTGTTTCACGGGGCGAAATCAAATACAAAAGGACGCTAACATCATCTGACATTGTCCAGTAGCAACACTAGGCGCAAAGCCGAAAGAATCAAATTGGAAGGAAACAAAATTTCCATAAGGCGCGAATGAATGGATGAGATAGTACATATCGCTTTCTTATTTGGACGTTTCCAACAAATGCTCTCTGACAATCGTCCATCGAACACCAAACCTAAACACGTCCTACGCTCGTATCAACAACAAATTTATAACATATACGTCATAAAGAAAATAAGAATCGTACGCCACTATCATATTGAGAGGGTGCGTGCACATGTATTGTCGACAGACAATCTCAGTTAAGCGTACAAGGCGGGGCGACAACAGAGCGTCTGCTTGTCGACTATATATATATATATATATATATATATATATATACTAGTAATACAATAGTGTATATCTGTTGCTGTGAAACATTGTTGATCGGCACTGCTCTGCTACGTGTCTCGAAATGCCAAAGACAGTCTATTGAAGGACACACTAATGGCGGGGTTGCGTCTTCCAGATTTGCACGGCCATTTCTCTGCATTATTACAATTCCATTTATTCACACATTTAGTGTCGATAATACTTAAGTACAAGTGGCTCGGCGTCAGGAGCTCGCAAATACAGTTACAAGAATTGTATAAAATATAGACGTATACAATACACAAACGTATGATGACATTAAACGGGCCAGCTGACTTAGAGACCCGTTTGCAGGAACATTCTCGGCATTATGCTGGCTGAAGGTGGCAATATTTGTAGCTCTGCTAATAATGATTGTTGGCGGTGGTAGTTGGCATGCTGATGACTTTGTAGTATTCACGGACGCCGTACTAACAACAGCAGCAGCAGTAGCAGCAGCAGCATCAAGGCGCAGCTGATGATGAGGCTGTCCTATTTACGTCATGCATGTTGGACTGTCGTTTTCTCGTTGTGCCCAGAAGATGGAGTAAGCCCCAACAGGCAGGCGGCTACAGCAACAGCAGAACTGGCAGCTGCGGTCGTTAGGTAAACTGGGTGTCGCCCGTTTAGGCGTCACACGTCACTCAGCGGCGGAGGCGGCAGGCACCCAATTAATTACGTTTCAACTTTTTTCTGACCGGGCGGCAGCCCTCTGATGGTGGCAGGGGCGCACGCTCATGATAAGGTGACATGAGCATGGTGGACCAACTTTAAAGGGGGCATGGGGGGGCGGGGGGAGCAGCTTGACAGAACACATAGAGGTACAGCCCAATGCTGCCATGACATGACACCTGCTCCTGCCGGAGGAGGACAGCGTTAAGGTGGTTCCGCTCGCGAGACACCCCACCGCCTGCAAGTCGAGTGCGGCGTTTGCTGATGCGCTCTTACGCTAGTCCCAAACACCGAGGTCGTTCGATTAACACCGAGGGAGGCAAATATAAGACAATGATGGTGGCGGCTGCGGCGACGGCGACGGTTGGCGATGACGAGGTCGACGACGGCTATGGTAAGCGTCAGCCGACGACGGTTATGGTTATAGGCAGGGCCCGCCTGGCGTTTGAGGTACGTCAAGACAAGAGACGTGTAGAACGGGTCGGAGTGGGAGAGCGAGACGAGCCTCGATCGGGAAGTGTATACTATTCGGCCGGTAAACAATGTTTCATTGAGCAACAACGCACAAGCAAAAACACAACAACAATAGCTGCTGCAGCTGATACTAACTATTGCAGCTACGACGTCTATTAGTACTGTGTTGGCACAATGTTGTAGAAAAGAACAGCAGTAACAACAAAAACAATATAACAGCGTATTCACACCAAAACAGACAACGACATACCGTTGTTAACACGACGATTACTACTACCATGGCATCTGTATGGTGTCGCAACAAAGCACTATAACACGGCAACAACAGTTGGCATAATCGCCGATTTTGTTTAATAGAAGAATACCAGCATTCATATTTGAGAGGATTTTTGAATAGTAGAATACCGAGCAAGATGGCTTAGTGGCAAAGCCTTTGCCTTGTATTCGGGAGGGCTGGGTTCGAGACCCAGACCGGCCACTCTTAAATCGGTTTGCATGGTTTTCAATTTAGACAAGGTAGATGCCGGAGTGGATTAAAATTAGCCATGACATGAAAAAAACCGTACACGGGCAATAGCCTTACGGAAAATCTAAAAAAAAAATTAAGAATATGCAAGGATGGTTGGGTGACTCTAATCAAATCAGTACGAACCGCGTTACGACATAACGCATAATTTATTTGATACTGAAAATTGCCTTATTACATTACATTCTGTCTCTTGTGACGGCACATTCGGTTTTTAATTAGTACTTTTAATATATTCGGCACATCGAATACCGGACAGCAGAAGTAGAAACAATTTAAAATACGCATTTTTTTGACACAGGCGTTATAGACTTCAAGCAGGCCTGTGACATGATGCGTCTGTGGGCTCGTTCTCTGTTTATGCACCGATCGCTAACAAAATTTGTTTGATAAGCTTTTAATTATAAAAAAAGTTCGCAAAAAGTATCTGTATCTGCAGACTTATTCCACGAACCGAAAACGAGAGGAGATCGATAAACAGCATTTGTTTATGGTTTTTACATTCCCAACCAGTACCACAACTATAATTAGCTAACTGAACTCTATTATACGCTTACTTAATAATATGGTTATATTCCTAAGGCCCCTTTTAGTCAGCTTACGCCATTCAGAGTATTCTAGCGTATTCCATCCTAAATATTGGTTTTGGCCTTTGGCAAACCAGGCCAGTCTAAAGTGCAGCACTCAACACAAGTGCTAATACCTGCGCCGTATCGCTCAATATTTGTGTAGTTCCGAAGCAACTGGCTGATAAGTGGCCTAACATCGTTCAATAACAGTGTGCCACCTGAGGAATATGGCCAAGTGAACCCTTCCGTTGACAAATAGAGTTAATACGCATTTATTCGATCCTCCCCTATTCTCAGCTTTTGCCTCTTCTCTGCTTGCTAGTCTCCTATATCCTGCTAGGCTTCTCTTAATAATTTAACTGCATAGCGTCCTATTCTAGAACTAGGGTCAACTTCATTGCCGCTCTATACCAGAGCCACCGTTTGAACGTATGTGCCATGTTCTAGGCTAGATCATTGTGCTTAAAGGCGCCCATTCCCAGCCTGCGTGCGCGCCGTTTGGAAGAAACTATATACGAGCAAGATAAGGGTGGAGTTTCCCGCTCGCCTGCACTACGTGACCCGACCTCCGGAGCGTCAAGGAGGCCTGAACAACGTTCCACAACGACAAGGGCCGATGCAGATCAAAAGACTTGCCCGAAGCCCTCCTTCTTCTGACGCACAGCTGGCTCAGTAGTTCGCAACCAAACGAACGTCTCCCGGAGTGTCGAGAGAGTCAGTCAGCCAACGTGCCTGCCAACGTGTAGCAACTAAGACACTACTGCCCTGCTGTTTCAAATACTGGTCGGGGTTGGTCGTACTGGAAGCGGACCTGTTAAACTAGCAACGGGTCAGACCGCGCTAAGCCTGGAATCTCAGAAGCGATATGAGAACAGAGTAAGGCACGTCGCGTCCCGATCAACATAGCAGCATAACAAGATTATACAGAGCCATTTGCCAGTGCAGCATTCGTGCTCTAACAAAGGACCTTTCAATGATAATAAAAAAGTGATAGATTTCGCTTTGGACATCGCGTTTCGTGTGAGAATGTCACACATCATAGAGTAGCTCGTCTAAAGCGATGCAAGATGTGCCAAAATCTCCTGACGCCTTGAACACCCCCCTATATATATATATATATATATATATCATTTAAACCCGCAACTCCTACGCCAGTCGCCAGCCATCTTCGTCATTCCATCCCGTTGACTGTACTCTATATTACTTATAATATCCACCAACATCACCAATATTAATTAACACTCAATTGACACTGCATCTATTTCTGCTGCGATCGACGCTTTCATTGAATCGTTTTTAAATTTGATACCAAACATTTTTGAAAGAGAATTTCCGCCAGCGTGCAAGGCTGCATTAGGCGCATTCGATGCCTACTCCTCTGGACGATGTCCTACCTCATCAATGCCCGCGTTACCGTCATGCTTGACGCGCCGGGTTACTTTTCCTTCATAGAAAGGGCTGGTAAGACTAGTGAAACTAGCCCTAGTGACTGAAGTAACGAATTGTACGGTACTTTGAAAAAACGTTTTGGTATGTTCGACGGTCTATGATAAAGTTTTCTGATATATATATATATATATATATATATATATATATATATATATATATATATATATATATATATATACAGGGTGTGACAGGAAGGTTTTGAAGCAATGCATAGAATTGTAGAGCTCGTTAAAGCAAATATTTTTTCCAATAGTAGTAATTTCACTCTCACTCCGAAACAAGACGTCTTAGAGACCATGTTCTAAAAAATATTTGCCTTAACGAGCTCTACAATTCTATGCATCGCTTTAAAAACCTTCCTGTCACACCCTGTATATATATATATATATATATATACATGGAGCAATAGCATTTTCGTTACTGAATGTAAATAAATTCGCCGTCCTGAACAGACGGTTCCAGACACAAAATTATATATATATAAATATATAAATGCCTGTGAGAGCAACCGGCATATAAGGTTAGAGTAATGGTTGAGGATCCCTCCTATGATCGCTATTACGGATCCGAAGTCTGGCCGTTATGCGGAGCGAACGTAGAGACCTCTCGGATAAGAAAAGCTCTCTGCATCAAAAAAACGTTTTGCTGCTGCACTTTTTTAGGCCTTCTCTCCCGGTGTATGTATGCACTCTTGCTTGCTTCGTCCTACGGCACTTGTTGCCAAGCCCACGAAGGACCGTTGTGACGGGACGCCGACGAGATACATACACATACTCACACACTCACTAACACCGTGGCGACAGCGAGAACGGCGCGTCACGCTTAGAAGAAGTGTATGACAAAAACGAAAATCGGGGTAGCAGACGGCCGAGCGAGAGAGAGAGAGAGCTAGAGAGTGTGGGTGGAACGCGAGGGCCATATCAGCGCCAAACAAACACTGGCAGGTGCGCCGACAGATAACTATTACGAAAGTACACAAGCGCGCCGATGGCAAACGATATATATGAATAAATGGAGCAAGCAACCGATCAGGGAAAGCGCGGAGGAGATATATATATATATATATATATATACCATCACTTATTTAAGTGTAGCAAAATATACATTTGTGTATTCATATATATATATATATATATATATATATATATATACGCGTGTACACGGCTATATACGGCTGATCAATATCAGCATGCTTACCCCTGAGTGGCGTACTGTCTCGCACCTTTCGCCCGTTGATCGGCCGGTGCAAGAAATCGCTCTACCCCTTGCGAACCGTGTTGTCGGGCGTGTCGGTCGTGTGAGAATTTGAGTGGCCCCATTTTTTTGCGTAGAGAGATTGCAAATGACCCGGCTTCGACGCGGACAGCAGAAAGCAACAGTTCTAGATACTAGCAAGCTTTCCCTTAGCCCCCTAACGGCTAGTGGTGATTCGCCTGCAGAAGCGTCTCACTACCGGAACAGGTAAAAGAATTACAATTTTTTTGTTGGGAAATAGCAGCTGCAGATAGCGCATGCGACAACTACAGCCAAACTTAACGGTCACATGTATCTAAAAAAACGTTTTCTGGCTTACTTTCAGCACACATTTAACGTCCACGGAATTGCTTTCGCGTTACTTCGTAACACGGGCCCCCTGCATACAAATGTGCAGCGGTGGGGATTGAACCCGTCCAGTCACGCGGCGCATGCGAACGCACCACACCACCGTGCTCGACGGTATTATGTACCTATTAGAACAGAAAACAAGCGACTCTTACCATACTCGTATATGCAGGGTGTCCAGACCCAGTTTCGCTAGACTTGAGAAAGTCGTAGCTTTCGCTAAAATCTCTTTTTGCATCTTTTTCAATGTATTGGAAGGGGGGGGGGGGCAACTAAAATGCCGTATTCAAGTGTGACAGTAAAATGACTATTTTTTGTTACACCGATGTAGCTTGCCGGGCATCACTGCACGAAATATGTGGAAGGAAATCATTTTTAGTCTGAAAAACATCCAATGTTAACTAGCGAAAAGTAAATAGTCTTACTGCGAAAAGTTCGCAAAAGCAAAATTCTGTAATGTCTCATTTTGAGCCTTCGTGTTCGGTACCGTTAAAACGTCATCACAATTCTTAAATTCAAACCTTAAAACGTCTTATTGTAATCATACCATGGACTAAACCACCATCGTTTAATTATAAAAATTATACCCAATAATAAAATGCATATTTTCCTAAAGGCTATTTTTATTACCACAATTCATTGAGCACAAAAACTCAAAAATAAGGAATTGTGAGAGTTCATTTTAGCGAGCTGGTCTGCGTCGGCTACTTCCCTTCTGCTAAATAGCGTTGGATGTGTTCATCGATTAATTCGTCCGGCCAATTACATCAGTAAAAAAAACGCATTCTACTATTCCTCACGTACTCCTAAACAAGACATTTTCATGTTCTCAGTCATACGCAATTCCCTGTCATGTTAGTTTACTGTCCTAGGCCGTGGGCAATGGGCCGCATACTTAGTCTCAACAGTACTCGACTACATCGAGAAACCATTGAACCAGCAGAAACAATTGCGCCATTTATAGGCAGTCTTGTTGTCAGCCAACCCGTTTTCATTTTCTGGCCCAACTACAGGTCGAATAGAGGAAGCGAACTCGATCACGCCGCTTCAACCGCCACAATAGACCGCCGCGGAAGCAACAACCAAACTAACGAACAATATCAACAATAGCAACGCTGAGTCCCGTAATAACGCTGACAGCGAGATCGGCAACGACAACAACAACAACAATAACAATTACAACTACAACAACAACAACAACAGCGACAACAACAACAGCGATAATCATGCAAGCTTCTGTGCTACCGCCCGCAAGAGCAGCAACAACAATAACAGCAACAACATCCCCCGAGAAGCAGCCGCAGCATTAGCAGCAGATGAGCAACAGCTACATCAACGAACAAGTCGCAGATTATTTGCAAGAGAGTGCAAGTGAGAGTGCATTAATCTAGCCGGGGCAACGAGCAATGCCGGCCCTACCCCCGGCGGCTGCACTAATGGTCGTGCTTCATTCCTTCACTGCTGAGCAGCACCCGAAGCTTGGTTGGTTTTCGCTCTCACCGTGATCGCCGTCGTCCTCCCCGGTCGGCGATCCCTGTGTATCTCCAAGGGGCCCCTCTGACTGGATGTCTGCCTGTGGGGCATCCGAGTGTGACACGATAGGGCATTGGGGTGGGGGCTGGGGTGACATCAACCATTGGGGACACCACTTGATCACTGCCCCCCTCCTTTTCGGCGACCCCCTGACCGCCTCTCCATCTTGACAAATCCATTCAATGGCTGCAAGGCTGACGCTCGTAGGGAGAAGGAAAAACTAGTGTCCCCTTAGTGTCTCTCACAGGGATTTAGTCTTGTCGGGTATTGAGTTTATCTATTAGTTTAGTTGTGGAGGTTTTTTGTTATATATTAGATTTATAATTGTCGTTATATATATATATATATATATATATATATATATATATATATATATATATATATATATATATATATATATATATACTTTTTGAGATTTAATCGTCGTCTTCCGCTTCTGCTCTTTCTTCGTTTTCCTGTGACGACCACGCTTGTGATGCGCCTGTTCATTTGGGCAACCGTTCATCGGTCTGTCTGTTGGTTGGTCTGTCGGTTTGTCAATCCAAGACGATCCTCTGAGGACTCTAACTCGAATCAACTAGATACGTCCATCTGTGTCGCCTTAGCCACGCCGAGTTGATCGGGCGGCCGGTTCTCCCCACTCTCTCTCCCTGTTTCTCGAGTTACTTTCTCTATCTCACACTCATGTATATATATATATATATATATATGTATCCGTAGAAATCTCTCATTCTCCACGTCCTGCTGCCCTTCTCCTCTCGGGCAAAGCTTCCTCCTCTCTTTAGCAGCTCATTCGTGTCGGTCTTTGCTGACCGCGACCACCGACCGCGTCGCCATCTTCTCAGCAGGACGAAAGGAGCAGACACTTCCTGGCACACTTCCTGCTGACACTCTGTCTATGGCCGTTATCGACGACTACAACAACAGACCGAAGAAGAGGTCTTGAGTGAGAGGGGCGGGCAGGGCCGACCCGCCACGGGTCGGGGCCGTGGGTCAAAATGAATCCAAGCGGAACTGTCTATCTGTCTGTTTGTCTGTGGCTCGCCCACTTCTCCTCCTGCTTTTGCTGCTACGTATTCCTCCACCTCCCCAACTAGGCCACTGTAGGGCCAGCCGAGCCTTGAGGACTGCAAGCCGCCTCTCTGTGGCCTGAGGAGAAGCCGCCTTCTTTCACAGCGTTTGCGGTGGTACTACGTTTTTTTCGTCCCATGAGATAGCCAGAGATGGGGGAGAGAGAGAAGGAGAGAGAGAGCGACGATTCTGACGGTTAGGTTCGTTCGGACACGATGGCCGGCTGTGAATGTATGTAGGTATGTAAGTAAGTATGTACGTTGGCATGTACGTGTACTGTAGATAAATGCGTACGCTGGTCTATGGATAAATGTGACGCTGCATGCGTCGGCAGCAGAACAGCACGCTAAGTGTGTGTCTGTATATGTGCGTGTGTGTGTGTGTATCTCCTTCACTGTACTCCCGAAGGCTTTCAAAGAAGGCACGCATTGGATTCTCAACCAGAACTTTTAGCGTATCTTAGGTTCTCGTCTCTTTCGACTTCGTTTTCTCGCCAGCGTGTAAGCTTTTGTTAAAGCCGGCAATAGTCATTGTGATGGCTTTACAATGCTATGTCACTAGCGCGTGGCTAGTGAAAGGTACGATTACTGGAACGATCATCACATAGAGAAGCTGTGCATAAAATATGCTACTAGGACCAAAAGGGGAAATAGATGTTTACGCTGTTTGAAACGTCGTTAAAAGACAGCTACTCCAATATATGCATGGGAAGTCTGTCAAGTCACAAATGATATGGTCTGCGTACGTTTAAACGCCAGTAGCGATCCTATCGCTTTTGGACAAATTAACTAAGCCTTCTAAAGATCCCTCTGACATATGCTTTCGAATAGCAGACTGTCGTCCGACATTCATGTACAGTGGTGAATCTTGGTCACACTCACGTCATCCGCAGCATATTACGCCTCAAGCGTGACTCAAACTCCTGCCGCTTGCCTCACTAAATGTAAGGTGCTTGCGACAACTGTTAGCGACGCGCCACCATAATTGAATAACCGGTCAGAATAGCCGGTAGTTTTAAGCAGTTATTCGCCATTACCCTCGCCAAAAGCAGATAACCCGAAAGCAATCCCGGAGCAAATCGTCTGGCCAGGGTGGTCTGTGCGCCTTATTGGTAGATCGAGTCGACACCCCAGAACACGCCGAAGTAACACGTCTCTGGGGCTATCAAAGATGAGGCCTCGGTCCTGTGGTGTAACTCGCGTGGTCTCTAAGAGTCTTGCGTAATTGCGAATACTTTTCCTCTCGCTTCTGTCGGACAGGAGGGGTTACTTAAACGAAATTTCAGTGCAAGGGCATTTCTTACACATTCGACGGCTGTATTTTTTATGTAGTTGAAGAATTACGACCATCAATCGAATACGCTCAGCCAAATGTTTGCGTGCTCGGAAATAAAACAGCATATCTTGCGTCTTTATGAGATTTAGAGCGGTTTACTCGAAGGGGCCTACCCAAGGCATAGTAGCGTACCCGGACAGGAACGTGTGGAACTCGCCAGTTCAACCTTGTTCCCAAGTCGCGTTTTCATATTGCCGCCTTAAAATTGCCTTGCTTAGAACAAAAATGTCTACTAACTACCACTACCATATAAACTAAAGAGTTTTCGCTTTCGAGTTCCTCTCAGGATGGCCTTTTATGCGAAGCGTCTATATATATATATATATATATATATATATTTATATATACATATACGTTTGACCTAGCTGACCTTGCTCGGCAGTGTAGCCTGGTCGTCTGGGATGGCACTGTTCTTGTCATTATGCTCTTGCCCGTAAACATTGCTGCAAAGTGGTCGCTAAAACCGATAGAGCCTATAGAGCTATCGGGCAAGACGCCTCTTTCTGGTCGACGCATCGGCCCGTCCACTATGCACTCCCGTCGAGCCTCGTGGCATGGTGCATTCGCGTGCGCCTCGCGGCCAGAGGAGACACAAAAATGCGCGGGTTCGATCCTCACTGTTGCACATTTGTATTTATGGAGTTCGTCTTACGAAGCAATGCGACAGCAAACCCAACAATGGGCGTTAAGTGTTGGCTGAGGGTCAGCCCGAAAAAAGTGTCCACTCCCGGCAGTCTCGTAATGGCATTTTAAGCAACAGCCGAAAAGTCCTAGCTAAGCCGGGGTTAGGCTTGCTTGGAGCGCAATGGTGTTGTTTCTGACCAGATAAACATCAAGTACACTAAAAGTTCAGCACCCTGTACAGTCCGGGACTGGCAACCGGGACTAAGGCTGACTATCCAGCCACCGCATTTGCTACAGTGTTATATCAGGCTTGGTTCGGGTTAGGCATCAGAGAATCCTGCGATTGAGTGTCGGAACGCACTGCCTGAAGCCCCTCGACAAGTGTTCCTACAAAAGCGAACGTGCACTCTACGTTGTTAAGCGATGCCGCTACAAGAATGACGTATTCGTCTCAATCGAATCGGTTCCAAAATGTAATGACGCGTCCCTGGCGTCTTTCGTATGCGTAATAGAGGTCACGTTTCCATAAATAGTTAGCTTTTCGCTGGTGCGATGCATTTTGTATATATGCATATATATATATATATATATATATATATATATATATATATATATATATATATATATATATATATATATATATATACATATATATATACTACCATGTTGCTTTCCACTTGTAAATATTTGACAGCGTGACCTCTATTACGCATACGAAAAAATGTACTCGTGCCTTGGGACTCCAGATACGCTTTTATATGATACCCGAAATGCTAGGTATCTGTGTCAAAGTCATATATATATACATAACCCAATGGCATGTATAGTGTTCTATAGAAGTTCAATTTGTTTTCTAAAAGGATTTTCTTGAGCCACAACGATTGCTATGATGTGTTGCACCACGTAGTGATATAAAATTGATAAGCTTATACAATTTTCGAAAAATGCTCTTGAAGGACGCGTTTTCATTTGCCTAGGTTTATAATTGGATTTCATTTGACTATGTTTCAACGAAGACAACAGTTCCAGCACAACTTGCGGGTACTGCTGTGTCTAGCTGTTCATTTATTCGCACAATCGTTTATTGTATACGTATTATGCAAGCATGCAGTGAGTAACATTAATTCAACAACAACAGCAACAACAACAACAACAACAACAACATTAAGACAAGGTTCATTTGGCTGCCGTGACTTTATCATAAAATCACTACTTATCGCATTACTTTAAAGACTTTATTTTTACAATTTAATTTCTACGAAAGCAACACCTTTTACGTAATTTGCGTCATCTAGAAGCGCGTTCAAACCAATCTAAAATTACAAGAGCGTGCAAACCAATCCAAAATTGTATAACAACATACGAACTAATCGAGCATTTCCTTATTGTTCGGCTGCCTAAGACCAACGGTAGCATTGACATTGTGCAGCACACTTGGTCGGCAAAATTTGCAACTGGTACCACCGATAAGCAGAGTTATGCAACTCGTGTAGCAACGCCGCAACTATAATTTCGAGTACACATGTGGTCAAGCCGCCTACGTAAACGTTGCGTTCTACTAGAGTAGTGCCGACTCGGCGGCATTCATACTACAATCGATCTCTTAGATGGGACATAATAAGCTGTTACTCAAATTAACAATGCACTTTATCTACACTAATGTGAAATTTGTACGTGCGTTGTAACTTATTGGATATTAGCAATTTATACGGTACAACCACTATCATTCAACAGACTTGTTGCTAGGGTCATGTGAACGATTTAAAAGGCATGAAAGTGCTTTGTTTTCGCTGGACTAGCGTGCCGCATATGACGCGAAAATAAAGGTTCCACATCGTAGGAACAAATACAATGTATTAGCGAAAAAACGCTGACTGAAGTGTAAAATTATCAAGGACTTTCTGAGTTCATAGCAGAGTCAAACAATTTGGCTTACTATCGTAGATATGCATAGTATCTGTTGAAGAGGAAGAAGACGTCGGCCCCGTGTCTTGCCTGTCCCATGTTTCAGCGGCACGTTAAAGGCTTCCATTCTTACCTGAAACGCATTAAAAATTAAGATTTTTTATTATTCGTGTATATATATATCATATTGCGGACAACTAACTAGGACAACTAGCTTCGATTGAAAGAGCCAATTTACTTGGCAGGAAAGCCTATCACAACCCACTAGGGAAATTGGAGATTTAGAGATATTCAAATTACGTCGCCTTTGGAATAGGGCTTAGTCTTCAATGTGAACACATTCCTCGTGTGCTTCTATACTGAATTAAATTACGACTATATTTCATGCATCAGTGCGTGAAATACCATGCAGATACCATGCTGACAGTGCGGCGTTGACAGTGCTCTCACGTCTTGCCACTTATTGCTAGCCCGCCAACATGTCTGCAGCAAGACAACGCAAGTGATGACTTAGAACAGATGTTGGATTTGTACGAATGCAGTTACACGAAACAGTTGCTTATGCATGGTACATAAAATATGTGTATGTTTTAGAAATGTTATAGCGTTTATATACAATTTAATTTGTATATAAATTAGGTTTTTTTGTTTTGTATATTTTTTTGTATATAAATTTGTATAAAAAAAACATTGTATATAAATAAAAAATAAATAAAAAAATAGCAGGCACGGACCTGCAAAATGCCCTTAATTACAATTTTTGAAAATTAGTAATTATGGAAATTTAAGCTCAATGGGGAATTACTCAATTCAAATGCACTTGCAGCCCAGAGAAGACGGTTCTTTTAAAACAATATATATATATATATATATATATATTTATATATATATATAATATATATATAGATATTGATATAGATATATATATATTATAATATATATATATATATTTATATATATATATAGTATAGTATATATATATATAGATATATTATATATATATATATATATATATATATATATATATATATATATATATCTATATATATAATATATATATATATATATATATATATATATATTATATATATATATAACTGCGTGGGAACAGAGACGCTAGATATAGTGCATGATGTTCTATCCTTCCTTCTTGCTTGCGGCTATCTTGATAGAAACGTAAAATCTTTTTCAAAGAAAACAAGTATTAGATTCAGAATAAAAAACTGGTTTAGTATGATCAACTGGGCAACTCTAACAACGGCCTTTACTAGGAGATAGATATATTTGAGTTTGTTTTTCATCGACAAAAAGAGTCCCAGGCACTAAAAGTAAACACAACCGCGTTTTCCCGATAAGCGACCACTCTCGTCGAAATTGAAATGAAAACGCAACCAAAACCTATATCAACAAGACTTTCCCTTATCAACACCTCCTCATGTTTATTTGTTTTGCATTTACACAGAAGGTTCTGACTGTGACGAAAAGTATGATTTTTTATAAGACCCTCATTTTGAAAAAGTTGTACTGAAAAGTATGTTGAAATAGGCAATAGTTTAGTGCGAACACTTCTAAAATGTGCGATCTTCTATGTGGAACGTCGTCGTACGCTAGATTCAGAGTACTTTGCACTATGGACTTGGTTATTATTCTACACGACTGACAAAATATTAGATCAAAACCACAAAACTATGTAGCAGAGAGGCTCGTTGAATCTAATTAAGATTTGATACTATTTGAAGTTATACTTTATAATAATATAAGAAGATACTTTTTTTAAAGTTGGCTTTGAAAACAACTGTGGCGTCGATTCCCATCGAGCGAAGTCTCTGGAGAGAAGAGTTATAATCTTTACATTAAATCGCTTGGTACCACTCTCCTCTTAGCGAGGCCATTGTGATACTTGAGTTACTTTAAACGAACCAAACGCCAGGATGAAGATTCCTTGATTTTTTCGACTAAACGGCTTAGCATGATGATATTAACGAGTTTATTACTGGGTGGAATAAGAAACAGAAGAACCTGGAAGAGCGCCTAGTTTGTAAATTACTATGCGTATTGATTTATTATACAAATTGAACATATTGCTTACGTGTACGATATATTCAAATAACCCTATTAAATACACTGTGTAGCTTCCTCTTCCACTATTGAACTATTTATTAATAAAACGGTACTAATACAGGAGGCAATACGGTGTTGGGGGAATTAAATAAGCAGTTTCGAGAATGATTTTTTTGACAAAAAGTCAATCGACGTACGTGATTCTGTGAAAACGATTGCATTCATTTTATGATACTTATTTGTCTAGGTAAACGTTATGTATTCATCGAGAGACATTTATGATAAAGCGTTCGTTGTGTATTCGACGGGTATACATACGCATGCATGTATATATATATATTTATATATATATATATATATATATATAGATATATATATATCTATATATAGATATATATATATATATATATATATATATATCTATATATATATTTATATATATTTATATATATATATATATATATTATATATATTTATATATATTATATATATATATATATATAAACATACATATAGAAATACGTGTGTGTGTGCATGCCTGAGTCCGTGTCCGCAAGGTTATCTCATCTTAGCCATTAAGCTTTTGTTTATACCGAGCGCATGGTGTTGCCTAACCAGTGCGTTCCTGGCATGCCGAAGCGAAAAGTTCCTCCTGCGCTCCTCCATCTCCTTCTCGTCTTGCTAATGAGGACTCGTTAACTCTGTCTTGTGCCTGCAGCTGCTGCTGCTGCTGCTGGCGGCATGCGACTGGCACACCCGTTCCGCAATACTGCAGGAAGGAATTCCATCAAACGAGCTACGACAACAATGCAGCGATGCACGACAGTTCGAGACACGTTTGGTCACAAGAAGAAAAAGCCGTATTATCAGCATGGCGTGCTTCCGTTGCTGGTGGTGCTGCTACGGCTGTCGCCTGTCCGCATCGTTGTCTTCGTCGTCGTCCTGCTCGGTAAATTGATGAGAAGAAAACGCGATGTCGTTAGTTGCCGCTCCGTCTAATCTGTGACGTTGGCTTGCTGGCAGGCTGGCTGACGACATTTGCGACTCTCTAGGTTCGTCCAGCTGAGTGAGGGTCCCCCGGCTGAGTGAGGATCCCCCCGACTGAGTGAGGATCCCCCCGACTGGGTGAGGATCCCCCCGGCTGAGTGAGGATCCCCCCGGCTGAGTGAGGATCCCCCCGGCTGACTGAGGTTCCCCCCGGCTGACTGAGAGTCTCCCCGGCTGACTGAGGGTCTCCCCGGCTGACTGAGGGTCCCCCGGCTGAGCGAGGATGCCCCCGGCTGAGTGAGGATCCCCCCGGCTGAGTGAGGATCTCCCCTCGGCTGAGTGTGGATCCCCCCTCGGCTGAGTGGAGGGCGAGGTGGTGGCTTCACGTCGCCCGTGCATTGCGCCCGACAACGACGACGACAACGACTCGATCCATGTCGACAAGTGTGAAAGGTAAAAGTTTGTGGTGCGAAGTGTGTCTACGTCACTGAGCCACCAATTTAGGCGGTAGCGTCAGCGGTGGTGGTGTTGTCGTCGTCGTCGTTGTCGTCTGAGACGATGCAGTAAAGCTCCGAACCCTTCCGTCTTCCACCCGGATCTGCCTGGCCCGCGGGCCGGAATGCTAAAGAGAAAGCGGGCCTTCCGCCTGTGGCTAGCTCGCAGGCATGTAAGGCCCTATAATGATGGCCTTGCTGTGCAGGACCTTTGAGACGCCCGTCGACGCCGATACTGTACAAAAGAGCAGCAACAACAACAGCAGCAGCAGCAGCAAACGCAGTTCTAGTGTCAGCAGCAGCAGCAGCGGCAACCAGCCATCTTGGTTCATCTCCGGAGTACACACCAACACCAACGTAGTTCGACTGCTGACGAATATAGAACAGAAGCAAGCATAACGTTTTCCTTTAACTTTGCACCTCCCACTGTTGACGACATCGCGGTCGCGGCCGCCGCTAGCCAGTCAGCCAGAACCAAAACGACGGGCAAATGTCCTTGCCGAGACCATTAGACCTATGGATGCAATGCTGTCATCGTTAGCATCGGCGGTGTCACGAGACCATCACAGTTCTGGTCGTCGGCGCGGGACCGTTCGTTTGATAGGCATGCATGCGTTGCTGTAACCCCCCATCCTTACCACCTACCTGGTCGGGCAAGTCGTAGTATAGTAACTGATTGACTGACTACGGCAGCTGCCACAATGTGTGTGTATATGTATATATATATATATATATATATACATGATATGCAAGTGTTTAAGATTGGCCACGAGGGACCTACGGGCTAATTAATTTTTCCGGGAAAGGCTGTCATTGGATATACAACGTGGTAACGCCACGGCGGTGCTTGGTACCTTGTCCAGGTGGTCGACGCCAGGCTTGGACCGAAGGCTGATGTAGTTTGTCGTCACGTTCGCTGGGGGACAATTGTTTACACCCCGTTATGAGTTAAATAAAAACATATATCTAAGTAGGCAAATATATATATATATATATATATATATATATATATATATATATCACATCATGTGTATAGAATCACGCACGTAACTGACGTTTACTTGTGAAATTCAATAACTTGCTATTCATTTCGTCCAACAATGTACTGTCTATGTCCTATTGGCATTGTTTTAGTAATAATTCGTTAGCTCCCAAAAATTAAAACTACAGATTGTATTTAGTAGAGTTGTTGTTTGAATATACCATGCACGTAAACATAATTATCTTTTTATAATAATAAAAGCCATTCGATCTATGCTTAGGTTGGTACTTTTAGCATATCGATATCGAGATTTAGTGCTCATTCTACGTCTTTGAATATGATGATGTTGAGAATTAATGAAGGCCTCTATTTGGCACCAACGGAAATAGAAGGCGATGCTGCAGTATAAAGTAATCGTACGAATACGCAAAATAAGAGAGAGAGAGAGAGTAACTTCAACCAAAAACACATGATGCTCTGTTGTGATTATTTATTCGCTTTTTAAGTATGTATGCATATCACCCTTCCAAACCATGGGTGTATAAAGCTGCAGCTAATAATCTCCTCTACTGCACTCACGTTTTTCTCATTAATGGGTTCAGTACCTTCCATTAGGAAGGCAAAAACATTTATTTATTTATATATTCGTTCAGTTATTATTACATCACATTTCGGTATTGTTAAACAAGCAGAAAAAAATTGCTAGCAAACTGAAGCTCAAAGGACCCCCTCTGTATCGAGCCCAGCTTGCGAAAAAAGCCCGCTAGCCAAAATAGCTGGTGAAGGATGGTGAAGTAAAGATATGCAACACATCGGGTGAGAGGACACCAGGATGGTCCTCAACGCGCAGCCCAGTGAAAACAGACTTTGCCAGACGAACCGATGTTTGTCTGCTTGTCAGCGACCGGAGATAGATACGCGGTGCTAGATTTAAACTTTATATTGACGTGCTGTGATCGAGGTGTGAGAAAGTTAGTCTCCATAGGAAAGGCTTTTTAAAGCACGTTTGTTGCCCGGGGATTATAGAGAAAGTGGTAGCAGCAGAAAAAGGGCCGCGTGTGAATATTGATAAATAAACGGTTATCTCATACTTTGTGTAGACCGTCTGATATGCGCTGCCAGAATCATCCAAGATCATACGTCTAGTGTTTTTGTGCGATAATCGGCGGTAGGCAGGATACAAATGCCCTTCTCAAAGGTGTGGCGGCTCGAGATCGCTTGTTCAGTCGATTGGCATGGGATAAATATGGCTGCCGGCATAAATGTATATTATGCCACTTACTATAGTGCTGTCTCTGCAGCACCTTCTGACTGATGATGGCATCAGGTAAACTGCGCCGAGGTCAAACATTTCGCGGTGAAAACATTGCTGCACTATCGAGAATCTGCAGGGACCACTCTATCAAGCATTAGCGACTGGTCCGCATAGAAGCCGAAAGTGAAAAAAAAAGCCATTAGTGAAAAAAGAAGATCTCTTCATCAGAGACACGGCAGCCGTAATGGCGTTATCGGACAGCGACGTGCAACAGTACCAGACGAGTATAGATAGCATTTACGTAGAACCAACCAATCAACAACCTCAGGAGTATGTATAGCAGTCAGCATTGCGTAAACATAGGTGCTTTGGACAACGTTGTTTTAGGCCTGCTTACTTACATCCGACGAACGCTTACTACAACACATCTACTAAGAAGTGTCTAACCTAAGTGACCTCCAGTTGCTGTTCCGAGTAGCAAGTGGCAGAATTGCTTTAGCACGCCTCTAGTTGCAGTAATAGTAGTTGTAGTAGTAACGGTAGTTATATCAATAAAAAAAAGTAGTGGTACTATATCTCCCTCTTAGTATACTAGCAGCTAGTTTTGTCCGGTTGAAAATCTCCCATCACTTCATTCGAACATTGTTTGTGCGACTATAGCAGTATTTTAATGTAACGACAAGGTACATTGTGCATGGCTATCGTCACTTGGTGTGTTCGACTCAAGGATTTCACCAAGTTGGCGATCAATGTGTCGTTGCCGGTTCTGCTCGCAGATATGCGCTAAATACCACGCAGCGAGCTGCCAGTCGCATCGGCGGTCTTTGCACTTTCTTGCCCGGTGGGACGGTCGCTGAAGTGTTCAAATTGTATTTAATGAACTGTTTACTATTGTAATTATGTAACATCTTGAAATGCAATGTTATTGCGAAATAAACATATGTATAAATATAAATATAAATATAAATATAAATATAAATATAAATATAAATATAAATATAAATATAAATATAATATAATATATATATATATATATATATATATATATATATATATATATATATATATATATATATATACATACATATATCTTTAATGTAACGACAAACAAATTCTGCCCGTATAGCTAGGTTGCTTGCGCTTAGATCGCTTGTGGCCAGTTTCCGATCAACGTATGACGTCTTGAGACGTCCTCTGGCCGCCGTTAGCCAGTCAAGTCTATAGGGCAGACGTGCATATGTAGTTTGCTGGGGTTGCAGCAGCATTTGCCTACTGCTAGCTGCAGGTGTCTACTACTGTTGTAGCTATAGGAGTAGTTGAGGAGTTGTGGCAAAGGCCGCTGGCACCGCTGCATGTCAAGGTGAAACGTGCCGATGTTCTTCACGACAACACGAAACGCCGGCTATGTGTTTCGTGTTGTAGAAGGAGTTTTTTTCTAGGAAAAGCCGTCCAAGGGTGAATGCGCTTACCCGCTAGGCTACATTTCTACCACCGCTCTAACGTCGGCCCATATATGCGTGTTTAGGTCGCAACACTCTAATAATAAGCAGCTCTCATTCGCAATATCTAACAGGATCAATGAACAGACAGCTGCTCAAACACAAACGGCAACATCAGTCGTCTTCGCCGGCACAGTGGAAGACTTCACAAAGGAAAAACCAAAAAAAAGTACACGCGATTGTGTTAACACGATATGTTTCGCCAATGTTGCAAACGTCTGCACGCATGTTCGACGTAGGTAGTATAACATGTCTCTAAGGTGGACCTAATCTAAGTATTGAGACAACTTAGAGCTCCCGGATGTTGGACGAGGAACATTTCGGGGCAAATGGCGTCAATAGACGCGGACCCATGGTTTACTTTTTCTGGTCGGGACGTGACAACTTCATAAAGGACAAGCTAAAATTACCTGCTCGAACCTGGCGTTTAACTTGCCCTATGGCTGGCTGCTACGTTACGAACCGGAGACCGAAGAACACCGCATACAGTAGCTTTCTTTCATTGGGCCCGTATATACATTTATGTATCTCCACGTCAACAGTGGAGTAGTGACTGTCTTTCTGTGTTGGCAGACGAAACGGACCCACACTTCATCGCTTTATCTAGGTTGGTGTGGGCCAACTATGACTCGCAGCATAATTGTATACTATACATAATCTCTGCAACACTTTCTGTGTGATCAAAGAGCTAAGGAAACGGCGCCAAGGTAACATATTTTGCTTAAAAACATCGCCAAACTATGAACATTTGCAGGGGCAGCTATCGAATATCGGCGACTGGTTCACCAAAGGCAGCAAGAGCCCTAAGCAATAGAGTTTATTAGCAAGTTGTTCTCGCAGTAGGTACCTATGAAGAAAGAAACGGATTTTGGGAGGAGCCTATGTATGTCGTTGCTTAGTGGTTCATTTGGCCAAGCGATGGTTTCGGTGTGGCTGCGATGCTGCTCACGGAGGCCGTCACGGAACACGAGTAGCCACCAATGGGCAACCGTGTCGAAAATATGGCGATACAGCATGAGGCCACAGAATGCGCTGGTGTCCAGCTTGTTGTATTTTACGTTTTTCGTTATGTTGCTACCGGTCAACAGGATATCTACATTGACTAGATTACGAAAGAGGGCCAGGCGCTATCTTGGCGGCCAATCGATGAGGTTATGGCCAGAAAGGCCAGGAGAGAACGAGGTCGCCACAGGAGACAGAACAGTACGGTCGCGCGCAGACACCGTCGACAGCTATAGAGCAGGGCAAGAATTACTTGGACTTGGTTGCTATAGAATTGGCTGTGGTCGTAGTAGTAGTAGTAGTAGTGGTGGATGTGGTGGTGATAGTGGTGGCAGTGGCAGGTCCTCACCGTGGTCAAAGCAAAGCGAGTGTTGCGCAAACGCAAAGGTAGTGAGGATGATATGGAACGAACCGCAAGACATCACGACGCCTCTCACTTGGGAAAACCACGATGCGATCTCGTTGAGGGCGCGGAAGACGCGGAACGGGAGAAAGGACAGCCCGGAGCCGGGAGAAGCGTAAGAAAGCCGGCGCAGGTCAGGTCGTAGACTCAGACGAAACGTTGGCGTTAAAGGAATGGGGCGCGAGGCATAAATCCCGCTGGGCTGGGACAAGGGCGGGAACTGCAGAAAGCTGGACAAGATCGCGTGCGACTCGAAACGACTGCCGAACCCCCAGCGGCTACGTCAAGAAGCTTGCGTAAAAGACTGTGGTAGTCTCTCGGTGGTGGTACGTAGGGAAGGGAGCGGCAGCCGATTGTGCGTGTCGTTCCGCACCGAATGCGCTATCGACGCAGGCGCATACAAACACACGCTGTTGCATGCCTGCACAGCCACCGAGCGTACAACGAGGCTAGAGAAAGACTAGAGTCATCGGGTGGAGTGAAGGGCGCATTGAAGGCGCATCATATTCTGATGGTTTAAATGAGACTAGCTGATAATCATTTTCGGCTTATGGGTATATTTAAATTCAATAACTCTTCATTGAGCTTGAAATGTATCATTATTATATAAATTCTAATAATAAACAATTATAACTATTCAGGTAATTTTGCAGAACAGGCTATCGCCCGTGTCTGCATATATATGTATATACATATATATATACATATATATATATATATCGAGTGCGCTATGGGTACATACATATATATATATATAGACTGCGTTATGGGTAAATATATATATAAATATATATCGAGTGCAAACTTTATCGGGCTGACCCTCAGCCAACGTTTAACGTCCACGAGAGTGCTTTCGCGTTGTTTCGTAAGGCGGACCCCGCAAATATGAATGTGCAATGATGGGGCTCGAACCCGTGCACTTATCTGTCTTCTGCGCGGTGCGAATAGTAAACCGAGTCGGGTGTTGACATGAATTTCAGAAAAGCGCAGTGTGCTAAAAATATTTAGAGTTTAAACTGCACTAGTTAACGAAGCTCTATGTATGTACATGTTAAAAAGTTCACATGTAAACGATGGTAATGAAAATGGCAACAGCTCATTAATATACCGAATGGCCAATACACACTTTTGGGAGTGGCGAAGGCGCTGTACGCACTAAGTGTAAAAACAATACGCGTCCCGTCGTTGTGCATTCTCCCTGTGCTGGAGTACGACTCCAGCTACTTCAGTTATAGTTTGAGAGCAATTTGATCATTTGGTACTGTTATACGAAATGGGCATACATGCTCGTGCGTACATACGGATGTCTTTCGTTATCTCTAGCGAGAACAACTGAACAACCGACTTTGACCACCACCATCACCACCCACTATCACAACCACTATATGTACTAAAAACGGGATCATTTCCAACCGAGAGCGCACAATTTAGTATCAGTTTGAATGAATGCAACATATAGCTTTATTCATGAGTACATGCAAATACACTCGAAAGCATACAGTCTCTGTACTGCGGAGGTTGCCCATGGGTTTAAACGAAGGTCTTGTGTTTATGTCACTCAATTTACACATTACGCCGCCGCTAACTGTTTCCTGCTTAAGAGGTGTGCATGTACAGTAAGTTACGACGTGACGTACGATTACAGCTGCAAATGAATGCATTTATCATCAATCTGTAAATCAAACTCGATTACGTCGTCAATCTGTAGATCAAACTTGATGACGTCATCAATCTCGAAATCAAACAATACAACATCGATTTTAGCACCGACAACGGAAATCCCGATTGACGAGCCTGATTGAGACCTTCTGCATAGACATACACGTCCAACACACAACCCACCCAGACAACGACGATCCCCCCCCACTACGATCTTGAGATCGTGTCAAGAGGGCACTTGGTGGCACTGTTGGAACAGGTTGGCCATCGCGTGTTTGTTGGCAATCCGTTCCGTGCATTCTTATTGCCACGACGTACCGATGTGTATGCAGCCACACGTGGACGTCTGATGTGGCACGATGGAGCATTCATGCATGCGGGTGTATGTGTAAGCTCATAGATTCATGCGTCATATATACGTGCGCAGGTCTGCTGCGTTGAGCCCGGTGGCGTGGTGGCTGAAACCTGCGTCTCGCAACCGGAGGAGACACTAGATAGGTGCGCGGGTTTGAGTCCTAACGTTGCACCGATTTGTATTTATTATTGGGGGTCCGTCTATGAAGCAATGTGAGAAAACAGTTCCGTCGACGTTAATTCGTCTTGACTGAGGGTCAGCTCGAAAACTTTACTAGGTTTTTTGCTTGGTTGCTTGATTGGCTGGCTTAGCGCAATGATAGCACCCCCGCTGCCTGTGGGGTAAAATCTCTTTCTAGACGCTTTCGATTCTCCTCTAGGGAAAGCACACAGTGGGACAGAAGCAGCAACAGCACCATTAGCAGTAGCTGTGATGTATATACAATACCAGTTACGGCGGCAGTTACCGTAGCGGTGTATACGTACGGTGTCTGCTATTGCTAGAGCCTATAGGCAGAAAGCGTCTACGGCACGTACAGTGAACACGTGAACTTTTTGTTGTCGTTGTGCGCCATAACCGTAGACTGGCTACTCTGCTCCGAAAGCTTGTTGCCACGTTGCCACCGCTGTCGGTCCGACGCACGATACAACTGAAGGTTGTTTGGGGGTTTTTCTATGTTTATTATTCTTTGTTTATTATCATGTTTGCTAGCTCTGCCCTAGACGAGACAGCTGTCAGCTTGTAATCATTGCATCATCAGCGGGCGCCGCAGCGGTAGCGGCAGAAGGACACTACAGAAACAAGAATAAAAGCTATGCTAGCAGATCGCCCTGCGAAGCCACACCTCTTCGTTGGTCAGAGTTAGATTCCAGGACAGCAGCTCATCTCTTTGTCTCTTTTTCGCCCCTCTAGTTGCCAACCAGCCTGCTTTGCAATGTTTAGTATTTATGCTTTTTTTCTGATGTGCATGTGTCTGCATGGTTATCTATCGGCCCTGTTCGTTCGACTAACCGAGCCTTACCTGTGGCATCGATGAGTCTTCGCACAATAGGTAAATACAACAGGTCGAGCCCGGTGGCGTGGAGGGTGCATTGGCCTGCGTCTCGCGACCGGAGGAAACACGTAGGTAGGTGCGGGGGTTCAAACACCACCGCTGCACTTCTTTCTATGTATGGGAATCCGTCTATGAAGCAAAGTATATGTGAATGTGTGCCTTATCTGTACGCGCAATATTGTAAACCAACCATCGGTCAATAAAGCGATTATCTTTATCGATCTATGAAGCAAAGCGAAAAGCAGTCCCGTGCACGGTAAATTTTGGCTGAGGATCAGCCCGAAAAGTATTAGATAAATGCAACGTAACAACCAACTGTTCGACACTGCAGCACTGCGATTTTTGTTGCAGTGCCCGACCGGGTACGTTTGGCAGCCCTTCTTTGGCGTTCTTTTCGTTAACCTCTTGCTATTCTGTCTTGGATTCTGCCTGCGGCGAGCCAGCCCACAAACTCGTCGCAGACCACACGCCGTACATTTCAGTCACCGACACAGACGAATTGCCATGCATGAGAGTAACAACCGAAACCTTTTCCTGTTGCCGTTTCTGCAGCACTTGCAGCCTTTGTTTAGAGAGACTTGAAAAATTAAGATACGTATGCATACCGATCCGAGGCATACGGCGATCATGAAGGCGGTTCACAACCATGGCCCATGTCACGCCTAGTCACTGTTAATAGACATGTTTGCAGCCTGTGTGTTAAGCTGGCTTAACGGCAACACATGAACGCATGCACACATATAAATATTGAACAAACATTGAAACATGGGCATGACAGTTGTTAGTGCACATAGTAGTAACTGTGATGCGAAGCAGTCGTATTTAGTAACAACAGATCTGATGAGAACCATGCAAACGTGATGCTGAGTTTGTCTCGTGGAGCAACATGGAAAAGCCTTTGAACAGCAATCGTAAGGCATTGATTTCGAAACTTTGAGGAATCGTATTCCTTGTGATGGCACTTCCGAGTTCGGCGGTCGACTAGCGTCAAATGCAGCAAGCAATAGCTTTTTGTTTCATAAATGCTGGCACAGACAAAACAAGACAAGCAGAAAACGTGTCGGAATCAGCAAATCGAAACGGACATATGGTCGAAGCAGGTGGGGTGTCATCTCCTAAAGTATTACGTTTTAGTGCCCGCGCACAACGGAAGGAATACCTACGAGTATCCCTCTTTACTATTTATCCGCACTGTCAGGACGTAGCGTGTTCCGTTTTGTAAGGCGACCGTGGCTCGGACGGCAACCTACAGTTTTAGGGCATCTATGCAGTGCATGCAAATTGACGCAGAGCCATGCCAACTTTAGGCGAACAATGCCATCGCATGCTACGGGTATACGTTGAACGTCGGCCTTGAACTCAGGTAATGGTTACTAGTATTCGGCCGGAAGCTCAACATTTCGACGGTTTGTGCGGTATTGTACAGACCCGTTTAGTTTCGGTGAAACTTGCATCTCGACAATTTCAGAAAGATCTTTTAGCATTGAACCGACTAATAATAATAATAATAATAATATTCCCTTGTCAAAAAATAATATGAATTATTATTAAAGTAATAATAGACAAGTAAGACAACGTTTGCCTAGAGTTACAATAGTATTAGAGAAAAGTACTATGTTGGCAAATGCGACGACTAGGAGCCAACTCGATCCCGGCCCCCTGAAACAGCATGTGAACCAACATTTCCTCGACGCTTGTAAAAATGAGAAATCATCAAGGGATATCATGAATGACATTACATCAATAAGAGAAGTGCCGTCTTTCTAGCGGCTCAACATTCCTTTAGCGAGGACTGGCTTTAAGCGCTGCTCTCCCGCAAGCTTGGCATCATGCTGGACCCTAGCTGCATGGTGTCAGCCTTAAGGATAAGCGCCACTGTCTGCCAGCTTTTCTCATGTCTGCCATGCAACCAACCTTGACTCTAACGGCCTATACCCGCTAAGCTGTCTAAAAAGTGTGGGCAGACCTGCAAGATACGCGGAACTCAATGTCATAGTAAGAAGAACTCTTAAAAGGGAAGGAATACCATCCACACCAGCGCCGAAGTGTCTTTATGGCAGCAGTGAGCTGCGACCTGACGGGGTTACTATTCCACTATGGTCACACGGATAAAGCCTTGCATGGGATGTAACCTTTTCATGCACGGTGGCTTTGTTGTATCTACGCCACGGCGCAGTTGAATCTAAATGCATACTCTAAAAAACGAACGAAGTATCTTGAGCTATTAACGATTTACCACTTTGTAACCATTACATTCGAGACAATTGGCCCTATGATAGAAGACGTTACGGGCGACAGACGCGAGGCCATATTTTTGAGACAGATGATGTCTTTGGCCGTCCGTAGGAGGAACGTGGCTTCTATAATGGGTGCCGTGAATTGGTAGAAAGCGAGCAGAGCATGTTGAACCTATCATGTTGAACGTTTCTATCTCACAATTGTAAAAACTGAATATTACATCAAATAATGCAACTATTAAACAATGAGTGCGTTTGTTATTTGTTTAATAACATCCACAATCATTTGTACCAATAATCATCCTCTGGTTGACTGGTATATTTTTCAACCTCTCAAACATGCACCGTCGTCAGTATGCACTTGATAAATATTCCGCAAAGTTTAATGAATCAATATAGCTATCTTATGCAAATATAACATTGTCTGTTTCTTGTTTTTGTCGTCGCGTGTCCGTATTTCCTGACCAGCTTTGGTGGTCAGTGGACAGGTTCCGGTCCAGGGAGTGGTCCCGCAAATTAAGTCCCTCGATCTCCGTCGAACTAGAGGCCCTCTCCCATGAGAAGCTTTTCGGACGCATTATGATTAGCATCTGTTTAATGCTCTAATATATTGGTCGTCAGTTTTTCCTTTAGGCTCTGTCATGCTGGCATTTGTGTACCAGCGCTCTCGGTTGGGAACCGTTTTTGGGGTTTCAAATCCGTACCGTAAGTGCATAAGCTTATATGGGATGAGAGTTGCTTTGCGAAAATTTTAACACATATGTATATATATATATATATAGCTCTCGACGCACAAGGACGTTTTAGCAGGGCGAACGCTGTGTCTCGATCCTCTGCAACCAACCCTTGGCATCTATAATGCATGAGGATCAAAGTAGTGCCGAATCAACCTGTTACCCGCTGAAGTTATCGTAACAATTGCAACGATATACGGTCACGCCAATCCACGTTTAGGTTTACTCAAACCTGCTTGGGACTTTTGGATAGCGACGGTCGTAAGTTCTTAGGGGCTTTCAAACAAAACATCTGACCACGTCCGCGTGCTCCAACAGTCCAGTACTATAATATAGAGCGAGTTTATTTTGTGGAAGCGGATCTCTGCTTTGTTGTCGGAATCAATATATATATATATATAAATATATATATATATATATTACCGCAGAAGCTAGGAAAGATGAGAAGGACAACGCTGGCTTTGTCACCGTCCAACGGAGGAGGCGCGGCTAAACGAAGCTCTGTATGCCGAAAAGCAGCGCAGCTGATGGAGTGGGCAATCTCGAAGTGTATGCTGGGCTAGGCAATTTCAGCGCGCTGGGAGTTGTAGTTCGGCTGGCGGCCAAAACGTCAGCTGTCAACCTACCCACTCGTGGTTCGTCAACAGGAACATTTTGGTGAAGGCGGTATGCAAAATGCGTATGCAAAGCTATGATGCCGTATTCTGTGGGTAACGGCGACTACATAAAGTGCAGTAAGAGTGAATTCTGGTCCAAAGGTATCCTGTTTCCTGCCACGGGTGGTGCTCCTTGCGGGCAGCTGCCTATGGAAAGCATTATAGTTTCGGGCGGTCCGGCTCTTCGCAAACTTGACTAAACGGATCTATTGATATGCTGACGCGGAAACTACCAGGTATCTGCGGCTGCTCCCTGGGAACTGTGAGTGATTTAGAGAAACAATAGACCTAGCGCTTGTTAACATTAAACGTTCACGTCGGTAAACGATGCACTCTTTGCCGGAGAATTATTGACAGGAAGGAACTGCGTATTGATAATATGCGAGAGTTCTGCCAACTGGAAAATCTACCTGCAGGAGGCCGTGACAAACAGGGGGGCGGATTGTCGATCTACCTACAGAAACGTATATCGCAGGTATGAGGAAAAACGATCTATGTGTCGACTTCTCGACTGTAAGGGTAAACCTAGTTGTCTTCTATCTCCTCCCAAATTTTGACCTGGCAGAAGTCGCTGATACGGTGAGTTCTGGTGTATCAGGTTTCGACCTGTCTATGCCAGCCACCGACGGTAGCGACTTCAGTACCCGTATTAATAGTAGGGCTATTAACAATAAACAGGAGGTGCTGTTCCAGTTGATAAACTGCGTTGGCTTAAAACATGCAAATGCACGCGAAGACACGTATGCAAGTCATAACAAACGCAGTATCATAAAGAGGCCTACTGTTTGACATACTTGTCGATGGCAAAGTTAAAAACTTCGATGTTTTCACAGTGGCTGCATGGAAATACTTTCTGCTCTTAGCAGTTGTAAATATGTCTGACGCTCGGAAAAAGAACAGCGAGGCGATCCACACTTTCCACCACGGTTCCACGGTTGCCACGACGCATGTAGACTTTTCACTTTTTTCGATAGCTTCGAGGTGGGCCGTGATGTGAACACTTCATGTGAACTGCTAGAGAGGACTATGAGAAGCGCATTGAGGTGGAAGCGGCCAGGACAGAGGAGATCACGGTTGTGGTTTTCTCAGGCTTGCTATCTCTTGCCCACCACCGTCAGGTGCTTTTGCGCCAACAAAGGCCACCGCAGCAGCTAGCCAGACGCAGGCTTGACTACCTCAATACTAATACTAGAAAAACTTTCACAAAGCTCTGCGATGCTTTGTGCTTGCACGACTAGCGTGAATACGCTAGGCGGAAGGAAATCCGATTGCTCAAAAGAGCAGAACGGAAGCCCTCCGTCTGCGTTGTGCGATCCCGTAGAAGCAGGAGGAGGGAGTGGGGGGGGGGCAAAGCACCTGTGCTCAACGACGAACAGGTAACGAGTCACCTAACCGGTTTTCTATAGTATAACTGCGAGACGGTACGCCTGGCTTCAATAATTGAGCACCCGCTCACATAAGGAACAGAATACTACTATGAATCTGCCCTTTGCGGAAGGAGAAGTAAGTCAGGTCCTGCGCTCGCTTCAGGAGAGTAGAAAATGCAGGGCTCTGATAGATCAGGTGTATTACGAGTATTGGGTGCAGTCTGAGCCACTCTTGGCAAGGAGCGGGTTTCTGATGAAAAATGCAAAAAAATGGAGATATCACCATAATTGTGATATCCTCAATGAGGTCACAAAAAAGGCCCAAATGCTAGGAGCCTGGAATATCGCCAGGCTTTCTCTGCTATTAGGGCCAAGCATGACAGTGACAGTCGAGGCTCATACTTGTACTGCAATATGACGCTTGAGGGCACGCCGAAAAAGATATTCTGCAAATAAGTTTAGAAAACCGATTAAGTAGTAACGTAGTCAAACAGTCTCTTCAGACGGATTAATTCGGCTTCCGAAGAAATTGGGAAACGCGTGATGAAATCGATGTACGTCAGTCGGATATTGAACGAGCTGTGGCAAAACCCGGAGGCTATCTGCACGTAGACTTTGTCAAAAGGAGTACCAAATATGCCATAGTTGTGACGCATGCAGATGACAAAGAAATCGTTTATCACGCTAACTAAATTTCGAAAGGCGTCAAGCCGAACTCGGACCGAAACACATCGAGCCATCAGACGGGTGTTACCAAGCGCATCACTTTCTCGCTGAGGTGTTCCTTGACCTAAGGGGGCTACGTCCTGCAAAGGTCCGCCTCAACAGCAGTGGCATCGTTCCGTCTCCAAATTGTTCTAAGGCTTACGTATGGTCTGTTCGAATACGAACTTCCATGAGGAGTGCATCTTTCGACGGTGCGTGTTAAGCGTGTACGAAGTATCATGCGTCTGCCTGTCTGGCATTTACGAAGAGATCGCTATACTGCCTTTCTCGAACAATATACTGAGAGCAGCTGGCAAGAGTATAAGTGTCAATGATACATGCATAAAGGGTCTGAGTGAAATAATTGTGTTGATATATATATATATATATATATATATATATATATATATATATATATATATATATATATATATACATATATTAATTGTTTTTTTCTTGTTTTGCGTTTTTAATGAAATAGTAATTAACTAGTACGTCATTTTCGCTAGCTTACTTGTCCGGGTCTCTGTTTTGTCCACGCGGGCATTTGGTGGTCCAATATACGACAACAAAGCAGGGAGTCGAATTACTCGATTCTTTACAGAGCATCACATAGAGCAATCCAGTCTCTGAGGTCGGAAAAGCACAAACGAAGCAGAGTTATTTGGCTATCCTCCAAATGCAGTGCTCCCTACACTTGGTACTTGCTATAAGGCGTAATAAGTAGAAATACCTTATTTTTTTAGAAAACGTGGCGACAGTAATAGCCTATTGAGCGATAATATTTTGACTAATTGTTGTGTTTGTTAGGCTCAAATTAGTAATTAAGGCAACACTTGTTTTGTCCTTAAAAGCACGATCATGCCGTAGTGCATGCAAAAAAAAGTTGCACGTATTATTTTATGTAAAGTGCATGCTGTATTCGACAAGTGACTCGTGATTGCGACAAAGGTTTGAACTTTGATGTATACTAATCAAATTAAGTTTTTTCGAGTACATTTTCATGTACCAATTGCCATTGTGTTGCTATATTATCGTCGACAGTAGTATGCATTTCTAATACAACGTTCGGTACTGCCAGGGTCTAGAGTAATAAAGTAGTCGATAACGTAATTGTTATCATAAATGACTGTCCCTGTTTTGTTTTCGAGCAAAATCTTGCGCGTTTTTTTTTTGCCGTCCTTGCCGAATACGCTTCAACCTTTGACGTATTTTGGAGCGGCTGGCCTGGAACGTGGCAGGATCTTCCACGTTTTACAATAATAAGTTAATCCCACGGGTTCATGGGAACAGGGGTTCATCCAGAAGCCTTAAGAAAGGTTACCGGAATGACTCTTGTTGTCGAACCAGTTGTCGCACGAACTCTTTGAAATGCTGTCCTCGCTGAAAACACTTCAACTTCAGACAGTTTCCGCCCAAACAGACGACATTTGATGGAATTTATATAGCAAAGACAACGAATGAGATCACATTACGAAACTCTTGAGATTCTATACTCTGTTGCGCTCACATAGAGATCCGCTCTGTTTTGCAAACATAGCAGACTTTGCAGAGGCGCGGCAGGCATTTCCAAAACACATCTGTTTTTAAAAACAGTTACCTTCTGTATAGCCAAATATATATATATATATATATATATATATATATATATTTGTTTCAAGTTTATTCACCATAAATTGGTAGTGTATTACAAAAGTTCACATATCGTTTTGTAGGCTAATAATATCGTTAACACGTGCTTGTAGTGACGGTGTTTCGATAAACGAGCAAGTGAGTATGTGGTATCGTCCGATATTGCACTCGCCACAGTATTTACATACGCATTCGTCAATTTCATAACAATTTCCTCTTAAGCACAAAAGGTGGTGGTAGCCATGCCATGTTGTTCGGCATATTATAGATCTATTTTTCTGTGATGACAGTTTCCACTTATTGCTGCAAAAAGCAGGACCCTCGACATAGAGACCCATTACAAATGCCATGTTGCGGGTTTCTCTAAATTCTCTGTAGGCTTCTAAGATCTGTGTACTGAACGGTATCTTGTCCAGTACTAAATCCTCTACTAGTGTGCGTTCATGGCATAGTTCCAGTGCGAACGTAACCGATCCGTTCTTTGGCAAGCCTAAAGTGCGCTTTATGAAATAAGATTTTATTTTATCTATGTCTTTAAGGTCCGATATTGTGAAATAAGGGGCTATTGCGGGAAGGCAGTATCTTACTATAGGAACAATTTGTATTCTAAATAAATTTAGCGCAATTTTTAAATCTATGTCAGTAACGTCTCCCACTAAAATCATGGCCGCCGTAGCCTTGCTACGCATTTCCTCTATATGTCTGCTAAATGACAGCCGGGGAGTCACTGTTATCCCTAGATAACAAAAGTGATTAACGAGTTCAACATTTACTCCCCCTATCTTGATGCACCGGTCATCTGCAGCGTACGATCCGCCTTTACTAAATCGTAGTATTTTTGTTTTGGCTATGTTGATTGTCAATTGGTGTTCTTGGCACCAATCTGAGGCTTCCTGGAGATAAAACTGCAAGTGATTTCGCGTTTTTGCAAGCACCACTAAGTCGTCAGCATAAAATGCATGTGTTGCCTTTACATTTCTGAGGGCGTCCGCTAAGCTAGCTATATACAATATAAAGAGGAATGGGCTTGCGGAGTCACCCTGGATAACTCCAGTGTTGCATATAGTATGGCCACGGATTGAAGTTTGTATCTGCCCGCCATGATGGCGATGATCTCTGCCTGCTAGCCACAGCGCGCTACGGCGCTGTTAGCCATAATCCGCCGCTGCGCTGTTCGCGCACTGTCATGTTGCCGGTCGCCGGCCGGATAAAAAGGGGTGCGCGCCATTTCCTCAGCCCCTTTTTGTGCTACCTCGAGCGTTCGGCGTAACGCACGCTCTGCAAACCCTTAGTCCGGCGGCGACCGGGACGTCCGACGGCGTAGCAGCGGCAACGGCGTGAGCGTGGCAGTGAGACTGCCCTAGGGTGGTGAGTGATCGTGGTTAGCAGGCGCAGATATATATATATATATATATATATATTGAATCAGTGATTGTTAGAGCTAGCGTAGCGGCATTGTTAAGTGTGTAGTCTGTGTGAGTTCCGGCGGTGGAAACTGCTTCGCGCTAACCGCCGGGACATTGTGTGAGCTAGCTAGGTAGCAACAATAATAATAATAATACGAAGAGAGGCGGCGCTGCCGTATGGCTCTCTGTCGTGTGGTGAGATATAATAAATGAGAGTAGTGAGTGTGTGAACCCGCGCATTTTCGACTGTCTTCATTCTACGGTTCCGTTGGCAACATATTGGCGCCCAACGTGGGGCACGACGTGTAGCAAGAGGCCCGGACGTAGAAGTGACCATAGCGGCAGCCAGGATGGCTGAGACAGTCGAGCGTGTGATAGCGCTTCGGCGCGCAGTGCGTGCGCTGGTGTCCAAGCTGGACACCACCATCAAGTCGTTTTGGCCTGATGGCGAAGAGCCTCCGCAGTTTACGCAGCAGATTGAGGCACGTGTTGCTGGCTGGCTGTTAACAGCGGAGGATTACAAAGGCAGGTTAGATCAGTTAGACGAGCGTTTCTTCGCCGTAGCCGGCGAGCTCAGTGATGAAGAGATAGGGCGAGAAGTAGATAGATCTAACGACTACACGGAGACGTTGTCCCGTATCCGGGGTAGTTTAATGGGCTACAAGCGACGTAGTAATTTAGGCGCCGCCATGCCGTCGGGCGGCCCGGACACGTCTGGCCAAGAAGCAGGGCCGAGTGTGAATCGACTAGCATCGGCGCAAGAAGCTAGCACAGTGGGCGGAGTGGCGCTCCCCACTGCCAAGTTAACAAAGTTCAACGGCGATCTTCAGTGCTTCCCGTCATTCATCGATGAATTCAGAGTCCTCGTCCACGAGAGACAAGGAGTTTCAGATCTACAGCGGCACAAGATTCTTCGCGACATGCTTGAAGGAGAAGCTGCAAGCTCAGTAGCGGGCATACCGTTGACCGAGGCCGGCTACAACCGGACCCTGAGCTGCCTGGTCCAAAGGTTCGGGGCGGCACGTTTCATCTTGTGTGATATTTATACACAATTATTAGATGTGTCTAGGGTGACGCGCGACTCTGATGACCAGGGTCTGCGCCAGTTGTTAGATAGCCTGAATCGTGCAGTGATATCGTTGCAAGTGTTGAAGTGTGATACTTATGGAGCAACTTTATATGTTATAGCAATGAAAGCTTTACCCCCAGGTTTAAGGACAGAATTTTTACAGAAACAAGAGGTAGATAATTTTGTACCAATCAAAGACTCCCCCCTGGCTGTGTTGAGTGTACAGGGTAACGAGAGTTTAGCGGTTGATGCGGAGAAACTGTTTCAGGACCTGCTAACTTTTTTGACGGGAAAGGTCACGTCTCGTGAAAAAAACAAGTCATATTCAAAAGTGCAAGCTCATGTCGGTCCTGCGACGCGAACGGGTAATACGTTTAGAAGGTCGTTCGGCGAGTCATCTCGGAGCGAGCCTGCTCAAGTCTACCACGCACACGTTGGACCAAAACAGGGTAACACAAATTGTATATTTTGCGGGGGTGGACATAGATCTAGTGCATGCCGGGCGGACATGCCCATAGAGTTGCGTAGGCAGAAGATACTAGAGGCCAGAGTTTGTAGGAAGTGCTTGGAACCCGGCCACTGGGCGCGGGCTTGCACTAAGCATATTCTATGTAAATTATGTAAGGGCCCCCACTTACAATTGTTATGTACAAACACCAGAGCAACAGTTAACGTGGCGGCAGTGGACGGGGGGGGACGTCCACTGTTGCCAACAGGGCACGTACATGTACAGACGGGAGCGGGGGAGCATGCAGTGACTAGGTTTCTCCTAGATAGTGGCTCACAGCGCACGTTTGTAACCAGCCGGCTGGCGGCCGCCCTCCAGGCCAGCCCTGTGGGACATGAATTCACGTATGTCCATGTCTTCGGCGGCTCCCGGCCCCAGCAGGCGAAGAAGCTTCCTATCGTTCGTCTCGAGTTGCTGACGCAGTCCGGCGAGCCGATGCTCATCGACGCGCGTGTTGTCGAAGAGATTGCGTCGGCCACCCTCCCGACACCGTCAAGAAGATTGCGCGACAGAGTCGGAGCCGGACTGGCCGAGCGGATCGGCGGGCCGGCCGCAGTAGAATTATTGCTCGGCGCCGGCGACACGTTTAGAGTCATCCGCGGAGAGCCACGTCGTTTAGACAAGTGTACCATCGGCATGGACACTCGGTTCGGGTGGGTCCTCGTAACCGACGGGGCAGGCCTCGACGGCGTGAACCAGGCTCTCGCGGTGACGACGACGACGACGACGACACAGGAGTTAGAAAATTTTTGGTCATTAGAATCAATTGGTATCCGGCCGTCGGAGTTGGAACCACGCAACAAAGAAGAAGTATCGAAGAATCTTCTCGACAGCATCAAACGATGCGAAGATGGAAGATACCAAGTAGCATTGAATTTGAAGCCGAACGTCGTCATGATCGACAAGAATGAAGCTCTCGCAGCGAAGCAGTTGCGGTCGCTGGCGAAGAGGCTGCGGCGAGATCCGGCATTGGCAGAAGACTACGTCCGAGAAGTAAGAGCGTTCATTGACGGCGGATTCGCAGAACCTCTGCCCTCCGGTGAGTCTGCTTTATATATTATGCCACATTTTCCGGTAGTTCAGCCCGGCAAGGTGTCATATAAGGTACGGCCGGTCTTCAACGCGTCAGCAGCGGGCAGGGGAGGTTTGTCGCTCAACGATTGCATTGACGACACTCCGAACCTACTCCCTTGCCCGCTGGCGATGCTCACAAGGTTTAGGAGGCACCAGGTAGCTTGGGTGGCCGACATAAGTCGGGCCTATTTGATGGTGCGAGTTCGGCCGGAGGATCGCAATTTATTGTGTTTCCTATGGTTCCAGGATGAGCGCAACCTTGTGGGCCAAGTATTGTTACGGATGACGTCGACGGCGTTCGGGGTCAAGGACAGTCAGCACAACACCATCGCGGTCATTCGGGCCCACGCTGAGCAGTACGTCGGGAGCGAGCCCGAGGCCAGCGCGGCCATCTGTAAGGACTTATATATGGACGACATGCTGACTGGCAGCCGAACGGTTGAGGAAGCCGAACAACTTTGGCGCGCGGTGGTCAAGATTCTCGGCGACGCAGGCATGATATTGAAGAAGTTCCAGTCCAACAGCCAGGAGTTGCGCCAAGCGTTTGGCGACGGGGGAGGAGGCGGTGCGCTGCTGAGCCCGCAGCTTTTCGGTAAGGTCCTGGGGGTCGGTTGGGATCAGGAGCACGACGCGCTCTTATTCGATCCTGAGCCGATGCTCTCGTTCGTGGCGGAGAGCGCGCCGACGCTACGCACCCTGATGGGAGCCTGCGCGAGGCTATACGACCCCCAGGGCCTCCTGGCTCCTTACGTCCTGAAGTTGAAGACAATCCTTCAGGACGCTCATCGGGCTAAGTCGCCGCTGAAAGCACCGCTCCCCCCGGAGCTCCTCCGAAGATGGCTGGCGTGGACTGAGGAGCTACCCGAGCTCAACGGATTCAGCGTGCCGAGATATCTGCCAACCGGAGACCGCGTCGAGTTGCACGCATTTGCGGACGCCAGCGACAGGGCGTACGCCGCAGTGGTATACCTCAAGGCAATCGACGGAGGCAACAGGAGCCGCATCGGGCTGGTCGCGGCAAAGGCGAAATTAGTGCCTATTCAGCAATTGGACAGTTTGACTATACCGAAGAAGGAACTGGTTGCAGCAACATTAGCGGTGCGGCTTGTTACCAAGGTACGTGAACAGCTAGATATAGATTGTACGATCTATTGCTGGTCCGATGCACACGTCGTGTTGCATTGGATTCACTCCGCCACCCCGAGTAGGTGGGGAGTATTCGTGAAGAATCGTTTAGAAGAGATATTGAAACTTACGAAACCATCAGACTGGAGTCATTGTCCGGGGGACCAGAACCCCGCAGATTTACCCTCTCGAGGAGTGTCGATGGTCAAACTCAAGGAGAGTTCCTTGTGGTTACAGGGCCCGGAGTTCCTGATGGAGTCGTCGACGCAGTACCCTACCTTCCAGCCGGGGCGTGGCTGCGACGAGATTCCAGAGATTCGGGCGTTTGTCGCAACGTGCGAACCCCCGCTAATAGACCCAGCGGGGTGTTCAAGCTTGCGCAAATTGATCCGAATCGTCGCCACCGTTGCCCGGGCTGGAAGGCGGTTCCGTCGGCAGGTAGCGAGCGGTCCACTCACGGCGGAGGAGCTCGCTTGGGCGAAGCAGCACCTGCTGCGGGAGGCCCAGCAGCGCTGCTTGGGGGAGGCCGTTGCGAGCACCTCTCGCGGCGAGCCTCCCGAAGACGCTGGCCTCGCCGAATTCAAGCCGTTCATGGATCAAGACGGGCTCCTGAGGGTGGGCGGGCGGCTGCAGTTTGCAGACGAGCCATTCGAGGTACGCCACCCGATACTGCTTGCCGACGACCCGCTCACTCGGCTGATTATTATGGACGCGCATGAGAGCCGTCTGAAGCATTTAAAGACAGAGATAGTCATGAACGTGTTGCGTGAAGAATATTGGATCCGGAGGATGCGGCAGGTGGTGAAGTCGACAATCTACAAGTGTACGAAGTGTCTGCGTGATCGAGCCAAGCCAGCGTTGGCCGAGGAGGCGCCGCTCCCGGCAACGCGGCTCGACATGTCATTTCGACCGTTCAAGACCACCGGCATCGATTACTTCGGGCCAATAATAATAAGAAATGAAGAAGGAGAAAAGAAGATCTGGGTCGCAATATTCACATGCGCCGCTATTCGAGCCGTTCATTTGGAGGTAGTCGAAGACCTCACGGCAGAGGCCTGCTTGTCGGCGATCAAGAGATTCGTAGCGCAGAGAGGTATGCCAGCAACGTTCGTGTCCGACAACGCGCTGACGTTCCAGAAGGCGAGTCGGTGCGTCGTAGCGCTGTCGAAAGCGCTGCGCAGCGAGCAGGCCCAAGAGTACCTCAGCCAGGGGGGAGTCGTGTGGGACTTTAACATCCCGCGGGCCCCCTGGTGGGGTGGGTTTTACGAGCGACTCATCGGCGTCGTAAAAAACTGCCTAAGGAAGACAATTAAAGGAAGCAAGTTGAAGCTAATCAACTTAATAACAATTCTTCATGAAGTCGCGGCGATCATCAATCAACGGCCGATAACGAGACTGCCGGACTCGGCGGATGAGCCACGGGCGCTCTCCCCGAGCCAGTTCCTGGCGCCTCGGGTGCCGCTGGCGTTTCCGGCAGAGAGGTTAATATCGCTGGGTAACCGTCCCGGATGCCTCGCCGGAATTTGGAAGCGCCAGGAAGCGATCTTGAACGCGTTTTGGAAGAGATGGCGCGCCGAGTATCTGCTCGTCCTGAGGACGGCCCTGCGGCGGCGGGGAGGCGCGAGTGCCGAGCCGCTCGCCGCAGGCGACGTCGTGGTGCTGCAGGAGGAGGGAGTGCCGCGGGCGTTCTGGCGCCTAGGTCGTGTGGAGCAGGCGCTGACAAGCAGGGACGGCGTGACGCGTGCCTACAGGGTGCACCTCGGTGGAGGCCGCTACGTCAAACGAGCTGGACGCCTGCTGGCGAAAGTGCTGTGAGCCATAGTTGATCTCGTAGGGCAACACAATAAATATTATACACAGTTAATTGAACTTAGTCATTTTTTTGAGGGAAGCTACCGCCACCCTCAAAAGGGGGAGGAATGTTGCATATAGTATGGCCACGGATTGAAGTTTGTATCTGCCCGCCATGATGGCGATGATCTCTGCCTGCTAGCCACAGCGCGCTACGGCGCTGTTAGCCATAATCCGCCGCTGCGCTGTTCGCGCACTGTCATGTTGCCGGTCGCCGGCCGGATAAAAAGGGGTGCGCGCCATTTCCTCAGCCCCTTTTTGTGCTACCTCGAGCGTTCGGCGTAACGCACGCTCTGCAAACCCTTAGTCCGGCGGCGACCGGGACGTCCGACGGCGTAGCAGCGGCAACGGCGTGAGCGTGGCAGTGAGACTGCCCTAGGGTGGTGAGTGATCGTGGTTAGCAGGCGCAGATATATATATATATATATATATATTGAATCAGTGATTGTTAGAGCTAGCGTAGCGGCATTGTTAAGTGTGTAGTCTGTGTGAGTTCCGGCGGTGGAAACTGCTTCGCGCTAACCGCCGGGACATTGTGTGAGCTAGCTAGGTAGCAACAATAATAATAATAATACGAAGAGAGGCGGCGCTGCCGTATGGCTCTCTGTCGTGTGGTGAGATATAATAAATGAGAGTAGTGAGTGTGTGAACCCGCGCATTTTCGACTGTCTTCATTCTACGGTTCCGTTGGCAACATCCAGTTTTCTGTGCTACCGGCCTGCTGACATAATGAGCTCCGTTTTTAATAATAATAAAGTTCGCTTGCAGCATGTCACGTATCAGATTATACATAGTTCCCTCTATAGAATATCGGATTTGAAGTACTTTAAGAAGTTTGTCTCTTCTAACGCAGTCAAATGCAGTCTTAAAATCGATAAAAGCGGCATATGTCATCTCTGTTTGATCTTGGCGGGTCTTTACGTGTTCTAAAATAAAGGCAACGGCATCCGACGTAGATCGCCCTCTTAGAAATCCATGTTGTTCACATGGTAGATCTGGAACTATGGCGTCATATAAGCGTTCTACAACAAGTGAAGTTAAAATTTTATAAACGACGCTAATAAGTGCAATCCCGCGGTAGTTGGATGGGTCGGTTGCTTCACCCTTCTTTTTGTAAATTGGCTGCAGGAAACTTTTTCTCCATTCTTCCGGTATTTTGCCGCTGCGTAGACATCCATTGTACAATCTGGTCAATTGCGGGCACAAAAAACGTATATTTGCGTAAAACTAATTTGTATACATATTTGGCTAGTACGACAATATATATATATATATATATATATATATATATATATATCTAAAACAAATTTTTATACATATTTGGCTAGTGCGACAGTATATATATATATATAACAAACAAATTTATATACATATTTGGCTAGTGCAACAATATATATCTATATATATATATATATATATATCTAAAGCAAATTTATATACATAATTGGCTAGTGCAACAATATATATCTATATATATCTAAAACAAATTTATATACATATTTGGCTAGTGCGACAATATATATATATATATATATATATATATATCGGTTGTGACGCTAGACAAGATCATAATCAGCGTCACCGTTGTCATTGCCATGTCATAGGTACGGCAGTAGTCCCCGTCAGCCGTCTCCGTTTCTATTGTTGCTTCTGCGGCTCATGAATCACGTTTCGTCAACGGTTTGCTCGTCGCTCGACAGCCATTACGGCGTGTGAGCTTTTGCAACCACCACAACTACTACTACGACGATTACTACGGTGTTACCCACCGCCGCTGTTGCAGGGTACGGTACAGGCTAAGCTACATAGGCAGGCTGGCGCAGTTAGCACAGCTGCGAGGAGCGTTGCGAGCAGTAGGCAAACTGCGCTGGAGGAGGACAGAGGTTGGGGGTTGTGGGGGTTGGGGTTGTGAGGGTTTGGGTCGTGCGTGCGTGCCTGGCTGGCTGGCTGGCTGACCGGGCGGGTGGGCTTGTGTTGGTTCTCCCCAATCGAGAGACCTCCCCAACGAACAGACGAACGTTCGGCGGTCACGCATCGTAGCATGAGCCGAGCTGGCCCGCACCGACGTATAGCGGCTGCGGCAGCAGCCAGTCCCTTCTAGCCAGCCAGACAGTGAGCTGGCTAGCAAGCGACTGCTGAGTGAGCTGCTGCTGCTACTCAGATTAAGCTACGAACTCGCTTCAATCAACACCTACATAATCCCCATTAGCAGCACACCTACGTCATGCCCATAAGCATCAGCTACATCGTTCCCATTAGCGTCACCTACATCATCCCTATCGTCATCATCCTCATCATCATCCTCATCATCATCATCATCAGCATCGCCACCATCACCACCACTACCACCATCATCATCATCACCGAGATCACCCATGGTCAGCATGGTGGTAATCCCGGGCATTGTTGCTGCTGTTGCCGCTGTTTGGTTGTTCTTGTTGTTGGTGGCATTGTTGTTGTTGTTGTTGTTGTGGTTACCGACAGCTAATGCTGTTGTCCAGCTCGTTGTCGTTGTCGACGTCGTCGTCCTCAATAGCATCATCATCATCATCGTCATCATCAACAATCGCTATCACGGCCGGCGACTCCGACGAAGCCACGATACGAGGAGGCGGGGTCAGCCCATGTGTAGCAGCTATCGGGGCAGGACTACATCCACTCTGGTCTGGTCTGGTCTGCTCCAGCCCCAGATCTCTCCAACCCCCGTTCCCCCCCTATCGCCAATGGCCCGTCGCCCGGCCGTCCGTCCGTCCGTTTGAGCTGTAGTCTCTTCAGGCCCAGACTAGATACACACCGACAGTCGTACGTCCGTGGCGTTACTAATGGATGACAACAGGTGAGCGATCCCGTCGATTATTAGCGACAGCAACAACGCGAGGGGCAGCTGTAGTTACTTTGATTATATATATATATATATGTAAATGTATATATATGACTGTGCGGGAGATGAACGCATTGCTAGGCCATCCAGGAGTGCGGGCAATCTGGCCGTCCGAACAAGGGCAGATCGAGCCGTCCGGAAGGTAACTGCAGTCGAGCCCGGTGGCGTGGTGGCATGCGTCTGCGCCTCGCGACCGGAGGAGACACATAGGTGCACGGGTTCGAACCCCACCGTTGCACATTTGTATTTATGGGGGTCCGTCTGTGAAGCAATGCGCAAAGCTGGTGAGATCACGCACGTTTGAGGTGGTGACGCGCACCATCTCAAACGTGCGTGAGGCAAATAAAACCAACTAGCCAAGCAGGTGGCTGTAATATTTGCGGCTAACGACAACGCGTTCGCGACAGCTTTGATGATGCCTGTTACACCTGGCATCGCGCAGCACATTAAAGGGAAAGGTACAAAACCTCGATTTCCTATTAATGGAAAACTTGTTAGTTCTCTGGAAGACGAGGTTGACAGCGGTACTGCCTGCTGTTGCTGCAAAAGTTTGCGGGAGTAAAGGCATATTAGCCGAGCAAGATGGCTTAGTGACAGAGCATCTGCCTTGCATTTGGGTCAGGAGCCGTGGATTCTAGACCCAGACCGGCCACTCTTAAATTGGTTTTCATGGTTCCCAATTTAGACAAGGTAAATACCGGATTGGGTTAAAGCCGGCCACGACACGAAAAAAATCGTATACGGACATTAGCCTTACGGAACAACAAAAAAATGTGCGGATAAGCGGAGCTCGCTCTTCAGTAAAAAGCAAGGTCTCTGATGTGCACTCCCCCATTTCAGAAGCTACCATTTTAGCTTATCTCATATCTTATGGAGTCAGGCAGTTTTATAACGATGAGTCCAATAAGATCATGGACGCAGTCCAAGTAATATTCGCTAGTGCCATTGGCAAAATAGTGCCACCTTTATTCACGCAAATGTGAGCATCAATAGAATTGGTCTTGCAAGAAGCGCTTTGTTGTGTCTACGAATGAGGTGTTTCTACATATCGGCGAAAAAAGTAAGAGTCAAGAGCAAGCCGCTCACGTGAATGTAGTTTCGTGGCGGGAAATCAATCAGAACCCAGCCATAAACAACAAAACCAACTCACTTTCGTTGAATAGAATTGCAAGATTATTGAATCTTCGTTAGCCTTCCTTTCTCTCACTATGACTACACAAGACGACGTACTGGTGCTCACTGAGACCTGGGCCACGCAACCTCTGGTTAGTATCTGATAAAATGTCTTGAACAACAGACTGAAGATCCTAGAAGAGCAAGCTGTAGCGTTGCTGTAATATATAACATAAAGTTTTGCGGAATAGATGTATTGCACACAGAGCGCTACCGCGTTGTACCTGCAGGATGTTCCATACATATAACAATTGTACTCTAGCATCAAATACAAATGTTTGCGAATAAACACTCTGGCCTTCGGTACCACATTACAGCTTCCAGCTACAATTGCGCAGTAGTACAGCTTCAGGCAGCAGGCCAAAAGCGGCAACGGGTAAACGCTATGATTAACCCAACCCCGCCTACTGAAGCTACCGCAAGAGATAAACCGCTTGTTGTCCCTGTACCTAACCTGCTGAATGTCAAATTCAACACAAATACGAAATGTTAAACTACACAGCGTGCACCCTCGTCCGAGCAAATCCCGAAAACCCGTTGGGATACCCAAGAGTGCTGGTCTCTGAAACACTAAGTGATTTAGACGTATCTCACAGCAAAAAATTGCTCAGAAATGACCACCCTGTATATGAATGCCAGTCGGCAGTATAAAATGGCAATGCGGAAAGCTAAGCAGATAAAAGCACAGGACACGTTTTTCAGAGATTTCCAGCTTCATGCATACGCATTGTTTGCTCTGACACGGCGCCCAACAGCCGGTGCAGTTTCACCTAAAAAGCTAGGTAGTAATTTTCGACAAATGACTACCTTGCCAGCGCTTCTTCTCTAGTCTCTACGGTTGAACTCCGATTTACGTCGCCGTATGGTTCCAGTAGACAACCAAAACTAGCTAGGAGCTGGCGTGCCCCCTTGGTATCTCGGAGGTAGTGGTCCACCGCAACCGGCCAGCCGCAACCTACAATATCACTGCGCTGAGTAGACATTCACTTAAAACCAATTGTACTTTCCTAAGATGGACAAATATATGTCACACAAACAATCAAATACGTAACAAGAGAGAAAAACAAAAGGTAAAAACTAGCTAAAAAAAACTAACTGTTGATTGATACACTAACGCTGTGTAAATCAACTCACGTTCATAATTTAGGATATGCCGCCATAGAGCTGCAGCAGCAGCAGCTACACAGTGGACTTCGTTGTGACATTTGCCGTTGCCAATACGGCTCTCCGTCGAGCCCGGTGGCGTGGTGGCTTAAGTCTGCGTCTCACAACCGGAGGAGTCACATAGGTGGTGCGCGGGTTCAAGCCCCACCGTTGCACATTTGTATTTATACGGGTCCGTCTATGAAGTAATGTGAAAAACAGTTCCGTGGACGTTAAATCTTGGCTGAGGGTCAGCCCGAAAACGTTACTTAGATAGGGCTCTCCGAGTCTGCTTCCCAATATAAATCGTCTAACTATGTGCTTACTGGTTGGCTGGTCACTGCTAACCTCAGTCTAGCTGGAGTCTTTTGACAGCAACCTCCTTCGACTTCTCGCAGGGGTCAGCGCTGCACAAAAAATACAATTAGCCAGGCCGTGAAGCAATAAGAGCTGTTATGTGAGAAAGAGAGCATAACGTAAACGTGGACAACAAAATAATAAAATGGTTGTTTATATATATATATATATATATATATGAATATGCGTTAAGTAGACGGCTAGCGGTAAGAGAGACAACCGACGCTTTCTTCGGGTTGGCGACTCGTATTCCTTCTCGTCGTCCCAGTTGCAGCGGCAGCGATCAGAGAGAGAGAGAGATCAGCCGACTTAATCAACTGCTACTCAGTTACCCGTTGCTCGCTTTCAAATAAAACACAAATAAGTTTTTGTATCGGATCTAGACATAACAGTAAGGACAACCCGTACGAATGAACATCTAAAATTGCATTCCTTCGGCCCTCTCAAGAGACGTAAAGTACAACCTCGATTTGTCATTCATGCGTCCTTCGTAATAGCTGTGTCGCAAATTGACTACCCCACATTCTTTTGTGTTGCGGCATGGACTCACGGAACAACAGTAATGGACTTTAAAGATCGAGGGGGAAAATTGAGATAGTTGAAGAGTTCCCCATTGAGGCCTGACTCGCGCCTTCTCGGCCCCCCAACGTTAATTCGGACCTCGACCGGATAAATTCCCAAGCTACGTATTCAACCCCAAAAAAAAGCCATTACGTACCTACTTTTTAACGCCACATCGCTTAAAAAAGGGGAGCTTGCGATTCCCTCAATATGTACATCGCATTTACCGGCACGTGGAGACATAAGCTCGACCACTGTGGCGAGCACGGATATCCCCATTTCGAATGACAATCTTGACAGCCCGTACTGACGTAACTAAATATAATATATACGAATAAACGCCGGGCGTTAACTAACATCTGTACACAATTGTGGTAGTTCAGAATACGTATAAAATACAAAAGCTAGTGCGAATAGTGCAAGCGAGAATGACGAAGTCGCTGATAAACAGAAATAAGCAACCAGTGGCTTTGACTTGCTGAGTGCACCAAACCGATGGCTGGCTGAGTTCCGGGTGCGAAAAAGCCACAGACATCCTCGGAGTGGAGTTCGGCCGGCATGGAAATTGGGCCGCGTTTTAGCCCCGTTTTTGGTGGTCCCACCTCTTGCCAGCTGCGTCGTCGCCGTCCGAAAGGCTGGGGCCATTGAATTTGGCGTTGATGCAAACGGTCATTGTATGGTTGGGCCGGTTGTTGGCGTGTCGTTGTTTGCAGCAGCAGCAGCAGCAACATCAGCATAGCACTGTTGCCACAATTCGACAAATTCGATTCAGAAGGTCTGCTTGGTCGATTGCGACCTATTGTACGCCTTTTGTTGCCGAGGCCACCACACTTGCTCTTCTCTCTAAGCTGCTGAACATGCGCTTCAGCTTCGTATATATTACGCGGTTACTTCAGTAATTCAGCAGTGGCGCTGCGGAAAGTAGTAGACGAAGACTTGGAACGACCGAAAGTCGAGAAATTCTCCTCTACGCACCCGCTATTTGTGAACGCGACCGCTTCTAAGATCTCGCCGCGTTTTGTCCACGACGTGGCGCTAGCAAGAACCAGGTTTTTGATAACACGATTTTCAACGGCCTGGTACAGCGATTGAGCTTCACTGCCGAGAAGCTGACATTATTTATACTAATTGCCAATTAAAAAGCCTAGTTTACTACAGATATTCATTCGCTCGTGACAACATCGTGATGTAGTTATAAAGGTGTACGCCATGATGCGTCTGCAGATCAGAGTCCAAAAGATATGCATGTGTGCATTTACGTTATTTCGTTTGCTTTTAGATTATAACTGCCGGTGGCATTTATCAGCAGTGTTTGCAGAGACCTTGAGAGTGCGATTCGGGTAGCGCCTGAGTCCTTTTCTACTCAAGGCTATGCTTGTCAAAAAGTCTAACGCCCCTTCTCCACTCGAGCGAGCTGAAGTATTGAAAATAGAATTATTTAAAATTAATGAGCGATACAATAGCGTCAATCATATTTGGCCATCTCGACATATTTGTTGCCAACAAGGACTCTGGCTGTACGAGTCTAATTGTTTCAACCTATGGATCTGTTTTACTTCGGCTTCTCCCTCTAAACTGGTGAAGCCGGCGTATCCTTCAAGCGAGGTACTTCAAAAAGTTCGATCGTGTGGTCGAATTTTTTTGTACAAGTTGACGTTGAGAAAACAAGAAAGGACTGGCTGGTTATCTTGAAGTAATAATCGACGCCGCAATTATTGGAGGTGTTGTTGTTGCTGCTCCTAACAATGATTGCTGTTTAAAAGTAGTTTTGTTCAGCAGCTACATTCTATTGGGCTCGTTTAAACTATCCTGTCGTTTCCGTAAAATACACGCGAAATTGAAATTGGCAAGGTAAAATTGAAGCTTGCTAGATGAGTCCAAAAATAAGGCAGATCTGCTCGAAGTTCACAGCGTGCCGCAGCTATCTTAAACGTCTGTAAAGTAAATCACGCACCACAAAACATTGGAAAGTCGTACAAACTAAGTTGGCTGATAAAACAATGTTTGTTGTTAGAAAAGAATGTTCGACCTCTGAAAATAATGCAAAACAAAAGAAGCACATCAAGACAATTGTGCCATGTGTCAGTGCATTCGAAACAACAAGGTATATTTTCCAAGCTTTGTAAATTTCTGACTCACTGATTCCTGACCCGAATTCTTGACCCGTAATGCCATCAGTTGCGTCCAGGCGTTTTACTCATTGAGCCTGATCGCCAAGTCTGATCAGTTGAGTTTTAAAATCGAGTCTGATAAGTTTTGGTCATTCAAACACATGCGCAATAGGCCGTGTTCTCTAGGAACGTAAATATAATAGGATTGCCGTCGAAGGGTTTCGTAATCGATCTCTCACGACCCTCACGCGACATATACGCCCAGAGACGGCTAGCTGTGGTGTTGGCCGTTTATGAGGGCAAAGTTTCGGACCAAACGAACGTTCAATTCTGTCCTTTGTTGCCGCCCAACGTCAGCAACTTGGCGAGAAAAAATTGGCCTAGATTTTACTCTAGCCAAATTGAGTGGGCGAAGCAGCTTTTGACGTCTTTGAAGGCGACGCCGCACAATAGACTGCAACACTTCGTCGATTCACTGAATGGAGATTCTTAAAAAAAGAAAGCGAGAAATACGAAAGCCGATTAAGGCTTGACAATACGTCTTGCAGAAGAGAGAAGACTATTTCGATTACTAAATAGACTTCTACTATTTTCGGGCAGGTCCACGATTTTCGTGTCGTAAAAATAGCAACAGCAGTATATATATATATATATATATATATAGTAATTTGTAAATATATATATATATATATATATATATATGCATAAACGATAATCATTTTATGTATGCACGAATAAAAAAACACAGTTGTGCTTCTGTTGTCGTCCGCCCGAAGCTGTCACAGGCTGGTGTTGGTTGCTCGTGTTGCTTCGTGTTACGACAAGGCGCAGAAACAATTGAACCTTTGAAACGTTACACTAACGACAGGAAATTTTCGTTTCCGCTGCCGCTGCCGTCTCAACCGTCACGGGCGGCGGTGCACGGAGACGAAACGGCGCGGGCGGCTCGTGAGTGAAACGCGGCGAAACGCCTTAACGTCCACCACCACGACCACCACCACCACCAGTACCGCCACCGATTCAGGGTAGTGGTGGTGGCCGGCCTCTGCGTTGTCGCTTGCTGCCCACCCCATCCCCCCCCCCCACACGACTAGACCACGTTGCCCCTCTGACCGTCGTCCTCGGAGCCTCCGCGGAAGCGAGCAAACGAGCAATGTTCTAGTTCCGGACCCCTCACCATGGACCCCCCGTGTCGACCCATATTCGCCGGTGGCAGCGGCGGCCGGTGACAGTGGGCCCTCTACACGTTGCCGTTGTTCGCGCCTTCGCCTCTTATTGTCGTCGTCGTTGTCGTCGTCGCTATCATCATCCTCATCAGCCTCACCATCCCCATCATCTTCATCATCCTCACCATCCTCACCATTCTCATCATCATCATCATCGCTGCCACCCCTCTGAGGGTCCGTCCAGTTCGGCAACAAGACACGCCCTCACCTACAGTCCGGCACACGCAGACGGCGAGCTCTAAGTGGACGAAAGCCGGTGATGTAGAACGGGCCCGCGAACGGACAAGCTCGACGAGAGAGTGACCGACAACAAGAAAGATAAAGCAGAAGCAAGTTTGCTAATAATAAAACGGCGTATAATAGCAACGACTAGGCTTTTCTGAGCTCTTTTTCGGCCGGCGGGTATCAACCCCTCGTGTAGACACAGCAGCAGCAGCAGCTGTCGTAGAAGTAATAGCAGTGCGTCAAAACGTTGACAACGGTGACGGTTACAACAATTGCAACAACAACAACAACAACAACGGTCGTTGCAACAACAGCAGCAACACCGGTCGTTACAACAATTGCAACAACAACACCGGTCGTTACAACAATTGCAACAACAACAACAACGGTCGTTACAACAATTGCAACAACAACAACGGTCGTTACAACAATTGCAACAACAACAGCGGTCGTTACAACAATTGCAGTAATAACAGCAACAACGGGCGTTACAACAATTGCAACAACAAAGGCGGCAACAACTCGCCCGTGAAGCAGTAAACTAGAGCAGTCATGCGTTCCCGTTCCGGTTGCCGCGAGCCAGCGCAGCCACTCAGCTCGCGACAGCAGAGAGGAAATTGTTGGCACTTGTTTTCTCTCTCTCTCTCTCTGCTTGACCTCCGCTCCGCTAGTGGCATGTGTTGTGAAATCAGATATTGACGAGGCGTCGGCGGAGAGTACAGAGACTAACGACTGCCGACGAATACGAGAACACGCTAGTCAAACGTAAACTATGACTATGAACTAAGCGTGAAGCAGACAGCTTTGCCAATTACATTGCAACAGCAACAACAACAACAGCAGGAGCAACAGCAGCAGCGCCTTATTATCGAGAGTGAGGCTGTCCGCCACAAAGACACGAGAAAGAACAGTCTTAAACGTAAGCGTGACATTACCTAAGCGCAGGGTCGCAGGTTTTAACACCACATAGATCAATCTTTCAGGGCGATACATTTATAACCCGTATGTATGTGTATATATATATATATATATATATATATATACTGATCATTCGGTTAGTAATGTATCGGCTTGAAGCATCCTACTTTTTTTTTAATAGGCCAGTGAATTCGAGCACCGCTAAACTAATGATGCATAGCTCCAAAAAGGCTCCGTCGAACCATTAAGCACGTATGCTTATTGCGTCTTTTCACAGCGCTTACGTGATGGCTTGTGTCCTGTTGATCTATGGTAGTTTCTGCTGATATATTGATTGCATTATTGACATTCGGCTATTGGTAACGGCGCCAATCGTACGATTAATAGCCCCTCAAATGAACCAAGAGGCCAACCAAATGAATTAAATACAATGCCGTTTTATTTAAGCGTTAGTTAAAATAAAACGTCTATGCCCGTTGCGAGCACAAAACGAATTATTTAGCGACTAAAAATGCTTATAATACTAATATACCATCGTTCAATACTGGCGCAGTCATAATATATATATATATATATATATATATATATATATATATATATATATATATATATATATATATATATATATATATATATATATGCCAATCATCTAAAACAGCCATAAATTACGTTTGTTCCTTTTTACAACTAACCACCGGAATCGCACCTTGATGACTTTTTTTTAATAAGTATTTTAATTTTCGCTAACACGCAATCCGGTTGGCTGATTGGATCTGGTTAGCCTTACACTTTTAATATTTAACGATCGTCTATGTGGAGACCGGCATAACTCTGGGTAAAATGTTAGGCTATATATATATATATATACCAGAATTCGCTTAACAAACTTTCTAGTACAACTCGACGAAAAGATAATTTCTTTTTAATGGAGGGGCGGAAATGTCTTCAAAAGGTGCAAAAAATGAGCGATTTAGCGTGAAAGCCAACATATAAATATTGCAAAGGGTTTCAATTCTTTAGAATTATCTTCGATACGGCATTTGTTTTGCTTTGAATTAACGTAGAAGGCAATTCAGATGTAAACTTTCCGTTCAAACACGCAAATACGCTTGGTTTATCGATAAAATAACTGAGACTCTCGGAAACGGAGATTTAGTAAAGATATGTCAGGACAAACAGCTAGATTTAGCAATTTTTGGTAATTTCCCTCTCACTTTAAAGGAAGACATTTTCGACTCTCATTCCATTGTACTAGACCTCTCTAGTGTTTGGTTGGCGAATTCTGAAACATCTTGTTTATATATATATATATATATATATATATATATATATATATATTAATATATATGTATATATATATATATATATATATATATATATATATATATATATATACATATATATAGATATATATACATAGGGTATTCAGCGTCAAATAAACATCTGCAATTATCATAACGATTACCTGCCGGTAAGAGCTGTGACGGGAAGTGTTCCTCTAGCGTGCCGCCCCTCGGCGGCTATGATCAAGTGCGTGAAATGAGAAAGAAGGTGGTGGTGGTGGTGGCGACGGCACCCCCCATAGCCGTGGTGGTTGGCGGGCGGTGATAATAAAGTCATGCGCCGAGAGGCGTGTGTTCTGGCGCCGGCGGTTTTGCTTCTCAGTCTCTTCCGCTTCCGGAAGGATGGGAGAAGGAAAACAGGAAAACGACGAGGGAGCAAAACGAAGGAGAGCGATCCGTCTTAACGTTCAGCACAGTGTCTGTGTGTCTGTCTGTGCACTTGCTTGCTATACGACAGCATCTGGTCGGCAAGCAGCGGGAGACTGCTGCGGGAAAAGCAAAGAGAGAGAGAGAGCCTCCCGAATCGGAGAGACAGTCAGTTTTGAGTTGCAGCAAACTTCTGAGTGTCGACGTTGTCCCTTCACCCTTTTGTTCTGCCCTATTACTACTGTTTTCCTCATTCGCATTCTTTCTCTCTCTCGCTTCGCTCTGTTTATCTCTCCTATGTGGAATCTCGGTGTCACAGCAGCGCAAAGCTATACAATCCGTTGAGACTGTAACTTGGCAACAGCAGTACCAGCACCAGAATCAGATGCATGGATGACGATTCATGTTGATGACGATTGCTGTTGCTGCGTTCGGTATTGTTGTTGCTGTTGTTGTTGTTGTTGTTGCCCAGCAACAACAACAATAAATGCGTAGTGGGCATGCCTGGACCATTCATACGCGATAGCAACAAAATATGACGAGAGACAGAGAGAGAGAGAGAGAGTCGTATGGAACAAAAACGACGATTTCTGTTTCTTCTCCGGCCCGCGCATTAGCCCCGGCTCCGACAGGGCAATGAGGAGGGCAATGAAAGGCGGAAGTGAGACGGGCACTCTTCGACAGAAACGGCCGTTCGCCGAGGGTTTGGCAACACTTCTAGCTCAGCAGCCAGCCAGCAACCTACGAACGAACCGCCGGGTCAGTGAACGGGAGCAGCGCTAGGCGAACTGATCGGCGTCGAGTTCCAGTTGCGGGCCAGCATTTGGCGTCCTCCGAGTTCCTCCTCCTTCTCACATGCTCTTCGACGCTCTCACACACCTTCGGAGTGTGCAGCCCCCGAGACTCTTTTGTCTTTGAGATACGCTGGCCTATTCGGCCCACGGCCAAAGCTCTGTAGGCAGAAAATGGAAGCAGAAGAACGTCACGGCGCTGGCGCTGGTTATAATGATGATGATGATGATGATGACGATGATGATAACAATGTTTACGATAATTATGATAATTGTGATGTGATATAGATGAGCACGATGAATCATACCAGAAAGTCGAGATGATGGCGGCCCCGAATACGACCGTAGCAAAATTAGCTGACATCACCTAACCATCTCAAAGGATTGTTTGACGCATGACCTAAAACGCCCGACAATATATATATATATATATATATATATACAATATATATATATATATATATATATATATATATATATATATATATATATAGACAAAAAATGCTGCAGGTTATTGAATTTATCTGGTCCTTGGCAAAAAGTTGTATTCGTGCTCCCTCCAATGAAGCTGTCGTGGGCGTTTCAATTGTGTCGGAACTGTTTGGGGCCGAGCAGCGCGTCAAAGTTGAGTTTCGCCATGAAGCTTCACCGCGAATCGCTGGTCCGCTTACGGACGCCTGCATTTGAAGCGCAGATTTGCAATCGAGACATTTTGCGCCACTTTGCCCCCACTGTCGGGATTGGCGACGTGGGGTTTTTGCATGCCACAGCTGGCCACGCTGGCCTTGCTGGTACCCGTTGACCGCAGATAGGTTATTGCATATGACTAAAGCGCAGCTATATGTGAACGTAACGTACAAAACGATTTCCGCAAAGCATAAGCTTGAATTCGTATAACTGGGAAACGCAAAAAAACTTCGTACATTGCACACAGCCGGGTCGTCGTCTTTGTCGATCAATAACAACCTTGATCTAACAATGGGTCTGTACAGACGCATGGTGAAAAATGTCGAAATGATGTTATTTCATATTTAGTCCAGGTCACTTGCCATACTTGTATCTCTCTCTCTCTCTCGATATATATATATATATATATATATATATAAACATATATTTCGCATAAGTGATTTAACGTCATCTTGCATAATATGACCAACAGGATGTTATCTATTTACGCGAGTTTACAGGAACGTAGCGGTTAGGAGGGAGGGATAAAGCCACAGGTGCTAAGAGATACCTGCATTTATTTACCCAAATTCTTATACACTGCCAGAGTATGACGGCATATGAAATTGATGCTTCTGTCAGCGGTGGGTGAGCGTCAATGACGTTGAAACCGGCACAGCGGTAAGCCGCGGCGCCGGGTCGTCAAAGCAATCGACGAAGATGCGCAAACCAGACACATTTTACGTGCACAGCTCCTAAACGTGCATATTGAATTGCTTATATACACAGTTTATATTTAATACTGAATCAAAAACTACTGACATGATGTTATCTACCAAGACAGCTTTTGTAATTATATTTCTGTCCGATTTTCAGTGTCCTCACTCGTAGGACAGCAGCGGTGGCCGTGCTGGCTGAACACATAGTTGAGCAACATAATACATACTCCTGGTAGTAGTAGTTGTAGTAGTAGCAGTCGTAACATTAGTAAGAGTGAATCTGGCCTGAATACGAAAATGCAATAGTGGTGCATTTCGCCGCATGTCTATGACGGCGGTGTCTGCAATTCAAGGTAGTTGCAAGACTAATCAATATGTTCAGTTAGAAGACTACTCTATAACGCGCGTCACGTTTTCTGAACAGAGTAGATTTACCGATCTACTGGACAAATTGCATTGCATTCCGCTTCGCTCGATTGAATTGCATACTTTTGTCGACATGTATGTGTATATATATATATATATATGGTGCCCGCATAATCATCTGACATATTTCAAAAGTTTCCGCACAGCTCTGCCCTCTACGCGGTCTAGCCTCTTCGTAAACAGAACAGGCTAGGGCTGCGAAATCCAAGATTGAGCGTTCCTCAACGAAAGAATGGCCTTGTGAGGACACCAGTCGTGAACTTTTGTAAAACTTTCACAGGACAGATTCAGCACGTGATTTGCCAAGCCCTGGAAGAGAGCCCGGAGTGCTCGTTCGGCTGAAAAGTATCGCCTCCGCTGTGGCCGATAATGTGGAGCAAACTGCAACATATAATTAAACTTTGCCAACTAGCTGGCTTTCAAGATGATGCAGCGTGATGCCGATGTCGAGCAGAAAAATTATGTTTTTTGATGAAACATATTTCTATATGAACGTAAGTAACACAAACAACTGTCGAATTTGGGCATCTGTAAACCAAATTTTGTTCTCTCTACTGTAAATGGCGCACGTTGTCGAAGCATGATTCTTAATTGTATTTTGCCGGACATAGGCGGAATCGATGCAATGTAATTTTCATTCCAATAATATAGTGCCACAAGTTACATAGCCGGCAAGACAATTGAACTCTTACGGATGAAGTGTCCTGGACGGATAAACTCGCGTAATGGAGAGAAGCACGAATTCGTTTTGGTAGACCATTCCAGACTGCGATTACAATGTTTTGCTGAATCCCCTAATTTGAGATCATACGACAGTGTGCCGAAGGCCCGTAGGTAAGGGTGAACCCGCGTGTTTCCCGAACACTGGTAGCGCTTCCATCAACAACGGAGATCAGCCTAGCCAGTTTGTACTAGATTCGGCCGTTCCGGTAATGGTAACTCCGTGTCATGGCGCTAATCGACGGAAATACACTCTCACTGAAGGAAGCGACAGTAGTCCAGACAACAGTGCGGCGTCCAACTACATCAAGCGTTCGAACACAATGGAAGTCGAAAACATCCGTACAAATTGTAAACACATACCGCTGTTCGATTGCATTGTAGCGGCTGTGCAGAAACCTTCCACAGAGCCTTGGATGAAAGCCAGCCATCAGCTAAAGCTGTCTGGTGCTGCCGAATATGCTCTTTGCCCGCAGTATGGTACTGTCGAATATGCTCTTTGTCCACCGCTAAGATGTACAGTGTGCAATTCATGGATGATCTTGACAAACTGCCGCTGGATAACGAACTCATGAACTATGTTACTCACCTGATAAGCCAATTGAGGCAATCGAAATAGGAAATTGTGACATTTCTCAAACGTGTCATGGGGCTGCACCGCTCAACTAAAGACAGACTAGTTTACCTCCTAGGTGGCACGTCGCTATTTATAGAAGATCCTAAAGGACGTTGCGACCTTCCAATTATCTCAGCTTAGTTAGAGTTCATTAGCTTATCGAAGTGAAAGATGGCACAAAATCGACCCTGAATTTTATGATACGGGCGCAGTGACCAACGACGCGTGGAAGGGACCTAGCAGGACAAATAAGCATTTAGTAACACGTATGGGTATCACCACATTCTCTGCCGAACATTAGATATTCATGTGCCGTGACATACCTGTATTTGCAGAAGGTGCGGGAACTTTTGCGCCAGGTATCACGCAGCGTCATACCTAATAGTGACTTCGTTAGGGAGTCTCGCTCTCGTACCAATTATCAGTAGAGCATGAGTTCCTTGGTTATTTTGTAGATTTTGAGTGAACGTTATTGGATTTCCTTCTGAACACGTAAGTGCGTTCAGTTTCTCTAGCTGAGAACTCGTTCTTTCGCAATTGCACGTTTTGTGAACTAGTATCCGGCCAGTCGCATCGGTAGAACAAAAATAGTAATTTCACTCGCACTTCTGAACAAGATATCTTCCCCTTTCACCCGATTCCACTTCAAAAAGTGCTTTCTTGAACAGACTATTCCCTTAAAAGAGCGTACAGCCACACACATGTATATATATATATATATATATACACGCGTGACAGGCGAGTGCAGACATGTCAACTCACATGACTACTACTTCTACTAGTCCTGCTACCGAAATTCTACTATTTTTACCTCATCCGCCGTGGAGACGTGACGGCCGACGGCTGCGCTACGTGACAGGTAAGGTGTCAGACAAGACCCCAGTTTTACATGAATAGCGATGCTTGGGGTCGAGCCCTTGCAGCCCCGCGAGCCCAGTTGTGGTTGTTGTTGTTGTTGCTGCGGTTGCTGAATTATTCGGCGGGCCTTCGAACACGAAACACCTGATGCCATCTTTCTGCATGGAAGCGGGTGGGCAGGGTGTCTAGGTATGACAGCCAGATGACCAGGCGAGTATTGGTGACCTAGTTCATTTTGGAGCGCACGAACTAGGCCAGTTATAATAATAATAATAATTATAATTGTAATAATAATAATAATAATAATAATAATAACCATGCCATGTTTTTGAGACAGATGATGTCTTTGGCCGTTTGTAGAGGAAATATGTGGCTTCCATCATAGGCGCCATGAATTGATAGAAAGCGACCGGAGCAGGATAAACCTGGCATAAACGTTCATACCTCACAATTGTAATAATAATAATAATTGTTATTATTATTGCTAGCATCATTATGCAACGGCAGCTCCTGCTCGACCCGTGTTGTGGCTGGTAGTGGACTTTGTTCGTCCTCCAAGGCCCAGACAATTCGTTCGGTTTAGTTTGTGCAGCTAGCTATAGACAGACCGGCACGGGCCGACCTGTCTTTCTTACTAATCCTCAACCCTCAGCCTACAATCGAAAACAAATTGATGGCTGGCAACCAAAACAACTAGTTCTTTGGAGTTTTTTTGCCTTGCCCAATAGCGCGTGCACCCGGAACGTATACCTCAATCGAGAGAAGTAGTTGATGGTGGAGCGTCGTAAACCTGTCTAAGAATTGCCGCCGCCGCCGACCGACGCTGCTTTGTCGCCGCTTAGGTAACAGGTGCGGACAGCGTTGTCCAATAATTGCAAATAGGCGTATATAGTACGGCCCTGACAAAGGCGATGCGTGCTGGTATTGACCTAGCCACGACTCACCCGAACCTGTCGGGAAGGCGGCTTTGTGCGCCAAGTCAAGATTACAGCTCCAACCCATGGCTTAGACTTCAATACATAACATAGTGAGACTTGCGTGTATATATATATATATATATATATACAATCGATGTGTTGTTATTCCACAGTCATGATATAGAACATGTATTCATTCCATCAGGGGCAGACAAAGTGCGCGGACGACCCATTTGAATCATTAATAATAACCTTATTACAAGTAAAGTACTCAACAAAGACGAATTTGAATTAAATTATTATTTTGTGCGTATGTAGCTGATCTTTTTTTGCGTTAGGCTGCGTGGATGAGGCTACCGTAATCTTTGTTAAGGTTAAGCTAAAGAACACCAGTTTTATAATAATAAACTTAAATTCTTGCAAATGTCATATGTGATTGTGTTTCTCGGACATACATGATAAGTAAGTTAACAAACGCCACTAGCCAAGTCGACAAGTGACAGTTTATATTAGGCAAGACGGATTATGTCACTTTAAATTTAGCTAGTTTTGTCGACAAATGTTTTAAGCTGTCTGTGCTGCCGTTCAACTTCAAGTCATTGGTGGCGTGAACAATTTGCTTGATATTTGAGTCGTCCTTTTTCGACCTGGGAAGCCAATTCGACAAATAGTAAATGTTGATAAGAAAAATTACCTACCTTACATCGACTGGATTACATGTTTAGGATTTCACTTTGCCCTATATCGCTCTCTCTTATATAGAGAGAGAGAGAAGAGAGAGAGACCAAGAGAGAGAGAGAGAGGAGAGATACGAGAGAGAGAGAGAGCGCTGAGCGATGATACAATAGAGATAGAGAGATATATATATATATATATATATATATAAAAATATATAATATATATATAAACATATATAATATATATATTATATATATATATATATATATATGTATATATATATATATTATATGTATTATATATATATATATATATATAATATATATATATATATAGTTTTTAAATGTTAACCACGTTTTTGGCGATTAATAATATATTAGACATTATCATCTAAGGCTTCAATGCTGCTTAAACACGGGGAACCATTTTCCTTCTCTGCATAGCCAGAGAGAAATGCTAATACAGGCATGGACCCCTTCGAAGGTTTCTTCTCATACAGGCGTAAGGTTTTCTGCTTGGTTAAAAACGCACCGCCTTTCTACTATCCGGTTATATCCGGTCTCGAATGTCACTAGAACCATTAGAGAAGCCACTACTGCCTGGTAGCCTGTACTCTTTGCGAAATCGGGTTTCAGATGCCTAGCCGAGACTCCTGTGTTTGTTTTCAAGTTAAACTAACAAGTAATCGCTAATTATTAAACTGGAGATCTGTGTAGATGTTAAACAGCTGGCAGGCTACAAGCCGACTCCACCGTGGCATCAAACAAGGCGTAACTTCAGTCTCGGCAACGCTGTTAACCTATGACGGGTATTTCCTTAAAGAATGTTGCGCACGAGTCAGCATTCGGTTGGAGAATTGGTCGGTAAGGATATTATGACGCGTTTTTTACGTAACAAACGTGCTTTTGATCGAATTCTCGTCCATCAAAAGTTAAATCGTCACTGTACGCGTGTCGTGAACGTCACATGACACATGGATGTGTCGCGCAATAACATAAAATCTACATTTATTAAGTAAATCATTTGTTAAACAAATAAATTGCAATGTGCGAGATGGCACTTGCCAGCAAGAGCACCAGCAGTGCAGCAGGTGAGTGGAGGCACTGCAGACCGGTCGCCCGTAGTGGAAGCGCATAGGTCGCGGAGAGCTGGTAGCGGCCATCCTCTATAGACAAATTCTTTAAGGAAGTTGTTTTTAATTCTAGACTATTCGTCGTTCCCTGCAACGACACGGCTTGGGGTCACCGTGACGAATATCTTGAATGGGTATCTCTTTCGCGCTCTCTCTCTCTCTCTGCTGGGTTGAGCTAGGAACTTCGAATCGAAGTTTCACCGTCCCGCCGCTCGCTAGTTTCGCCATCAATGGCTACGCTGCCGAAGTGTCGCCTATACACTGGTCAAAGTTAAACAAAAGGCCGCTGAGTCGCTGCGTGAGTCTTGTTTTGCCCGATACGGCCACCCACCTTGACTAAAATCGCCAAGTCGTCAAGTTTCTCTCGAAGCAAGCTGGAAGCAAGTGGGGTTGCAATTCGCCACAGAGAATTAATTGTCTTAGATGAGTGGACCGTCTGATTGACCATGATTACAAAATCAACAATCCGTCGATTTTCGCGAAGACGTTTTGTCCACAGGTGGACTCTACGCAGGCAGGTGCGTGCTTATGGATAGACGCGCAAAATCTGCAGCGTGTTGTATAGTTTGTATTACTCAGTCATTAGTTTTATTCTGTTTTATCAGCGTTGTTTTACATGGTTATTGATATACATGTTTATACGCAGTTGAAGGTACGCAGAACGTCGTCACAATAAAGGCCGCTTGTGTTAACTGTACCAATTAAACTGACATATTATTTTTGCGATTAAAGGCGCCCATATGTATACATATATATGGGCATACCGCTAATAAATTCAGATTCTTTTATTGCCCTTGAAAACTGTCGGAATGGTGTAAGTTTTTTTTCATGGAGAGAGAGATTTTGCGATTGAGGGCGCCCATATGTATACATATATATGGGCATACCGCTAAAAAATTCAGATGACTTTATTGTCCCCGAAAACTGTCGGAATGGTGTAGGTCTTTTTGCATGGATTCAAATAACTAAAGCATCGCCACACAGCGATATAATAACTGTCATTTATTTCACGTTTTCTTTTTACTTCTCTAACGCACATACAGAAGTGTCCACGTATTTATCAAATACAAGACCGAGTATGGTCAGCCAGATTCACAGTAAGACGCGACAGGTATAGACCACAACACATTAACTTACAATGTTTGGTACCCACAAAAAATTGTCCAAACAATTGCTCACACCCTGCCCTGGTAGACAGTACTCGGACTGGGTAATGACTCCGGTAGAGTTTCTACAGAGTTGCTACTTAATTCGAGCATGCCTGTGTTCTATCTCAACAAACGGGACGCATTGACTTTGCTTATTTCGGAGACGAGTCTCTCAACAATTTGTAAGAAGCAAAGAGCAAAAAGATTGCGCCGCTTCTGTGCCTTCTTTCGCTAACGCCATTGCGTTCCTATCGCTCAGTATTATCGTTGGAAAAGTTCAGTACGTGTATTCGGGACAACGCTTAGCTTGGTAATCTACAGTAGATACTCGCCGAAGGTTAATCAAGGTGGGCCGGTATACGTCCGTGACAATAGCCAAAGATGCGCATTAATAGCCTCCATCAACTGAGCTGGCGTGCTCACAATGAAGGCCACATAGACTCCTCTCCCACCCGACACAAGATGATGCTGCAACGGGCGCGTAGTGCGGCATACATCGGAGAGGGTAAACGAGACAATGGCAGCTGTCGTCTCCGAATACATCATTTATTAACTTCATCAAGAAGGAAGCCGCATAGCCTGCGTCAGTGTGGATGATAAATGAAATCACCAAACGCCAGTACCCCCCCCCCCCCCCCACACCGCTGAGAACGTAGAAAACACCCGGAACATACTCTAACGTGAAGACATGATACCGTACTATCCTGCAGCAGCAGCAGCAACAACAACGTATTTATATCTATATATGTGTATGGAGATTTGGAAAGGTTTTCGAAATTTCCTGCTTAGAAGTAGAGAGTAGGTTAAAAGTCGAAACCACCAGCGCATGGCGCCATTTTTGTTGCTCTTGGCTGGAAACCTTGCAGCTGGTTGCAGCTCTCCCATTGTGCTCTCCCAGCTCTCCCAAAACAGCCATACCCAAAGATCGACCTGCGTACTGTTGTACTTTTGTACATCCTCCGGCATCAATTAAGTGCAAATACGCCTTGGGGGAGGAGGGTAATTTCGCTGAATGTAATTTCTCAATAGGAATGACTGAGCCTTGTGAATTCATTTGTTTAATTTTTCAATTGTATTTGGTTTTATTGCACCGTATTTGTATTGTATACGAAGAGTACACCGAGTGCGTCTGTCGACTGTGCTCTCAGGCGTGTACGAAGTTTTATGCATCTGCCTGCCTGGCCCTTGCGAAGAGATCACTGCACTGCCTCTCTCGTATAACATGCCGCGAGGAGCTGAGTGTATAATTGTATAATATGTATGTTCATGTTATATGCATACTCAATATGAGTGAAATAAATACGATGATTTGTATTGTATACTGCTCTATAAAACATTGCTGCAAAATGTATGTTGAGTATTTTGGCTATCTCAGCAGGGCCAGTTGTGAAAGTGTTGTTGTGAATAATCGACGTAATTGTAGTTTCTTCTGTATTTTTCTGCCACAGGGCATGTTTATGATTGTTTATCTCTCTCGGACTGTGGAGATGCTAAATTTGTTCGTACAGAATTGTTTTTGTTTTGCGCGCAGGTTTTCCAATATATTTTTTTATTTTTTACACCTTTAATTATCAATTTTACAATATATTTATATATATATATATATATATATATATATATATAAATAGATTGTAAAAAAAAAAAAATTGGAAGTTGTACAGGTGAGAACATTGAAAGGTTTTTGGTTTCGTTTGCTTGAGTTTAAAAGATAATGTTTCGTATGGAGATCGTTTGATTTACATCTAAACGTTGAAAAGCAAGCTCTCTGACAGGTGTTCTACCTGTTATTTCAGTTGAACTCACCCCACTGTTAGTCAGGATTTATCAGGACAATTGACCATCATCGTACCATCAGACGTATGTATCAGACGTAACACTTGGTTCTCTCTTCCTAACGCGAAACACGATTACGTCTATCCAGAGTTTCGAGAATTACTTACCTTCCTTTTTGTTTTGCTCGAGGATCCCGAATTTCTCATTGTTGTTGCTATAATGGTCGGCAGCAATTAGCACTGTTGTACCTAAAGCTGGTAACTTCACTAGTCAGTCCCACTCGTTTCGATGTGGTACGCGATCCTCTCGAGTTTGCATAATATGCTGACGCGCTGCCCACTTAACTATCGCTAATCTCGTTGTACCCCACTTCTGAATTGCAAGCATTACAGAAAGCAAGCATCCTTTCTCTACGATTTCCTGTTGCATGTTCTTTCTAGCCAACATGCAGCTAATATGCACGCAAATATATATATGCCAAATACGCAGGTATGATGACGCAGGCTTGTTGATAGGATGACTGGGGCTTTCGCGGCCGCAGATTTAGTATGTCAGGACAAAACGCTTAATACAGCCACTTTTGGTAGTTTTGCTCTCACTCCAAAAGAAGACATTTCCGCCCCCTTGCCCCATTGGAAAAATCGTTTTTTGCCTAGTTGCACTAGCCCCCAAAAATGGTCTGACGATTTTTTGGAGACTCTCTCCACCCCTCTCTCTCTAGATATATATGTATGAACCAACCTTACCTGATCAAATGGCCTGTGTCCTCATCAAGCCGCCAATTGCGGCACTAATTGAACAGCATAGCAACTAATCCTCTAAACATGGTAAGTACATGCACATCTGCAACTATATATATATATATATATATATGTATATATACGTGCTTCAGAATATGCATTTCATTTCGTGCTTGGCATATATGTGGAACTCAATAGGAGGCGGTGGCGTCTGGTTTCTTACCTGAAACGTCAAAATGACCTCCATTAGGTATATTTCGATAATAGTTTTGATTAAAGTTTGATTAAAGTGGGCATGACGTCTTGACGAAAGATATTAAGCATATTAGCCAAGACGTTACCACAATCTCTTTACTTTAAAAATGTTTTTTTTTGCGTCCGTGAAATCCAACGTGCGAGACAAGATGAAGTCGCATACGAGACAGCGGCCTTCACTCTATGGGACTAGAATCAGGCCACCCGGATACAGGGATGTAGGCCGACTGCATTGATAGGTAAACCACGTTGCTCAGAGCCCAATGCCTCGAGCCGAATAGACCTACCGGCGCTCCTCGTGCAAGAAAGAGCATGCTCGTCCGCGGAAGACGTCGGTTTGTCACATCGAGCATAATTATGCAAGCAAAGTAGACTGATTCCCCCAAACGCAGATCGGAGACAATGCGGAGTGTGAAATTGTGTGAAATAAAGTTTGGGTAAGCGTCCGATGGAACAATCCCTGACATCAAAGTCTCTGTGTTATTGAGGCACCCGAGATAGGCAAAAATAGCAATTTGCGAAGCCATACGAATTCCTATTCCCCCTGCGGATGTCGAAAACGAAGCCTGTACATAAAAAGTTTGCTTAAGCTGAACGTTTAGGGTAGCCTGGACGGTACTTCGCAAGGTAAGCACGCAGTCGGGTAGAACAAGGTCAGAACCTTTTGTTAGTTAAAGATAAGCCGATTGAGACAACTTTGATTGTGTGAACCTCTAAAGCCAAAACCGTACCGATAAATGATGCATCAAAAACCGATAAATTTCGGCCAGGTGGGGATTTTTAAGAAAAAGCACTGGACGATTTTTTTTACGAAATAGAGAGATGCGGCAGTACATATAAAATAACATTCCACGTTTGTGGTACAAGTCCGACCGAACTTTTTGACTGGACCGATATATATATATATATATATATGTATATATATGCATATATATATATATATATATATATATATGTATATATATGCATATATATATATATATATGTATATATATGCATATATATATATATATATATATACGAGGTGTGTTCAAAGTATCGCGACTTTTGTGTTTTTTCAAAAATTATTCATTTATTCATGAATATCTATTTTGTCCCCTTCAAAGTAATCCCCATGAGATATTATACACTTGTGCCAACGGTTTTTCCAATCTTCGAAGCACTTCAAAAAACCATTTTTTTTTTATCTTGTTCAGCTCCTCCTTCGATGCCGTCTTTATCTCGTCAAGCGTAGCGTAACGTCGTCCTTTCATGGGCCTCTTCAGTTTAGGGAACAAGAAAAAGTCACAGGGGGCCAGATCTGGGGAATACGGTGGCTGCGGCATCATTAGTGTGTTGTTTTTGGCCAAAAACTCGCGCACAAGCAACGATGTGTGAGCAGGGGCGTTATCGTGGTGCAAAAGCCAATTTTTGTTCTTCCACAAATCCGGGCGTTTCTGGCGGATTGCTTCGCGCAAATTGCGCATAACTTGCAGGTAATATTCCTTATTGACCGTTCTACCCTGCGGCAAGAACTCATGATGCACCACGCCCCTGCAATCGAAGAAAACTGTCAGCAAAACTTTCACATTCGACCGAACTTGGCGCGCTTTTTTCGGTCTTGGTTCGTGCGGCAGCTTCCATTGAGATGATTGAGCTTTGGTTTCCACGTCATAACCATAAACCCACGATTCGTCACCAGTTATGACCCTCTGGAGCAAATTTGGGTCGTCGCGGACAGAGTCCAACATCTCATTAGCAATGTTCATGCGATGCTGTTTTTGGTCGCAATTGAGCAATTTTGGTACGAATTTCGCGGCGACCCGTCTCATGCCCAAATCATTGATAAAAATCGAATGGCACGAGCCAATCGATATGTTTAGGTCCTCAGCAACTTCTCTAACGGTGATTCGACGATTGGCCAATACCATTTTCTCCACTTCATTAATTTTTTCGTCTGTTGTTGAAGTGCTCGGGCGTCCGGCACGCTCTTCGTCGTTCACATCTTCTCGGCCTTCTGAGAACATTTTGTACCACCGACAAACGTTGCTTCGGTCCAAGGTAGCTTCTCCGTATGCCACAGTCAACATTCGGAATGCATCCGCGCACTTAATTTCGTTTTTCACACAAAATTTGATACAGGTTCTTTGATCCATTTTTTTGAATAGGTAAAAATCGAAGACGATCCAAAACACGTGCAAGCAAAGCAGCTGTCAACAATTAAGTGAACATTCAAAATGGCCGAGCTTGTCGGCATAAGTGAGAGACATGAGTACCAACATAACGCCACAAAAAATCGAAATTCGAATATACGTAACCCGCGTAAAATTCAAAAGTCGCGATACTTTTTGAACACACCTCGTATATATATATATATATATATGTATATATATGCATATATATATATATAATGTGGCTAATTAGCATGCGCCACAAAGGTTAACTAACATTCACGTCGTGTGTGCACAGCAAGTGGTTATGTCGTCCAAGTGACAAACGCTGTTTCTCCCGCTTCTCCGTCTGCCAAAAGATTATTTTCTTTCGACACAAACTCGACGCGGCGCGAATTTCAAGCTGAATGCCGACTAGTTATTCTAACGTACAAGGGAAGAAGAGCAAGAAGACCCACCTCCCACCAGCGCCGACAACAATGATTACGCCGCTCGTCTTTGCGTAAGTACATACAGGTTCAAGTACACGCTTGGTTTGGACACCGACAACGAGTCCGCCCCGCCCCTGTGCTCTTAATTGTGAGTTTGTGTTTAGCGTTTTTTTCTCTTTCTTTTGTGCTAGCTTTGCACTCTCCGTCCTTTGCCTGACAAACGATCCTGCTCATGCCCGTGCGACTAGCGAATACGTCGGCTTTCTTGTCCTCATAGTTCGAGGTAGTAGTAGTAGCTGGGACGGGGCGCAACCTTAGCTACATTTTTCCATTCATCTCATTGATGCACAGCCGGCCGGCTAGACACTCTGCAAGACTTTATGATTATATGCAGGGTGACCGAGTAATGAGATGGCATCTTTCAAAAGTTCCCGCGCTCAGCTCAGCTCAGCTTTCGCCGCCGCTGCTGCTCCTCTGATCTGCTCTTTTCGTAAACATAACACGGTATGGCTTCCAAATGCAAGGTGGGGCGTTACTCAATGGAACTCAAGAACGCGTGCATATTGTCAACATTTGTCATGAAAAGAGAAACTCTGTACGGGCATGCTGGCGAGCTTGTCCTGCAATTTACGATATACATAACCAGCCTTGTGAGAACATCCCGGTTGTGAACTTGTGCAAAAGTTTCACAGGACAGGTTCAGTACGTAATGTGGGCCAAGCCGTGGAAAATCACAGAGCGCTCGTTTCGCTAAAACTATTGTCGCTGTGGCCGACAATGTGGAACAATGTTCAGAAACATCGGTTCGGGGACGTGTCCAACAGCTGGGCCTTTCCCGCACCGCCACCTGGTGTATTTTAAGGTTGGATCCAGCGTTGTATCCATATAAAATTCACGACTTTGGTTTCATCAGTGTGGTGCCACCAGCCGCACAGCCAGCGAGACAATTGAGCTTTTGAGGATGAATATCTCGAACAGGCAATGTCGCAGGGGAGAAATTAAGATCTTCAATGGCCTTCAGTATCTTGCGATTTTTTTAAGAACAAAGTGTACGCTGCTAATCCCACGACCATCAGCGACCTAAAAACCAGCATTAAAGCGTACATTTATGCAATCGAGGCAGACTTATGTGAAATGTGTTTAAAAATTGGGTGTCTGGGCTGGTATTGTATTCCTTTAGAAATTACATTGTATCTGTCGTTAAAGAAATATTTGGTAAATATGTTAAACACTACTGTTTTTATGTTACTTTGAAAAATCTCAGACCATTTTGAGAACACATTCTATATGTGTATATATATATATATATATCAAGGAGGAAATTCAGCGTCTCTTCGGGCACAGTGTTAAGCTTACCGTGGGTTAGAGAACAACATTCAGATTATAACTACGTATTAATCACATGACATATATGCACAAAATATATACTTCCTTTCGATCCTGAGTAAAGCGTTTCAGTCACTTGCAGTTAAGAATTGTATGTTATTTAAACGCGCTAATGCTGCACTGGTAAACTGATAAAAACGATTGTACGGTGTTTTCGCTTGTCGTTAGAACAATATGAGCCCCCGACTATTTATTTGCATGTGCAAAGCTTGACATAAGGAATCCGAACAGTCCCGCGCATCCGTCCATTAACATCAAGCAGTCTTCCATCTCGAGAGTTCTCTCAAACAGCCCACCTTTATACACGGGTCCATATAAATCAGCGGGCAATGCGCAGGTAACCCCCTATCCTCTCGCTGCATCAGAGCCAGTCGAGGTTTGTGTTATATATATATATATATATATATATATATATATATATATATATATATATATATATATATATATATATATATATATATTTATATATGATAAAAGCAAACACGAGTGGATCTAATGCAGCAAGTATATACTTAGATAGACGCTGATCTGGTTAATACTTAGATACACAGTAACGAAGCGGTACGATCGGATGATGTCATAAACAGTCGTCTGATGGTCCTGGTCTGTTGCTATTGGCTAATATATTTGCTTAAAGCCGATGCTTGCTGGTGCTAGACGATGGCAGGAAAGCAGGGAAGAATACATGCATATATATGAAACAGACGGACAGAAAAAGAAAGATATGGGAAATTATGTTTCGACGGTCTAGTTCTTTGTCAGCGTTCGATAGACGGTAACGTGAGGTGGTGCACGGACGGCTACGACCACATATCAAGATGTAAGAATAGTAGGTCTACGTATATATGTATATATATGTACTACGCGTGCTGGCATGTGCTTGTGTAAGTTTGTGCGTTTATGTGAGCTATGTATATTGTAGCAATCCAATACATGTACGGTACTTATACTATATATATATATATATATATATATATATATATATTACAATTATGTTTATTTCACTCGAATTGAGTATAACATACATTTCAAAAATGCTTCTTCATGTTGCTCTATCTTCTTCACGCTTCCGACGAGGGAAGTAGTGCAGCGATCTTCGGTCCAGCGCTGTGCATTCCACTGCATGGTATTTGGCACACCTCTGTAGGCAGAACCGGCAGGTGCACAACTCGTACTCCTCGTGAAAGGTTGCGTTTGAACATACCAGGTGATGACCATGCACTATGTACCTGGTGTATACGTGGCGATTGTCACATGCAGGACCAGACCAAAGGTGCAAGGCATTGAAAACGTCCAAACCACCGACCTCCCGTCTGGCCTGTTCGACTTTAGCTTCCCACTCCGAAATAAAGCATTCGTAAGGTACTGTACGCGGCATCTTCAGCCTTAGAAAAAAAACATATATATATATATATATATATATATATATATATATATATGTTTTTTTTTCGTTTGGGAGAGAGGCGCAGGGTCTAGCTGTCACGTATACGCAATATATATACAGGGTGTTGCAGGAATATTTGAAGCGCGATATACAGAATTGTAGAGCTCGTTAAAGCAAAAATTTCTACAATTTGTGACACTAGTGTTTTTGCCCGACATAGGAGCACAAAATGTGCTGCTGCGAGACAACCAGTCTTCCTAGACAGAAACTAAGCACACCATCGTGTTCGTAATAAAATTCTGCTCCATCTGAGGAATATGCAAGGCCGGTCAGAAGACGCGACATGGTCGCTTAGAAGAGAATTCGCCAAAAATAAAGTTCTTTATTAGCGTTCACACCAAATACTTTAAAATCATAACCCTACGACCACCCACGTGTTCAAATCTAACATATGCGCAACAGCAAATGCGCATTTCATGACGATCATTTTGGTACCAAACTTATGGCAATGCGAGCTGTGGTTGCGGAGTAAGTATGATTTTTCGGCGGGATGTCCAGATTAAGTGCATGAAAAATGGCGCGCTGCGGCTGTCGCGCGACACGTCGGCGGTAGTGAACGTCGCCACACAGTCATTTTACATGCACTTAATCTGGACATCCCGCCGAAAAATCGTAATTACTTGGCAACCACAGCTCGCATTGACACATGTTTGGTACCAAAATGATTGGCATTAATTGCGCATTGGCTGAATATGCCCGTTTTGAGCGCTGTGAGTGGTTGTAGGGTTATGATTCTAAAGTATTTGGCGTGAATGCTAATAAAGAACTGTATTTTTGGCGAATTCTCTTCTACGCGACCATGTCGCGTCTTCTGACCGGCCTTGCATATTCTTCAGACGGAGCAGAACGAACACAATGGTGTGCTTAGTTTCTGTCTAGGAAGACTGGTTGTCTCGCAACAGCACATTTTGTGCTCCTATGTCGGGCAAAAACACCAGTGTCACAAATTGTAGTAATTTCACTCTCACTCCGAAACAAGACTTCTCAGAGACCATGTTCCATTGGAAAAAATATTTGCTTTAACGAGCTCGACAATTCTGTATATCGCGCTTCAAATATTCCTGCAACACCCTGTATATAGTATAAAGCTATCACCACCTCGTATGCTGTATTCCAGGTTTTTATCAGCCATGTGGCCGGTTCTGCTCGCAGGTTTGCACTAAGTATCACGCAATGAACTGTCAAACGCCTCAGTGGTCTGAACACCATCTCTCAACGGGAGCGGACGCTAGCGTCGCATAAAGCGTCCTTAGTTTGTATATATATCTTGAAAAATGCAACTTAATTGTAGCATTAATAAAAAAAAGACTATATATATATATATATATATATATATATTTAAGTGAAATCTTAGCAAGCTATCCTATTCCTTTATTCGCATAATATACGCACGTTACAATGTCATATATGATTAATAATTTGACACTATCAAAATACAGGTATCCACAAAAATGGGGTTATGCAATACATTTTCATGACGACATCTGCATTGTAAAAATATATCTGAAATATCCGGGTTCAGAATTTACAGTCGGAAAGTAAAAAGTCTTCATGCAAATGCATACCACACGCCCATTTTGGTGGTTTTATCGCGTTAAAGTGGTAAACATACCTCGGAGTGAACGAACAAAAATGGGGCGCAGCGTTTATCAAGTTAATTACATTGTCTTAAATTATATTATAAACTCTCTTTCTCTCTCTCTCTCTCTATATATATATATATATATATATATATATATATATAATTTAATCACCATGTTAAACGCTGTGCCGTAGCATACGTGCGCCGTACATAACACTCTACTCATATCCAGCGAAATGCCGTAATCAGCAGCACGCCACGCAGTACTTAAGGTGCAGCCGTTAAAGATTTTTTGTTAATAATTCCTTAAGCACCTGAATCTTTATTGCTAGGCGACCAAGCTTTGGACCCAGCTGCCGCATAGGTCTAAAAGGTTAAGATCGAATTTTATGCACTTAACTATTAGACATTTTGGCGGCCACCACACTGTGCCGTCCGTTGTGATCACTAAGTTACCAAGTTCTTTTCCAGATGGGATCAGAGGAGGGTTAAGGGGCCACGAGACGCCTCGCAAGGAGAACTGGGCGCCTTCGGGAACGGCCGACACCGTGTAGGTCGTGGTAGTGGTCAAAGTTGTATGTTATTGTAGTTTGGTCAGAGTCATGGACTTGCCAAGCGGTCCTGTTCAGGCAACCGGAACGTCCAGCCGTTAGTTGCGTTTGCCCTGCAACCAATAGCGTACTGACAAAGGCACGCGACCCGCCGGCGGGCACGCGACCTTGCTATGAGGACCTTTAGTTTTTGCTTTAGTCAGACAGACGTACACTTTACGCGTACCTCGTGTAATCAAGTTCCCTTTGCCCTCAGACCAGGGATCTGTCTTGCCGGGCCTGGTGGGCAGACAGAGAGAGAACTGTTCGCCCTAACTTCTCCGGTGAACTACGGTGCGGCGCATAGTCGCGGCAAACAGCTTAACCGTTGCTTTGGCACCGTAAGCGCTCCTGAGGAAGTTTCACCTTGAACCGGCTTGTTAGGGGTTTGTTGCCGCTAAACAACCCATAAATGCTGTTTCCTTCTTCACTTATATCGACTTATCTACTTGCTAATTGGAAGAGGAGAATGGCGTTGATTTGATTGAAACGCTTTTGACTCTTACGCGCTTGACGTAAGTATCAAAAGCGTTTCAATTTCGTTCTCTGTGTTGTCTCTCATTAGAAAAAAAATAAAAACACTTCTCATGTGGACCACTAAATGGAACCGTTACGTTTATATACTTACTATAGCGGTAAACGTCAGATTGTTTGTCTTCGAAACGGCATACTCTTCGTATGAGTTTTTATACGTTCTTCGTATAGAGCGCGTTATCTTTGGCCATAGATTCAATTGCGTGCAATAGTTTGGCACTAAATTTCAGGGATTTGCTCTTCCACCTGATCACCTATGCAGATTTGTGTAAAAACCGACTGTGGTGCATCCTTCGTCAACGACACGCATTCATAGAGGAGCAGCAGCAGTTTACCGAAACCACGTACAATAGTCAGTCTAATGGACACATCATCATCATCACCACTATGCACCGAAATAAGCCTGCCTAGCTTAACTGACTATTGCTATGTCTGTTGCAGTGGTGTGTAGTTATATTCTAACTCTAATAAAAAAAAAAATATATATATATATATTCTAAGCCAAGTTTTCAGACTGACCCTCAGCCAAGATTTACCGTCTACAGAACTGTTTTTCACATTGCTTCATAGACGGACCCCCATAAATACAAATGTGCAACGGTGGGGCTCGCATCCGCGCACCTGCTATGTGTCTCCTCCGGTTGCGAGGCGCAGACTTAAACCACCACGCCATCGGGCTTGACATATATATATTCTAACTCTATAGATGGTAGTTAACAACGTTCCTGCCAGTCGAATTAGGGCGACTTTGCCAGTTGTTAATTAACTGGCTGTTTGCAGTATACGACAGAGTCGCGACGGCGTCGCTATCCAGACAACAATCCTGAACTTTTACTATCGAATGGGAGAATAGTGTTACCTGTCGCTGAAATGTTTGTCTAAAGCTGAAGGCTGAAGTTGCCAATGTTGCCTTAGTGTTGGCGAAATTTTCTGCACTGCTAGACTGACATTGTTGGCATCTACCTTTTGGCTTGCGAAGTTGCGCGAGCGTCAAACATTACGGTATTTTGCGGAGCTTGTAATTGCTGAAATCAAGAAGCGCTACGTCCGGGGATCGATGGACGACTAGCCAACTAGGACGACGATGCCAACAAGTAAAGACGTACATGGCTTACATATGTTCACTAAGTTTCATCACCATATTTCGTTCACTACATCGAGCGCAGCCACATACAGATTATTTATCAGCCGCTAGAAATCTCTCCCCTTCCCCTCACATGCGTTGCACTCAACGGAAATTCAATATCGGGGACAGAAAAATGGTCCACGGGAATCACATAACAAATCGATCCACCATCGACTTTGTTATGCCAAAATGATCTCCATTAAATGCGCATGTGGATGTGTGTGTCGTATGAGCTTAAAGGCAAAAATATAAAAAAAAAACAGGACGAAAGCTGAAGAATCATATGCACAGGATAGCAATTTTTACGTGTATGCCCAAGACGACTATTTACGTTTTGTTGGATGTCGTCTAAACGAATCAAAAGGGTGTTCTAAACTTTCTAAACTAGACACGTTTGCTCTCAATTAACAACATTGAAAGCTGCGCGTTTTTTCGAACTCCACGACCCCCTTAAGTGTGGCCAAGCTGGGTTTGGACACCGTATATACATATATTTACGCCTGGATATAGTATATACTGTAAGATAGTACTACGTGTATAAAAGTATTTATACGGTCTAATTGTTGACTTAAACGTGTAAAGAGCAAGTAAAGTCACTGCGGGCAGGTACTACCAGCGAATGTCAGTATAACCAGCTAAGGCCAAAGCGACCCCCCGAGAACAGAGAAAACTTTCTTAGTGAGAGTAGCAAGCGTCCTAACGAGACCAACTCAACTTCTCAAGAATTGTATGTTGGCATTTTACGTCTACCGAACACTGACGGCACGTCACACGTCAGAACCCTCCATCGCAGGTTTTCTTTCTTGTTGTTGTAGTTGTTGTTGCTATTGTTGTTATTGTTGCTATTGTAGTTGTTGTTGCTGCTAATGTTGTTGCTGTTGTTGTTGTTGTTATCGTCGCTTTTGTTCATGTTGTTGTTGTTGCTGTTGTTGTTGTTATAAGCAGCTTTACGTGACATTCACGCAAACGATAAATACAGAGAAAGGCTTAAACGACAGCACTGCTATGCTAGCACAACAGACTATTTGCATGGACTGTGCCTAATGCCGGCACCGACGGAGTTTGAGCCAAAAAGAATGCGTTTGCGTACAGAGTCGCGTTGCGGGAGCCCGGGTCTATAAATGAGGGCTCAACAAATAAAAGCCTTCTTCTTCTCTGCGTCGCTCGATCTCTTTCGTTCTGCTCTCCTTTCTTGTGCTATTCCCGTTTCTTCAATATACGTCGAATTTTCTTTCTCTTTCTCTCGCTTTCGCTATCTATCTCTTTCTATTTCTCGTCTTCTTCTGTCTCTCATTGATGACGCATTTTCCAAAGACAGAGCCACTCTGTTTTGCGGGGCACCGATGGTGGTCCATACAACAAGGTTTCGTTTAGCAGCTAACACGAGCCGCAGCAGAAACAGCAACAACAACAACAACAAGAACAGCAACAACCACGACAACAGCCACAACAGCGACAACAACAGCAACAACAACAGCAACAACAACAACAACCACAACAGCAACAACAGCAACAACAACAACAACAACAACAACAACAACAACAACAACAACAACAGCAACAACAGCAACAACAACAACAACAACCACAACAACAACAACCACCACAACAATAACAACAACAACAACCACAACAGCAACAACAACAACAACAACAACAACAACGACGACAACAACAACAACAACAACCACGACAACAACAACCAGCATAATGGCAGCGGTAAACCAGCACGTACGCCGCAACCAATAAACTTGGTGTCCGCTACCTCCGGACCTCGCAATAGCACGTCTCGTCGTGGCATATGAGCAGACGGGTCAGCCATTTTGTGTATAGTCAGGCAAGCAGACCAACGGACAAGCAGACAGGCATACAGACATACATACGGAGTAGTCGTGCACTACTAACTAATGCACGCCGCCAGACGAGAAAAAGAAAAAGAAGAATACGACGAAGAAGATATCGGCCCTCGTCAACGTTCGTCAGGCGATAGCCAGGCGGTGTTGTCTTTTAATTAGCAGCCCCAGCAGCAGCAGCAGCAGCAGCAACAATAACAACAACAGTAGCACCGTCACCATTATCAACATCAGCAGCAGCAGAAGAAGAAAAAAAAAAACAGATCTACCACGTTACGTCCTTGGACGACGAGAACTGCCGGATATTCTTGCCCTGTCTGGCGAACAAAGGTCTGGCAAAACGCAACTTGATCGGCGAATCACAAGCCCGCCCGCATTCATCTGATGACACACGAGACTCTTCTGCTTCTTTGCATGCGGCTGTGCACGATTGGTGTATACATGTCTACCGTATAATTGTTACATAACAGTGTATACAGCCCAACAGAATCTACTAGAATGTTGCATGGCTCGTAGCCACGAATCAGTTGAACGCTATCGCAAGGAGCTCGCTGGAAACCGTTGGAAGCTCTTGCTCTGCTCTCATGGTCTTTTGTTGGGTCAATCTCAAACTGTGAAGCGTGAGCTACAAAAATCTCAAATATTATTATTTCATTTATTCAATGCAATCAATCATTCGTGCTCGGAACATGACATTGGGTCCCTGCAAACGTGTGCATCTCTCATATAAATCTAAAATATATATGACCAAGTCAGACAATTAATGCGGCTAGTGCGGTCCGCTCTATTTAGCGGTTCTTGAGGGTCAACAAGGATCATGTGCCTTTGAAAGAAACGCTGTCACAAGTTCAATAATAATAATGTGTATTCAAATTGTCAGTTAAAAGCAAATTGTGAACAGAGAAAAGAAAAAACAAATGTGGGCCCGTTTGCGTGAAACTTTCCTTTTTCACGTCTAGGTAGGACCAAATGCGATCAACTCGGTGGCAAACTTCTGCGTTGTCTTTTTTTATGGAGGTGGTACCGTTTTCAACTGTTAGTGGGAGTATAATATGAGAAGGGTCCCACTTCTTAATTTGAGCAGTGTGGGGCTCCAGAGGGTAAATGTTAGCCCGCTGGGACAATACTCACTAAACGCATTTCTCTTAAGCTTTACTTTTGGATGGCCCATCAGAACCATCAGGAGAAGTGGCGGCTGCCACTCGAATTACATGATCGTGGTCGCTAATGAATACCCCCAACGTTCGACGTATTTTGCCCCAACAGCTGCAACCTGTATCGTTTATAGTCACGTGGTTTACTAGTACATCATGCAGAAACCTAGTTCACCTGAGCCGTCCCAAAGCACCTTTTTCCTTCAGTATCCCCTTAACAATCGTTTTGCTCAGCTTTCACCCAGAAGACGTACCGCATATGTATTCTACGAACTCCTTAAGGGCTCTTTTGGGGACCTTGGATAATTTCCCCCTCCTTTACCTTCCCGGTCCCAGTCAAGGGCTCCTGCCAGCACCAGAGCAGCCTTCGTGGTTACTTTGCGACACGCTTGGATAGTTGTAAGGCCGCCACTCTACGGGTTTTTCCAAATTTCCTCATGCCCTTTTCGTTTTCAAAGACGTTTTGAGTTAAACCGGGGACCCAATAAGTGTGATCGGCTTGGCCACTAACATCAGCAATCTGCGTCCGCGTTTTCGCGGTCCGTGAACGTTTGGCAGAACTCTTGCGGTTACATTGGCTGCCTAAGCTGAGCCTATCTTCATGCGGCTGAGCCGTTTGGGTTCTTATCTAAACAAATCCCTATGTATCGGGCCTGCTTGACCTACTTGGTTTGCTGCCCTGCCAGGTAAAGTCTGACGGGGCCCACCTTCTTCCTCTCCGTTAACTGTATGGCCTCGGTTTTTTTTGGAGCAATCGTTAAGCCGGCTTTGTCTATCCATCTCCTTGTAACGTTTAGTGTTTTATTAAAGTTAAGTTCCAATTCCGTCGCAGTTTCTGCTGATATTTTTTATGGCCAGTTTATCCGTGTACACGATTATCTGCCCATTGTGTAAAGCTATCCTGGCAGATTACGTCATCATACGCTAGGTTCCAGAGCAGGGGACCCAGGATTAAGCCTTGCGGAACTCTTGCTCTCATTGGTAATTTCACTTTACCGTTGAAAATACCTCGATCCTCTACGTATCCTGAGTAGAGTAGAATAGTGTGAGCCTTTTTCGCCACTAACATGTCCAGTACTGTCCTCTATGGGAAGCCATTAAAGGCGCTCCTGACTTCTAGAAAGATTGCAAGAAACGTTGTATATGGCTAAGCTATATAAAAAGTCAACCTTGACCGAAAAACTCCCTTTCTCCTCCGTAAAGGTCTCGAGCCTTTAATCAATGATTGCGTCGTATTCCTTCAGCAGCATTTTCAGTAAGCAGATTGGCCAGCAGGTCCGCTTTGGGGATGAGGGCAACCTGCCTGGCTAACTGGACTGCCTGCGTTACCTCCCTTTGTAGGGCTTTCTCTAAGGGTCGTCTTCGATTTCCGTGACAAAATGCGCCAGTCTTTGGCTTAAGCCCGAGCTTTCCCTAGGGCTTAGTGTGGCTTTTTGAGCTCACGGCTTGCTCTGCTACAGTTACACCTCTTCTGAGCAATGATCGTGTGTCATCAATATTTGGGCTGGCAGTTTACCGGCTTTGTGGTTCGAATGCGCGCTGTTGTCAGAACGCTTAGGAGCTCCTTTGGGGTCTGAAGTGCTCCCGTATCGGTGATTGCTTTGCTAACTAATATTTTGAAGGCAACCGCGCCTGTAGCGTAAGCTTTATGCAGTAGTCACTAAAGTTTTCTTCTTCAGTGAGGACTTTCCAACCCGTTATTTTGTCAGTTAGTTGCCAAGCCTGTTATCGCCAAGCGTTAGCTCAGTATGTGTTGCCTTGCATCTAGCTACTACTTCCTCTAGCATGTTGTGCGCTAGCTTGCTCCTATCGCAGTTGCATTGACATTCATCTCGATGGTATTGATTATTAAGGGTTTGTCCAGCCGTGTATTGAAACCGAGCGGCTCCTCGCGTACCCTGTTATTCCGCCCGTTTCTCAACTCGACTCAGTCTAGCTGGTGCAAACACAATCCCTACTAGTTATAGCGCAACTAAACTATGACGGCCTGTAGTTAGTCATGCCTCGCAATGGAAACTGTCATTGTGGTTTATAGATTAGTAGCGATGGTACAGTGTGTGCTCTAATGTGTATATATATATATATATTATATACATCAGAGCACATATAATATATACATAAATATATATATATATATATATATATATATATATATATATATATATATATATATATATATATATATATATATGTATATGCTTGTGCACTCATTTTAATGCGTTCTAACACTTCCGTTAAGATTGAGGCTGCGGAGTGTGGCTTCTTGCCTAATATGTAAAAATTAGCTTCTGTAAACTAAGCCAAATCAAATGTGTTTTACCCATCCGATCACGTTGTTTGAATTCGACAAAGTCAAAGAAAGCTATATAAATATAATAGTGTCGAGCCCGGTGGCGTAGTGCATTCGTCTGCGCCTCGCGACCAGAGGAGACAAATAAGTGCGCGTGTTCAAGCCCCACCGTTGCACATTTGTATTTCTGGGGATCTGTTCATGAAGCAATGCGAAAAGCAGTCCCGTGGACATTAAATCTTGGCTGGAGGTCAGCCCGAAAAGTTTAATTGAATTAGTATAATAGTAGTAACTAGTATAAAAGTTTAGATGAAATTATTATCGCTATTTTAAATGCTATTTATATCTCAAAACTGGGAATAATGTTGATAAGTGTATATCGGCTATGTTTTAGCTCTCCTTCTCTTTCTTAGCATTTTTATCTTCACTAGCACCATGAGGCTGTTGCTCTGTATTGGCGTTAGGTTAGCTACATTAAAATAATGAAATATGTATATACATATATATATATATATATATATATACATACATACATATATTTATATATATATATATATATAGACAGACACTGCCCAGTGTGCAAACGTTTTGTAAATGTATAATAAATCATCACAATATTTTCTATATATATATATATATATATCACACTTTCCAAAGCCAGCTTGCGTGGAATTATGCCGTTTTAGAATCGTGCTGAAGACTACTAGCCTTAAAAAATATTTTTGGTTTGTTTGCTTTCGTAGTGGAGATTTTGATGATGTAACAGATCGACTATGGACATGTTGTGGCCTTCTACAGTGGCTATGGTTCAAACAACCACTCTCGTAGATTGCAATACACGCTTGACACTCGACGATATTGCACATATGGTGAGCACACGTCATGGAGGCGTCATAGGGCAGTTCATTCGCACCTAACTAGCTGACCCCGTGTGCCAATGTGTTGGTGCGGCCTAAAATCACCATAAACGTAATGATGACATAAACCGCTTCAACACATGCGTTCCTTTTTGTCTTGCAAATGACAAAAGTTTTTATGTGCATTGTAAACACGACACATTCGGGATTCGATTGGACATTTTCCACTGCGAAACCGAAGAAACACCGCAATATATGAGCTGTGTATGTGCATTCTTTAAGTTGCCTTAAAGATTTGACAGACGTTTGAGACTGGCGCTTTTTACTTGCTATATATACATATATATGTATATATATATATATATATATATACATATAGTAGTTAGCAGTAGTAGTAGTAGTCGTGGCAATCCCATACAATATTAGCCATTATTTTTCGACGACATCCTCTATAAACTATATAGCGTGGCTTAGAAAGCACTACACATCAGACTGACGCATTTACGGCCTGCTTGAGTTGATGATCCGTCATCCGGTCGCTCGGCTATTAGGTTTGTTCGCTTTCCTACCAACAACAACAACAGCAGCCGCCATTTGTAGACGCTTTGTAAAACCTTGTAAAAACAACAACAACAATAACAACAACAACAAAAACAACAACAATAACAACAACCACCGCAACAACAGCAGTTAAAAGCGCCACGAGCCTTAATTCTCCATAGTGATCGAATTGGGACAATTGTTGTTTGCAGTAAAAGTTGCACTAGGAAAGGTTGAAGTAACTGTAGAAGTAGGGGTCGCCGCGGCAAAAGCAACCTCAACGCAAACGACGACGACAATAGCTCGCCAGACTGGTATTGTAGTTTTAGTTGTTAGGCAATCAGAACAATTCTCCGGCAAAATGCATCTCGCCTCGCCTCTGAGAGCTCGGAGGCGCGCGCGCCCCGTGTTGCGAAATCATTACTATATCATCCTTGCCAATCCGCCTCCGCCCCGCACTCCGGCTTCGTCCCGTTTGCCTGCAACTTACCCCGCACAACCACGATAATAATAATAATAGGTGGGTGCTATACGACGTGCTATACCCAGGACCGGACGACGCCGATCGACGCGACCGTTGTCCTGGATGTCCTGGATGGGGGTATCGATGCGTTTGCCGCAGTCGCCAGTGGTTGTCAGCAGAGTCCTATCCTGTGCAGTAGTGCTGTGCTGTCCCGACCTGCACTATTCCTGCCTACAAGACGGCTTGGCTATTTGCTTGTTTTTCGGCACGTCGTAGCGCTAGATTGCGGGGCTTTCGTCCGACGGGGGTTCTGGCATTCGATGACTATAAACATGATGGTGTTGAGGTGGCTGAAGTTGAACGTGCCGGTGATGATGGTCGGGGAGAAAACGATATTGAAAATAATCACCATCACCACCACAGCAAAAATAGCAACGACTACAGTCACAACAACGGCGACGACGACGACCACAGCAATAACAACAACAACAATAGCAATAACAACGAGAATCATCGTACAGTCATGAGCTACTAGTTCTAAGCGCTATTACTTTCCTGCGTCCCCTTTATCCGGGAAGAGGTCGTCAGCACAACCGTGGTGGCGCAATCTAAGGGTCTAATGCGATAGTCATGGTTGTTATATACGAGGGTGTTACCGGTTCGATCCCTGTTGTTGATCAAATTTTCTTTGAGTGGTACCACCAGCGGCCGTTTTGCTACACGCACTGTTGATTTGGATGGACATATAATGCAAATAATATAAATCTATCCATCCATGACTAGGGCCGGTACCTACTACTATTACTACCATGATCACTACAAAAACAACTCAATCCCAGATCACACACCCTGTAACTAGACGCTCCATAGATAAATGTATATATGTATATATATATATATATATATATATATATGCAGATGTTAAGAGAAACAATTACCACTATTACGATTTCCATAACTAATATATGACCACAAGCTGGTAGAAGCTTGGTTCAGCCATCGGGCCGAAGGGCGATATAGGATGTGCGCGATAGTAGCGGTAGTGGTTAAATTTGCTCTGCATAGAACCGTTAAGAAGTGCGGCAAGTATTTGAGGCACTAAATGGACATTATATCGTACTCAGTAACTGCTGCACGAGTGAGCACATGTACTACGACTCGGTCTCCTACAGACTTCAAATTGCCGGGCGGCATACATTCAACGCACCGAGGGCCCACCAGGGTAAAGAGGCACATCTTGACTGGAATGGTCGGTCTAGACGACCGTTCTGGGACGCAAACGGTATTCTATTATTTGACAAATTTTCTATAGGAAAAGCGATAGTTGAGGATAACTAGACAACACTTTGAACCAGCTCGCGAATGGAATTATAGCACTACAACGCGCGATGCAGAGGAAGACAGCACTGTTTCACCAAGACAATACACTTGCTTACCAGACTATTTTTATCATGGCCAAACATTACGCGAGCTAAAGTTCTAAATAATCGAGCATCCGTTTCATTCTTCAGGCCTGGCCTTATTATATGCTTAGGGACTTCAACGCGGCCTACTGCCACAGAGTAGCCACAGGACATACCCTCGAGGGGCGGCGCTATTGGACCGGGTAATCCATGACTTGCACCTGGTCAATGCCCAAGGTACAACTTCCCGAAAGTGGGACAAAAAATCAACTCTGGATCTAACCTTTAGTCTCATCTTACTGCCTAGGGTGATTAGTTGGTCTATACACCACGGTACTGATAACCTCTCGAGCCATCATTACGATACCTTCTGTGTTAGAACACTGCTACGTCCTCTCAATGGCTGCAGCCGACGTCTAAGGATAAACTCCAAATTAATAATAATAAAATAATAATTGAGTATCGAGCATAACATTGAGTTTCGCTGCGCCCTATTGTATGATACTGAGCCTGATACCTGCTATGTATGCAAACCATACGCTTGCCAGATAGCAAGCCGCCCTCCGCACAACGGAGCCGTAGGTTTAAAATAGCCTACCATGAAACCGAAGCCGCCCACAACCACCATTACGCGCTGCCCTAGCTCCAAAAATTATCAGCGGGCTGTTTTCCTCAAACTTTTATTTACCAGCTAAACGCTACGTCAACGTCAGATAGATGACTAGGGTCCTACCCCCCAGCCCCCATAACCCTAGCAAAAGTGAGGAAAATAATAACAAAACTAGTAGACGACAACAACCACAACAACAACAACGTTCGCCATTTTCTCTCCCGCTGTAGTGAAGGCCACTATTTTGGTCGTCTATTTTGTAGTCACGGGAATCGCGAGGGTCGCAGCTGCCAACCGCGAGTGCAACCAAGATCACAATCGCTAGCACTCACCTCTACCGCTAGTCAAACTTGCGGTTTATCTGGCTGTTGTTGACAATTGCTCCGCCGAACTGCCGGCAGCAGTGAGCCTTTTATTTTTCAGAGACCACTTCTGCTCGAATCGTCACAGTCAAGCCGCCGAAACGGAGAGCCCAGTAACTCGGCGACTGTGCTCCGGCGAGTTATAGTCGCTCTTCTTTTGTTCTTCTTGATCCTCCTCTAGCCTCTAGCCACGTTGTCAGAAAGTCTGCCAGTCAATTAGTTATTTCATTAAAGTTCTCATTTGGCTGTCTCTCGACAGGCTACAGTTGTTCTCCCCTTTGTTGTTGTTGTTGTTGTTGTTGTTTGTTTTTGGTTTTTTGGTTTAACTATCACCGCTGTTGGCGTTGATGTTGTTGACGTAATTGTTGTTGTTGCTGCCGCTGCTGTTTCTGCTGTTGCGCATCGGAGCGTTTTAGGTTTACTGACTCACTCAGGTCGGGTAAACACCCGCCTCCGCCGCTACTCTCCACCGCCTATCACTAAGTAGGTGTTGGAGCCAGGCCGTTGGCCTGTGTTATTGTACACATCCGGTATATCCACTGCTACAATAAAGCAGGCCGCTTTTCTTTTCACGCAGAATCAGAGAAGATAGAGAGAGAAAGAGGGAGATGGGGAAATAGAGAGATGGGGAAAGAGAGGAAATGGAAGGGACCTAGAGGCAAAAGTGAATTGCCGACCTAAGGCATCAAGGAAAAAACGCTTCGCAACCAACCGCCTATTTCGCTTGCCAGCATGACGCCAGCCGAACTTAAACGCTTTGACGGAGTTGTCTCTGGTCCTCATGCTTACGGTGCGGCTACGCTAAGCTATATATTAGAATTGTTTCTATTGTTATAATTATTTGTTATAATGGTAGTATGGCTAACATTATCAGGATTAGCGGCGCACCACACGGAGTTCATATATATGTGATTAATAAAGTGATTTTACGGTCGAGTTAGTTAGGACGCCAAACTAAAGCACAAATAAAGTTAATCTTTTGCTCTTCAAGCCCAAAATTCCATAAACAGCCGCTAGGATTTCGTTATGCCGACATATACTTCTCTAAATTCCCCCCAATACTCAAGAACCTCTTTTGTATACAATCTCCTGATCAGATCGCACTACTGAAGATTGCACTGATCTTGAAATATTGCTAAACGAGCACACCGAAATATTGAGAAAAAAATATATTTCTAATAATGCAAAATCCAACACAGGTAATTATAAACCTAGACATAGCTGTTGGGTGGCTAACCACAAGTATTAATGCGAGTCGATCTTAAGTGGGGGGCAGCCCACATTAAACGTCCACGGGTTTGGTTTCGCATTGCTTCGTACTACGGAGCCCATAAATGCAAACGTGCAACTGTGGGGATCAAACTCGTGCAACAATATGTCTCCTTTGATCCCGAGGCGCACGTGAATGCACCACGCCACCAGGCTCGATACGTGGGTTAGCCTAGCCGCATGCCCTGTATAGACCAAAAGAGTGTGCAAGTTTAGCAAGCTATTTCCTGGACGGAAAGACTACTTACTAAATTGTGCGAACGTTTAATGATAACTACTGGGGACAAGAGAGCCGCACAATTCTTACACCAGAGACTTTCCATTGACGTCCAGCGGGACAATGCGATCTCAACCTTGGGTTCGCTTGCTGAATGGTGCAGACCAGGGCTGTTCTAGGCTGAAAGTTAACACGTTTACTTATACAGGATTGTAATATAAATTGATGAGTAATAAAATAGCTTGCGATTGAGCTATTTGACAATCCTACTAATTGCATTAACTCTGCTGAGGGGATAGGCCATGTACAGACGTGAGGGTCGGGCATCAGAAGACTTGACACTTTAATATTTAGTAATGGAGAACTGACAACATTGGGCAGACCTCAGCGCCAAATGCGCATTAAGTGTTGCATTGTGCTAACACGATGAATGATTTACAAAGAGAGCATGATTAATGATGTTTAGATAAATAGTTACGGACACTGGTCTTAAAGAAGTGGTCACGCCCGCACACCACGTGTAGGCCCATACCGCTATTCACCGCCTGTTGTTTACAGCTATACCAACATTATGTTAAATAAACATGTTCTTCATAATCTCTTCGGGCACTAATTTCGTGATAGTAATCTCGAGTTGTGGTTCGAGGGCATAGTTCGAAAGGGGGGATCATCGTTCGCCTGGCATGATGCTAGCCATTAAGAATTGAGTGAGATGGACCCATTTGTTTAGTCTTGCTGCACGGGTCTCGTGTCTGCAGGGCGACTGCTTTGCGATCGAAGCCGTTCCTGCGTCGTTTCCACGTTACCAAAGTATGTCTATTTGTCTACATAGATATACTGTATATTACTGACGGATATGTATAAACAGATCGAGAGAGAAAGAAAAAAGCCAAGGTCTAATAACAAAAACACTTCCCCACAAACCCATATATATATATATATATATATATATATATATATGTGTGTGTGAAGAGATATAAAAAGAAAGATTAAATCGAGCTCGAGCTTGGCTCGGTGTATTGTTTATAAAAACGTATCTGCGACTTGCGATATTCACAGTCGACAGCAAAAAAGTAATCACAGGTGACTGTCAATGTCGTGGTCTTATGTTGTTGTTCACGCTATATATTGCTGATATTCGTTGCAACGGTTTGCTTGTATATCTACTAGTGTATAATAATAATAATAATAATAATAATAATAATAATAATAATAATAATAATAATTCTTAGCTGCATAAAAAGCCATGGTAGAGTTTCTAGACATGCTGAAGTCAATGCAATTATAAGAAGAACCTTACGCAGAGCTAGTATACCAAGCACGCTCGAGCCCAGATTAGGACTTCATGACGACAAAAGACCTGACGGTGTAACAATCCCTCTATGGGCTAACGGCAGATGCTTGGTATGGGATGCTACAGTGTCCTGTACAGTGGCTCCCTCGTATATACGCCACAGTTCACTAGAAGCGGGATGGGTTGCCGAGCGCGCAGATAGTGGGAAAAAAACGCAAGTATCAAGAACTAAAGTCAAGTTATATTGTAGTGCCAATATCTATGGAAACAACGGGTCCGGTAAAGAAGGGAACCAAGAGATTCATCAGTGAGCTGGGCCAACGGATTACAGATCTCACCGGGAATCGGCGCGAAGGCGAGTTTCTACGGCAACTGCTGTCGCTTGCAGTGTACCAAGGAAACGCCGGCTGTATTGTCGGTTCCATGGAATAATATTTAGGAGCTAGGAGAAAACAAGAAGTACACGTTCACACCTCACAATTGTTAAATAATTATAATAATAATAATAATAATAACTAGGCACCATGTTCAGCCAACTGCTAATCCCACCCACAGACAGGCGGATGCTCATACAAATCTTGACGCAATCCAGTTTCCGACTGGTTGTTTATGCTGTTCACGTCGCACTGTTCAGCCTGAAGGAATTGCCCGTAGTAGATAATATTGACGTAAATTGTTCGCAATGATTTTTAAGCGTCTAGTTTGAAAAAAAAACAAATACAGAACGTTACAGCAGTCAAAGAAGATGGCATGTTGTGTTGCTCCTCTCTCTCTGTCTCTCTATCTCCCCTATTCCGTGTTGCGCTGCTAAAAAAAGCCATTTCATGTATAAATGCAGTACACGTGGAAGGTCATTCTGTATAGACCGAGCAAGGTGGCTTAGTGGCAAAGCCTTTGCCTTGCATTCGGGAGGACCGGGTTCGAGACCCAGACCGGCCACTCTTAAATTGGTTTGCATGGTTTCCAATTTAGACAAGGTAAATGCCGGAGTGGAGTAAACTTAGCCATGACATGAAAAATCCGTACACGGGCAATTGCCTTACGTTAAATCCAAAAAAAAAAAAGATAGCTAGCAGCGACGATCGCTGCGCGAATCGCTCATGGCACTTAGGCACAGGATTTGAATAGCCAACGAATGTTAAGCCACACCACGTTACCTGATTTGTCTGCAAATACCTTCACCACTCGTTTTTGTATAGGGCAGTTTGCATCTCGTACGTAGTAGTCGCTCACCACCACCACCTGTGTGTAGCCCCATTTCTGCGTTAAGGAACCCGCAGGTCAAAGGGTCATGTTAAGAATACATATATGTAGGTACTGCCGTGTGTATATGTGGAGTTTTAGTGGGTATTGCCCTAATCCCAGGGCTCGACTCATGCCAGGCTCCAAGACTTGCCTGCGAGGCGGCTTGCTGTTAGGTGACAGAGCTGTTCCACACTGTCTAAGCATGAGCACGCTAGGGGGCTCAACAACTCTTTTTTAAGTGCGTTTTATTGGTAGCATGTGCGATGACCACCTGACTTTTTTTTTCGTAAGGCTAATGCCCGTGCACTGTTTTATTCAGCCGTACGTATGCTTTGCGTATGCTTTTAGCCAGTCCTACGTAAATGTAGTTCAAACCCTAAATCAGCTAAAAGGCACACGATCGCCCCGACAAAACGCAATGCGTCTGCATACTTAGTAAATAAATGATAGAGAAAATCGTCCCGTTCCTGTTTGAGATACATCCCGCTCTTTCGTGAGTTCGCCATGGCTGCGGTTGTCGTCGGCATTGTTGTCCTGTACACACATCCTCTAGTCCCGTGGCTAGCGAGCGGCGTCAAGTTGGTATTCAAAATGCGTTTGCCTGTTTCATAAACTAGTACACATGTTTACTATGCTTTAGTTTAAGTGGCAGCGTCGATAGTGGTGGTGGTAGAAAGGGTAAGAAAAGGGAGAAAGGGAATGAGGGAGCGGCGGCGGCGGCAGCGGCGACGATGCCGCTGAAGTACAGCAAGTCGAATAAGCTGAACTATGATGACGTAGGACGCGTCGTGTTGTGCGTGCACTATGCACTAGTTTAAAAGCTCCGGCGGGAGTGTCGTTTATACGGCGCACGACGGCCGCCACGGGCACCAAGCGGGACCTTGCCGACGCTGAGTCGGTCGTTGCAGGACCGTGCCAAGTGTGTGGCTACTCATCTATACTTACGTAGCACAGCAACAGTACCACACGCGGCTTCACCACGTGCAAGCAAGCAAGCCAGAAACACAAACAGACAAAGCACACAGGCAGCAGCAGCACAGCATTGGAGCGTATAGCCAGCACTAGATAAATAGCTTGTCAAACATACATACAGGCAGGCAGACAGACATACATATATAAAAAAAAAAAATATATATATATATATATATATATATGTGTGTGGGCCATCTAGGCCGACGGACGTTTAGAGGACTCCGATAACGTTATCTGTAGCGGGCATTCATTAATATTCATTCGTCGCCTCGCTCTATAGGCGGCGTAGACCTATCATCGCGTTGTCGGCGTGGTCGGCGTCGTCGTCGTCGCCGCTGCCGCGTGGAAAAATCTGGCGACGTCAGCGAGGCGTCGCGCCGCGTCTACCTAGGTCAGCTTTCGTGTTACGTAGAGATAAAGCAGGCAAGAGCAATGCAAACATTGTCTGTGTCCGTTCATATCGTTATAGTTTCGTTCGACGGGCTTACGTCCTATGACGCGTATATATGTATATATATATATATATATATATACATGTGTATATATATATATATATATTTTTTTTTTTTTGTATATATTCTCACACGTACTACTTCGTCAAGCGAACCGGACGCACTACTGCCCGCTTCACTCGTCGATCATGCAGACGCGCATGCGCACAATCACACCGGACACTTCATTCGAGTCTCTAGCGATCTCGTTACGTTACGCCAGTGTGGCATGTTCAAATTATCACGACGATCGCCGATACCATCGAACCTAGACGCTAGTGTATCCGACGCTAGCTTCGCGACGCGCAAGACTGTCGAATGTCAACAACTAACTAACGATGCTAGCAAAAATGCCCAGTTTTTCGTTTCCAGCGAGTTTCCTGGCCTGGAGGCATGGCGTATATATATATATATACATTTCTCGTTTTAACATGCACTGTCATGTTTTCTTTATTTTCGTATCGGACATATTCAGGTACCTAACTTTGTCCTAAGTTATGTCAAATATATTGAATATTCACATGACTTGATAGCTGATTTTCCTCTTCTCTCTAAGATATCTTTCACTCTTTTTACAATTTGCTGTTAACGACATTATTAGTTGGTGCAGTGATAGTGTAAATTTTCCCTCCTACAAAGTATGTAACCATATCGTACGATTAAATCTTGAAAGTTAGGGAGGATGTGTTACAGCTGACGACAACCTCCGGCTCAGGAGACCTTAAACATGTCAACAGATTTAAGTATTTTAGAATCGTAGCCGGCCACTCCTTTGCCGATAGGGTGTGGAGTTGAGAGTTGCGGAGAGATATTTGTATTTGTTGTTAACATACAAAAAGTAACAGTTGCTTCCTCTAAAGACGGCGCTTGGTCTGTTTGATCTCACTTAACACCGATGACTTCATACGGTACAGGTGGTCTGGCCGCAGTTCTTACATAGACACATAAAAAGCTTGACAGCATCAAACCGGCTTTTCTCCCCCTAAAAAAAGAACTTGAATTGCATTCGCCTTGCAAGAATCATCTCGAAGAAATGCCTACTGGAATATACTCCAGCCACCGTTTTTCATGTAGGTCTTGAAACGGAAATTTTGCTTACCACCAATGCCAACAAATACAACAAATTTATTCGTTTGTGGAAAAAAACAAAATAACCAGTATTGAGCTAGAATTGTTTAAGACCGGCCACTCTTGCAACTGGTTTTTATGGTTTCCAATTTAGACAAAGCAAATGCCGGAGAGGACTAGAACTCGGCTATGATCGGGAAACCACACAAGCGCGGAAAACAGATGTAGGAATAAAAATTCGCGTTTGAGACCTTGGATGCTGCTTGGGTTCGAATCAGACAGCTAATCCGCAAAGTTGACACTATGTTAAATTTTTCAACCGGTGATCGCAGATCGTCGTCCTTTTTTAAACAACGTCTGGATCTTGACATACAACGTGGAAACGCGGCCTCCGTTCGGCGCACACGTTTGAAGTGGTCTCGGCCTAACCTAAACGAAACGGAAAACCTCTGTGTTAAAAGGGTGGTGCATGATCACCTGCTTCCAAGATTGTGTCATTATTCTCTTTGCGTTCATCTGTTTCCACGATCTACAACCGATGTGCATCGTAAAAGTCGACACTCTGCCTGACATATGAGGCTGCGCGGATGTCGCTTCGATCGGTAGCCTGCCACCGGTTGAACTAAAGTTTCACAATGTATAACATTACGATCTTTATTGCACCTAATACCGGCGAAATTAATGCACATACGTTACGTATGTGACAATTGGTGAAGTAAGTACAAAATAGAGTTTAAGGCGTCTGCGCTTGGGCTGACCTCATGACATCGTGCCTGATGTTTACTTTCGATTTGAGCAACTCTCAACAGCACCGAATTACGTCAACATAGAGAGTGCGGCCTGAGTGGGACCACTTTGCTTAACGATCTAACAAACGTGGTTTTAAATTGTAGTTGTAGCGTATTAGACAGCTAAAAAAAGCTCCGCGTGCCGGTTATGTAAAACGTCGTCGAAACTGGCAGCATTGTTGCAGTTGTCGTTTTACTTATTATTATTATTATTATTATTATTATTATTATTATTATTATTATTATTATTATTATTATTATTATTATTATTATTATTATTATTATTATTATTATTATTATTATTATCGGTATAATAGTCGTCCGGTTGGAATAGGCGTACGTGGCGAGTAAGCCAGCACCGGGTAGGCTAGGACATTGTTGTTGTTGTTGCTGCGCATCTTTATGTGACTTCGGGCTCGGTGACCTGTGCAGCTGTTTGAGACAGCTCAGTTTGGCTTCAATCAAAAGTTTACCGCGGTCTAAAGTTGCATCCTAACTTAAATGCTTGCTTAGACAGCGACGGGAAACCGGCTGTCACGCGGGAAGGCACGCAGAAGGAACACACGACAGAGCCACAACAGACAGCGACAGAAGAACAAATCTAGAATTGCTTAAAGCAGGGAGGCGCAGAGAGAAAGAGGAAAAAAGCGTGAGATAGAGAATGTGTGTGGGAGAGACGAAGGGACGGAGGTAGACGAAGAGGACAAACTGTACTCGGTGTTTGAATATGAAGCATGATTATTCGTCTAGAACCTTTCAAGCCCGTCGGCGATAGACAGAAAATGGTCTAGAATTAAAAACAAATTCCTTGGAAATATTTTTAATTATAGGACCTATCTCCCTTCTGGAACGCCTCGGGCAGAAAACCTGTAGACGAAATGTCGCCGCTGGGAGCCTGGTCGTTGGTTTGTGGTCGCCCGACGTATTGCAAAGCGTTAGGCCGCTTCATCCAGCAGAGCGGCATTACTTAGCGCGCTTGTGTCATTCGTTGATACCAGCACAGCTTGTGTGTAAGCGTAGTCCAACAGTCCAGCAATCGTATATGTATATATGAGCGTGTGCATGTATGAAGATAGTACAGTTTTAGAACACCGAGTTTTGTTGCCATTATAAAATATTTACATGCTTAAGGGATCATGTTCGTTACGTCTGCGCAGCAGCGTTTGAGTACATATATGCACCGTTATACTAACACTTACACAAAGTTAATCCAAAAGTACGCTAATTCGTGTATAATAAATATTTGTTTGTGTCATGGAGGCAATATTGTGTGGATCAAAGTGTCATGGAGGCGATATGCGTAAACACATACATATGTGTATGCTTACATTATAATAACACATTCTTTAGATGTTGAAGGTGACGTCCACACTACGATGCGTGCATAACGAATAAGCAAAATAAAAATGTTCACACATACATACATATGAGGTTGGACAAATTTTATTATTTACGTTGTCTGAAACACGTGTAACGCAACTTTTATGTGAAAGACGTGATCAAAGTTATGTTTCGTCATCCGAGAGCACACTGGTAATGGAAAATTTCACATTCGTCATATTTGTCTAATAATACGTACACAATATGTAAATGTTTTTTTTTTAATTTTCCGTAAGGCTAATAATGCCCGTGAACGTTTTTTTCATGTTATGGCTAATTTTTAATCCACTCCGGCATTTACCTTGTCTAAATTGGAAACCATGCAAACCAATTTAAGTGTGGCCGGTCTAGGTCTCGAACCCAGTCCTCCCGAATGCAAGGCAAAATCTTTACCAGTAAGTCATTTTGCTCGGTATATATATATATATATATATATAGGGTCTACAAAAAAGTATTTTCGGATTGGCGCTTGCGCGGCTTTCACACGCCCGCCGAGTTTAAAAATGGACTGAGTGCAACACAGGCTCACAAAAAGTTGTTAAACTCGTTTGGAGATGCCTGTTGTCCAGACAGAATGTGCCAACAGTGGTTAGAGAAGTTCCGAAAGGAAAAAAAACAAGGTTTTATTGTGTATTTGGTGAAATGTGGGCGAAATAGTGCACTATGCACTTTTACCGCGTAACCAGACGATAAATACGGCCGTGTACTGTCAACAACCAAGACAACGCAAGGCCCCACGTGAGTAAGGAGACCCTTTCGAAAATTTCCTAGCTAAAATGGGAACTTTTGGAACATCCTCGGTATTCCCCCGACTTAGCACCATCTGATTACCACCTATTCAGATCGATGCGAATTTTTTAAGCGGTAAAAAATGCACTTCTATCTATAACAGTGCGTTCTGGACTGGAAGAATATTTTGGATTTTTTTGGAAATTTGTAAGATTATTTAGGGATCGAAAACCTTGTAAATCGTTGGGCAGAGGTTGTATCTTTCGGCGGAGAATATATGAATCAATAAATACGACTTCCCGTGTCTCCTATATATGTGTTTTCTTTATAGCGCCAAAACCGAAAAGACTTTTTTTGTAGCCCTAATACATACATATAGCGCTCATTAGGGGCCTGCTTAAAGAGACGTTGTTGAACAACAATGCAGCAATTGGCCGGCTTTTTAACTGTCCTCCACCTGAACCAACTACATACACACACACACACCCGAAGCGGATATAGCGGATAGCGCCGTCATCGACACGTGCAACGAGAGAGCAACCAATCAATTGATCCCCACCTATCGTACGGACGGTAAGCTCGTAGTAGAAGTACTGCCGGCAGCCCTACGAACTCACACTTATTAGCTCGCACAGGCAGATGATGACAACGCATCGGCGCTAATTACCGGCGTTGCGTCCTACCGACTTTTCGACATTCATTCGATTAAGGGGGATCCAGAAAGCCCCAAGCGAAGACAATCCCATTTGTTGCTGGCCTTCGCGCCTGTTCGCTGTTCGTTGAGCGGCAACGAACGATGAACGAACAAATCAGCTCGCGCAGAGCCACGTGGCGGCCGCCCGGGCGGGCGGGCGGCCGCATCTCAACGCCGCCTCTGCCACCCGCATTCCGGGGCAGCTGCGTACGGTTTTCACCTCCCTCTCTCTTTCCTCTACGGCTTCTGCTGCAACTCCCACTACGATTAGTACAACTAATGCTTTGTCTGAGTCTCGTTACGAGTGTGTCCAGCTATTTCTACGTGTGGATTCTGTCCTATGGCTACAACTGTTGCTGCTGTTGTGAGTTCCTACGTATGGGTTTGATCTTTCTCTCCCTGCGTGTGTGTCTTTCTCTCTCTTTCTTCTACGATTCTTACGTCAACTCCCACTACAATTAGTACAACTAACGCTTTGTCTGAGTCTCGCTTCGAGTGTGCCCAGCTATTTCTACGTGTGAAATCTGTCCTACTGCTTCTGCTGCTGTGTTTGAGTTGCCCTCTACCGCGGGTGTCGGTGTTGTCCTTGAGCGTGTTGTCGTTATTGCTGCTGCTGCAACTGCTGTTGCTCTGCTCAAGACAACATCAGATTCTATGAGCGTAAGTCTTCCTTTGTTGAGCAAACAATCACCCCCCGCGTCGTTCTAACAACTCACTCACACATCCGACCACAACCAGCTCAACCGCAACGTGGCTAGCTTTGCGCTATCTTTAACACGCGCGACGACCAATCGATTCTATCGTAAATCCCAGCCCAGCGCCGGCAGCTATACGGACTCGGCACTTATTAGTACCGCCGGCAGATATACTCCGTGCGCTAATTACCACCGGCGTTGCGTCTAATTACCGAATTTTTGCATCGCACTCGCCTCACACCCCCCCCCTTGATTTTCCTCGCGCCCGGCTGCCAACGAGCCAGCTTGCCGCCCTTAATATACCAAACATGCCATACTGTTTTGTGTTGTTATGTTGCAGCTCCAGTACTTCGGCTTCCAGATGAAGAACGGCTTCACTTTGTCGAGAGCAGACATCTCTTGCACATCAACTCAGTTTCTTCGAGACAATCGGAATTCGGTACGCCGCCGTTGGTGCGATTTTCAGGACAAACCAGCAACTGCAATTGCGTCTATTTAAAGCGTCGTGGGATTTCTTCCTGGGATGCTGAAACTATTTCTGCTTTCGGGTTCATTCTTCGATGTGTTTGCGAGGCATTCTTTGATATGTGAACAACTTCCCGATTGGTGTTACCGTGGGAAGTTAACCAGTTTGAGCAGCTCTCTCCATCATGCGGAGACGAGTAGCAGGATTTCCTCACGTTCAAATAATTATCGATTGTGTTTGTTTCTATTATTCTGAATCTCTGCAACGTAGTTGTATAGTGTAGGGAGCACCTGGTGTAAGTAAAACTTGCCACTACTGTACATCACGAGACCGCTGGCGTAGAGAATAAGCTCTACAAAAAGGAAGGGACTTTGAATGCGAGACCATTATAAAGAATACTTTACTTATTGTGTAGGGTGTTCTTTTAAAGTCCCCGTACGTTCACGAATACACTCAATTCTGCCAATTTATGCATCACAATGCACTGAGTGCCATCATTAAATGTAGCCTTGAGATCGACAAGCATGGCGTTTAGTGATCGCCAGGGTCGGTCGATTGTTTTTCCATTTTTTCAGAAAAATTATACGTGCTAACAATGTTAACGCATAAATGCAGAAACCGTGTTGTTTGTCATTCAGCGTTTCACACATATAAATGAGGGCGGATTGAAATGTGTTGATACATAGTTATAAAGAAAAAAATATGTATTTAAAATTTGTAAGTGCTTCCAAAGCTCCCGCCCACTTTCAAAACTTTTTAAACGCGTCTTTTGCAACCAAGTTGAGCTGCGCTTTCAAAATGTTCGTTGCCTTCGTCGGCTGTCTGTATAGAATCGAAACGTTGTCTCTTTATTTTTTTATATTGATTTTTTGTCAAATAATGTGAAATCAATAACGATGTGTGCGGCGGTGCGTTATCATGATGGAGAATTCAAGAGTTGTTTGTCCAAAGTTCAGGCTTCTTGTTTTGGACGAGCTTGCGCAATCTTTTTAAAATTTCGCAGTAGTATTCTTTATTGACTGTACAACAAGGTGGCGAAAAATTTGCACAGAACTATTTCCTTGTAGTAGAAAAAAACAGTTAAGGGAACTTTGATGTTAGATTTGCTTTGGTCTCGACGTCGTAACAAAATACCCATGATTCGTTTTGTATAATCACTCTCTGAATACACTTAGCGTCCTCTGCCAATGTTTGAAGCTTTAATTCGGAGATTTCGCGACGGACGTTTATTTGCTAAAAAATCAATACTTTTGGAACACTCTTTGCCGCCAGTCTTCTGGAGCACAAAATAGACAGACAATACCGCTACATCTAATTCACAAGAGGCATCTAATTCCTCAGCTATCCCCTGATAGTAATTCGGCGATTGTTAAGTACGATATTGTAAACGTTTTCAACGTTTTCTTCTGTTATTGACGTCAAAGACTTTCCCCAACAGGGGTCATCTTCAGTCCCTTCACATTCATCGCAAAGTCGACGGTACCACGTATACACAACGTTTCGAAACACTGTTTAGTCACAGCAGTTTCCACAAATTTAGAACACATGGTTTAGTGTTTAACACAGAACTTGATGCAGAATTGTTGCACTTCTATTCGTCTTTGACCGAACCTCAAACAATAAACGCCGCTACCCATTTGCGCTAAATTTAGCCTGTGTTTAGCTGATGACTGTAATTTCTCATATTGTATTATTTGAATCTAGGTTTTTAAGCAATTAAGGATGTACTTTTGTGCACCTCTGTTTTTAAAAAAAACGTAGTGCATAATAATGTTTTCGATTTTCGTGGAATATGGAATTCCGAAAATATGGAATTCAGTCGATGGCGAACATTACAAGCTAGATGTTTCAAGTTGAAAAACTAATGTAAATTTTGGACACATGCAAAAAAAGTGGAAAGATTAGAGTTCTTAATTTAAAGTAAATGGGATCCTAAGAATGATCCGAAAATCAGTGTTGGACTACAAAACACGCTTCCTGTGGTAAATTAGGATCTTTTCCGTTATGTTTTAAAAGTGTTATTGGAGACATAAATTACGCGCTTTTAGTAATTATTAATCCTATGTCGATGACTTAATTAAACTAACAGAGGTAAATATTAGCAGCAAGGGAAGGCCGCAGTATTATTACAAATGTATTTAAATAAAGACCGTCGACTTTGTTTACACACGGAACTCTACAAATTGTCATGCTGTCTCTGAGCTATATTGTTGTATTAATACCAATTGCACTGTTTACATACACGCATATATATATATATATATATATATATATATATATATATATATATATATTGCGTGCTTATTTTACGAAGTACTGAAGTTCGAAAAAATATTGTAATGGAGTGGGGGCGGAAACGTTTCGTGTAGAAGTGCGGGTAAAAGTGCCAGCTAAAATCACGATCCTGTGATGCCTCATTCATCATGTTTCTCAAGCAATATACGAATATTTTAAAGCATTAACCCTTCATTCCAATATAAAATTATCAACTATTTCTACGCCTCCTCCCCCATATATCGTACGACATGTTCAAAACCGTGTATATATATACTTATATATACACACGTATGGTTTGAAAAATATTCCAATGGTCGTAACGTCAACAAATGCGTAAACTTATTACGCGATCAGCAATTTATATTTTGTGGCTCAAAACCAAACTACTCGCATAGCTCACCAATGTAGCCTCTACGCTACAGGTAATCAGTGCCACCGTACACCATCATTGTTGCATCTCGAAAAAAAAGTTACTACACTCTATGTATATCTGTATACAGGTGTGTATGTATGTTTATGAATATACAAGAACGATAATAGACACATTGTTGAATGACACATACAAATAGAAACAATCGTCGCTAACAGCTGTTTCAGCTTGTGTCTGCGTCCCCACATCAATGGCGCTGCCGCCGACCATTCATACAAAAAAACAACATACGCGAACTGGGGCGACGCGGGCTGACACTGAGCGGCACGTACATCTATCTAACTATCTATCTACCTACCTATCTATCTAGAATTAAAAACAATTTTAAGAAGGACTTGTTTTTAATTCTAGACTATCCTGCCGATATCTGCCTGTTTCTACTACTGGCACGTACCTTGCACATGGCCTGTCCGAATATCCAGTCGCGGGTCGTCATCGTTGTAATGAGGAACGGCAGTCCGAACAGAAACATCACGTCGGCTAGTGCCAAGTTAAAGATGTACATATTTGTCACCGTTTGCATCTTGGAGAAGCGGAACACGACGTAGATAACGAGCGAGTTGCCGCACAGGCCCACCAGGCAGATGATGAAGTAGAGAATGGTCGTGATCCGCACCATCGCGAGCGGCGCCTCGGTGTTGCTGAACTCCATCAGCGAGCAGTTGGAGATGAGCTGCTTCATCTGCGGGTCTTCGGCGAGGAGCCGAAGATTGAGAGGCTCGGTGGCGTTCAGCTTGCCACTCGTACAGTTGCTGAGCAGCTCTTGCAAATAGAGAAACTCGCGTTCATCGAAGCGAACACCGCCTCCACCTCCACCACCACCGATACCAGATCCAGCCGAACCGGCTAGACTCCCGCCTCCGCCCCCCATGACGCCAGATGTTGCCAGTGACAACGGGTCATCGAGCGACCCGTTGTGAAGGGCCATTGCGCCCAGAAGTGTTGCCTCCATGGCAACCCCCGGTACACCACACCACACTACACTTGCGCCCCGACGCAAAGTTTTCGGATCGACGACTGTGCTCGACGACTTCGAACAACAAGCACCTCGGGGCACCTCTGTCTCGCGCACAGACAGCAAGCTAGAGGAAGACTGGCCGCGTGAGTGGTTAGCACGCAGCCCACCACACAAGAATACCTATGATAACAACGCTAAGGCAAGGCTACCCCACTATTTGACACACGACAGGATTATGTAGACCTCGTGAATATGTTTGAGAGCTGTGCGAAGGACTTCAGTTGGGGGAGGAGGGGGGTGAGGGCGTATTTCCGCGGTGCAACCCCCGGTGTATGTGTTGTGGGGCGCGTATCCGCAGCGACCGACCCTCTCTTCCAGTCGAGGAAAACTTGCCGGTTCTGTCGTAGTCGTGTTGTTTTTAGTTGTGTGTGTGTGTATATCTCGCTCTCTCTCTATATATGAAAACTGGTCGACACGATTTTGTATATTTGGTTGAACCTCGTCAGAGGTCTGAGCCGTCGGAGGCAGTTAGTTCGGCGAGCTAGCCCACCAACTGTAGCCGGCCGTGACGGGAAAACTCTACGACGTAGAACTGGAACGACACGTTCTTCGCAACGCACATCCCGACCGTTTTCTTGATCGTTATGAATTTTGTGACAGATCAGATCAGCCTATCGGCAGCGGGTAGGACAGACACTCAGGCCAGACGACGGATTGTCTGCTGCCTCCGTGCTGCGACTGCGGCTGCTTTTGTTGCTATCGTTGTTCCTGTTGTTGTTGTTGTTGTTGGTGTCGTTGTTACTGCCGTTAATGTTGTTATTGTTGTTCTTGTTGCTGTTCTTGTTGTTGTTCTTGTTATTGTTGTTGCTGTTGTTAATTCTGGCGTTGTTGTCGACGTAGTTGTCGTTGTTGTTACCGGTGTCCCAGTGTCACTGACAGTGACTACCGCGTTCGGCGTCGGTCTATCGCGTCATCCATCATCAATGAAGTAATTATTTTCATAAGTAGACCATAGTTGTCGCGTCACTTAGGCATCATCATTTGTCAGTCAGTGAGAAACAAACGAACCAACGAACGGACGGACGAAGGAACGAAGCACGAAGTCGGATACTTTACTCAGCCAACCAAACATCCACCCTCCCACCCACCCACCGCGCACCGCAGTGTCGGCTTGATCTTCCTCTTCTAGTCTGCCTTCAGCCAGCCAGCTGGCCTCCCCCCGCCACAACGAGCCATGCAACGGGCTCGTGCCCGGCAACCGACGAAACCGCTCACGGTGTTGTCAAGGATGATTATGATGATTATAATGATGTTGCCAATGCTGATGACGACGATGATGATGACGATAACGACGATGTTGGTGTTGGCGTTAATGAACCGCCGAACGCGTCAAAGAACGCACCGCCAGTGAGGTTGAAGGTACCGTGCCTGTTGTGGTGAGGTCTTGAAGTCTACTAAAGTGTAGTGCAGTATATCACGTTGTAGCGATAGAAGTCGTAGTACAAGTAGACGTAGTAGTAATATTAGTAGTTGTTGTTGTAGTGGTAGTAGAAGGCGTTATGGTTATAGTGGCGTGGCGGAGTGGTAGGCTAACGAATACGCGATATACCACTGTTTCGGGAGTTCTTGGGAGCACCACTTAGCACACAAACCACCACACAGATGAGCGTGGAGCAGTCAGTAAAGCCGGCAGTATGAGGTGCATCGGTCGTTCTGTCTGTTTGCCCGTTTCCCTGTCTTCCTGTGGTGTCAAGTCGTAATGATTGTACTGCGTTTGATACTGCTGGTGGTGGCTTCAGTGCATGCGGGAACGACGACGACGACGACGACGACAACGACACAGGGCGTAACGGCAGCGTCAGCATGCACGACCACCACGGCGGTTCGAGCAGCAGCGATCCGAGCAGTCGACAATGCACCGCTTTTCGTAGTGGTTGTTGTTGTTGTAGTGACCGAATCTGCCGCCATTATCAGCGAGTGGTGTCGAGACAATGATTAGGTTATCTTCGATCGAGAGGTTCGGTCGGTCGGTCGGTTGGTCGGATGGTGCCGACGTTGTGATAAGAGTTGGTGGAGCTTCTGCTGCTGCGGGAGCTGAAAATGATGATGACGACGTCTATGGGGATGGTGACGAGGGATGGCTGCTTCTGTTGCCGCTATCGACTGATGCTAAGAACGCTGATGCTGCTGTTTTGCCTGTTGGTTATGTCGGTTAAAAGGCTAATGATGATCATGATGCACTTGACAGACCATCCTACAGCTCTACGTAGTAGTTTTGTTGACAACGCGTTACCCCCTGCATGGCTACATGACTGCTCCTGCTGCTGGCGCTGTCCTGCAGTCTGTGCCGACTGTCTTGCATATGTATGTTTGTCTGAATGTATGATTATCATATATTTAGGTCCAATCACTAATCGTTCGAGTTGCACTAGCTGTAGTAGACTGGTAACACTGGTAGTCGTCGTCGTCGAAGTAGTGGAAGCCGTTCAATGCTCGAATGAATCACTCAATCAATCCATCAATGAATTAGGCACCTCGAACGACCCGTCGGGGCCCACTTGGCCATAGTGCGCTTTTCGTTGCATTTGCTTCTTGAAACCCTGCACACACACACACAAGTTGGAACGTTCAGCTAGCTGACTGCAGTTGTAGTGGAAGTCGAAGTGGCGAGAAGCGGTGGTTCACGCTCCGTAAAAATCCGTCCCCCAAAAAGGGCAATATGCCCACCATCAAGCGCCGGAGCTCGCGACAGTTGCACCACTACCGTTTTTGTGTATAGACGACACAACAGCAAATGTTTCTTGCAGCAGCAACAGAACCACCATCACCGTTAGTCAGGTTGTGATCGTGATCTGTCGCCAGATCTACAGCCGCAAAGTGGTGACACGCTGATTGATAAACGGTAAGCATCTGACTTCTGTCAATGCTCAATGCATTCCGTCACTGTGGTTTGACGGACGACTGTGTTGTTTGCGAGTACGTATTGTTGTTGTATGGCTGTTGCTGCTGCTGCTGCTGCTGCAGCTGCTGCTACAGCTCTTGCTGTTGTTTCTCCTCGCTGCTGTTGTCAGACCTCTGCCTCTTGTATTGTGCGAACACAGCCGAACACATGGGTCGCAGAAATATTCTCTCTTTCTCTCGTTAGCTCGCCCACTCTTTCTCTCTCTATCCCTCTCTATTTTTCCCACACACACACAAACACACTTCTATGATTGATCAGCGTCAATACACCGTGGTTGAACAACAACAACGAAAGAAAGAAGGTTGTCGGCAGTTCGACGTTGCCGTCGTTAACAATCGACGCACATCATTGCAGCGCAGAGAATCAAACCGTTGTGATGGTTGACAACATCATCTATCTACAACACGAACACCAACAACAATAACATCACTATTAACAATTAGAACGACAACACCACCACCACCACTACCAAAAATATCAACAAGTACAACAACGACGACGACAACAACAATAACAATAACAACAACACCTCCACCACCAATGACACCTACAGCTTGACGAAAGCGACAACAACAACGCCGACGACGCCGACGACGACTGTCAAAATAGGTAAAACTGCACTCTCAGCGCCCTCCTCAGCACTGTCAGCAGTTGTTGACCCCGCAGCAACAGCCCGCTGCCCAGGCTAGAAGCTTTTCCATGGCATGGTCTGTTGGCCACACAAATCCATCACCACGCCTTGACCATTCATTGCTTGAGCCAGTCAGCCACAGACACATGTAGCAAGACAGACCTGACCGTGGTCACGTCTGTCATTTGCGATCGAGCGCGTATTCCATCCAGAGTCGGTTCGTCAGTCACTCAGTCTGTTGGACGTGGTCACAGCGCGCGCGAACAATGTCACGCCTCCGCCTGGCAATACCAGCTCGAAGGCTGCTGGCACGCTAGGCTCAGCTCGATACCGATGCTGTCAACACCACAACACAGCAGCGTCTGTTTCTGCTGTTTGCGTTGCTCTGACACACGTGCACTCCACTGCAGGCACGACAATCTATTATCAATCACCAATTCGTGTATGAATATGGGTGGACGTAATAAGACGAATACGTAATTATTCGTGGTTATTGTACAACAACAACACACATACGTATGTGACACGCAGCATGCGGCAAGCACCACGATGCGACACGGCACGCTGATGACGGATCCGCTGTGCACTCGTCCGGCGTATCCGGGAGATGAGCCGGTCGAGCACGTCGGGCCCGACGGTTTTGCCGGTTTGGTCGCCGAACCTCGTGGCCTCTACCCTTTCTCTCGCGAAGGTCCCCTCTCACTTTATCTCTCGGTCTCTCTGTATCCCTCTCTCTCTCTCTCTCTCTCTCTCTCACACACACACAAACACAGTCACTTCCTTTTCCTTTTCCAGTCTCTCTCTTTCTCTCTGCTTCTCTCGATCTCGCGCTGTGTCTCTTTCCCTTCCACCTATTCTCTCGGGCAGAAAGAGCCCCACCCTTTCCCTGAAGACCCTTTCTGACCACGGTGGTGGTGGTGTTGGCAGTGGTGATGGCGTTGGCAGCGGCGGCTGCGACGACGACGACGACTACGACTACGGCGGAGGCTGTGACGAGACACGCTGAGACGAGAACGAGATCGCAAACACCATTACGTCGTCAGCGCGAAGCGAACTAACCGACTGACCGATCGACGAACAGAGTGCTTGCAGCTCCCTAACTGTGAACTCCTGCGTGACCACCGGCCGATGGGCAATGGGTCTTACCCCCAGCCTCCTCCCCAGTCCCTCCTGCTTGCCTGCTGTCGAGGGGCGGCAGATGGGGCGCTGTGGACAACAACGTCGAGAAGGTCCGCGAGGGTCTATCGCAGCCACTATGCCGCTGCTGCCACTGTTGATGCGCTCGAGCACTGCTCTCGAGCAGAGATCAATAAAGGAGCCGCTCGTTCTTTGTTGTTGCTATTGTTAGTATGGTTTTTGGCGTTGCCCTTGATGTCGTTGTTGTTGTCGTTAATTATAATATGTTTGTTGTTGCTATTGTTGTTGTTGTCCCTGGCGTTGCTTTTAATGTTGTTGTTGTCGCTGTCGTTGGAGGCACAGGCACGCTACGAATGGCACCTATATATGTATTTAACTCGCGTGGCAACAGAAGAGCCGCTGTATCGTCTTATCGATGTGTTTATATAGTTTTTTGGTTCCCAGGAACCCACTACTCAGCTATATGTATTGTCTAAGGAAATATGTACGTGCGCATATATAGCATGCTGTATCACTTAGCTAGTCTAAGAGTTTCAAATCTGTCCCGTCTAGAATCTTGTAACTAAGACGACTTAACCATACAAGCTTCTCGTTGAGATGAGGCAGCGTGTGTATACGATTGTGGTGTTAGCATTTTCTACCCACGACGTATTAAACTGCCCAATTTGTTAGCTTGCTGTTATCGGGGACCGGTGTAAGGGAAAGCAGATATAAGGGTTGTTATCATCGTCCATAATAGTATTTTGCTAACCTCGCGATGTTCTACTACTTGTTATACATACAAGGTTGTGACTTGAGTTTAATTTAAACTTTGAAAGTAAATACGATCATAACATGCCAATGCTTACGAGAATACAATATGCATAGTAGCATTATTATACTAATTTGAATGAAACAAAGTATATAAGAGAACACGCGTGTAGTAGCGTTATTATACTCAATTTGAGTGACATCAACAGAATTGAAAAATATGTATAGTATGTAGCATCACTTTCATTGGCATTTTTATTAGCGTACGTTTAGCAAAACGGCTGTCATTACTGTCAGTTTTTTCGAGTTTTTCCTACTACAAACTGCTTTTCTAGCATACACCGAGCCAATCGGTTGACGGATTGATTTTGACCATGGTCGTTGTATCTCTTTTTGTCGATATGTGTTGTCTAAGCTCGCAAAAGAGCGCGATTTACAGCTAGGTACAAGGCGCGACAGCAAAATATGATTAGCCCCACAACGCACACCGAAAGAAACTGTCTCTACTTACCCACAAAATGTACACATACACACGGGTTCGTTATTATTCCGACCGCCGATGGCTTGTGCTAACCAGTGTATGAGATGATATGTCTGCGGTGTATATGTATATGTCTGTGGGGGCATATGTTGAGCAGCTGCTATGACAGTGCGTCTTCGACTCGCTGACAGATCGGTGGGTATATTGCCGTCTCCGGTAAACGAACGCCTATCCATAGACATCCACGTCACCACCATGAAGAGACGACGGCGGCGGCGGCGGCAGCAGCAGCAGCAAAAAGCCCAGCCGCACCTCATTGAAGTCTGGTCACGGTTTCAGCGAAGAGCTGAAGCGCTTCTGAGACTCGCCATTACCGCGCTTGCGGTGCAGGCGCAGTATTTCCTCGTCACCCGGCTACCGATGTCGCTGCTTGCTAACATTCTGATGATGTTAAACAAGCTGGGCTTATTCGTCGTCGTCGTCTGCTTTTTTTCCACAGCTATGGAAGCAGTAGCATCGGTGGAATAGACCACTGACTGCTCACCATCTGGACGAATCGCGGCAACGCGCGCACCAGGAACTACGCCAGACGAAACCGTCTCGTTTGCATTAAGAATGGGCTCACGAATGAAATGCTAAAGAGAGGTGAGAGCCGGTGTTGGCTGGCTGGCTGGCGGTGTCAGCTGAGACTTTCGAAACAAATAATCCTAAACATGCATATATGTATATATGTATATATATATATATATATATATATATATATATAATATATATATATATATATATATATATATATATATATATATATATATATATATATATATATATATATATATATATATATATACATATATGTATATATATGTATATATATATATAACCTTCCATTCGGGAGGACTGGTTTCGAGACCCAGACCAGCCTTTCTTAAATTGGTTTGCATGTTTTCCTATTTAGACAAGGTAAATGCCGGAGTGGATTAAAAATTTGCCATAACATAAACAAAACGTCCACAGGCATAGTCCACAGGAAATCTAAAATTATATATATATATATAATTATATATATATATATATATATATATATATATATATATATATATATATATATATATATATATATTATATATATATGTATATATGTATATATATATATATATATATATATATACCTAATATTTTCTGAATAAATAATATTATTCATGTTGCTGTATTATTAATTCTGTATGTATAGGTGCTTGTTTACAATATATCTAACCTAAATAAGGTAATTTTAATCGGGTGTATGACCGGGCATGTGCTTCAAAATAGAAATAGAAAGTATCTGTTGTGACTAAAAACATACCGTACAATACCGTCAAAAAATGAACGCACATGCTTAAATCTCAATTCAATTGACCAGCCGCTTTGCGCTAGCGGTATACCATCATATATCTATCTCTCTTTCTCTCTGTCTCGCTCGCAAAAAGTACTCTTATTCCCAATGACCTTTTTCTATTTGATTCATGTATGGACTTCACTGGTGTACAACTGATGCCAGCAGAAACTATACATATTCGTATACATATATGTACAGTTTTTGCCGTATATACATATATTGCAAGATGTCCTTACGGGCTCGACGACACACCACTACCACCACCATCACCGCCGCCGCTGTCTCTTCTACAAGACAATCTGCGGCGTGCGGTGTAGTAAAATATTACGCAAGGATACGCGTCGTTCGCAATCCGCTGGGACCACAACAACATGTTGTACTACTGCCATCATACATTGGCATTGTCTGCGTCGACCTGTCGATGTAGTAGATCGTTCGAGCGGAAAGTTGACACGCAGCAGCAGCGATACGCGTACGGATGTCGCATACGGATGCCGGTAGCATCTGGAAGATGCTTTTTTTCCGGTCGGACTGTCATTCAGCCTACAGCCTCGACAGCGTCGTTGTCGTCGTCGTCGTCGTCGATGAAATTGCTTTTGCACTGCTTCATCGTCGTGCAAGACGGACCACCCCATACATGCGAATGTGCAACGGCGGGAATCGACCCCGTTCAACGGCGGAGATCGAACCTGTGCACCTGGCGGGATCGAACCTGTGCACCTGGCGGGATCGGATTTGTGGAACGGCGGGAATCGAACCCGTGCACCTGGCGGGAATCGAATTCGTGCAAGGGCGGGGATCGAAGCCGTGGAACGGCGGGAATCGAACCCGTGAAACGGCGGGAATCGAACCCGTGGAACGGCGGGAATCGAACCCCTGGAACGGCGGGTATCGAACCCGTGGAACGGCGGGAATCGAATCCGTGGAACGGCGAGAATCAAACCCGTGGAACGGCGGAAATCGAGCCCGTGCACCTGGCGCTATCTCCTCCAGCCGCAAGGCGCACTCGAATGCGCCACGTTCGCCACCACCGGACTCGACAGCAGCCGCCGCCGCTGCTGCTGCTGCTAGTATCAAACGATTCAGGCTCTCTGCTGCCGGCACCATTCAGTCTGGTCACATCGCCGGCGTCCTCTAGAGACGTCGGCGCCGTGGCCGCGACCGCCACCATTCAATTCTTCCATTCCAGTTGTTGTCACGTCCGACGGCCTTCACGCAGCTTTGACCACGAACCTGATCATCCCAGACACGACCACGATAGGGGCCCTTCGCCAACCCTTCGTGTGTTCGTATGTCTGCCTCTCCCACTTATCGTCATGCTAGAACAGCAACATATACTAAAAAATGTATATATATATATATTTCTGACTGAGTTATAATGCGTATATATATTTGCAAGATCACGACTATACTTTTCTTCGATTTGGTATATATATATATTCGGTAGAGTAGATGCTGATCATCGACTTTAGAGGGCTAGAAGCTACGGAAAGCACAATAACTTGATGAAACCGCAGGTGGTTGTAGTGGACAATGGGCCAACAATGGTAACGATGGCACTTACGTTTCAAGACAACGGAGGCACACAAGAAAAAAGACGCGAATGGCATAACAAGACATGATGTTATTTTATCGTACCAACATAGGCGGAAGAAAAACAGTTCTTCGCTTCGACCGTTCATCTTGCTGCCGTTACGTTGGTATAACTTGGCCCCCTGTACTGCTGTACGAATATGTACGAGTATGTTATGATTACTGAGAGTAGTCACACGCAGTTAACAACCGTTTAACAGACAAGTGGACAAAAAACGCCCGATAACTTTGCTATATTATTCTGAAATACAACACAGCTCCACTGAAAGAGCACTGAACTATGAGTCTCATAGAAGATTGAATACTCTGTATGTATGTACGCATATATACTCGTAGATACAACTGTGAGACGCAGGTAAAAAGCTGACTTTTATGTTGCATCCGGAGCGATGAGAGCTCTAAGCAGATCAGTGTTTCAGTTACTTAAGTCTTCTCCAACTGCCACAGTCAGACTCTTTTCGGTGTTTCCGGGTTCGCATCCGGCGTTACATCTCAGGTGATTATTTCAGAAGGCAGACAAAAGTTTTTTTCTGGATTTTGGTTATATATGTATATGTAAATATATTTCACGATGTGCTTTGCTATTTTTCGAGAATTGAGAAATTGGGCATTACGCATTTTTTACGGGTGGCCAAGTACCCAGGTCACGTGTTATATACAATTTCAGTCCTGGAAGTCATTACAAAAATCGCGCAGTATTCAAGTGTGCCGTCGATTTATCTGCAGAGTGGCTCGAATGGTAGCTTATGGGACTAACCGGAATAAATCTGCCCGACTAAAGAAAACCAATGAGTCAATGCATTAACTACACTGAATTGATTTGGTGAGACCTGAGATACATGGACTTGATGCGATCGTTATTCCCTTGTGGTCACAAGAGCGTAGTCTTGGACGTTACTGTACCATGTACCGCGGCGCCGTCTTATCGGCGCCGAAGCCCAATTGAGTCTGAATGGGTCGCAGAACACGCAGTCTCAGAGAGGTGATGAAAATAACTCGACCCGTCAAGATGTTACTGTTTTGTTCATGTTGCCCCGGAGACATTGGACGCCATCAGCGTAGAGACTGATAGACTCCTCACAAGGGTATTGCAAGACGTGTGAAGGAAATCACAAATGAGCGAAGCGGGACACAGTTTCTAAGACAGACAATATTCTCTGCTTTCTGTGGGGAGCATGCAGCTCACAGTTTGGGCACCATGAGCTAAAATAATTTACAAGGAAACGCTGACGTACGTTCATACCTTGCAATTGTTTGTGTTAAAAAATATTAAGTACTAATGACATGATGCAGCTTTGCGTACAAGTTTCACATAAAAAGCGCATTTCGAAAATCATTGATAAGTGAAGATCGATTACAGTCTGCAGGCGTAGCCTTGACGTGCATCTGAACCGTGACACAAATCGACGAGGCTAACGAGATTACCCTCTGTGTCGTCGTAAATCAAATTATTGAAAGGAATATAGCCTGCTAATTAAATCATGTAATCGGAATCTGCGTGGTCTGTGGCCAGCCGGTTCGCTTAGTACACGTGTTAAACTGAGCTGAGTTTTTCTCCGATCGTAGGCGTGGAAATAGAAATAAACCAGGGGCAGAACCATTTACTTGAATTGGAAATGACGCTCACAGTTGAAACCGATACGCGCTGAAATCCTTAATCGAAAATAATAAAGTGCGTGGTAAATGAGCATTCGTATTTTATATTTTACTCACCATAGGATTAGTAGGTACAAAAGGAGAGGAGGACTGCCACGTCACCCATGGGCGATCGTGCTTTCTTAGGGTTTTTCAAGCTCGCACTGCTGCGAACGTTGGTATTTTTTTAATTCTGTTACTATTTGGGATATATTGCTAGACTACCTGTAAGCAAACTCTTAATTTAAAACGCGTCATTTATATACAAATTGTCTTCAGAGATGTGCCGATTGTGACTCAGTATCTCTACGCTAGTCCCATTGCCGCCATTTTGTTTCTATACCTCGATGACCTATGCGTAGTAGGTTATCGATACGATACAAAAGTCTGTAATGCCAAAAGACCCGGACAATGCGCAAACGGTTGGCATAGGGCTTGAAGCTAATATAAGGTAAGCTTACTTAAATAAACTTGACGCTGTTATCCCTTAGCTTGGTTGTAGTCTCGATTGGCTTACCGGCCCAGCTTAGAGAGCTGGAGTGTAACTGTGCTATCTGCAGCATAGCTCGGCATTTCTTCTTATCGACTGCACAGGGCATCGAATACGCTAATGTGGTGACTTAAAGTCGATGCTTTAAATTTAAAGTTTACGAAATCGAGGGTGTCCGACGCGTCGATCCCGAACCCGCGACATCCGGTTAACTGGAACGTAGCTCTCAATGCTTGTCTTCTTGGAGTTCGGTTTGAGTTGACTGTATTGGCTGGGTCGCCATGAATACCTATTAACAAGGATGGGTAGATACATCTAAGTCGAAACGTGTCTCGGTGACTGCATCTGGGTTACGATCTTTGCGTTTGGACGCGAAGTCACCTTATGACACTTTTCCAGGTTGCATCTTAGTCGACGTTTACATAGCTAACGTCGTGGCACAGTCCACTCCAGTGGACTAGATTTAACTTAAGTGATATGTGTTTGCTGAAGAGTTCTTGTTATTATTTAACTTAAGTGGTATGTGTTTGCTGAAGAGTTCTTGTTATTATTTAACTTAAGTGGTATGTGTTTGCTGAAGAGTTCTTGTTATTATTTAACTTAAGTGGTACGTGTTTGCTAAAGAGTGATCATCAGCACCCTGACATCGATGTGTTTTGACATGAGTAAGCTTTTGACCGCTGCTTCTGCTGCCACTGATGTATGGCGGATGGCTTGCCTTACCACTTGGATCGCTCTCCTTGTGAATCCACACAGCTAGACACAGTGAACGATCTTTTCGTGCTTCACAAATTTTCGACAGGTTTCGACAAGAATGCTTCATTTCCGTGAAAGGTTACTTACATCCACATATATATATATATATATATATATATATATATATATATGTATATATATATATATATATATATATATATATATATATATATATATATATATACAGGTAGTTCAATAAGTTCTTAGAATGAGCTTTTTAGAATTCGAATTTTGGCACGCTTTCACCGCTAATAGGAACTGCAACTTTTCGACTGCTAGCACTCAATATATTATGGTGATTGGCAGTTGCGATTTCGTTTGGTAGCTTTTCCCGTGCAACGTATCGGCGTGATTTTTAAAAATGGAGAAAACATAGTTTCGAGTGGTTATCAAGCATTTTTATTTCAAAGGTTGGAATGCGACCCAAGTAAAAATTGAGTTAGACGAGACGTACAGTGACTCTGCGCCATGTTTTGCCACTGTTTCCAACTGGATTAATGTGTTAAAAAGAGGTCGCAGGAGCACCGAGGATGAACTACGTCCAGGAGGCCAAACAACGGCAACTGATGAGGAAAACGTAGAGAAAGTGCGAAAAATTCTTGGCACAGATAAGCGAATGAACATTAAGGAAATAGCGGAGGCATCAGGGATTAGTTTAGGCAGTGTGCATTTTATCCTACACGAAAACTTGAAGATGAAAGAGCTTAGAGCAAAATGGCTGCCGCATTTGCTCAACCAAGGCCAAAAAGACGCGCCTGTTTTGGCTTTACCGCGAAAGTTGGCCGAGATGTCGAACAATCTGTCGGATTTTTGGTACAGATTCATGACCGTCGATGAAAGCCGGGTTCATCACTACACTCCCGAGACCCAAAAAGCATCTTGCCAATGGTGTGCACCTGATGAAGGACCTCCGAGGAGGGTGCGGACAACGGCATTGACCGGAAAGGTGATGGCTACAGTTTTTTAAGACCAACGTAGAATAATGCTGACGACTACCTTGAGAGCTGTAAAACGATCACAGGAGAATATTATGCAAGACTGTTGGACTGCCGTTAGCAAGAACTCATCGTGAAACGGCCCGCTTTGCAGAAGAAGGTTATCCCGTTTCACCAGGGCAATGCTCCTGCACACAAGTCCCGGCAAGCATCGGCAAAACTGGCCCAACTGAGGTTCGAACTTATTGAACAACCCTCCTATTCTCCAGACCTGGCCCCCTCTGATTATTTCCTCTTCGGACATTTGAAGAATAGTCTCGGTGGAAAGCGTTTTTTCAGCAATGAAGAGGTTAAGGCTGCTGTCAATGCCTATTTTCAGTCTAACGACGCGGAATTCTACTCAAGAGGTATGAAAGCTCTGAAATCTCGGTGGGAAAAGTGTATTGAGCTTCTCGGGGAGTATATCGAATAAGAAAAATTTAAAAACATGATTTGGAAAATTCTCGGTTTTCATTCTAAGAACTTATTGAACTACCTGTATATATAACCAGAACTAGTCAATGGTGTTTGTTCAGAAGATAAAGACGCCGCCGCTAGGTCAAAAATAGTTCAGGGTATAGCGTGTTTGCGGGGGTCATACTTGCCCAAAAACGGTCTAACACGGCTGATTAGCCGTGTTAAAAACCTGTTGGTCTTGATGCAGCAGTTGCAATTGGCAGTTGGTCGAAAACCGTGCACACTCATGTATAACCATATATACCAAATACACTACTACTTATTTTACTCAATATCATAGTTGTATATGTGTATAATATGTTTCGGCGTCCGCGGTCGCGTAGTATTTACAGCAAAAATATACTAACACAGCAAAATATATATATATATATGCATATGATGTGTGCATACCGTCTAGCCATGCATACCTGAAGTACTCGTGAGCTATGCAATGAGGCACACCTCTTGTACCAAGCGACATAACATTTTGTCTGTCACAAGAAAGGTATGTGCCTTTGGCCGTGCATGCACTGGAAGACTGCAAATACACTGTCACCTTCAAAACTGCTGCCAGGAATAAAGCGAACATATACATATATATACACTGCAGATAGATTGGAATAGGATTGGAAACCATCTCTTCACGATAGAAACTTCCTCCAACGGTCTTCAGTAAAAAAAATCTACCTTGACAGAACGTGTGTCATCCAAAAAATGGTAAAAGTAGTTTTTTGATACGCTTCGAACTTGACCAGTTATTTTACTCTCAAATGAGGAAGGAGTCAAAACAACTATATCTGATAAACACATCGCTGACACATAAACAAAATAGCCGAAGTAGCCTATCGTTCTACAGAACCGAGTCGAACTTTCAAATCCTCCGACGCTAATTTAATTACCAACGCCAGTGTCGCCCTATTCTACTTTCTAAACGTGGTGTGCCAAGCTGTTAAGCTATTTCTAAGCGTCACAAAAACAGAGTCTACATCTTCCCTGTTTCCTCCTACGCGCCATTTCATCATTACCGACTTCTAGAAGCAACTGGGGCTCAACCTATACTATTTCGGGGTGTTTACTTGTAATTGTCTTCCTTTCACAGATGTTCTTCTGGGTCTTTCCGTTTCCGACTGGTTACCGTTTATCAAACCATCTTGCGACCTTTATTTACTCCCACCATCTTAGTGTTGAAGGAAAACTAAATAAGCAACTTTGAAAAACTGCAACTCGGTTAGAGGTAGGCCTTCCAAACTAGACGGATGCAGCATTACGGCTACCTCCAATCCTAAAAACCTTACCAATTGTCAATCTTACTCATCATCCTAAGTTGTCCATAGATTTGCAACGATTAGCATTATGTTCGATGCTAGGCAAATTTACCCGCCTGATAGTGATGCTTCAAATTACGCATTAAGCTCGTTAGCAGGGTCACTCCTGTGCACGCCCAGATACAGATGCGTCCACCCTACAACGCTAGGCCCGTCATACGAAATAACACTACTGTGGAACTCGTACCTAAATAACTGACAACACATTACTTCCTTTAAAACCCGTAAAAGACACATTACAGACTGCCTACTCAACTTGGTCGAACAAGTCTTATTCCATCTTTATTTTTTTATTCTACCATCAATTTCCTATCTACTCTGTTATTCTCCTACTAGTACTACTACAATGTTTTCTATAGTTCTTCTTCTTCATTAGGATAGAGACTCACTTGAATAGGAACAATTTCTAAAATGCCCACGCAATGATGTTAGAACATAGAACTGTTGTAAACAGGCGATATAGGCAGACAGAGATACGTGTACACAGAACCACTATTATATAATGAAAAACAACGTTATGCGCTTCGGATATATCATAAAGTTACAACATATGTTGTAATCTATGCAGCTCAATAATGTTGTTGCCAACGTATGTCCGACCTGCAGTTTTGGTTGCTGATGGATTTCTGACACATTGGCTGAAAAGGAAAATATTTTTGTGACATTGGATCATATGCACTTGGAGACCGGTATGATATAATCTTAATTAGAATATATATATATATATATATATATATATATATATTTATACATATATATATAAACAAACCAAACTGGCTTTCTGCGCGAGCGATCGATTTGCACAATCACAATACAACACGCTGAACAGGTAGAGTAACATTTGGTCTGCTATAAAGCCACGCTATCTAGGGCGTTAGACCAAGGGTGTCACGCCTATCGTCAGCTTTGGCGGCAAAAAGAGGCACAGTTACACGTTGACTACCTTGTACACTGTTTGTACTGTATCGGTAAAGCCGAGAGATTGCACTGTACAATGTGTAAATCAGGCCAAATCGACGGTGCTAAACTTTGTTTCGAACATTACGGACCTTTTAAAAATCTGACTGCCTCAAACGCTTGACCCCCATACCTGCAAAGATATGGCGACCCATAAAAAACACTGCCCTTTTGGCCACCGGTTTAGCATTCAGTGTCTTGTAAAGTTTTAATTAGGGAAACGGTACACCAAAAGGGGAATTTTTCAACCATTGAAATGTAACGATTTTCTTTTGATAGTTGTAAGATCTCCTCCGTTAAGTGGGTCGTTTCTAGTAAGCGTTCTGGTGTCGTGTACTGCCTCAACGAAATGTATATTTGTTAGGTTATATGGCATTTAAAATTCAGGGCTACAGTGATACATAGTTTTTAATTGCGTATATAAGCTGTGAAGATGACATTGTTCCACTAAGTTACACGAATTCATACCTTAACCCAACACACATAGAATCAGAGAGAAGTTTGCCATTTTTAACATACGACCGGGGATGCCGCCAACAGTTCACTAGATCAAGGCAGTTTTGGGTGAAAATATATCTGCCCGGATGATCACCTTGTCAAAGAGTTTAAGAGTTTCGGGAGATTCTAACTTAAATCAGGTAAAACTCCAGTCCTTCTGGGCGCTTTTGTTAAATTTAGTGAAGTTGTAAAGTGTTTTAGTATGTCATACCGTAAGGCGCGATCAAAATTTTGGAATTTGAATCAAAAGTGCGAATCTCTAATACGAATATTTACAATAATATTTACGGAATTGTGAACATATTGTACTGGTTATGTAGCAACGGCCAGATGTTTGAGCAGATTAGGGTTGGCAAGAGATTAATTGTGTAGCCCACCACATGCTCAAGCTCAAACTAGCTCATCTAAGTTTTTCGATAAGGAATTCCCTATTAATTCATTTTTTACGAGATGATTATACTGATGTTCCCTACGGGTTTGAAAACAGTTCAGTTTAATTTAATTCAAATGCACCTTTATAGTGCCAAATAGGGACATTTTTTACATTTTACAAACCGTTGCTTAGATACATAGAACAGTCAGTTCCCTTGTGCACCGACGTTTGCGCTGTTAGCGTTTCATGTTATCAGTGCCCTGGCCATCTGCCACGAAAACATGTTATTTACATGTTTTCGTCTTGTGTTTGTCTGTCTTTGCAGATCGTGTAATTGTTTGGACGAGATGTTATACCATACTGAGGCATGACGAAGAGATTTCTTCTGTACACTTTCCATTGCTTTATTGCGTTTGTCTAAATAAGATCGCCAAACCTTACAACAATAGGTAAACTTTCGCACAAATATTATCAAAGTGCATATACAAATTGCAAACTTTAATCAGAAAACAAGGACATATAGTACTAGATATAAGATTAGTTCATTGGATGACTTGTGTGATGTGAGTGCTAAAATTTAGTTCCGGTGTGACCACAACCCCGAGGTCCCTAATGCTATTTAAAATAGGGATAGTCTCTTCATGTAGCATGTAGTTACTGACTCCCTTTAAACACAATACTGCACATTCGGCACTGACATAGGCATTTCGTTATCCACACACCACTTATAAGCCGCCTCAATTGTACTCTGTAATACTTGTCTTTCATTAGAAGTGTTGGAGGGTCTGTGTAGTTTCAGACAAAAATAATTTATTATTCCATTTCAAGGTTACAGGGAACTGTGACAACTAACTACACAAGGGCTTAGGAGGAACACTGCCAGTGCTTTGTACTCGAGGCAGCTTCTCATTGTACCCATTATTGCTGCCGCATTACCGCGCTGAACTGCCAGAGATAGCCGCTAAAGTAGACAATTAAGAGCGTTTTTTCCTTGTCGCCAGTTCGATTCGTTTGCTAATCTTCTGGAGCAGCGACCATGCCTCAGGGCCTGGTCCCCCGAGTACTTCAAATACTAGCGGTCCAAGAATTAACTCGTTGGCGAGCTGAGCACTTTTGTTGTGGGTTTTTACACGTTTAGTCTTGCGTGCCGCGGAGCCGGTGGCAGATATACTGGCATCCAGGTTCGAGGGAGCGAGTATGTTGGTGATCGTCGCATCCCCAACAAGCGCCTTTCCTCTTTTAAAGTAGATAGGAGTGAGACCTTCCGATCTTTTTTCGTCGCTTCTCAGGAGGCCGGTTGGCCCTTGGATGCACGGCATTCGAGCTGACCTAACAACCCAGACAGCTCTTAATGATCTCGCTGTGACGGCATAGCGTCTTTCACTTCTACTTCAGGGGAGCCTATGGATCCCCCAGATGTTCACCTGTGTTCCGCACCGACACCAGTGCCCTTAAGTTAGCCTTGCCTCCAACTTTAAACCGATGCACAGACAAAAGCTTTCGGGGTCAAGTAAAATGCCAAGGTTTGAGGAGGGGATGGCTTAGAGCCACTTGCTGGCTTCTTTCTGGACGACCGCACGCAGTCTGCCTTCGGTGCCGTGGTTAGTGCGTCAGAATATACATGCTAGAACTTCATGAAGACGATGAGGTCGGCATAGGACCTCTGCAGGTGTTTGTTTCCCTCAGGGAGTGGGCCTATGAGATTCTCAATACTTGTATCAGCAAACTCTTATACGAGTATATATATATTTTATTTAGCTCATAACGGGGTGTAAACAATTGTCCCCCAGCGAACGTGACGACAAACTACATCAGCCCTAGGTCCAGGCCTGGTGTCGACCATCTGGACAAGGTACCAAGCACCGCCGTGGCGTTACCACGTTGTATATTCAATGACAGCCTTTGCCGGAAAAATTCACCAGCGCGCAGGTCCCCCGTGGTCAATCTTAGACACTTGCATTTTACCTGGGCCCCCTAAGGTCTCAAAGGCAAAAGGTCAAAAATCCATAGAGTCTCCGATAGATGCATACTTCCGACACTTGTTTCTTTCCGCCTGCGAAACAGCATAACCAGCCTGGGTAACGCCGCGACTGACCATTGAAGGTGCTAAAGAGTCAGTCGCGGTAGCATCCCAGACGAGTGTCTTGCCACTCTCAAAGGCTGTTAGGGTCATCCCATCAGGTCGACGGGAGTCGTCTGTATACAAACCTGCGGGTTCGAGAGCGCCACGGGTAGCCAGAAGACCTTAGAACACGGGCTAGGGTATCATTCAAAGCAGCGTGTCTCATCCTACGGCCTAAGCTGGCAAACTCTTAGGCGTCTTGGGAAGCCTACAGGGCCACGAACGGAATGATGTGCCGAACAGTACCCTCTGATGCGTGCTGATTCTTGCTGAACCCACGGATAATCTTAATAGCTAATACGAGCTGTGAGTTTCAGATTATCAGCACAAACCCTATACGTTATCCGTTTGGGAATAATGTTGATAAGATCTAATTATGCAAAATAAAAGTAAGTCGAGGCTTGATCTTTGAGGAACGCTAGAGGGGCACGCACACGACCCACTAAATCTATTGTATACGCGAACGCAGAACTCTCTACTGTTAAGACAACTAGCAAATATAGAGTGAGAATCGACATTTAAGTACCAGTTTCACATCGTTTACTCTATCAAATGCCTTTGAGAAATCAAAGTATACACAATCAAAGGCCAGCATATTATTTATCATAAAGACTTTATCTTAAGTTATTTTGACAAGTTGAGTTTCCGTGGATTTGCCTTTAGTAAAACCATGTTGGTCCTTATCCAAATTTTGGAACAAACATAAATTAAAAATATGGTTCACTAGCAGTTTTTCAAAGTTAACACATGCGATTGATGGTTGAGCTACAGGTCTATAATTATCTTTTACTTTAGACCCTTCTTATGTACAGGAGTTACGACTGACTAACGACTTTTTTTTATTCTAAGTAAACGTTAAGTAAGTTGTCAGACTGGCAGCATGCATATAAATAAATATATAGGCATGAACTGCACATATGTGAGTACTGATATATGTATATGCATATATATATATATATATATATATATATATATGCATATACATTTATCAATACTTACATTTGTGCAGTTCATGCATATATATTTATTTACATACATTTATATATATATATATATATATATATATATATATATGTATATACTTATATAAACTCTTCACACGTGTACACAAGGTACCTTGTGCATGACTATTATCTCTTGGTATGTTCGATCCAAGGATTTCAAGAATGTCGTTGCCGGATCTGCCGGCAGACGTGCGCTAAATACCATGCAGCGAGCTGCCAGACGCCTTCGCGGTGTCTGCACTTTTTCGCCCGGTAGGACGGTCGCTGAGGTGTTCAAATGTTATATAGTGACGGATATATTATAATGATGTACTATCTTGGAATGCAATCGTATTGCAAAATATATATATATATATATATATATATATATATAAACACTTCGGTTGCACGTGTACCACTTCTACTTACAAAGAGTCTGCCTAACTCAATTTGAGTAACAATATCCCTAACTGTTTTAAGAAAACAGATGAGAGTTAGAGTGATTTGGCTTCCTAATGCGTCTGCCCAAATATGCGTCTGTCTTTGTACGAGTGCGTAGTGTTGGTATGGCAATCATAACTTAAATAAATAACAGAGCCTCTTCAACCCAACCCAATAGTTACATGGCTTATCTAGAGACACTCACACACAATATGTACTCCCAGACACGCGCCCAATCGGTAACTAGCAAACGACATTGCCACTTGCGAACGACATTGCCGTACGACAGCATTACGTCTATAGCTACAATAAGACCAGCGAAGGCAGTGACAATGAGCAAATCTCTCATTGTCAACCCTTAATCGTCATCGTCCTAGGAAGTTCGTATATACGCGCAATGCAGATAATATCTTTGTCACGTTCACTTATCCATCATGAATACTGCCTTTACACAAATGCTCCTGTTAACGAGCCATGTATGTAGGTTGACAGCTGACGTTTTCGCCGCCAGCCGTGCTACTCTCAGCGCGCTGAACCTGCCTGGCCCAGCATACACTTCAAGATCTCCTACACCATCAGCTGCACTGCCTTTCTGCATACGATGCTTTGTTTTGCCGCTCCTCCTCCGTTGGACGGTGACAAAACCATCGTTGTCTTCCTCGTCTTTCCTCGCCTCTGCGGTTGTCTCCGTTGGCGACGTTGCGGCCGCTGCCGCTTCCCTTGCCGTTGGCGTGTTGTCATCCATCGGCTCATTTTCTTCGAGGGTAGTGGCGGTGTTGTTGTTGCCGCATTGCGCTTGGCGCCGCAGAGACCGGCCTTGCCGTTCTCTCCGGTGGTGCTGTCGTCGATTGGCTTTGTTGGTACAAGCAGATCTCCGCCTTCCGTTAACCGTGACTTCTTGTTCTTCCGCGCTTTCCGTGTTCCGTCCGTTTTCTTCACGCTAACTTTTTCATTTAGCGTGGAGTTTAAACACCCCTCGATGGTTTCGGGGTGCGCAAGTTGCTTCAGGGGAGCCGCTTCATTGCTGGCGACTTGTCGCTGGAGCTCCGTGTGTGATGCCCACAGCTTCACTAAGTTCCACTGTAGCACACACAAACGTTCCTTCATAAGGACCAAGTTGGGTTCCACTGATTCACAGGACCCGCACGACACGAACTGTGTGTCCTCGGGGGGCACGGGGTTTAGGCACCCCCCGTGAAACACAGTAGAGCAGCCTTGGTTACAAATAACCAGTTGTTCTCCCGTTTTAAACGGGAGCGAACACTTTGCACATTCGAACATTACGGTAGCAGACGACACACTTATACTGGGACGACCTTTACTGCTCACATCGTCGAGAGAGCGCGCACAGCCCTAATTTCTCTTTATGGAGAAATAGGCGATGTCCGGCGACTGTCCGTCCCGACGGCAGTGGCGCTTTTCTACCTCAAGGTTGTTCCGGCGCTGATGCATGGTCTTGACAGAGTATGGGAACACCTCACTCGGGCAAACTTTGGTTTGCTTGAAAGGTGTTTTACAATGTACATGAAGCGAGTACTTTGCCTGTCAATGCGGGCAAGGAGCCGCTTTGTGTACCTAATGTCAGGCTGTGCACTAGTTGTTGAGATCATTCGATTAAGGTTGAAGACGCCGCGTACAGTACCATTCGAGAGCTTTATCTCGGAATGGGAAAATAAAGTTGAACAAGTCCGACGAGAGGTCGGAGACCTGGATGTTTTCAGGGCCTTTCACCTCTGGTCTGGTCTTGCGTGTGACAATCGCCACGTCTATACCAGATACATAGTTCATGGCTATCATCACCTGGTTTGTTCGAATACGAGCTTCCACGAAGAGTACACCGAGTGCGTCTGTCGACTGTGCTCTCAGGCGTGTACGAAGTTTCATGCATCTGCCTGCCTGGCCCTTGCGAAGAGATCACTGCACTGCCTCTCTCGTATAACATGCCGCGAGGAGCTGAGTGTATAATTGTATAATATGTATAATTGTTCATGTTATATGCATACTCAGTATGAGTGAAATAAATACGATGATTTATCCATCATGACTAGACACCCTTTTCGTGTGCCCCTCTTTTTCTGACTGAACAGACGGGAACATTTTCTACACTTCCCAAGCGCGCTGTCTCGATTCGTGTGATTAAGATCTAAATACGCAAAATAAAAGTGAGCCAAGGCTTGTTTCCTGAGGAACGTTAGAGGGAGGGCACGAATTGCGACAGAGAACCGTATGCGCATTGCGTCCGATCTCGTTCTTAACTCAGCGTACGTTTAGCGCAACCCCTCTCATAAAACAAGTCATTTCCACACTTGACACGGTCGACATGAACTGATAAAAAAATACTCTTTGCCAACAGCGACTGATAGCTAGCCTCCAGTCAAGGGAAACATAGCAAGACAGCGACGCATGACGCCCTTTGATACATGCTGTGCGTCTCCTTGATATATGCCGTTCACACTGAAAAGTGGAATTGGTTCCAAAGCTGATCGACTGAAAAAGCCGCCGCTGCACTACGACGGGGATAGAGCAAGGGTTAAACGTTCGTTTGCATGTGAAGTAGGCAGAGTTCTGTCGTGCTAGACACAACAGAACAACAATTGCACTGCGTAACTAAACCAAAGGCTAATTAGGTCCACGGCTGCCACATTTGGAACATCGATAATTATTCAACAGTTTGAACAGCCTCTAATCTCTACGTGCTGAAAAGTAACTGTCGAAAGTGAGCTAGTGGTGCAGTGGTGTTCCGTGCTTACTTGTTCGCCCGTTTGCTCTTGGTAGTGCTGCTGATAAAACTACGAAATTACACTATTATATTTGTTACCCTATATGCATTTATAAATGATCTGAATCAATGTATAAGTAATTTATAGACAATTGTAAATGTATCTTGTTTTTATCGTGTACAAACAGCACCTAAATATCGTATTAATCGACGCTGTAATTTCCCTACCTGAATTCGAGTGACCCGCAACAATATAGTTTTTACTCTCGGATTTGAACTTGAAATATCAAGTTTCTTGATTCAGTTGCTTTGCGTGGAGCAATCAAGAGGCGATATCTAGTTCAGAAGCCTTTGAAGGCATGTAAATCTAAAATTAGTGAAAGGCTATAAAGCAAGTATAGAGAAAGAATAATGTAAAAGCATACTATAAAGCAAGCATACCCAAGCCGGTCTCTAAGGCTCTAAGATTCTGGAAGTTATGTCGACTCTTCAACACATCACTAAAGATTTGAATAACAGCGCCTCGAGTGGAAACAAGAAAATACTTGTCCCGTTTGTGTTTAGTTACTGCGTTCTACTTTAACCTGACTTTATGATTGACACTTGTAAAGTTCTTTTTACTTTGAGTTCTACATATAACCACCTTGCCGATTCGATCAGCTTGGTTGCCGCCCGGCGTAATTGATACGCAGATGCACGATGTCAACCTGTTGCTTAGGCTGTCCGGAGATACTGGTAGGATGATATTCCGACATATTGATTTCTAGACGCAGTTCCAGACCATCGTTGAATAAAAGTCAGTGTAGTGCAAAACACATAGTACGATAAATTATTCCATCTAGGCAAAGCTGACAGAGATGTTACCCTTCATAAATATGCATATTCATATATATGTATGTATGTATATATATATATATATATATATATATATATATATATATATATAATGAAGAATATATTGCTAATATGCGCTTTCGTGTCGACGTTGTTCCCTTAGTGACGCGGGATGGCAACAGTAGGGCTCACGACGGCTTAGCGGACGTCCTTTTAACCAGCGATCTTGCAATATTCACACGTTGTGAATACATCTTGTTGCTTGGAGAACAGACAAGGACGATATGTGTATGGATGAAGATAATAGAGACAGAGAAACGACAGGAGAAAAAAAGAAGGATTAAAGTGGAGATCCCTCCCCCCCGAGTAGCGCATACCGTTAAAGTTTTAACACGGTAGCAAGAACGCTAAGAGACCGCTATTGACGACCACGACAATAAAGGTTTTGCATATCTGCCTAGGCGTCTCCTCCTCCCAGACTTAGCTAGACGTTGTCGTTGTGAATTAGGAGCTAGCTTAAACAACTCTGTGTTCTGTTGTGTTCATTCTGCACCTGCGCTGTTTATAGCTGTTTATAACAGGAGAAATAATAATGAAGCGAGCGCTTTGTAAGTGCCGGACAGTCAACTGCATGGTATTTAACACATTGCCGCGATTGCTGCGGCCATGCCGACCAAGGCACGTACTAGAATCTTCATGGAATCTCCATTATTAAAGCACACCAAGTAATAGCACACTGTGTACGATGTATCTTGGGTACACATGGCAAACTACATTTTCAAGCGGCCCCATCCAAGCACTGCTTCAGCAAATCAGTGTTTGGCGAGTCAGATGATTCCACACTTGCGTGTGAAGACCATACACCAGCTTTAAAAGGGCCCGAGCGATGCACAAACGGAGGTGGTCGACGGACGCTTTCCCCACCTAGCCCAAAACACCGGAAGGAGTAGGAGTTCCGCATCAGCTACGGCCAAACGTCATGCACGTCTACGAGCGGCCCATCCAATCACCACCTTACATAGAATTTTAGCCAGCGTCCGCTCAAATTCAGGTCCCTTATAGATTTTAGGTTCTACTCATAAATATAAGGTAGAGCCTGAAGATATGTCTGAAGATATATATGCGCCTGCTACTTAAAATTTAATTGCTTATTATCCATCCAAAGATCAGCTTCGATTGACACTTGTGCTCATAATAGACTGAAAAGGATTAGAGTTTTCCCGCTTACAAAGTGGCCGTAGAGACGAGGATCTTCCCAAACCCAGAGGGGTTTTCCGTATCGTACTGTTCCATTGTGAGCGGAAGCTCCGTAGGCTCATCGCATCAGAGTCAAACAGGGAATTTGTCAGGCGAAGCTTTATTTGCTCGTCGTCAAGTGTGTAGTTCATTTCCCACGAGACTAGACAGTTTGGTTTTGTTCGGATCTTGTAAGCCGAACCGAAGCTCTTAACCTCTTGTATAGTCCTGTTTGGGCCTTAGCAAAGCCTAATATAGGCTTTCCTGGACATGAAGTACTCGCATCTTTACCTGGCTTGCTGTTATGTACCCTGTTGTGTCCGACCGCCCAATCTAGACGGACCGTTGTTCTATTAGGGTGGCCCTAATTAATCCTGGGGGGGGGGGGGGGGGGTGGAAGACCCCCCCCCAGGTCTGGAAAACAGACCACCTCCCCCTAAAGTCAATGCTGTGTCCTTAGCTGGCCAGGTGATGTTTACTATCATTGCCCTACAGCGCTGACATGCCGCCCCGCGCTTTCATCAGTTTGGTGCGCTAGAAGACATAGTGGAGAACTGGCTTTTGTCATAGCCGTAAGAGTTCTCATCAAGATAAGATAGTTAGATAGTTGTCCTCAGGCCTCTGGTGATTCTCAGCTCGCAGACTACAGCTGTTCATGACGAAAATACAAAATCTGTAAGATATAGTACATAAGCTAAGCGAAAAATTCGTTGCAGCTGCTGCTGCACTCCTCCCCACCGTGCATGACCACACAGCCGCCAGTAAACAGACGACGTTATACGTGCAACAGCGGCAATAGCGTTGTCGCCTTCAACAAATACAGTCGAGGAAAAACACAAGCACCAGTCGCCACAACGCCTCCCCTGAACGTACAAGGAACAGCTCTGCCGCGCCGTCCCTGCCTTTGCAACAAACAGATCAAAGGGAATACGCCGCGAAGTATAATCAAATGAAACCGTCAATACACGCAAAACAAATGCATGCCAAGCTTTTAATACGTACTATTAGGGAGACATGCCTTAACGACGTTTAAAACGTAGACGCGCCTCTGAGGCCACAAAGTAGAAGGCACCGTTTTTAAACCACCCCCAACTTAGTCACAGCGAAAAATACGGCATGAAAGACTAAAACGACATAAAAATCGAAACAAATACCGTAGACATACCTGGTCTTAACTACAACGCAAGCATCAGGAGCTATTACTAAGAATTTGCTACCGCAATTATTTTTGTCGAAACTCCCATAAATGCTATAGATTTGTACAAATTAAGCCATGCACTCCAACTTCTTCCTTCGCTTAAAAACAATGACTTATATTAGCGACTTTTCCGGTGGTCAGAACATGCCTTTGGCGAGAGCCTGATGAGTGTATATAAAACCTACTGAAAAAAGAGAAATCTAAACAAAACAAAATAACTTATTTTTCAAGCATTTTACTGAGAGCCTTACTTATATTTAAGGATAGGCTCGGTGACGATTGGAAGGACCCTAATCTCCATAGGGAATCTGCATGTTAACGGACGTTCAAGAAGATTTGTATGATCTCCACAGGGTGGAATCATTTGTCCCCGGGGAATAATAATTTTCCGGAAAACCGCTACATTTACTTACTGTCAGTGTGCCTACCTGCTTTGGAAGTAGCTGGAAATCGGCTGAAGAAGTCGCGTACCCAGGCAACCAGGCAATTCGTAGTCATTTGAGAGGCAGAGATCTTAAAGGGCAAAAGCGAAGTTGTAAGCCTAGAGCTGTTTAGGTCACGTCACCTTTAGAATAGGGTGCTTACTTTACTGGCGGTTAGTAATATTTTCCTGCCATTAGTACGCACACTTGTAAACAATATAATACCATGGTCTATTATACCACACAATATTTTGTATGATAATAGAGGTGGCTTCATGGTATGTTATCTATATGCCCAATAATATGCAACTGCAAACCGTATGTACACAATTATTGCATTAACTGTACAATGTCCATTACAAAAAACTGGCATACGTATATGTTGTCATCTCTTATTTGTTCCACCTCTGTCTTTGTCTATATCTGCCGTTGCACCGTAGCCAGACCCCGGCATACACTTTTTATTATTCTTTTATATAACTTACTGCCGAATGTATGAATTCATCCTTTTGAGGCACCATTTTGCTAAGTTTACGTAACATAAGATATTTTTGCCTAGACAACCAAACCCCTCATAAATGACGAAGAACAAATTTGAATAGAATGGTTCTAAATAATTTCACCCAAATTATTTTTATACCTGACATAAAGAAATTGCATTACATTTTACAATCAATGAAGTGTTTGTCGAGAAAATAACGGGCAAACGCTACAGTGGCAATGCTACTAGAGGATGATACTGAATGAATCGAATTTGCAAACCGCCAACCACCGCCAACCGAACAAAGGCAGCCCTAGTCATATCACGCTGTCTCTGGACGCTTACCCCTCATCTGACACTACCAACAATTAAAAGAAGTTGAGAAAGTTAAGGAAACGTATGTCGAAAACAACTCATACCGCAACAATATGCCGCAAAGCGCATCGACCACACTGGCATTGCAGCTGTGCAAGCACACCTTTATCGAATGTCTAACACGGGATCGTAACACCTGCAATAGGAAAGAACGCAACATGAACTCCGTCTTCAAGAAATGTACTGCCTTTCAAAACAAACCCACGAAAGGCTGTTAAAGCGCTATGCAGTGAATCGCTCACGACTATGCGAAATAGCTTGGCATTGATATCTGCCTAATGTCTACTGCTTGGCATCGATGTCTGAATATGCCAATATTGCACAATGATAAATTTCAATACATACTACCTGTTCAATTCCCCGGAACTGGATACCTCCTTAGCAGCAGCCTTGAGAGACGCAATACAGAATAAATTTGTATTTATCATAAGATAAATATCATGTATCATATGGAGTCGTCTCAAGCTGTCAGTTGAAAAATGTATTAAATTGCGCATTGTTACGCAAATTCAATGCATCCATGCACGTTGGTAAGTATTGTTTTACAAAACGTGTCTTCTATTCGTGATCGGAGCGATCACGATTAGTGTCTGCACGAAGCTGAAATATTCCTAACCTGCAAGGAAAGTTACTAAGGGTAACGGAAGGATAAAACATTTCAGGGCGCACTGGACAAACTGGTTGTTACGTCGCTTCATCGTCAATCGACCGAAATTGTATAGTTAACTTTAACCGGATTTGTATAGCAAACGTTAACTCTTTAACGTCTGTGTACGACCTGTGACAATTTATGCATGCCCTACACTTACCCATATTAGGTACAACTGTAATTTGGAGTCCATCGACAAGAAACACGACGTATTATACACAACGATAAGATTGGGTGAATTGAGGTTTATCCAATGTTTAACTGCGTCAACAGCGTAACATTCTAATACATTGAATTTTAAAACTTGAATCGAAACCAGTAATTTTTTGTATAGGAGTGCCGTTTGTCAGCTACGTACAGCTACACAAGTTTTGTGTTAAAAAGATATGGGTATATGGTCATGACACCGAAACCAAAGCTCAATGTTCCCAGTAGTGCTTCCAAGAAATTTAAACACAGTAGATCTAATACCAAAGGTATTTTGACTGTTTTTTTCGGTTACAAAGAAAGCAGAATTTTAAAGCAGCAACGGCAGCCAAGCTTTTGGCGTTCGAGCGGAGTTCAGGGAGTGGAACACTTTTCCGGTTAGCTTGCGTTGTTAGTAATCCTTAAACAACTTAGAGAAAAATTTAAAGTGACACCTATTATCCGGTCAATGATGTGTGACACTAGTCCTCTAAAGTTGACTCTGGCATAGAGAAAAACAAAAGCTATTGCATTCCGGCTGCAACTGTTTGCCAACACAATGGTAACTGTAGTAGGTTTAAATTACTATCGACTCCTTGCAACATTTGTAAATATATAATAAAACATACCGTTGTAAATGTTTACAAAATAAGTATATGACCTTGTTAAAAGAATCATTTTGCAGCACTTTGCCATCTGGTGCTAACGACAATAAGGAATACTACTGTAAAATTATAAGAAGACTGCTAAAGCAAGTTCGACGCAAGGGGCCTGAATCATGAACGAACAACTCTTGGATCCTCCGCCACGACAACGCACCGACACACATCGTTACTGATTTCGAATTACTTGATTAAAAATCTGTTTTATATTCAACAGCATCTCGATGTCGATAGAGGAGATAAAGGAACATTCGAAGAAGCAACTCAAGTCGATTCGATTCTGACAGACGCGTTTAAAACAAAATTTGACAAGTGGGAAAAAGGGTGGCACAAGTGCATTGCAGCGGGCAGGAGCTATTTTGAATAGAACAAAAACACTTCGAGAATTAAATAAATATTCGTTTTTTTTAATTATAAATATGTATCCGAACTTTTCGATCTATCGTCGCATATATGCATACATTTAATTAGATATTTAAATTTAGGTGTAATAAATTTATTTTAAATATTTATTCATATGTGTACATGTATGTAACATATATATATATATATATATATATATATATATATATATATATATATATATATATATATATATATATATATATATATAAATATATATTTATATAATATACATAATATATAAAATAAACGTGTAAGATTAAGTATTGCCGGGAAAATATGTGTTAGAACAATTGAAAATCGCGTGCATGTATAGGGACTGCGCGACGAGCGTACGCTGTTCTACATATTAATTATCACATCTAACGGCTTCGATTAATCATTGTCCGAGCACAACAATTGTGGGCTGGGTTGGGCTGTGCTGTGCAGAACGGCTAACCCTAACGGAACCCAACCCAACCGGGAACCGCTGAGGAGGCGGTCTTCCAACCCCATTCACGTTGGATTATCCATACTGCTGTTCTCTGTGCCAATCTAACGAGTCATTTGGCGCAATGGGGTCATCAAACAAGTTCAGTGCTCTTTGTTCATCTGTCATATACTTGAACGCGGTTACTGAGGACCGTTGAAAACAGCATACGCAAACCTGTTGTTCGCTTTTAATTGAAAATGTTATTTCTCTTCCTCATTTACGTTGTCGTCTCCCGCGGTATCTCTTTGCGTACACTAAATTTGCCAAATTATTTACTGAATTATATAATTACGACGCTTTGAGATAGTGTGAAAACGTTTGCTCTATAACCTGGATGGGCTGCACGTCTGCGTGCCTGCCTTTCTTACCGATCCGACCCGTCCAGTAACGCCTCAGCAGTCTCGACGAAATCTGTCGCATTTCTTCTTTCCTTTGCTACCGAACACTAAGATTGACGTCCGTTTGGCAGCGACTACTCAATTTTTTTCGAAAACAAATATTGCATTTATTTATCCATTTAAAAAACTACATACATACAACGTATTCTTCACTACATATATACAACATAATAATAAAAGCAATTCGTTAATTACCGTAGTTCACGTAAACCCATTCTGTTCATTGAGTGTCGAAAACGGCAACAGTAGATCTGCGACCGTTTTAATGCGTCAATCGGTCTAAGCTCCAAACTCCTCGAGTTAACAGCAACGTTGGTGAAAGCGGCTTATACTGGTCACAATAGCGCTTCGATCGTAGGTCATTATTTTTAATTGTACTATACCGTTTTAATTGCACGTCGTACTCCTTTGCGACAAAGTTTTTGACATTTCCCGCGTATTGGAAAGTGGATTAAAAGTGCAGTCGACTGGCGAACAGCACACACTTTTCTTACGTTTGGGTGGAACATTTAAGTCGATTCCCCACAGACAGCAGTGCGAGGCGCAAAATGAGGAGCGCAAGTATGTAAGCGCCACAGCAGTCGAGCGAGGATTAAGTGCACAAGCGTGTTGCGAAGGGCTTTGATCGACCATTAGAGGTGGAAGCATCCCTAGGAAGCATGCGCCAGAAAATTTCGACCCCCGTAAAGGACGTCCAAAATCAACGAAAGACTACGAAATTGTAACTTGTGTTATTGACTAAACTCAAACATCACCTATGCATCGCTAACGGAAACGTTTATGCTTGAATACAAAGGATGTTCCTCTATAAGAATTTGCACGACTAGGTCGAACTTACCAAACAAATCTGCTGTATGGGTAGTTTATTACGCGTTACCTAATTAAGACCAGAGACTCGTATACGTCCGAATTAAAAATTTCCGACAAAATTCGATGAGGAGCAGCTTCTTTATTTGGAGACTCGTCACAAGTAACAAAACCTGAATACAAGTCCCAGAGCTCGCTGTTATCAGTCATTCTTCCACCACGACGCTCGTGAAGCATCCCGCTAATTCATTCGACCTGGCCCCTTCTTTCTGAGAGATAAGTGAGAAGAAGACACGATTTTTATTGACACGAATCAGTGATTAAAGCCATCGGGGTCATGTTTGAAAACATTGCGTTTTGGAGGTGTGTCTCAATGCATGAATCCACCGCACTCCAGCAATGTATTGAAATTGGTGGACATTACGTCAAAATCGATATAACTAGTAGCAACTTTCCGTTTGGGCATAAATACACTTTTAGAGAGCTTCTAAAACCGACCTACGACTGGGCTACAAGCACTTAAGCAAGCACTCCAAGAGAGAAATGGTTCGGTACTACAACCATGGTTGTTAACGAAACGCACGCCAGGTTCCTTTTCTGTAAACGCGCGGTTTATGAGGTATCATTCAGCGCTTTCACATGTCACTACATCAGTTAAAGTGAAGTTTTTTTAGTTTATGGTAACGGTTACGGTTTGCATGGCTTTACGCCTTAAATTTTGTTGCGCCATATTTGGCCTTTGCATTTCATCCTTAGCACGTAGTGTATGATGTTGAGCTCTAATATAAATATATATATATATTTTCTTTTTTTCTTGCGTGTGACTGCAATATATATACACATATATATATATATATATATATATATATATATATATATATATATATATATAATATATATATTTTTTTTTGAGACGTTAGGGGGACCAGGGTTGCTTACCAAAAAATTACTCAGAGACGTCGGGAAAAGATTGGTGGTTGCTACAGGAGACAAAAGAGCGGGGGAGTACTTACTGCAGCGCTTGTCGTTAGACGTTCAGAGGGGGAACGCCGCGTCGGTGAGAGGAACTTTGGCCAGGTGGACCAGCCCCATCTTGGACCTAGAGCCTTGAGTCGTTAGTTTTCAGTGCGGTATGTGACACATTGTGATAACAGACAACATGGACAAATGAATTTGCCGGCGGGCTATGTCGGTCCAAATATATATATATATATATATTTTTTTTTTTTTTTGCGTCTGACTGCAATATATATATATATATATATATATATATATATATCGCAGTCAGACGCAAACATTCTTAACTCAAGCCTGGTGACTCCCAAAACCCTGCCACCTCACGACATTATGTCTTTAGTTTTGTATAAACTGTATATTGGCCATATTTGTTTCATATAATGAAGTACATTTATGTTTAACTACTCTTAGCTTTTCCTGGGGTAATCGGCTCTCGGCCTACACAAATCATATGCCTTAAGACGCCACAGTAACGGGCATGTTTTTTGTCATTCTGGGATTTAGTTAACTCTGTCCTCTACTTCTATAACGTGTGTAACTACAGAATGTTGTAAGTAAAAATCGATTCAGCGTTTTTTCTTCGTCTCGTTGTAGACCAGCTGGTCTGTGTACCTGCAGCTGAAATGTAAAATATTAGTATACACCTGGGTGCGTGAATGTGTGCGCGTACCGAAATGAGCATTAAGAAATTTGCGTGCCTCGGAAAAAAATACTTCAGCAGTCAACACATTGCACGGAAAACGCCCTAATATAAAGTAAGAAGTATTCCCGATAGATTTCATTATTATCAGATATTTACGTTGCTGTCATGTAACTGACGTTAAGCTCATGGTCGAAAATATATTGAGATAATTGCTTTTTACTTGATAAATTTAGCTACCTGCGTTTTTAGAGGATCTCTAAGACACTTTCAGCAGCCACATACCAGTTTACCAGTCCAAAAAAACGAATAACAACACGATACATAAATCACGATTATTATTAACGTATGACATAATTAGAACATTTTGGTAATGCAAGTGCTTTGAGTGCGACCGCAGTTAGGGCTGACGTGATCTTGCCGAAATTAGCTAGTAATCATCGAGCCTGCAAATACAGGAGTGGTGACATCAATGATTGATCAATTCGTGTAGGATAGCTTTCCAACTAGATAGCTGACTGTTTAAATGTAAAATATATACCACGGCAATACAGAGCACACCTCCGAAAAGTGGGCTTGTCAACCGTCGAGGCTTCTGGCATGATATCGGTGTAGGCCTAATCTAGACATATGATAAATTTAGTGTTTTAGTGACTGCGACTTGAACCTAGTTGAATAGTGCTATGATAGTGCTTACGATACTACTCATAATAATGAGAGAGGTTGTCACGTAAGCATGCCCAGAAAGTCACGCACTGTTCCCACTGCGCAGAGCAATGTGCAGCTCATTATTTTGCCGGCGGATGACAGTAGAGGCTACGCTAATTCCGTTGAGATGTCCGTCGAGCTAATTATTTACTGAATCTACCTTTTTCTTCGACGGCGAACCTATGTCAACAACAGCTTACCGATCGTTTTGCAGGCAGTTCGTAAAACACATTAAAGTTTCACGCTGGTCGTATGGACGGCGCAACGTGTGCTACTGTCCTACTTTATATGGTAAATCGATTTGGAGTTGATCCGCCCGCAGCGCTAAAAAGGCCAGCAAGCCACCAACCTATTCGTTTGAATGCCTATACGCTTTGCTGCACCCAATAGCGTGAAAATCGTCGTCGATCGACACTAGGCGTGGTGAGAGGGCCCCCCTCTTCCAATCCTGCTAGTCACCTGTGTTTGTGTCCGTCTATCCGCCTGCTCTCTGCCCTCCGTATGTGCGACTGCAGAAACGAGTTGATATTTTTTTTGTATGAAAGTAGCGTAGTGTTGCCGAACTAGAAAACGAACAAAAAAAAACGTCGCTTACGCGAAAAAGGGCTACGACATTCCTTATCTACGTATATGTGGCATGTAGGCTGGTGAAACTGTGCGCGGACATTTTTCGTTTAGTTCTTCTCGCTTCTCCTTGGTTGGGGGCAACAGTGGTACCTTCGGTACCCCCATGCCCTTTGTGCCTTCGAATATCTTTCGTGACCAGTAAGCGAAGTAGCTTATTTCGTAGAGCAGTTTGCAGCAGCAGCATCGGCAGCAAAAGCGGTAGCGGCAGCAGCATCATCCCTCTCATCGCAATTACCAGAACGGTAGGAGCGCGAACGTCCCGACATGAGCGTCGGACACGCCGGCCACGAGACGACAGGGTGGAGCAGCAGGCGTAGAGCACCGTGGGCGCCGCCATTTTGCAGAGGTGCCTCTCAATCATAACGATATATGACTCCGAACCTGCGCGCGCTCCCCGGGACGCCTGCACCTTTGTGGCTGGCGGCCCGCTTTATCGCGACCAGCCACCTCCCTAGCCTAGTGAAAAACGTTGCCATCTCACGCTCCTTTTTATCTTTGCGTTTGTATATAAATATATATATATATATATATATATATATATATATATATATATATATATATATATATATATATAATTACCTTCGTTTATTCTGCGTTTGGTCCAATTCACGCTTGACGTTCAATCAATAACTGGATAGTTCCACCTGAAAACATGCGTGTGCATATATGTGTAGTGCCAATATTCAGCTGTAGACTTACGTAGAGACAAAAGCATGAGGTATTTGGTTAGAGTCGAGTAATCGAACAGTTATTCGCCATGTTATTTGATAACAGTGATGATACTAACCAAAAAAACGCTAATAAACTTTGTCTGAAACAAAGCAAATAATTATTCCAAAATGAATTTAAGAAGGGCTTATTAAGACGTTATTTCAGACGATTTTTTTCAAATGTACACATCTGAGAAATTATAAACACATATTACTACTGCACTTAAAATAAATATAGTTAAACTAATAGTAATAGAGAGACTAAATTGGAGATCATACAAGTACATTTAGAGGTGGATAAATCCGGATACGTATTGACCACTTCCAAAAAGCATGGCAATGGTTTTACCACTAAACCACCTCTTTGCCTATAACGCAATACAATAGCAAGCTTTATGTGTACTAAATGGTTTTCAATGTTTCATTTTTACAAAAGGCCTTTTTTCATCATATTTACGCGGCCGTCTGGGGTAGGCTTCCGTAAATTACGGTATTTTGCAACGTTGAAAATAATCTAGGACAACGTCGTTAAGGAGCTATTTGAAGCCTCGGATAACATTACATATGATGTATATTATTATTATTATTATTATTATTATTATGTATTTTCGTATTATTATTATACACATATTATGTATTTTCGTAATGAGTAGTTGAAAATTTTCAATCGGTTGTATGTATCTGTCGCAACATAATAAGCATCTCACCATGTAGCAGTCACTAGTATGTTCTACCTGGATTAAAGGTTTGCATTGAAGATAATCCCAGGTTGTTGTGGTACGACGCTTAGTCAACAGCTTCACCAAAAAAATCAAAACACAAATCTTCGACCACTACTACAGTTACATCTGATTTATTTTTAAGTATGATTATTATTTTTATTAGCTTTGTTATTATTTATCATAATTCTCGGCCAAGCATGCTCCTAGCTTAGCAGTTTAGGATATGTATTCTTTTCACGGCATTTCACATAAGAAATAGTTGCTACATCAGGCCTTGTCAGTAGCAGTTGACCCTTTTGGTTCCGGTGTTCCAGCCTTCTGCCGAAGTGAGCCTAGAGCAGGGCCTTAAGCCAGCATTTGCTAGAGAGATACTGTACGGTGAAAAGTACAACACGGTCTTTTGATTGTTCGAGGGTTTCGTTTAGAACTTTTTTGGCCGATTTTTTGCTTATGCATTTATCCAGCGCAATCTGTTTGGGGCAGTCTTCGAGGGGTCCCGTATCCTGCCCGCCTATGGTCGCTTTATCGTGTCTGATTTCCAGCCGCGTAGCTTCTTCTACCGGTGACACTGCGACAGAACTAAACTGGATCGATGAAGTTGTGCAGTAAGCGGGGGCCCGGTCTGGTGCCCCCTGACTAGGTCTATAGTCCTTCTGATCCCGAGGCCAAATCCTCGCTTTTTGAGGGGCACGCTCTTATCCAGGTGTTCTTTTATAATTGAATGTTTCGAACCTTGTTCAGCACATCTTTGCCAGCGTCGTCGTAGGCATTTATAATATAACAATTATTATCTGGGTATCTGGGTACCGCGGGAGTTGGAGGTGCTCCCGGTTTAGTTGTATCTTAACGATCCTAGGCTGTATCTGCATACGCAGAGTGCTGATTGTGTATGCATACTTATCAGTCGTGGACAAACCCTGTGAAGAGACTCTTCCATCGCTGATAACATTGGTGGGAATTCTGCTTAGATGGCTGGTTCTGCATTGACAGGAGCACATAGAACCTTCAAGTTATTTGCATACACAATTAGACCGGGCAGCGTGTCCGTAACTGTTTCGAATGCTTCATTTCGACATTGAGGTGAACAGCCGAGTGACAACGTACATTTCGATGTATTTAGCGCTTAAAATATTTCTTCTTTAAGCTGTAGGGCTGAAATCAAGTCTTCCGCAACCAGCTCAGCTAGGCCTTTTAACGTAGCGTTATCCAATTATCACACGTTAAGTGAACTCTGTGACCGGCATACTAGATCTGATAAACCCAAGCAAATAGGACCGGGTTAAGGTGGTCCCTGCTAGACGCTCGCCATTGAACTAAATGCTGATTTTGTGCCATACGTTAGGCATTTCTATAGCTCTACCAGACCATTTGTAGATTTTCTGGTACATTTTCTTTATTTCTTCTAGTAATATGTTTCCATAAAAGTACGAGTAGCATGCACTGTGCGGCTAATCCTGTTAGGGACAGTAAGGGAAGCGTCATACAAGATTGGCAAACCGAGTGGAGACAAAACTTCATTTATTATTTAATTAATGAAAATGATTATTTCGTTCAGAAGATGCTCTGACGAAATAATAGTTTGGTTGAGCATCTCACGCAAGTGGCGTGGTTGCAGACCTTCCTAGCTAACGTTATTTGCTAAAGGCATCGAAGAAACTGCTGCTAAGATAAGATATAGCTCCCGATGTCGGAGTCATGGGTCTAATGTTGTGTTACTATTTTTGTGCGGCAGAACAAACGGCCAAAACCTCTCAGCTAGACTCACACTATGATAACATTTGTCTGATTTTCTGGAAATTTCTAAATGGATAGGTGCAGGACACGAGGAGGACTGGAGAACCTTAGAATCTCTAATGTTCTCTGTTCGAGTTCGGCGACGTTGTCCCTGATTACTCTGTTGAGGTAGCTTCTGGAAGTTTCTTAGGGCAGGGCTAGTATAACATTTAGTAGAGTCATTCGTATGTTTTAACTTTGGTAATCAATTCTGAGACTAAAATCACTTAATGTCTTCGCAGGTTGCTTTTGCTTTTCAAGGAATTCGCAACACTGAGATGTGGATGAGCGTGCGCTAGGATCTTGGCAAAGTGCTCCGGTTCGGGGCGGAATGGAGGTCAGGAGGTGTGCCGGAGATTGTGGGGCGATCTGCTCATACTGGGCTATTATTTTTTGCTAATCAGCTGCGTACGGGCGTTTGAGAGTGCAGTCGGGTTGTGCGAGCTCGCAGGTGCTGCGAAATTCTTAGTGCGCAACCGTAGTGTATGCACATGTGAAAAATTAGAGACAAAAAGGACATTTGCCCGAGATCTTTAATCGTTGAGATTTTGTCAATAGAAGACGGTTGACTAGGCGTTTAGGCTAGATTTTTGCACTAGACTCGGTTTACAGGACATTTTGAAAGCCGCAGGGGGTAGAACCGCCCAAAGCAAAACAGACTTGTTCAAACTCTGACTTTAAGACCACACATTTGGCGACGGAATTCGAGTTCATCCGTGATAATGGTAGCGGTTTTATAGCCTTCTAGTACTTTCGTTGACCTGTCACAAGTCCTAGGCTCGAGGAAGGCTTCGCCTGTTCTTTTACAAAACACTGTTGTTCCTTATTACATCTTTGTTTCACTTAATCATTGCGTGGGCTCATTTGCGCAAGATTCTGAGACGCGTGCTAGGGTTTTAGCAAAATTATCCGCTTCGGCTGATGAATGGAGATCAGGTAGTGTTCTTGGTGTTGTGGGACAATCTTTTGTATTGGTCTAGTATGCTTTTTAGAAAAAAATAAAAAAACACAAAGTACCATTGGTGCAACAGGACCTTTCGCGATACCACATGTGACATGCCTGATGCTCAGGACGGCTGCATTTACGGCTTGTTGGCTCATTTTCCCTCTGATAGGTCAAGCCTTTGATAGTGATAGTAGTTCTAGTAATGACCATGGTAGTAGTAACGGTATGTGTCTAATGACCATGGTAGTAGGAGGTCATTGCAAGGTAAATTGCTGTCAAGGACTGAATCCCGAGCTCGCGAACGTCCACGCATGAACCCTGCACTGAGGGGTCTCTCTAAGGTTGCTTCTGCCGCTGCCGCTGCCGCCGCTGACGCTGCACTAAAGCTCGATGTGCCGCCCTGGCCTGGCCGAGTAATAATCGAAATAATAATAATGATCATTATCATAGTAATGGCAGCAGCAGCAATAGTGATGTCGGTACAAGAGGTGAGGTCGTGTGGTGAACTCGCCTGGTCCAGTCTCGACGGTCTAGTCTACAGGCTGTCTAGATGGACATGGCGCCCTCTAGTACGCGCCTACGTGATGCTGCGAACTGTATGTACACTGACTGTCTGAAGCGTTGGCCGTCGCAAATGTCCCCCTCCCACCCCGCCCGTCGGCGTCGGGCTAGAAGTGGTTATTGTCATCGCAGCGTCGCTGATCTTTTTCGCGCGGGCTCCTTCCCCCTCTCTGGGTCTCGTTCTCTCTATCTCTCCCTCCCCCTCTCGCCCAAACTCTTTGGGCCATTCTGGTCTTTTGTGACTGTCTAACTGTCCTCTATCGTTTGGCAATCAGCAAAAGCCGGTTGTACTGCGGCTGTTAGGCATACTTGGCGTGCCGATGTGATTGTAGGCGGTACTGTTGTTGTAGCTGTTGTAACCATTGTAGTAGTAGTAGTAGCTGTTGTTGTCATTGTTGTTGCCATTGTTGTTGCTGTTGTTACCATTGTTGTTTTTGTTGTTGCTGTTGTTACCATTGTTGTTGTTATTGTTGTTGTCACCATTGCTTTTGTAGTTGTATTGCTGTCACCAGCATCATTATCGTCCATCCATTAAGGTAGAGAGCCAGGCGTTAAGCGAGCTGCCAGCAACGACCTCGCCGCCGGTCAATGGGACCTACGGGTCCACCAGCAGGGGCGGCACAACACCCTTCAATGGCGGCAGAGAGAGAGAGATAGAGAGAGAGAGAGGTAGCGGTCTTTGAACGGCGCCCATCCTCGTCATCTTCGACGGCGTTCGTTGTCGTTTGCGATGGCTGGGTCGTGGGTCCACGACCGCTAAATTAAAAGGTATGTTCTCATTCAAAGCTAGCCCATTTATCAATCTATACATCTATCTATCTATATGTTTGTCTATCTGCCGCCGTATCTATCCACCTGCAACGACTATTACTGCTAGATATACGTAGTACGTACGAATATCTAGCAGCTATTCGTAGCTAATGGCTAGCCATCCACCCATATACCTTGCAAGGGTGTGTGCGTGCGTTCGCACGGCCGTACGGTCAGTCAGTGGCCAGTCAGCACCAAAATAACAGAGAGAGAGCCCATGCAAACAGATGAGATTCTGATGACACTTTGCCAACGTTTGACCACTACCACCACAGACAATGGTAGAGGTGGTGGTGGTGGTGATGATGATGATAATGATGAAGAAAGTAATGATGACGACGAGGATGATGATGATGATGGCAGTTTTGGTGAAAACCGCCAATACCACAACAGCCACCAAAAAACCTTCAGCAGCCGTAAACACCACAATGACATTTGGTGCAACAGGAGCAATATCAACAACCAGCTTGAGCCGTTACCACTGGGTGTGGCCGCGTGCCCGGCTGATTGCTACCACGCTCCCAAAGAAGTAGGTATGTATATATATATATATATATATATAGTTCATTGTATCTGGAAGGGGCATTCCCCTAGTATACAGGCAGCATGATCAGCAAAATATTGATGTATTTCTTGACCTACTTTGCACAGCTTTTGCAGCGCTGCGGGCTATCGAAGGCGAGATTTATGAAACAATATTTCGCTAAGATTCGGTAACCTGAACGTTTCTGGTATTTTCTAAGACAACTTTTTGAGGCAGAGCAACAAGCTTTACAGGCCTTTGATGTTAAGGACGCGATAAGGAACTTGAATGCAAGCCAATGGTGTTCCGGCTATGTAGTTAAAGTTATTTTCCTCCGCTATTGTAGCTCCGTTATCAAGAGGTATTAACTGTATTTTAAACGCAATTTCTGCTATTTCCCCAGACGTTAGAAGTCTAGCCACATAATTAAGGAAGACAGTGTCTTGCGCCCAGGTACCGCCCAATCTTAGTTTTTTTTTACTGCACTTCCAAGGTGTTTCAACACTTAATGCTATAGAGCCTAACTCGTTATTTTATTTTCAAAGCTTTTAAGCTGGCCCTCATCCAAGGTTTCCGCCGACCTCCCATGGAAAAAAGGTTGAACTGTGGGACTTGTACCTGCACACCTATGTGTTTTCTCCGGCCGCGAGGCGCGGTATGCTGGTTTAGGTCCTAACTTAAAAATAAAGCTGATTCTATAAGAGTTGGACCTATTTAATCTAATTAGCAGCCTATTGGCTGAGGTACTCCTCGGGCATCTGGCCTTGATCCCTTTATGTTTTTCACATTATTTAACTTCACACTCTTGAGAATTAAACACAATTTCCTGGGAACGGCGATCGATTCTTCTGACGACACAACAGTCTGTATTGACTCGACCCGGCTAACGTTTCTGGTGTTGACACGTCAACTGAGTGGGTTAAAAAGTTGCTTTTAATGTATATATGGATTGGTTGTGAGTACAAGCAAAACCATTATGTTGGTGTTTCAACCCTCTAGACGGAACCACCCAAAGGTATTGTATAAACCCAAAATACCGCTCACTAGCACAGAACATCCTAAGCCTTAGAAAACGGCATGTTTGACCCTTATACCAAAACTGAAAACAAAACTTTTTCGGGCTAAATTTTAGCCAACATTTAACGTCCACGGATTTGCTTTCGTATCGCTTTGTAAGGCGGACCCCATAAGTACAAATGTGCAACGGCGGGAACCGAACCCGTCCTCGTATGTGTCTCGTCTTGTCGCAGGGCGCACGGGAAAACACTACGCCACTGAGCTCGACCTATACCGAAGCCTAGTAAACTACAGAGAGACCCCACGAGCAGGCATTACTCGTTACCGCTTGGCGAATATCCGACAAAACTTCCACTATATGATCTGAAACGCTTTCCACAGTATTTAGGCTTACGCCTGAATGGGCACCCTGTACCACCCAGGCTCATGGCTAGGTGGTACCTGGCTGTTATCGTGAATAAGGCTCTCAGAAAACACCTTATGTGCGCTATGCCGCAAAAAAGCCGCTAAGGCTTCAGCAGAGATGCGAAAAATCCTCCCGGGCACCAGAGGGGCAACCGACAAACGGCGCATCATCCGTAGCAGATAGTATCATACTATATCGCGCACCTTTATAGGAGCGTACGACCAGGTTACAGCACAACGCCTCCTGCTGTGAACGGTGTGCCTTTTCCCCATATTGAGTGAGAGCTACTGTCTCGAAACCTAGGACAGGGAAGTCCATTGATACGCCAGTCCGTGTAGAGGCTCGTCAAATATCGTGGATTCTAGCCTATGGTATGAAGATTTGCAAATTTTGTCTTCAAGGCGAAAATAATCGCCGCACAAAATCGAACAGCCTTAATTTAATGAAAAAAAATGGCCAGGTAAAGTCATCTTTAGACTATTAACGACTTCTTTGTTAGAAGTAATCTCTAAACTAGTAACGACTTTTAGTGGGTTAGTGAGTCCCATACTATCGTGGCTCTAACAACGACACCCGGTTGTACTCATAATAACAATGCCGTATTGTAGTAGATGACAGCATTTTTCTATAACTAGATTAAATTAATGTTGCGTTTATTATGTACTTTTTATTGGTTTAACAAGATTTAACTAAAATATTTATTACCTAAAATATTTTACTAGAACATGTCACGAGTGCTGTATTGAAAATATGTCAAAAATTAGCTCAGTCACAATAAATGCAATTTTAGCTCTAGGACAAACGCGGGACGACACTCGCCAGTGATTTTCATATTAACTGTATACGCTTAGTTCAATTAAGATAGTAATTAGTTGCTGTGTTATATTATCCCATTCCTAGCGCGTAGCTGTCGCGAGCTTCGTAAGTGTGGCTGGAGCTAAAGTTTTGACTCTAGCTCGTCGTTTCAGTTTATTTCTCGCATGCTCGATGGGGTTCAGGTCGCAAGAACAGACTGGTCACTTTACTAAGCAAATGCTAGCTTCTCCGAAATCCGCCTGACCAAGCGCAGCGGTACGCGATCTGGCATTGTTGTACATGAAGTTAGAGGTAAAAAAAGCCTAAGAAAAAAATGTCTCACCAACAGCCCTTGCGTAAGGCACTGCGTTGCCTGTTACACAAACGCACCGTTGCGCAGTTACACCTATTTTTCTATGAGAACCATGGACTTAAGAGACATCTACGAATTCAGTTATTCTCAGAAGCCTAAAGATTGTATTACCCATTGCAGCCCACACTGTAACTGAACCGCTGTAACTGACACGGTCCACAATGCAAGGTCGCGCAAACCACTCGTCTCATCGCCAGTCTCTCGCTCGGTCTACTGTTACTCTAAACAGACATCCTGGTCTCGAATAGAATAATAGAACGGCCTGCCATAAATTAACGGTCCTATTTTCGTGATCACCCACGAAACGGCACCTCGTGCACGTCGGTGGCCCGTGGCCAGTTGTGGACGGACTCAGCGGGCCCGTAGGGCCTAATAGTTATGTTATACAGTTTTCGCCTCACAGTACGCGCACTATAGCAATTACTCAGAGAAAGCACTACGGAATTGTTGGCTCAACCAAACAGCAGTGTGTTGGCAATTTCGCAAAATATTAATTAAATGGAAGCGACGACTCCTGATTAATTATAGCTCGAGTCCCGCCAGAACCCATCCTCCAATGGAAGCTTCCGTTAATTGATACCGTTGATAAACTGCGCAAACGGTAGATCGCCTCATATTTGATTTCTCAGATCACGTTATTCACTCGTTCACTGTACAATGCCGCTGGCTAACCGACAATATGGAACACCTGCAAAAAGAAAACGGAAGTGACTAAACAGATATCGCATATCCGCGCGCTATCCCAGTACATTGCTTTGTAGGGTTAAAGATGGGACGTATTGTTTCAACATTTTGAACCTGTTTAATTGAAATAGTGACTCCTTAATATGGCGTTACTACTGTGAGTCGAATGTGATAGATGACGCAATTTTCACGAAGTATATAAATATATATAGTTTTTTGGTAATGTGGTGGTAATGTAAGTGTGCTTTATTGATACCAACCTTGTTTTTTGTAGACGATATATAAAGTGTGTTGCAAAAAATTAGCAACTCATGTTTTTTTGCGATAATTTCGGCTTGGTTTATTTAAATGGCTTGAAAGTTTAAGCGCATGATGTACATGACGAAACATGAGTATAGTGTTGATTTCGTTGCAATCTCAAAATCGGTTCATACAAAAATTAAAAAAGTGTGAAAAAACAGTGTTGCAAAATATTAGCAACAATAACATGCTAACAACACAGCTCTTGTTTGTAATGGATAGTCGATACTACAGCTGATATTCGATCCCAGGGATCAAATGTCAGGAATATTGTCTAGCTAAATCAATCGTTATATAGCTGCAAAATATTCTACAGCTTAGTCGTTGTTCCGAACTAACGACGAATCTTATGTTTAAACCATGGGTCGTACAAAGGATCTTTCGGATAACGAAAAGAAGAATTGAGGCATATGCTGAGCTCGGTCATACAGTAACTTAGGACGGCATAAGAGCACCATCAGCAGGTTCTTACACCCTGGAGTGAACCAAAGGTGCAGATCTAACAGTGGGCGTAAGCCAGTTTTGACTATTCGAGATCGGCGAAGGATCATACAGTTGGCTACTCATGACCAAATGTCTTCTTCCAGGATCAGGACTACTTTGGGAGTGCCAGTGCACCGATCCACAGTGTACCGAGTGTTAAGTTCTGAAAAAAAAAAGGAAGCTTATGCCGCGACTGCAACCGAAGCACATTGTCGCACGGCGTGCATTTTCGCATAGATACCAAACTTGGGATAACGAGTGGAAAAACATCGTCTTCTCGGATGAAAAGAAATTTAATCTCGATGGCCCTGACGGCTGTCAGTACTATTGGCACGACTTACGGAAGGAACCTAAATGGTTCTCGAAACGTGTGGCCGGTGGTGGCTCTGTGAAATATTGGGGCGCGTTTGGATATAATGGGAAGTCTGATCTAGTCGAGATTGTGGGCCGAAACAATTCTGACATGTACCAGCGCATTGTCGATTCCCAAATAGAAGCCCACTTCAGAAGAATTGGGGGACCTGACGCAGTTTTTCAACAAGACAACGCCACGTTTCATACCTCTGCTAGCACTATAGCCTTTTTCAAGAACAAAGAGTGCCACTTTTTGACTGGCCGGCATTAAGTCCAGACCTGAATCCTATTGAAAATCTTTGGGGACATTTGGTAAAGCAGATTTACGCAAATGGTCGACAATATAATCATTTGTCGGACCTCAAAGAAGCTGTCCAGCAAGCATGGACTAATATTCCACTTTCGTACTTACAACAGCTCATTAACTCCATGAAAGACCGAGTTTACGATTTGATTCAGAAGAAAGGACGAAAAATCCGTTTCTAGAATAAAATATGTAGTTTCAAATGAGTCATACAGCCCTGCTAAGAATCGAATACGCTGTAAGGCGCTATTGTTGCTAATATTTTGCAACACTGTTTTTTCACACTTTTTTATTTTTTGTATGAACCGATGTTGAGATTGCAATTAAATCAACACTATACTCATGTTTCGTCATGTACATTATGCGCTTAAAATTTCAAGCCATTCAAATAAGCCAAGTCGAAATTATCACAAAAAAACATGAGTTGCTAATTTTTTGCAATACACTTTATATATATATATATATATATATATATATATATATATATATATATATAGTGATATTTTATTAATCATTTACAAAACGTTTGCACACTTGGCAGTGCTCGCCATTATATATATATATATATATATATATATATAGATATACCCCTACTCCACCCGTATTGAGCTCTTGCAGACGACAGCTTCAGTAGCGCCGCATTAACCAGCGCTCTTCAATAGGTGAATATAGTGCATCATGCCGCAGACGAGCAACCTGGATTGTGTGCTCAGAAGAGATCGATGCCAACGGCACGTATCGTCACGGACGCTGAGCGAACGCTGTCACAGACAAAGCGCACTGCAGTTCTTGCCCAGAGTGGGTTTCGTGTCAAAAAGCACGTAGGAAGTGACCGTCTACGACTCAAACCGGCCAAATGCTTGAGCCCTAATGCTTACTCCTAAGATCCCATGAAGGGCATTCAGCCCAAATAACCCTGGATACGTTTGAGACGACGGGATAGCCCCCACGTATCACCCGCGGACGCACGACCGGTTTCGTCTAAACCGGCAACGGTTTCTCTCTCTCTCTATATATATTTCTCTCTATCTCTCTCTCTCTCTATATATATATATATATATATATATCTTTCTCCCTGTCGCTTGCACTGCGTACCGCATTTATAATGGGCATCCATCCAGCACAGATCTTCATGGTGGCAGTCAACCTAATAAGTACTACGCTATGCAGCGGCAGAAGGTCCGCCTACGGCCGATGCTAGCTATGCTGGCAAATTACATTGAGACAAATTGGTCTCAAAATACGCAAAAGTAATACGGAAGCCGTGCACTGTAGGCTCTTGCAGAGAGCGACAGTCTCACTCAGTCACACTGAACGGGCGGGCGGGTGCTAACGTATTTAAATAGATTCTCAAGATTGGATGTCACACTAACCTCGTTAGTAATGATTTTTGCAGCAGCGCACCTCGAAAAGTACGTACAGTACCGCGTGCACAAGTGGCTAGGGTCGGCAGCATTTAGGCGCTTGCGAGAAATAACTGCTTTCTGTAGCAAGACAGCCATAGAGCTTGGTTCGGTATAAATAGCACCGATTGCTTCATACTGCATTCAGCTCTCGCGGACGAAGGTAGCCGGGCCACCGGGCCGACAAACCCGCATCTGCATATAATCGTCTAATTTGTTATCTAGATAATACCACTCCCGCTTCCCCCTCCTCCCACTCGTAGAGCAGATTAGGAAGCAGTGAGCACACCAACATAGACTCCTGTGTCGATCCAGTCTAACGAACAAATTGAGGAAAAAATAGTTGAGATGTTCCACCACACAGTTTCACACAAGAGCAGCAATAGGAGAACCCCGTGTGAGACGGGGTAGACAGGGCGATTAGACATATATTTTGCAGCACATGGTTTTTTCCACAAACTTCGCAGAACTAGAAGCTTCCACGAGCGAAGTGACACTTACGAGTACATTGTTAGTAGTACATCCAGGTCCATTTACAGACTCGTAAATGGCTTACCGCTTTTCTGCACAATCGGTCGTTCCGAGTTAACTGCGGGGAAGCTCTTAGTGAGCCACGAGTGGCTCCGTCCCTTAGGCGTCCCTTAGGTGAGCTGCGTCTCTCCTTTGCTGTACACAGTATTTGTTTTAGACATAAAATCCTAGATTCCGTAGAGTGTCAGAAACCTATTGTACGCTAACGGCCTAAAAATATACACTCCCTTGGACTCTTCCTCGGCGCATATTGCGCTACGGTCTGCTCTCGATTGCATCTGCCGCTGGGGCATTGACAATGGGATGGAGCTATTCGTTTCGAAATGCCTCGTATTGAAACATGACTTCTTCGATCTGGAACATCAGCTCAACGGGACAACATTGCCCACCTCTAATGTTGCACGAGATCTAGGTGTAATATTATCAACGGATCTAACATTTTTTGCACAGTTAAGAGAACTAGTCAAATCATCATCTATACTTGTGAACATGTTGATCCATTGCTTTATCGCCAAGAACCCAAATGTGTATATTCGTCTGTATAAAGCAATTGTGCTATCCAGACTCTTATGTTGTTCACTTGTCTGGAGCCCATGCTTGTGCAAGCACATAGGCATGATTGAAGGTGTTCAGAGAAGATTCCTAAAAAAGTTCTGTAGAAGATTTTATATCGAGCCGAATGCTGTAAACCTTCCGTCGCTCTTGATTTTACTGGAGAACAACGACGCACGAGCACTATCGCACCTTGCAAGTGCTGATTTTATCAACCGTTTCTTCGATGTGACAATGAAGAATCGCAGAAGTCAAATAATGTTTTTACCAAAATGTATGGCAACTTGAAACAATCAATAATATGTTCGCCTGGCGTGTACCCAGAGAATCGCATAACAAGACGGCTTCGTGGGCGTCATCGCCTGCCTAGCTTCTTTTCCACCCATTATTCGATAAATAAAGGCGCTGCTTATTATATTCTTGTAATAACGATATTGTGGAAAGCTCTATACAAACTATCATTAACGTTAGTGCCAGGCAATCATCTTAGCAGCAGGGCTGGCACATAATGTTTAAAATGATTGTATTATATTTTGTAATTAAAAAAAAAAAAAAAAAATATATATATATATATATATATATATATATATATATTAACACCCAGGTTTGGTAAAAATTATAAACATGTACATCAGACAGAACTAGTGCTTCCTTCACGTCATTGGGTCTTCTCTCATCTTGCTAGTTCAGCTATTGACTGAACTGCAGGACATGCTGCGGCGTGGTATCTATCGCACTGGGCAGAACACCTCGTGCACCTGCAACACTCCTGAGGAATGTGGCATTCTTCCGCGCTGCATAACACGTGATGAAACCCGTGGGCTGCAAACGTCATAGTTAAATGTCTGCTCTTGTATCCGGCTGCTCGCCAGGCCGTGCTTTTCATCGCTACCGTTTTATATATTTCTAAATCGACTTTCTTTCAGTTTTCCATCCACTTCAAGGTATAGGCGCTCTCGTCCTAGATAAACCCCGTCGTTGTAATTCCTAATAATAAGAATTCGCAATAATGAAGTTATTTTGTTAGCTTTCACACCGAATACCTCAAAATCATTACGGTACGGTCATTCAAAGTGCGTTCAAGAAAACGCACATTTCATGACGATTATTTTCGTACCAAACTTATGGCAACGCGAGCTATGGGTGCGAAGTACTTAAGATCTTTCGGCGGGATGTCCAGATCAAGTGCATGCATAATTGACTGAGTGACGACGTTCACTACCGCCGACTTGTCGCGCGATAGCCACAGCGTCGCCATATATATGCATACATATATGTACAGTCGTTCCACAACATTTCAATTTCCGGAAATAGAAATGATAGCTCACGCCGACGACTCAGCGGTCGTGGCACAGGCTAAAACGGTGGACGAGCTTGAGCTAAACACAAACATAGCTTTAAACTTAACAGCGGAATGGATGAAGGCCGCAGGGCTGGCACTCGCCCCAGAAAAAAAGAGTGAAATCATTCTCCTAACTGGCAAGAAAAGACTTCGGCCATTGCACCTACAGGTCACAGGACAAACAATTAAGTTTTTTGAAAAAAGCCCCCTTCTTTGGGATTAAGCTGGACTGTCATATTGATAGGTGACTTCAACCTTCCGAAAATTGACTGGCAATCTCATATTACTCTCAATGACTCTATGGAATCGAAATTTAGAGCCTGCTGTTTGGCAAATGGACTATCCCAGCTAATTCACTCACCGACTCATGTATCTGGATCCATACTTGACCTTCTTCTTACCACTGACTCAGATACAATTGATAATGTTGCCATTATCCCTCCTCCCATAAAATCTGATCATCGCGCCATACGTTTCAATATTGTACTTGCTGTCAGTGACATATTGCCGTCGAATGGTCGGCTCGATTACAAACGAATGGATGCCGCTATTATTGCGAATCATCTTGACGTTGTAAACTGGGCAAATTTTTTCATGGGTTGTCCAGATGTAAATGTAATGTACACCAAATTTGTTGACTATTGCTCTTATTTAATTAACTCGTTTACTCCGCTGGTTCACCAGTGTGATTCCACCAAGGATATGGAGACTTACAAAAATCGTCTTGCTCATAAACTAAAGTCTTGTAGTACCGCATCTCAGTCTCTTGAACGCAAGCTAATGAAAGTGACCAAGAGACTTCGTATTTTACATGAGTCTAGAATGAACATTAGGGACTCTCGCTCACTTTTTCGGTATGCCAATGAACGAATTAAAGGAACTGAATCTCTTCCCCCCATCATTCTTGGCCCTACGGTGGCTTATACTGATTCACATAAAGCTGAGACTCTCGCTGAACATTTTTCTACCCTGTTCTGTGCATCCGGTCCAGGTTTTTCAACGGCAAACAACCCATGCAACATTTCTCATCGCGATCCCTTGGTTACCTTCTCTGAGTTTGCAATCTATTCACTTCTTACTGGGCTTAAATTGAAGACTAGCCTTACACCTGAAAACATTCCTCCAATTTTTTACAAACGATTTGCGTTGTTTTTGGCGGAACCACTTAAACTCATATTTGAAAGATCTTATAGTGACGGCGCTGTGCCCGACCTTTTTAGACTCAGTCTTGTCACCCCTATCCACAAGAAAGGCTCGAAAATGAATGCTGAAAACTACCGACCAGTTTCGCAATGCTCAATACCATGCTGCATTTTTGAGAAAATTTTAGTTAACCACTTAAATCAGTTTTTAATCCTAAACCGCTTACTTGACCCTGCCCAACACGGCTTTACTACCCACCGTTCTACATGTACACAGCTTTTAGAAATGACCCAGGACTGGGCTATGTTTATAAATGATCGAAAACCGTTTCACTGTGTTTATTTTGACCAAAAGAGCGCATTTGACAGAGTAGATCACTCTCTTCTGCTTTGCAAATTGGAAGATCTAGGTATCCATGCATGTACAGTGCAATGGGTGAAGGCATTTTTAAGCAACCGTCATTTTCGAGTTAAGGTTGGTGACAAACTTAGTCGACCATATCCTGCAGTATCTGGTGTACCTCAAGGGGGATGTTTATCCCCCCTTCGATACACAATTTTTGTATTGGACATAAATAAGTACCTGCCACCGGCGGTCAAATATCTTGAATATGCTGATGACCTAAAACTTTATTATCCTATTTGCTCTAGTGACTCCCACGCTGTTCTGCAGACTGCCGTCGACGGCATTGCACGATGGTGTTTTGAAAACAACATGATTCTCTCACCCTCTAAATGCATTGTACTGAAAAATGGTTCACTTGACTTTGACTACAAAATTGACAACTGCATTTTACCGACCCTGTCTCATACCCGGGACTTAGGCATATATATTACGCCTGATCTTAACTTTAGCCTTCACATTACCAAGGTTGTGGAGACATCTCTGCGCACAATAAATACTATCTTTCGCTGTTTTATTTTAACGACTCCACATGTGTACATTCGCCTTTACCAATCTCTTGTTCTTCCTAAACTCACATATTGCTCCCCTGTCTGGGAGCCTTATCTGTCCAAATATAGGAAGTTGGTGAATGGCGTTCAAAACATGTTTCTAAGACGCCTGCGAATCAGGTGCCCACACAGCGTGTTAGATGACGTTGTTCCAAGTATCGACACACTTTTCATGCAGTGCAACTTATCTGTTTTACATCAATTACGAAAATGTGACTTGTTAGGACACTTTTTTGATGTACGCTCCAATAACCTAAGAAGTCAACGATCAATCACCTCAAAAGCCGTGGCCCGCGGAGAATTCGTGAACGGACTGTTTGCTTGGCGTATGGCCAAATGGGCCCATGATAATCCAAATAGTGCTCGCCTATTTGGTGATTAATTACGATTGTCTTACACAAGTATGTATATTGATACCAACCCTTTTATGTGAAATAAAAGTGATGTTATGTTATGTTATGTTATGTCCATGACCGGCTTCTGCCAGATCAGAAAGCTGCGAAAAAAGCAACTATGGCGGCAAACGCTATGGCCAGGATAATTCCTAACATACATGGACACGGGCTCGTACAAAAAACTACTGATGGCAGTAGCGGAATCAATCGCGCTCTTCGGGGCTGCCGTGTGGGCCAGAGCGACCCTTAAGTCAAAGAAAGCAATGCTGATTCTGCGCAAAGCGCAGCGGATCGCAGTCCTTAGGGTTATACAAGGGTGCAGAACAATCAGCACAAACGCAGCTCTGCTGCTTGCCGGAGAAGTTCCCTGGGACCTCAAAGCGTTCGAGAGACACCGTCTGTGGCATATAGGCGCACTGCCAGAGAGCGACAAAGAAAGAAAGAGAAATGCCACTATAGAAAACTGGCAAGGCCAGTGGAATCCCCCATCAGAAACATGCCTGCAGAGTGGGAATCACCCATCGCAAAGTTCTGGACTCTCCGCAAAATGGCATAAAAAATGCTTGTGATACATCCTGGCTTCGACCCACGCATGGAAAGTGGGAGCGGAAGTAGCACATGATGTGCTCAAAACAACACACATAACATGTAAGAAAAGGTAAACACTTTTTTAGGCCGACGCGGCTAAAGAAAACGCAACTTTGGGTTCAAACGGGTTCGCAAGGGCTGGAACAAAGTGCGCCTGACAGGTGAGGGAACCCGTAAGTGGCCGGGGCCAACTTATCCGATAGGCCACTAGCCAGTTCTCCAGATGACCCATACCACTGTTCTATGGAGATCTGGGCCATCCGAGAGTGAAGCTTAAGAGGGGAGGTGCGTTTAGTGGGTATGGGTGTTGGCGGAGTAACATTTATCCGCTAGGGTCGAGTCCCACACAGCTCGAGATATAAATAGATTTTTCCAACTCGTAGCGGTAGTGCATAACTGCATTTAACCCTCCTCCACACAAAAAAACAACCTTTCAATACTGAGCAAGATATCTAGATGAACTGTAACGATTGGATCACTCAATAAATGCTGCTTACGGTGTAAAGCAAGCATTGGCTAATAAAGGCTTTTTATGTGAGTATTGATTTGTGGGTACGTACATATATGCTAATTTATATTGGATCAGTCCGAAATTTCTGTCGGTGGTTAGTGAGTTCCACTCCGTTCAGCGGACCCCGGTGGGGGCAAGCGCCTGTTCCTGACAAGCACCTTCTGCCACTGTTACAGCTTAAAGTATGGCGAATCAGTGTCTACTAAACGCAGCTTGACGCGACCGAACTGTTGTTTAATGAGTCGAACAAATAATAATCGCATCTACGAAGATCCATTTGCGTGAAATTAAGATTTTTCACTGCCGGTGGCGTCTCGATTTGTGCTGCTACCTGCGGGCCTCAAATTGTGTGCGGTCGTAATAGATCACTTTTGATGTGGCATATAATCACATTATATATATATATATATATATATATATATATATATACGAGAGGTCAATCACGGACGGGTCGAATTTACACTGTGGATGAAATAATGCTGTTCTCGTAGATTCTAATGCACATTTGATACTAGACGAGATCATGAGTACACAATACACATTTGACAATAGAGAACGAGATCAGCACAAATAGTGAATGCGTCGCATGGCGTCCGTTCACTCGCTCAAATGTGGCCCACTCATCTAGGGTGCAACTGGACTGGTACATCTGATCAGGGGATCGTATGACTCGTTAACTTACATGAAAATGAATCTCTTTATTACCCCCTCAACCCTTTTCAACCCCATGCGTGCAAATAAACACGTTTTCTTTTTTATTTAATTTTGAAAAAATGAGTATATATTCGTGTTCGGAAAAGAAAATGCTTTATGAAGAAAAGACATCCAACTAAAAGGCATCAAGCGTGGGTACCAAAAGAAGAGTAACCATACTGACAACAATTTGCAAACATTTAGAAGCCGTAATGTCGCTTTTTTATCTTTAACGTTTAATACATTCGTTGGTTTCGAAGTGGTTTGTCATTACTCCTAAACAAACGCATTCAAGGACATGCGCATATCATGGGGATCAATTTGGCAGCGAATCTGTGGTGGTTCAGTTTGTGATATGACCACCAGAAGCCGTTCTCCTCCGCCCCTCGATATCGGATTCCCAAACAGCTCCATTCCAGTAGCAGAGAGAGGGCGTTGGCGGTCACCCGATACGTACCGTACTCAGGTCGCTCTCTATACTTTCAAATGAAGCATTTTTGTTCAAACGCGCCGGTGTGTCCAGTTTCTCTTATATATATCTATATTGCATTCGCACATTTTGCCAAGCTATGTCATACCGGCCAATCATATTGCTATTAAAGAAATGAGCAATTTCACTGTCACTCCTAAACAAGACATTTCCGTTTGCCCAAATGCAATGAATCTTTTTAGCGCGTTCTACAACCCCCTTACGTGTAGATAATTCATTCATTGGCATCTTGTTTATGTATGCATTTGTATATTAAGTTCAAGTTCGACCGTGGTCGACTGCATTTTGCAATGCTCAAGTTTTCAGGTAAATAAAAACCGTTGAAAAATGAATAAAGCACCCCTATAAAAAGACTCGACATAATTAAAAAAAATGCTTTAAATAAGCACTTTTCGCAATTTGAAATCACAATAGGTATTTTCACAGGCATGTTTAAACAGCGTTTTTTACAACGCCGAGCAATACGTGAGGCAATACGCTTTTACATGCATACGCTGTGATACACTTATAGAGTAACTTTATAATACACACCGATAACAGGTAAAACACAATGGATAAATATAACTATTCTATCTAGCGACCAAAAAGGTGCTTCGATGTGAGGCGTCTAATATTTTCTCGAGCCTCAGTCCACGATATCTCCCTGTTTACTCTCCGCATTTAAGATGACAGCGCCAATATGTCATCAGGCCACATTCGCTATTGATAATAATAGCATACATAGTAGAAAAAACATTATTTATTTAGGATTGTGATGGCAGAAGTCGTATAAATTGCAAACGAATGGTACCAAGCGTACATAGTTAGAACATAAACCTTAAATTATCTAGGGTGAGAAGACCGCAGTGCGGCATTACCGCGTCAGTGTACAACAGACTTCAATTTTCGTTAGCTCAAGGTGAGAACCACGCACATTTTTTTCGAGCCAATGGTGTCCAGGCAGGTCTTAGATTCACGAGCAAAGGCAGCTATTAGCTGACACAAATCCTATTCAGATAATTCTTACTAACTAACTTTAGCTAACAGACGCATGAGGATAGAGAACTGACAATTTTTTAACGCTCTGACAACCACATTTTGCACGTTCGTAATGGGCTGAGTGGCCTGTGGCACGATATCGTCTAAATGCATCTAGACGATATCGTGCCACAATGTCAGCCTCAGTCCACGATATCTCCCCGTTTAATCTCCGCATTTAAGATGACTGCGCCAATATGTCATCAGGCCACACTCGTTATTCATAATAATAATAGCATACGTCGTATAAAAAAAAACATTATTATATCAGTTAACTGATCATTGACTATTGGTCGTTCAGAGTTTATCACCAAAAAGGTTCTCAGTAATTGACGTCGTCGTTGCTACAAGCAAAATCTTAGAGAAATGAGAACGTTTTTAAGAGAGCTCCGAGATAGACATGGGCAAATGGAAAAGATGATCAAAAGAACCAATCAGGAATCCTAGAAACGACTGGCTCTTCTGAATCTGTCTGCGTGTCAAACATGAGTAAGTCTAAGCAGGTAGGCGTTATTTAAAAATTCGCTCAGGTAAAAGGCAAGCTCTTAAAATTAACGGCACTTTGCTGCGCTAATCCACCTGTATTAACGCGCAACTTTCCTAATGATAGGGTACCTCTTGTCTCGTCGTGGCTCGGCAATTAACGATTAACGTTCCACTTAACACTAGAGCGAACTGTATCTGGCGTCTGCATCTAGATTAAAATAAAAGGCCTATTTTTAGTCGAGATGTGCGAGCTCGTGTAGCTTAGCAACCGAAACATCGCAAAAACGAACTATATCACACGCGCTGCCTTTACTTGGGTAGAGAAAACGTTACCTGTATAGCTGTTGGTCTTTCGTTGCAGATCGTTTGAGTAATATTTCTGTGTACTTGCAGAACCGACCGTACGCATTCAATTTAGCACTCCGTTGGCTTAAGAAGTATAAATATATATATATATATATATATATATATATATATATATATATATATATATATATGTATATATATATATATATATATATATATATATATATATATATATACAGATAGTTCAACAAGTTCTTAAAATGAAAACCAAGATTTTTCCAAATCTCGTTTTTAATTTTTTCTTATATCGGTATACTCTCCGAGAAGCTCAATACACTTTTTCCACCGAGATTTTAGAGCATTTATACCTCTTGAGTAGAATTCCGCGTCTTTAGACTGAAAATAGGCATTGACAGCAGCCTTAACCTCTTCAACGAACGCTTTCCACCGAGACTATTCTTCTAATGTCCAAAGGGGAAATATTCAGAGGGGACCAGGTCTGGAGAATAGGAAGGTTGTTCAATAAGTTTGAATCTCAGTTGGACCAGTTTTGCCGATGTTTGCCGCGACTTGTGTGCAGAGGCATTGTCCTGGTGAAACAGGACAACCTTCTTCTGCAAAGCGGGCCGTTTCACGATGAGTTCTTGTTTCAGGCAGTCCAACAGTCTTGCATAATATTCTCCCGTGGTCGTTTTACCGCTCTGAAGGTAGTCGACCAGAATTATTCCACGTTGGTCCCAAAAAACCGTAGCCATCATCTTTCCGGCCGATGCTGTTGTCCGCACCCTCTTCGGAGATCCTTCGCCAGGTGCGCACCATTGGCGAGATGCTTCTTGGGTCTCGGGAGTGTAGTGATGGACCCAGCTTTCATCAACGGTCACGAATCTGCGCCAAAAATCCGACGGATTTTTAGACATCTTGGCAAAATTTCGCTGTGAAGCGGAAACACGCGCGTCTTTTTGGCCTTGGTTGAGCAAATGCGGCACCCATTTTGCTCTGAACTTTTTTATCTTCAAGTTCTCGTGCAGGATGAAATGCACACTACCCAAACTGATCCCCAAGGCCTCCGCTATCTCCCTAATGTTCACTCGCTTATCTGCGGCAACGATTTTCCGCACTTTTTCCACGTTTTCCTCATCAGTTGCCGTTTTTGGGCGTCCTGAACGTAGTTCATTCTCGGTGCTCCTGCGACCTCTTTTTAACTCATTAATCCAGTTGGAAACAGTGGCAAAGCATGGCGCAGAGTCACCGTACACCTCGTCTAATTCAGTTTTCTCTTGGGTCGCATTCCAGCCTTTAAAATAAAAATGCTTGATAACCACTCGAAACTCTTTTTTCTAAATTTTTCAAAATCACGCCGATACGTTGTACGGGAAAAGCGATCAAACGAAATTGCAACGCAAGGGCCAATCACCATAATATATTGAGTGCTAGCAGTCGAAAAGTTACCGTTTCCAATAGCTATAGCGCGCCAAAATTCGAATTCTGAAAAGCTCGTTTTAATAACCTGTTGAACTACCTGCATATACAGGGTCATTCATATCGTTATGTACTTATTTCGAGGTTTCGTAGAACCCGCCAAAATATAATTTTTCCCAATGGAAGGAGGGCGCGGAAACGTCTTGTTTAGGAGAGAGTGAAATTTAGAAAAGTAGTCATTCTGCTTTTTTCTCCTACATAGTTGTGCGAAATCCACTAGCTTGCGTAGCGAAAAGCGAATAGCCAGATTGAGGAATGTCATAACAAGCCGATATGTTGTTACGTCTTACGTTAAGGCGTTTTCCAGAAAAATCGTAATTTTTTTCATTAAGGTCAAACATGTATGTCCAAAAGACCAGTCTCACGCAATGGCAAACTTAATGCCCACAATTTTCGTACCAAAGAGATGGTGCTTCCTTCTCTCTCTCTCTCTCCTAAGCAAGACGTTTCCGCGTCCTCCTTCCATTGGGAAAAATATTTATTTGCCGAGTCCTACCAAACCTCGCAATAAATACATAACGATATGAATGACCCTGAATATGTATATATAGTGTTTTTTTTTCTAAATATTTTTTCAACTCCAATGTTAATTTACAGTGCATAACAGTTCGCAATGGACTACAATTCTGTATGCGATTTGGTATTATCAATTTGGTATATAGTTTAATAATGATAATAATATGTTTTTGAATCTTGAAAATATGTGTTAGATTTTAAGATTATGTTGTCTATATTTATGACGTATGGATCATGCCGGCTAAGCAATATGAGCAACACGAGTCTGTGAAGTAGACCCTTTATGCGTGTGTATTTGTAGAGAATCGCACACCGCTTTCTTTTCTAGAATTCTTTTCTAGGCTAGTGAAACAGTTCTAGTCTCCAGACTTACCGCCCAGTCTTAAACGGCATCCCTCCCGGAAAGGAGGGATGAAGCCAAGTGAAGTCAAGTGAAGTGCGGAGGCGCGGGGGACCGTGGATTTGGTCACCATTCGGTGCTTCCACCTACCGGTGGTGATAGCCGACCCGTTCACGCGTAGCGGCTTGATGCAGCGCAACCGAGAGAGATTCTCAAGTATTGTATTTCACCCGCGCTGCCGCCCGATTCAGTTCAACGGCTCAACGGTTCGAGTAGTTCGAGCGCGCGCCGACCTTTTGCTGCTTGCGACCTAAAACTGCGCTACTCTATTCAGACCGACGGCGTACTCGACGACGACGAGGCGGCCGTTTAGACGAGACTCGCTCATCCGTATCTCGCACACCGGGCCCTGCCTATGCTACCCTAACTTGGAGGCGGGAAGCGCAAGAGCTTGAGTCTGCCCCCCTTTCCCGCCCCCCTCCCGTAGCAACAACGACGCCGCCCGATCCAACGCCCGAGCCGGAGTTACGATGGCTAGTAAAGCGTGACCCATAAGTAGCTGAGTCACGCGGGCGCAGACAGCAAAGGCCGACGAACCCAAACTTTAGCTATTCAGTCTTCCGGCGCAGGCCAGAAGTCTAAATAGCCTAACCAGAAAGGGAATCCGTCAGCACTGTCAGAGCATGATGACGACAGCAGCGGAAACGACATAAACAACAACAACAACAATAATATTAAAAGCAAAAACGACATCAACACTAATAAAAGCAAAAACAACAATAATATTAAAAGCAAAAACGACATCAACACTAATAAAAGCAAAAACAAGAACAACAACAACAACGGCCTTGCAAGAAAGTCGATCGGTGGGTGTGCTTCTATTCCTTTCAAACGTGATGAGGAGATCACTTACCTTAAGCGCCAGCTATGCATTCATAGGCACATTTCAAAGATCAACAATGTAAGCCGTAATCCAGGGAGGTCCCTGGTTGAGGTATAGCGTAGAACACCAGATGTTTACCTGCTGTGTGAACGGTTCACCTATACGACTAGATATATAGGGAAAATGTTTCGTTAATCAGTATTTTATATTTTATTTTATTACATAAATACCATGCTGTGTTTTTTTCGATTTGAGTTCAAGTGTCTTTTCTGTGCATCCCACACATATATAATACAAAACGTACGGCAGCATCAAATTACAAGAGAGTGCCTGTGTTAGGATCATGAATTAGCCACTCAATTTAGAGGAGGTCAATTACTTCTAGAAGTAGAGAAAACATTCGATCGGCCTTCAGGCTTAGAGAGGTCCTAGAAATATAATTAGCATACGATGCTTGCGTATTGCTCTAAACTCAAGCCATTATGGTTGCCAAGGTGAGGCGACGTCTTTATACCTTAATAGATTGTACTTAAACGTCCTTATATCCACTTTCATTTTTAGGTAACAATTAAATATTGAAATGAGTTTTAACTAGGCATGATAATTTCAAAACAAAGCTAATGTCTATGCTATGGGAATAACGAGTCTAAATTTGGCATCGGCTCCTTTTGTCTGCACGAGCCTTTGGATTAAACAAAGTAAATCCTGAAATGAATTACTATTCGTTAGAGTCTTTAACGACAACAAAGCCACAAGAGACACCCACAGTGATGACTCAATCTCGACACAGCTGTTTGCATAGAGCCGCTGAGTAGCGTGCAGAATTATGCAGAAGTGATTTGCTGGCACTGAAACGTAAGGGGAGGTAATTTATCAAAACGAGTATTGTTAAAAATACATTGACACCTGGCAGTACCGTCTTGCGTGGTAGTAAAATAGAGCTCGATAAGCTCCGCACCAAAACAAGCGCTGCAGACTGGAAACTGTAGAACACGTGCTGACCAGAGTTTGCTAGGCAACCTCAAGGACGTTTCAACAGCTAAATACGTTCCGACCAACCACGACCTAACTCGTCCCGAAGTGCGACCACGCAGTATCACACCTTAGGTATTTACTTTAGAAGACCAGAGACGAGATTTTTCCGGATTTTGCCGCATATTACTTTTTAGGCTATTTGTTCTGCGATTTTGTTTCAGGGATTGGACTGCTTAACGCTGCACGCGGAATAAACATACATATTAAGAAGTTCTCTCGGACCTAAATCTAGCAGTTAATGCAGCCATCTAGGGCATCAACGCTCACATTGATAAGGCAACCATGAACGCAGAAAAAGTTGGAGGCAAACTAGCTACGATCTTATCAAGGACACGCGGAGCGGCACTTCTGGTATCAGTAGAGGAAAGTAGTAGTAGTCGTATCAGTAGAACGAATCGACCGTTCTATACGCCGCTTTTTTGTAAACGCCGACCGCTGGATAAGCTGAATGAAGACAAAAAAAGTTCTAAAGGCGCAAATAAAACTGGCAACATGAATAACTAGAGCATAACCGATAAATGCCGTTGTAAAAACGTTGGCACGCCTGATTTCGTGGCCGCGTGGGAATAGGAATAAGCACGGAGATTATAGAATCAGCTCTTACAAACTAGAGGAGCTTTGCGTTAGACGCTAAAAGGGTTGCCGGAGGAATGGAGCAAAACGTCCCAGCAGCCTGAACTCACTATACCGTTGCTGATAAAGCGGATAGTTTTAAAGAGAGTATGGAAACATAACCTGCTATCTGACGCAGATGCATGCTATCAGGAACTCCGTACAAAACAGGCTAGACATAGGACCCCAAGTGCGCCACAAAGTAAAGGAGGCCAGCAAGATGTTGTGCTTCACACAATCTTTTTCTGCCCAACACTTTAACACAGAGGAAGCTACTGTAATGGCGGCTTCGGTCACGAGCGGGTGGTCTATGTCTAATGCAAACGCAAATGGCTACACGGGCTTAGGCTAATTAAATTTGTATTGAGAACAAATACATAGATTTTCGTTTATTTATCATTAAAAGGTAGCCATCACAACAACTACAACCACGTACAAACACACCTTTATAGACATTAACAACATCAACAAAAACTTAACTTAATTACGAATATGTTTGAGAATCACGATTGGAGACCCCTTGGTGCGCGTGCGTTCTCCGATGTTTCACGTTGAGTAATTAACTCCACACGTTATCGGATCTATCACGAATATTACGGGTGTCGCTCCTGATTATTGATCACGGAGTAGTGGAATGCCTATTGCGGGGTGCCCAAGATGCCCAGTGAGGGCACGAAACAGCAGCGGATAGTATAGTAGTGGCTGCCACAATAAGATTCACGCCATTGACATATACACGTACAGGCGTCACCGAACTAACTCATTTAAAGTATCGTTTAGGTAGGCTCGCGTGCTAAATAATTTACCGGCGACTTCGGCAACCTTGAGCTCTCATGTGCGGACGGAAGTATCTATCAAGAATAGATGATAAACCATATACCGCTGAGACTCAGCGGCAGTGCTACCGCTAGGCCTGTTGAGAAGACTCGATATGTTCATTTTTTGTCTACTGAAAAATGAACAATAGCTGTCAGCAATCTATAGATAGCTGATCAATTAGAATGTACTAATCTAGTGCCTTTAATCTAGTCGCGTGCTAGCCTGTAGGTGCGGTGAAGCAGATCGGCATACTATACTATACTTACACTAACTCCTACCTGGGTATACTAAAGGCTGCCTAATAATCTAAGAAAAGTTTCGCTCGGCAGCTGCCTGAGCGTTAAACATTTAGTCCATAACTAGATGATCAGTCTCTTTGTCGCGGTATGCAACACGTTTGTTGCATTTAACCTATTACAAGAAATACCAATTGACGAAGGAAGCCGGCAGTTCTTACACTAAGAGTCGCGGGTTCGAACTCTACATTATTTAAAGAGCTTTTATTAAATCATTGAGATTGCTTCGCTGAAGATTGTTGCTGGGTCGATATAAGAAGTTCTGAATGTGAAGAGCGGTACAACAGGGTTCTGCATTAGTTCGGGTGGGTTGCTTGCGACCTGTAAACAACTCCCCCCCTCTGTGATTCGGCTAAAACCCTCCGGATTTTCTATATATTAAACTAAACTGATAATAATGTTTTATTTTTGCGATCTAATAAACGGAAACCTTATTATCTGTCTTTTTCGCGCAATTCAATGCTCCGACTGGCAAAGGTACATCTTGTCCCGCATTTTAATTTTTAGCGACGATATTACTTCTGACTGGATTCTTTGATCCAGTCAGAACAACTTATAATCCAACCTATGATCAACCTATACGTCGCCTATGCTCTGGCAGTACATAAATATATTGATCATTTTTTCATAGCTATATACTTAGACTTAGTAAGAATCGCATGAGTCTAAAGTTTGAATCACTCCGTACTATATTTTCGCAACCAGTAAGGCAATCTCTATCGTACCGTCTCGCCAGCAAAGCTTTAACGGGTTCGTAGGGGTACAGAAATCATGGCAAAGCCGTCCCAGAATAGCGTATAGCGGAACACGGTTGGTCATACGTGAAAATCGAGATTGAACTGAATAAAAACTATGGGCACATGGAACACACCTTGTGTATGACATTAAATAAGGCAAACACTGCTAATTCGAATTTCCGTGAAACGGAATGTATATTTCTTACTAGTGACTGGGAAAATGATGTGCGCGGGTCAAACCAAAAACAAATTCAAATGCACGTACGGCAAAAGGAAACTCAATTATGCCGTCAAACTCGGCAGACGACTGGCCAGACGAAGGACTTCTGCGTTTTGCAATCTAGCTTGTTATTATTCTTTGTATGTATAGTTTCAAAAACTAAAAACAAATTTCCGTTGGCGTAATGCTGTTACGAGTTGCAAGCAAAAACGAATGTAACCGCGTCAGTGGTAAAGAGGATTTGTGCAGGCTAATACGAAAAATAATTAGAAGGACAACAGTATAAACCTGCGCAACACATACGTTTTCCAAGCAATTATTATTTTGATTTGCAGATTTGTGTTAATGTTAAAAAAAACGTATATTAAATTATGTATATGCAAAGAAAGCAATAAACAGTACATATGATAATATGTATATATGTGTTAGTGCGTCTACGCTGCTAACCACTATTAATTTTGCCTGCCAGAAATGCATTTTCCATCGAAACAAGCATATATAGATATATATCATCTGTTGCTAAATGAACGTGTGTTAACCCCTCGCGTTCTCCTCTCTTCTTATATGATATACATGTATTTGTGTAAATATGGCGCTGTATATGTTCGCGGGTTTGTATATGATAGTCACAACTGCTCAGAACATCTGTTCTGAGTTCTCAATTCTCCGTCGATTTGAGGTGATTTTCACCACAGCCTTGTCAATCCATCTTAGCAAGCATATTTCTGGTACAACATACAAAAACACTGCCATAACCAAACTACTAAACAGTATTATAGCAGGAAACGTGTATAGATAAATAAGCAGTGTAGACTGACTTCTAAGAATCCTAGAATCTAACGTGGCTCATTCAATAGCATCCGGAGAGAGAAGCGCGTCTTCTAAAGCTATATGCCAGCGAGGCTAGCGCGGCAAACATTGTTTCCCCGGTAGACTCTTCAAGAATCTTTCCACACTTTTTACTAGACGAAACCATAGCCGATATTTCTGCATTACTGAGCGCATTAAAAATACTTCCAACACAAAGATGTCCCGTAAGCTAGACTTTGCCTAAAAGCAGCGCGGGTGTTGGTGGGTTAGTGTCAAGAGCGCAAAAGGTGCGTAACGCATTCCATCTAAAAATGAAACTATAGCGCAGATAGTCTTGACCATAGGACGCTTTTGTGCATAGTGAAGTAATGCTTAGGCATCTGTCCGTCATCTTTTATCTACGTGCCTCACAAATTAACGCTATCTCATTACAAATCTAACTTGTTTGCATATATACATGGGGAAGCACTTATAAGAGGACGAACCATTATAGTGGGCGCCTTATAACATGTGTTGTACAAAATAACGCCTAACGATTATTTAATCGTTACTCCCGCGGTGGTTCTTAGTAAGACTTTTAACAGATCGGCCCAATTATTCGCTAAATAGCGATAACATAAAGAAGCGAGAATCAATAGCCTAATGCAAAAGTTAAAGACATGCGCTTTAACAGGTAACACACCTGTTTTATTTTGTTAAGGTGGTATGACCGCTTACTACGGAATATTACAGCAGCACTGCGGCATAGTGCGGCCAAAAAGCTATGAACCGTAACAGAGAAATTGGCAAAATAAATCGGTGCGCAAGCAGTACTTGCTTGACTCTCGTTGTGTTCCCCTTTTAGTATACATCTTTATAGGGGAGAGTGGCGACCTTTACAAAACTAATTTTATTGCAACGTCTCAATTGTGCTACCACGGATGGCCTAGGTTTCCTCATGCAGAACTAGAACTAGCGAGGTAAGCCAGACCCCGCTTCCAGAAGCGAACGGAGACCTGTCGATCCGTATTAAAACGCAATTGGCATGTTACGAGACGACGCGTCCACACGGGCGTGCATTCCCTGGAACCTCGGCGGCCCAGTCCTGGATCGCTCACATGGTTTTGCGTTCGGGGAGGTTGTAGGCGGCTGCATAATCTCTTGTGTGCTTCGGAAGCAGGCTGCAGAAAGCCATCAACGACATTTTGGCCCTTGTCAGAATTACCATATTTATTATTATTATTATTATTATTATTATTCCTCGGTTCAAGCAAGTGCTACTTAGCTGCTCATCATATGGCGCCGATTATAGAAGCAGCATTGCCTCTACACACCCGGAGAGACAGAAGCTGTCTCAGATATTCTCCCTCGCGCTGGTCCCCTGTCGTTGCTTCTGTTTTCCTTGCCAGATCCCGAATACTATGCTTATTATTTATATTATTACTATTAGATCCCCGCCTCCACCACCTTCTTTGTGTACAACGTCCTTATCAAGAGTGCTGTTGCTCTACACACAACGACCCACACTCGCGCTCGAGGGCATGTAACTCAGGCTGCCGGTATTCGTAGGCTGATCGCTGGCGGCATGACCATGGCCAATTACGCGCAGATACGCCGGCATTGAAAGATGCCTCCGAGCCAGAATGTTGAGGGTCTCGCATCCTTGGAATTTTAGCCGATGTTGCTGATTATGGAACAGTATGTCAGAGCAAACCACTGTTAGTCACTAGTTTTGTTAGCCCATCGGCTTATTCATCGGTGGTGCTAATATTTATACGATAATTAAGGTAACTGCATATCAATGTGGGAAACTGCGGGTTAAAGTCGCACCGTCGGAATGAGCTAACTCCGTTTCGTTAGACTAAGGTGACAGGTAATACGACAAGATTGAATTTATCTAAGGTGAACATTAAATTAGCTCTCACCTTGGCGTACACTTTGCATGCGGCACAACTCTTCCCGTAAGCAAATTGATACTCTATCTACTGGCCTATTATGTCTTCTATCCGAAAGGCCTGTCATTTGATGAAACTCTTGTATCTAGTCGAAATGCAGTTCTCTCTGAGGATAGGCCTTTGTTAAAAGCTTAATGTACACGCCTTTAAACAAGCGTTCCGTGCCAGCCCAACTGGCCCAAATAAGCCGTTCGAATCCACACAGCTAAACCTTGCAAACGCTGTTGGTATCATGCAGTTACCCTAGCGATCCAAGGCGTCATTGTGGGACCTGCCAAAACATGCTTACTGGCATACCTTTTGCTAGCTCTAGACCGAGCCGTCAGAGCTACCAGCCATCGCGAAAAACTTGCGCCAGTCGACCAGAAGGAGCGCCGTTTGAAAATTTGCCATGACAATTGTCTTGGATAGCAACACAGAGCATGCATCCTACCCTAGGAACCTTCAGATTCTAAATGGCATGCACTCGAATTTTCCTTGCCGCTAGCGATTTACACAACTGCATTGCCGACATTAATCGGCTGAAGCCCTCCACATGGAGGGCTTTCATGGGTAGCGCATGGTTTTTACATCGCGTAAGCTCACCCAGATCTACATCAGCACTTCGCTTTTCGAGCCCCTGACGCCTCTATCCGCCAATGCGCTGTCTCGTATCACGTCTTTTGACTGTTGCCTGCTGAGCAGACAGTTTTCCTTAGCTTTCCGCCTCTACCATCAATATCCGGGCTGTCCGCAAATTTTTACTTTTTGTGATGGCGCGATGTCTCTTGTATTAAGCCATTACCATTATCACACTCGATCGCCACTTGCAACTCCGCTGTCAGATGACGATTTTCTCGCAGCTACCCGACGCTATTGTTTCCTGCCTCCTGTTGACCTTAGTCTCATGGTGGTCTTCACTAACAGAAGCCGTAACCTCAGCATTACGGCTCGTGCGAACTTCGACTGCTGCTCGTCGGGGCCAGCCGATCGGCCCGGAATGACCCCGATACCAGCTCTACCCCTACACGAATCGTTCTAACTGCAGAATGGCTACCAACGTAAAATAGGCACTATACGCTGCACAACCGAGCAACTAGGGGTTCTCCCCTCTACCGGGAAACAGCAGAGCACCGAGAGGGCATTTCAACTCCTCCATCAGGATTTGCTTGCGGGCAGTGCCGATTGTACAAGACAAGCACTGGATCCACTCACGTGACCTCTTGTTATGTAGATGCGCACGAATCACACCAAGCTACAGGGCGCTCCATCTTGGATTCTCTAAAAAATCATAGTTAACAAGATTTTCAATAATTGTGATTAAGGTTAAATTAGAAAAATCTATACAGATGTTAGTAGTGTCGATAGGTATTGCATCTGTACGTTGTACGTAATACGCCTCCTGTGACTATTCGTTACTGGTGGCGCAATGTCAGAAACAAAGTTGCGACGAAGCTAAATCATTGCTAACTCTCATCTTAATGAGATATTTTGATCACTTAAGATTGACTCCGCTTTGGAACCAAAAGCTTAGTTACTTTTTGACAAGGCGGATAAATGGTGAATGAAAAGCTGCAAACTTAGAGTGTTTTCACTGCACAAGTCCCAGAAAGATTCCTGACGCTATTATAGCTTGTCGAAAGGCTTCCATCATCATCGGGGACGACACAATTAAATAGCGGACCAGCCGAAAATAGTTAATCAAGTTTCGTGGTGGAGATGTTTAACCTGGACGATGATTTGAAGTCCGGGCGATTTCGATAGGCAGACATGCTAGTCCGAGAGTCCAGGCAGTTCTCAGAATAAATCGAAATAAAACGTCCACTTAAGTAGGAGTATGTCATACTGCTGGTGATACCGTTCACTCTGAACTTCTGAGAACCGAACGATTAAAACGACTATTTAATGACAATAGCTCTAGCGAGTTCAAGAAACATTGACCCACACGTATCCTCAACTCGTAGAGAAGAAAGAGCTCATCAATCACCAAAATAACCCGCAACTTATGTGAGTCACACCAGGTTTAGGATGACGCAGTAACCTTTATAAAGCATTGACGTAGTTTTAATGGGTCACAACTCAGTCGTTCCACGGCACTTGTTATTTCGCAAGTTTCCCTGAATTGCAAGTTTTTCCTCCGGAGAGAAGATGCTACTGTGCTTATTGTGGCAACTAACAACGCAAATGTAATAATTAACTATAGATTTTTATCTGGGAGGTCACTGGATTGTATAAAGCACATGCGTCACTAGTGTGGGACTCCCATACTAGTGACGCATGTGCATTATGCATGGTATTACTTCAAAGCCGTGGGAGAGGCGTCTCGGCCGTTCTCCTTTACTCAGCGCTATCCCTCTCTATCATCCACCATGTTTACCTGCGGTTGGATAGCGGGTTACTGCCATTTTGTAAACCGTCCTGTGAGGGTTCGTCGAGACCATGAGGGCCCGGCTGCTCCTTCCCTCTCTCGGCTCCTTGTTTCGACCACTTCCCCGAGAGACCCGGTCAAGCATTTCCCGACTGGCCGTTATCTTGGCTGTCTTAAGTGCCAAGACGGCGTCGAACAGGTTTGTCGCTTCCTTTCATGCTTCCGCCTAAGTCATCATATGGGCGACCACCTCCCTGATGGGCCGCCCTCTCACAACGGTAATGAACTATAGCTGTTATTGGCCAACAATCTGCACTCACTCAAGATAAAAATTAATGAATTAACAAAAACCGTCGTTAAATCTATGTTCATCGGCAACAACAGCACCACTCCAGCTGTCTACCGGACTAGCGACAGCCAACCAGCAACGCAACAACAACAATAATCACAACGACAATAAGTAATTTAAATGTATAGAAGCAAAATTTAAGAAAATTATTAAACAGCGGGACTCCTTGCCGTCTGCGTATTCAAGATTAGCCAACACAACAGTGAAGCGGCGCCGGTACGTTCACACCAGGCAGAGGACGCACGCTGAGCTAGCAGTTGAAAAAGAAAGACGCGTGACAAATTGTGAACAACGTGCAACAGCTGGCACGAATAAAGTGACGAATTTAAAAGCTGTAAACGTTCAAGACGTGTCAGAAAGATCTTGCGTCAAAGTGTTTTTGCAAGTCGTCTTAATTTGTCACACACGCATGTGAGGATATACAATAATAGGTAACGCGGATTGTACGTAACGGTGTAGGTATTAAAGTGACAAACGTTTTAGGAATGAACCAGGGGTATTAAAAAAGTTTCTATTTAAATATAACAGCCGTTCCATGAACCACTGGACCCTGTAATGTCGTTGAAAGGGACACACGTTGCTCTTTTCGCGGACAACTAAGATCACTTTGAATATACGGCGCAAATACACATGCAGAATCAATACATGTATGTTGTAGAAGTTTGAATCACTGAAATCATTATATGTGTAAGGCGAAAATGACTCTCTCGATACAGACATTATGTTTTACACCAAAAATTTTTGACAATCATAACAAATATAACTCAGTTTACACAACACAAAATACATCATGGACTTGCAATGAAACGGCTAACTCAAATGGGATGTGGATATCGCCGTCAAAACGGCAGAATGCTCACATTTACTCTACTAAATGTTCTGCAAAACAAATAGAATTAAAAGAAGATTACCTGGTATGCAGACAATCATCTAATATATAATATATAAAAGAAGTAATCTACAAAGTGCAGCTTTTACATCAGGAATATATAAGCTTGGATTGCAAATTGAAAATAACGAAAACAAAGTTACGCACGCCAGCTGGAATGGAAGAGGTGCGATGTCCGATGTCGTACTAACCCCAGCACAATAGCCATAATCAATAATCAGTGAGACGCATTCAACCTCCTCAGCTTATCGAAAAAGCTATAAAATCACATTCAATTTGCGCGGAACCAACAAGCCCAATGCATCACCAATTCACACCCTCAGCCGCTCAATGAACCCCCATATAGTACAACAGGCCAGAAGACAAGATTAGTTCACTGAAAGAGCTATACCGGTGGGCAATTTTGATTTCATGCACATAGAAACCGCTGCCCAAACCCACTGCGCACAATCAATGGTTTGATGAAAAATGCAACGTTATAAAATACATAATATCACACGGATTTTAGCTCGGAGCGACAACAACTCGCTTATATGAAACGGAATTTTATAGACATTAAACAAGAGTAAAACAATCTTATGATATGATTCAGCGGGTGACACGCGTACAACAAAGTTTCATAAAACTATGCATACTCTTCCCACAACAGCCAACTCCACGAAATCCATTAAGCAATGACAGTGGATGTATACTTTATTATACGCGCCTGTACGATTGTGAGCCTTCGAACGAGAATACCAATAATTACCAGGCATTTATAGAGGAAGAAGTCGCCAAAATAATCAAATCCAACAAAAATGGTAAATATGCGGGCGCCGACCAAATTGTATATGAACATAATAATGGCGGCATATTAAGGGGATGAGCCAATTGAACATAATGTAAAATAATGTACCGCTTTGGGGCAGCGCAAAGATATAGACCTGTCGGAGGCCCTAGCTTTAGGACCAAATGTAAGAGAAAACCAGATTGACGTTACAAGGAAAAGATTGTCCCAATGAAAGGCAAACACACAGGTTGGTCTTGAACGACGCACTTATGATATGGATGCTTAAATATATATGCTGCCGCTAATGTTAAAGGATGACGTGCGTATTTACGTATACAGGCGAATAGTAATTCAATAAATGATTAAAACACATAGAAAGTATGTGTTATTAAAGAAATACCAGAAATTAACTATTTCAACCACATTAGCATGACATATGCCGCTTTATCAAATTAGAACTGCATTGGACTACGTTAGAAAAAGACAAACTCATTGAAGTATATAGAGCGGACTATGTATAATTTAATACGCCGGCATGCTGCAGGTGAATTTAATGTCTATCAAGAACGGGGCTCATTGTGTCAACAAGGCGGTGGCTCAGAGAGCTGGAATCGTTTCGTCGTGACTCTGCAAATCTCAATTGAATATATAATACAATTTCTACTTTTTTACCTTTAATACAGCATGAAGAGATTCTTCTTCATGCTGTAGTAGCTGGCTTGGCGGACGCCCTCTATAACGTAAAAGTGACACGTTCGCATTTTATGCGAAACGACATAGTGATTATCACAATGACGCGAAACCATATGCAGTTGGAAAGTATCTATGCTGGAAGCCTCAGATTTGTGCCAACAAAAACAACTGACAATCAACACCGCCAATACAAAAGTGCTACAATCGACTCGAGGCGGATCTAAGACCGCAGACGATCAACAGACGATCGGTGCCTCATGATTGAGGGAGTAAAGCTAACCGCTTTTGCTGTCTAGTAACAATAGTGACGGCCCGGCTGTAATTCAACAGACACATATGGATGAAATGCCACCACGGCCATGATTCAAGGGCCATTGGGAGACGTTACCGATATAGACTACAAAACGCGCTAAACTGATTAGGAATAAACATGTACCTATAGTAAGATATTGTTGTCACGCTATTGTCCCGTATGTTATAAGATCACACCTTAAAATAGATAAGATTAAATCTCACTTTGTAAACCACAGGGGCGACGCTTGCGCTGAAATTACGCCACAAAAATGCACACTAGTATAAGAAGTAGAACTGGACAAGATTGATAGAACACGATAAAAGCCTACAGATTATTTACAGAAAATTGCAGCATTTGCATTGGGCCTCTATGTCAAAGGGCCTGCTGTGATTAATGGAAATTGCCATCACAGAAAAACAGATCTATAATACACCGAATAACATGACATGGTTGTCGTCACCTCATATATGCTTAAAAGGAAATTGCTATGATATCAACGGGTGCATATTTATATATTGTGCAGAGTGCCATATTGGACGCTACCACACACTCAGCTGGTAGTCATTTATCTAAACATCTTTACTACAGTCAAGTGTTATCGTTATTATTAGCCTATAAAATGACATATGAATGATTTTTTTCTTTTGAAAACCTACAGAAATGTTGCATCTTTAATTAAAGCTGACACCAGTTATGATATGTGTATATATTCATTTGTATATAAATAAACATGTATATAAATTTTGTATATATATAAAAAATATACATGTATATAAATGTATATAAAGCGCGTATATATTCAAATTCATGCAAATTCATGTTTTCTCTTTGGGCAAAAATGACAAGAACTTTTGCATTAACCAATATATATATAAAACTCGGCTCTAGGGTTGTGCCATTTTACTGTACACGAACTAAACTTTCGTAGGCGAAAGACAGACAGCAGCAGCGGCAAAGCGAAAAATGAACGTACTCTTGTCGCTGCATTGCGTAGCAGTAACTTCTCACATCACACCATACGAGTACACCTGCAACTGCCACACGCAGCTGTTTCGATGCACAAAACTTCCCATCAAGGGTTGGTTCGTGTGAAAGCCGCACGCAGTCCAGAACGCTGCGTTGCTCTCTCTCCACGTTGCATATCCATTTCGCGTGGGTACGCATGTGCGCACATGTTTCTCGAGATCCGCCATTCCCGTTATCTATCTAGGTGAATCCATTATAGACTAGTTGTACTAGAGGGCCTGATGTTTACGAGTGTGGGCCGGTGTGCAGGCGCTATATCCCGCCGATAGATCGGGAAAACGTTTATGTCTGTCGGTCAATATGTTTTTCCTATTGATGCATGCCCGCGAATGGTCCTTGCCTGCCTGTCTGTCTAGGCGTTTCTGGGAATGAGCTCGTCTCTCGATTAGCGGCGTCTCGGCGAACACGTAGTTGGCCAGTTGAGCGAGTCTAGGGATATCACGTGAATAATAGAATAGAGCATAATAGAACCCGCTTTTAACTTTCAAACAACAACAAGAAGGGTGCGAGAAGACCGAGATGCAGGGAAGCCTGCCAAAGCCGCCTTGTTTTGCGATTCTCTGGCTAAAAAATGCCTGGCAAACATTTTACAGATGATTTCCATTTTTTCGATGCAATATAATTTTACTTGTCTCGTAAAGCAGATGACAGTTATGGTTTTGTCGGCGTAACATCGGCTCAATATTACACATTCTACAGAGCCTTTCTAGGAATCTTCTCTGAACGCTCGCAATATATCATACCTATGTGTTTGCACAAAGGTGGGCCGGAAGTGCACACAAATAATACATATTTAGACGGGTGAGCTGTATAAATGTATAGATAAAACTATTGATTCATATAGAAAAATATACAATTTTTCATTATTTATAATAACACAACAAAACAACGTATTTGCGAGATCAAATGTAGATTTGACCAGGTTTCTGATATGTGCAGAGAATGTAGGATCCGTTGACCTTAAAATGTGCGGTAGGCAGTGTTGACCTGTTGAGCTGATAGTTCATGATTCAGGACGAGACATTTTGGTCACTCACAACAAGCATTTGACACTCGAGGAATAAGAGAATTTAAATCTAAAAACAAATACTGTATACAGCAGTGGAAAGATACAGCCACACCAAGGTGCCGATCGCGGCTCACTAAGATCTCTTTATTTGCACAAAGGGATTGTTTTGTACCGAAAACGGTAGTTGAACTGAGTAAATGAAAAATGTTTTGATGTTGAAAACCTTTTTCCTGTATCCACCTTGATGTATGCCAAACAACATATTGTTTATTGTTCAGTGCGTGTAACTGCCTTTTTGTAGACGGAGCACCGACTCTTTACAAAGTTTGGTCTAACGTCTAAGAAGTTGTGTGCTGGAGTCGCTTATTGCAACTGAAATAACAACCGCACGCTCTGACTTGATAGTAGTATTGCAATTTTCGGCAGATTAATGTATTTGCGGTTCAAATAATCTTTTTTATCGAATCCTACTCATAAAATGCCACTGTACGATTTCAGGTAAATATCTATATTTCCTCAAATACAGTCTAATTTTATCATAGACTGAAAGACGGTACGGTAGTTTAAAAACTTCAATATATTTATATAGACGGATATACATACCGGGATTTTTCACTATATTATATCTAACGACTGTGTTCATTAGAACTAAAGAAGATTTTGTCTAATTGTGCTACATTAATTGAGCTCTACACATTTGAACACCATTGTCGCAAGTTCTCGGTAGTGCCACACTATCAACTACACTGTCATAATCTAATTGTCCATGCTACGCATTTATGCGTAGATAGTATCATTCCGTTTTACGCACACCAGCGCTTAACACAATCTACACCTTGTTGAAATATTTTGTGGTCATTTTGGTTTTTTGCAGTACAATCTGAGATAGTCTACGTGTTCAAGGTATTTCATATCAGACAGATTATATGGACGCTCAGTCGCCTTGTGTAGACCCGAGGGGACGCAATCGTGTTAAACGCAATCGAGTAGCTGGTTTTGTACCAGAAAATTCCGTATTCCTTATGATAGTCCTTATGATGTCAGGATTACTACTAAGTACAATGTCAGTCGAGCCCGGTGGCGTGGCGCACTCGCCTGCGTCTCGCGACCGTAGGAGACACATAGGTGCGCGGGCTCGAGCGCCACCGTTGCACCGATGTGTATGAAGCAATGCGAAAAGCAGTCCCGTGGACATTAAATCTTGGCTGAGGGTCAGCCCGAAAAGTTGATTTAAGTACAAGGTCAGGTATTGATCTAGTATTATGTCGGCATCGTAACAAGTTGAACAAGACTATTATAAAAAAACAACTATTCACAAAAAGGGATTCTTTGGTATCCGAATAAGACGGGCCAGTAGTATTTGGCCAACCGAAGCTATCCAGGTAACGTTGGGCAGATTGTAGTCATCGACAATCTGTATCACCGGGGAGTTAGTAGTGCAGCAATAGTTAACTGCTGTACACATATCGCGAATACGGTCAGTACAAGCCTTTTCACTGTCTTCGTTCACGAATGGGCAAAACGACGAATAAGAGTCATGTTCAATGCGTAATCGACAGACCGTTACAGTGGGCCACATACCTTTGGTTTGACTGTATTGTTGAGGTCTGAGGCATCGTAATTGGGCGCTGTACGAGAGATGAAAACGCGCTTCTTGATCACACGCGCAATCAAGAGAACAGGGTAGAAGTGCGACGCAGCTGATCCGATGAGGACACGGCTTGCTCAAAAACTACAAAACACATACATTCGTGACTGACACCGGTGAGCACTGAACGCTTTAACTTTCCCGCAGTTTAGTCGGAACGACTGATTGAGCAGGTAAGCGGCAAGCTATTTACGAGTTTTGGGATGGACTTGGAGTGTCTTTATCTTGCTAACATCAAGTCTGATCGACCGCTTCAAAGAAACTTGTCTGGTCAAAATATATACACTAAAATCCTTTGTTGGCGATGTTTAAAAATTGTGTGCACGTGTCGAATCATCATCACCACCATCGTCATATACTTGGCTATGTGCCTGACTAGTATAATTTCAAAAATGATGCAGGCAGTGGAACACTGAGATATTGAGCGATAGTTGTTAACGCGCTTTTTGAGCCCCCTTTTTACGTATCGGTGTTTCAATACTCGGTTTCAAAGACCTGGAACTAAGACATCTTTTTATAACTGCTCAAAATTTAGCTTTAAAGGATCCGCAAAAAGTAATTTTTTTATGTACGGAAGATGCCGTCAGGAGTATGGCTGCATTTGAGTTTCGATAGAGGAGTCGCATTAGATCCTAGGATCACAAGCTGTATACATGGATGAGAAATGAAACGCTAGTAGGTTACACTACATAGTACACTTAACTCAACCTTCTCTTCATCTGTCGACGCCGAGTGCGAGACTAATTCCAGGGTTCGTGACGACTCATTACTGGTGAGGCGTGAGCTGGCGCAGCGGAAAACGGACCGGCTGATCTTGAGAGGCGTTTACTTCATCAACACTTCATTATGATTACACGGTTTAACATTTTTTAAAGTTAATTTCTCTCGAATAATTATTGGATATCGCAATACGATGTTTATTGCGCTCAGTCAAATCATGCTTAGAAATCGGTACAAACCGCGCACGTTCGTTTATGGTTCGTTGTGGCTTGCCTAGATGTCTCAAAAACAAATGTTGCTTCGCTAGAAATCTCAGGCTTTTCACATCAGACACATATTTACACGTACTGTTAACAATACGTTTAGCTAATAATCAATGGTTATTACCGTATCCGTTCTTTGCCATAATGCCTATTCTAGATGAGATTAGAATTGAGTATTAGGCATGCGCCTCGATTGCGCGCAGTTGGCTGACCACGGGCGTTTGCTTTGTTTAGTATTGAAATGCTTCGTTGTTAACAATAACATTTGATTGTTTCAAATTGGGCCATTCAAAGAAGCGCTTGCCACATCGATGTTTGGTATAGACATTCGGCCTTTGATACGTGTTTTTCACGCGAAGAACACCGTTTTCGGCCGACCAGACCGGCCAAATAGCGATTACCTAGGAGACCGAGAATCAATAGGCTACAGAACAGATCGCAAGAATACGCCTAAACAGATTCCAGACGTGCGTCAATGCGCTCAATCGCATATCTGCGGGGACTTGCGTATCTCTCGTCGCTTTCCAGTTCACTACCATTTTGTTGTTACGCTGACACGACCACGGGCTGCGTACCTAGGCCAACGAACCGCGGTTTGATGATGATTCTCCCGGCTTTCGGGAGCGTTATGTGCTTACACGTGTACACAAACTAGTCCACAAAATCGTTGTCACCGTTTTCTACAATAGAATGGCGCAGATGAGGACTCAGTACAATGCAGATAGCTAAATGTTGGACCAATTGTACAACATACAAGCACCTAGGTTACACATCTTTACGACTAGGTCAAACGTCCCCAATTCCTAGTTCTAGTACGGCTTGGCTTACCGCGTGCTCTGTGCGCTGCGAGACTGCCTGGCAGCCAAAAAACCACTGCGAAAGATTAATTGCGCACGCAGACTAGAACTGGTCATCGTAGTAGCGGTAAGTCGTACTAAGTATGTGTCGATGCAATGTATGTAAGTGCAATACAAATCCATTTGTATAAGAGTCTTCTGCCTACTTATACAGTTGGATTTTTATCGTGCGCTTTGCTATATATATATATATATATATATATATATATATATATATATATATATTTATATACACATTCGTTCGTGCACTGCCTCCCTTTTTAAGTGGATCGCGGCTGGACGCGACGAAGTACTTGGACTTCGGCGCGCCCGTGTAGCTATCGGGGACCTCGGCGTCGCGGCACGTTTCAAACTAACTAAAACCACTGCGGTTGTCCTTTGATGATGTCTAGCAGTTCTAGCGCCGCTAACGTTACTGCCTGCTAACGGTTAGTGGTGGTGTTTCCGCTACTGCCGCTGCAGTACCACTGGCTGTTACCGCTGTCGGCCCGCTAAGCGGCCAGAGCACACTCGCATTTACAGTGGCAGCGGCCGTAGCAACTACAGGAACAGCCACCAGAAGAAGATGAGGGCGAGGCAGAAGACCAAGGAGGAGTACCCTCGAGTCCTCGTAATCCTGTCCTTCGACGAGGACAGCATTACACTGTCAAGAAAGCAAGATTTATCGTTCTGGTAATAGATGAACTAGCTTATAGGTCGTCTGGTCGGTGCTCAACACTCTCTATCTCTTTCTGTCCCTCTATTTCTTTCTCCCTCTCTCTATTCCTACTACACGATGCACTACATAACGATACGCGTACACGCTTAATGCCCCCCCCCCCTGCCCTTGCCAGTGACACGACAGGGCACGCTACAACGCAGCTACACTCTGGCTGTCACTCAGTGACCCCCACCGACGATTGGGGAGGAGTGGGCCGGCAGTCCAAGATGCCCCCTTACCCCACAACCCTACAGTACGTGAAACGACGCTCACAATTCGACGACCTTAATGACTAACTGCTGCCTTGCTGCCATCCGACCATCGTCCTGCCATCGTATCCGTAGTAAAAAGTAGCAAAACTAAACATCCTTTCCGCGTTTGCTCGTTGTCGTCGTTCTGTTCCTCTTTACTCCTTTCAGCATTTCCTTATAATTCCCTCAGTAGACTTGCCGTACTTTTCTATTACTCGTCCCCTTCCCAGGCGTCGGCCGTCTGGCTAGCTTGGCCGCCTCATGCTCCTTCTGGCAACGCAGTCTTTACGCGTCTTTGTTCTTGATTTGGCCCTTTCAAGGATGACAATGTGAGAGTACTTTGGGGAAGGGGGAGGGTGATGGGCTACTCCCTGTTGCGTGTATACGCCTGTATTAAGATCACTTTTGCCTCTCAATATTTTTCCCCCGCCCTCTCTCTCTCTCTTATATTTCCCTTTCTGGCAAAGTCACTCCTTATAGTCTCTTCGACTTCTGGATTCAAGAGCTCTTTAGGCTGCTTTCACTCGTTTTCCCTTCACTTTCTGTCGATGTGTACGTATGTGCATACATACATACGATGGTGCATACATATACGCCTGAGAGCCTGGGCAAGAGGGTAAGAAAAGCCTACGCCGCGAATATCGGGAATGTACGGGTACAACTAATGCAAAAATGCCCTCCTTGCCCATAACATCATGATGTTCATCAAGGGGTTAGTAGTTACAACTGATGCCATGCCCGTTGTCGTCATCGTCGTTTTTGTACGAACTACGTTCTGTCGTGCGCCGCCGGCCGGATAGAGAGAGAGCCTAGGCCGGAGAGAGAGAGAGCCTAGGCCGGAGGAGAACTTGAGTGAGCGACGAGGACATGCATTCGCCGCGACGTCGTCTGTGTAGTGTTCATGACCACCGGCTACGCAGACAAACCGCGACTACATCTTCTGGCTTCTGGCAGGGACGGAGGGAGGGTGGAAGGGTGGCCTTTTTGGGCTTGTCTGTCCGTCTAGGCCACCAAGCTCCGTTCTACCGCTATCAAGCAGGCCACCGAGTTCGCAGGGCTAGCAGATTATACTTCAGGCTAATAATATCATGGTCGGAATAGCCCAAAGGAAGCTCAACAGTGCTGGCAGCATTAAGAACGACAGCTGCAACAACAAAAACAGCGACAACAACAACAACAACAACAACAACAACAACAACAACAACAACAACAACAACAACAACAACAACAACAACAACAACAACAACAACAGCGACTCTGATGGCCTGAATGAGGCTTGCCTCCTTTTGCCTACAGACAACTTCGGACACTATCGACTATATCGGTGTAACGTAGATGTGAGTGCGTGTGGGCTTCTGTATCTGCACGTGTGCGTGGCCATAGACGATAGGTCGGAATCCATTATCGGAAATGTACGAGTGGCCATCAAGTAGGAAGACAAACACAAGACAAAAAACGACGATGGCATGCGATGCTTCTGCTATACTAATGAGACAGTAATTGGACGCTCTACGATATGACTGACTTCGGAGTCAGCTAGCCTACATACGTATTCAATGCTGCGTAACACGTGAAACAACTTGTGTATATGTATATATATATATATATATATGTTCTACATATATATACAGGGTTTTCCAGAGAGATTTGAAAAGCAAACTAGGGAGTTGTAGAGCTTGTTAATGGAACATGGTCTCTGAGAAATTTTGTGTCGGAGTAAGGACGATAGTACTAAAATATATGAAATTAGTGTTGTTGTCTGACATAGCACAAAATGTGCAATTGCGAGGTTACCAGTCCTATACAGAAAATAACCAAATTGTCGTGTTCGTAAAAAAATATGCTTCTCCTAAAACACACACATATATATATATATATATATATATATATATATATATATATATATATATATATATATATATATTGCTTTCACGCCCAATACCACAAAATCATACCCTTACGACCATTCACAGCGCTCAAACCTAACTCATACAGGCAAATGCGCATTTCATTTTGGTGTCATCATTTTGGTATCAAATGCGAGCCATCATTGCGGAATAATATTTTTTCGGCAAGCACGTCAAATTTGAATGCATGCATAGATGACTTACCCTAACAGACAAATCACTCGTCATAGCTCTAGAAGCACACATAACTATTTATGACGCTACCGTAACTGCTCGATGGTGTCTCCGCAAACTACTACACACATTTGATAGCAAAACCTCTGCAGGCGCTACCTATTTTCTGCGAATTCTTTTATAAACGATCATGTCGCATTTCCTGACCAACGTTATATGTTCTTCAGAAGAAGCAGAATTTTCTTACGAACCTAGTTTCGGTATAGTAGGACTGGTTGTCTTGCAATTGCACATTTTGTACTCCTATATCGGGCAACAACATTAGTGTCACATATTATAGTAATGTCTACCTCAAGATTGTTCCGGCGCTGATGTATGGTCTTGACAGAGTATGGGAACACCTCACTCGGGCAAACTTTGGTTTGCTTGAAAGGTGTTTCACAATGCACATGAAGCGAGTACTTTGCCTGTCAATGCGGGCAAAAAGCCGCTTTGTGTACCTACTGTCAGGCTGTGCACCGGTGTGTGTTGAGATAATTCGATTGAGGTTGAAGACACCGCGTACAGTGCCATTCGAGAGCTTTATCTCGAAATGGGAAAATAAAGTTGAACAAGTCCGACGAGAGGTTGGAGACCTGGATATTTTCAGGGCCTCTCACCTCTGGTCTGGTCTTGCATGTGACAATTGCCACGTCTATACCAGATACATAGTTCATGGCTATTATCACCTGGTTTGTTCGAATACGAGCTTCCACGAGGAGTACACCGAGCGCGTCTGTCGACTGTGCTCTCAGGTGTGTACGAATTAATGTCACTCTCACTCGGAAACAACACTTCTCAGAGAGCATGTTCAGTTTGGAAAAATATTGATCTTAACAAGCTCTACAATTCCCTGTGTCGCCCTTCAAATCTTTCTAGGAGACCCTATATATATATATATATATATATATATATATATATATATATATATCAGAAAGTGATATTTAGATGTGTTTAAAACGCCCACCACACCTATTTGTTAAAAAAAATCCTACGAGCGCAAGAAAGTTGGCTATGTTAAGAGAAGCCTTACTGCTGCGGAAACTGTCCTAAATATTTAGAGCGTATTTGGCGATGACAGCACTTTAAAGACTTCGTGCTACAATTGGTTTGCCAAGTACTGTGCGGCAGCACAAGCCTTCTAAATGAAGGCCGTTCTAAAAGTCCTATTACCCTCGAGGATGACCGATTGCGCAAAACTGTGGAAAATATTCTCCGAGTGAATACGCGTGAAGTAGCCATGGACTTCGGGGTGTGTCGGGGGTCACACAACCACCGTCACTCGCCCCCGCGCTCATGGTTTCGTGTTAATGTTAGGCCAATGGGCACCTCACGACAAAATGGAGCTTCTAGCAAAATGCTTCCTTTAATGAAGGAAGTGCGTATTTTACAACAACGTGAAACATGGAGGTTCTTAGTGCGCTCCGCGCCAATCCCTTCTGAAGATTTTGCTCTGTGTTAATTTGTATAGGCATGGCATCATCGGCCACGAGTTTATTTATAATGACCAAACAATAGACACGGGTGTCTACTGTGTATCGACCAAGTTTTTGCCGCCCTCTAAATGGAGACCACACAATCTTGTTTCTTTACCATGGCAACGCAAGGCCACATGTGAGTTTCCCCATCCTCTGCAAGATAGCAAGCTTTGATTGGAAAATTTTGGCGAACGCATTCACTGTACATCGCACCGTCGCAACACCACCTATAAAAGGTAAAAAAATATCTAGAGGAAAAAAATTACTCCATCAGAGGCAGTGAAAAACACACGTGGAGACAATTCTTCTAGATGCAGAAACCATAATTATTTACGGAATTGCTAGATCCAAAGGTCTAAGATGATGATGTCATGATCGAACGAAGGCGTATTATTGCGGCTTACAATGAGGAATACTAAAGGAATGAAATCGGTTAACTCGTTCCTCCTTTAGATTGATTTAAAAGTTTATATATATATATATATATATATATATATATATATATATATATATATATATATATAAATGAAAATACATGTAAGCGCTCTTAGATTTAGGCAAGTATGCGAACCCTTATTCATATATCTACTTTCTACCGTATCGCATGACAGTTGCATGTTGACTTTATTGACAGGGGTGCTTAAACTGTAATCAAGTTAATGCCTCACCTTTAGCTGACTGTCTCAAGCCAAATACAGTGAGATTTCTGTTAACCTGCTAACGACGTTCAGGTTTGCCAGTGGGTGTTGGAGCCAATGACGTAGTAATCAGAATGACAATACAACCGCCGGCAACGACGAAATAATACAGTCGTTTGTGCAGTTACTATAATGCCGTCCGTGCCTCCCGGTATCGCTAACGGCAAAAACAAAGCAAAGTACAATAGCAGCAGCAGCAACAACAATACCAACAACGCTAATTACAATAGAGACTTGTACAAGCAATTACAACTAGAACGCAAGCACAAAAAGCACACTAACACGCGGCCGGCGATCGATCGTCACCCAACTGGAGACTATCATCGCAGCCAAAGCGCACGCCGAAGGATAGGAAAATACATAACACACAGCAGTAACACTCAATTCACAAATGAATTTGTAAAAGAACACTTTCACAAATGAATTTGTGAAAGTGTGTCGTCTGCTGTGTGGTCGGAAAGGGCGAACTCGATCCGTTCTTCGCTCCGCGATAACGGGGTTTATTTGTGGCCGAACCAGTGAAACAGCAGTACGGGAATAGGTTCATGGACGTAGACGCACATAACGGGTGGGGCCGCGTCTTTCATGAAACGCAAACAGTAGCACTAGCAGCAGGAGTGTGAAGGTTGGCTTTGTGATTCAATAGAGTATGGGCACCTGGTTGTCTGCAAGTAGCTTGTCTGCCTTCAAGGTCGCTGGCGCCCAACGCTAAAGATTGTAGCAACCACGTTGGTCGCATGTCAGTGACCCTGTCATTCTATAGTATGGCAGCTTGTCATCAGCATCATTCGAATAAGTAGTCCACTTAGTTAGGTTCGCTCTGCGCTGCGCGGTCTGCGCGTTTTGTCTCTCCTGTTGCCGAGACGCCTTTCTTGTCGCGAACGAGAAAGGTGTCTCGAAACATCGCTTCCAACGGAATGCGCGAGTGTTAAGCACGGCGACTTTCTTATACAGCGAAACGCGGCGACTTTTCTATACAGCGAAACCCGGCGATTTTCCTATACAGCGAAACCCGGCGATTTTCCTATACGGTGTGAATGGATGGATGGATTAATGTAAGACGCTCGAGTCAGCCCCGGTAGCAGCAGCACACATGCCGTAGCAGGAACACACCTCAGGGGTCGATTTTGCGTATCTACATCCTTCTTATGTACACATATGTAGATGTATTTTCTGGAGGGCCTGAGAGCTGGAAACTTTACCGTGACGATTGCGTATGTGAATGGCATGTCGTTACTCGCTCCACACCTACGAGCTGCACTGTTACATTTTGTCTGCGCTAAGGCATGTAAACAAAGTTCGTAAGACGAAATAGTTGGGCAAGTTGTCGACGCCAGGAAAACAACAGCTTCGTGCCGTATTTCTGATACTGCCAGAGCCAGTTATGGTAAAAGCTACAGGCACGTGGCCTGCGAGTAACCTGTTGGCTGTGTTGCAGACAGGTATGCGCAGACATATGCGTTGGCTTAATTGAGATACAGACGGAGACAATAAAATAGCAACGGCCATATGACAAAGCTATAGTGGCATAGCACACTGACGCTCTAACGTGTATATATATATGTATATGTATATATATATATATATATATATATATATATATATATATATATATATATATATATCTACGCAGAAGACAAAATAACCACCTCTGGCAGGCAACATTTCGTAGCACCAAGTAATGCCTTGTGATTGAGTGTCGTGCGGTGAAGGGGAGGCAATCGTCGCTTGTATAGCGATGTGCTGTGACGTGTGCATTGGGTTGGATGATGCGCTCTCCGATGCAGTTATTTGAATTATTTAGAAGTAGAAACTTTTCTATTTGAGCAAGCAGCATGCGCAGCAGCGGTAGATATATATATATATATATATATATATATATATATATATATATATATATATATATATATATATATATATATATATATATATATATTCATATATATATATATATATATATATATATTATTCATATATATATTCATATATATATATATATATATATATATTTATTCATATACATGTGCACATGTATATTCATCAATCAGCAACGGTTCGCTGCTCTTCTCCAGCAGAGTCTACGGGCACTACTCGACGACTGGGCCGTTATAGTGGCTACGTGCTGATGGACTCAGCTCCGATCCGCTCGACGTGCTCGGTGATCTGTTTCTCGGGCCCTCTCGGGCTGGTGGTTCGTTTTCTTTCGCATTATCGTTTTCGCTCTATTCCTCCTTCTGCTACGTCTGGTTTTCCGTGTTCATGTTCTTTGTATCTTCTTTCTTTTCTATAGGTCGCCTTCTGGCAGGCTGGTTGGCCCGTTGTCTGTCTGTCTGTTGACTACGTATCATATCTATCGACTACACGACCACGAGCAACACACCAGCTAAGTAAGGCCACTGCAACTGCCAATAGGCCAGCAGCGTTGTCAAATCACCGTCAGGTGGCATCGCGGACGGCGACGCACTGAAGCCGATCGGCCAAACACTAATAGAAATAGCAACAACAAAACAACAACAACAACAACAGCAACAACCACCACAACTACAACAACAACAACAAAAACAAAAACAACAACAACAACAACAACAGCGGCAGCAGCAACAACAACAACATTAGCAGTAGCTGCTGCAGCAGCAGCAATAACAACATTAGCAGCAACAAAATCTATTGCAACCACAACAACAACAACAGCAACAACAACAACCACAACAACAACAACAACAACAACAACAACAAAAACAACAACAACAACAACAACAGCAGCAGCAGCAACAACAACAACATTAGCAGTAGCTGCTGCAGCAGCAGCAATAACAACATTAGCAGCAACAAAATCTATTGCAACCACAACAACAACAACAGTAGCAGAAGCAACAGCAACAACAGCCACAACGGCAACGCACCCCGCCTCAAGAAGGGACCTGAAGCTGCCACCTAACTTAATTATCTCATTCCGTGTCGGGCCCTGCACAGGAGTGGTTAGGTCAGTGGGTGCAGCAGGCCAGACAGGCGAGTGCCGAATGAGTCTATAGTTGTTGTTGTTTTTGTTGTTGTTGTCGCTGTTGTTGTCGTCCGATCGGGGCTCTAAGGAAAGAAAGGCAAGGAGTTGTGGCAAAAGCTCACTGCGAACGCTGCGACCCCGCTCCAGCTTACCGGAGACGCCTGGCCACCTGACTAGCGGATATCGTACTTCTCTTTTCGATTCTATTACTACCTAGTTTATTTCGCCCGAGCAGCGACACATAGATAACAGGGCAACTACGGATTCAGTAGTGCAGCTACTACTACGATGACTACACGATTTCTACTACTACTACTACTACCGCCAGTACTAACAGTACCAATTACCATTTCTCGACTCGACAATACTCGGCTGCTGACTTGATTCACAAACTTGTCGGCGGGGGTTTTCGCTTTAATTATTAGATGCCCACTATCGCAGTATCGTCTCGTGTCGATGGCCTGAGCCAATGGCACGGCGGCTGCCGTTTGTAGAACTACTTCTATTACACTTCTCTAACTACGACGACGACGACGACTACCACTACTACAACCACCACTATCACTCCGATGCTTTAGTGAGCAGCACTCCCCGTTACTGTAGCTGGTGGTGCAGCTGCTGCTGCTGCTTGACTCGAATTGGCACCTGGACGGCCGGGGCACAAAGTTTGGGGTGCTTGCCGGAACCCCCGAGGTGGCGGCTCAGCGGAGCCACTTGTGGGTGGTGGCCCTTGCGTGGATCGTCGACGTACATACGTACATACATACAGATAGATAGACATACAGACAGACAGACAGTCACGCATACGTAGGTATACAACCAATACACAGCAACCAAGGCGGGTTCTCCTCCGCTTGGCTTAACGTTGAGGGGGGGGGGGGCGGCACCGCCCACTAGGGCAACGCTGAGATCGATGTGGGCGCACACCTGTGCCCAATCGTCTGGTTTCGGCCGGTCGGTTATGCCCACCTGCATGAGACACTAGCCACACGCTGGCCATACGATGGAGAGCCGTATCTGGCGTGGCGGAGAGAAGTACGTAAGCTAACGGAGTGGCACCGAAACACACAGCAATTGCATAAAGGGACAGGATTGGTGGAGACGGGATAGCGCAATGCACACCAAATCTCTGGTTCTCTATCTGCGTTTCCTCTACGGCTTGAGGGCAGTCGGCTGCGCTGCGTTCGGACGCAGATTTGAAAGCGGCAGGATTGACCAGCCCGTTTAGACGAGTTCGTAGATTAACATCTTAGGTAATAACCTTCATGCATATTTGCTAGATACAAGGTCTATCGAAATGCTATACGAATTTAGAGGTTTGGTAAAACTTGGCAAACAAATATTTTTTTCCAGTGTTTTGTTTAGGAGTGGGGATACATTTATAAAAGTAGTTATTCTGTCTTTTTCCTCCTCCTACATAGTTGCTATGTAGGAACGATATGTTGTTAGGTTTTACTTAGTTACCGAATAACTAAGCCTTACTAAGTTACCGAATAACTAAGTTTTGCCAACAGCCATACCAAAAGCGAAAACATGCATACTTTCTAGCATATGGGTCTGCTGCAGCAAAGGTGTATGAAAAAGTTAGGTACATATTTTGAGGTTTGGTTTAGAATAGTCTTTGGGCGCACATTTTAGTTGTGATAGCAACATTTTACGGTTCCGCACGTGAAAGCTTCAACGTAGGACATAACAACGTATTGACTTTTCATGACTTTACTTAATCTGGCTATTCACATATATATATATATATATATATATATATATATATAGAGGGTCTCCTAGAATAATCTTAAATACAATATTTGTTCTGCTTTAAGCTAACATTGAATGCGAAGCTCTTGCAATTGCAGAATTAGTGAAATTATATCCGGATAAAATTCTTGAAACAACCACTTTCAGTAATTTCGCTCTCACTTTAATAGAATACATTATTCCCACTTGTTCTATTAAAAAAAATGGCTTTTTCATTAAGTTGTACTAGATCCCAAAGTTTGTTAGACATTTTTATTCCCGAAAACTTGACTATGTATATACGTTTAAGTGGACCTGATCTAGGACTTAGAAATCTGGCTACAACAAAATTTAGTTCGCGTAAACTATTTTTTAGGATGCGCTACCCTACCACTTTTACTACGTGCCTTATGTACGTTTTTTTCTTTTTACTTAGATAGCAGCAGGTGATCAAGCTTTGAATAATATGACATTTGGTGTTTACAATTTAGTGTATTTTACACAATCACAATATGGTCAACAATCTTTTTATTGACCAACATTTTAATATACCAAGAAACTCAATAACTGGAAGCATATCGAATATACAGCTGTCCCAGTGGCATATTTATGGATTAAAAACGGGCTAAATGTAAATGTTTCTATTTCCGACAACTTATATTACTAAACATTATAACATCTAGCATAATAATGACTAGCCAGCGCCCTTCATAAACGTATCTTACTATGGTGTAGTGCACGAAGTTATTTATTGACAATATTATTATACAGTATTTGTCTCAAAAACGGTGCTTTGTATATTGCTTTAAAACTAATGACTGAGCGCACTTAATTAATTCATGTTTTTCCTATGCGATATCCTCTAGGCTTTTCATATTACTGCACGCTGATGGACCCACTTATGATGCAACGTCGCCGGGGCCATCTGAAACGACTTTGTTCCCTTTCTGTCCCAGTGGTTCTATAACGCGAGGGAAACCGTTTCAATGCGGGCATCATTCGGACGCAGTTAGAATCGGGCCTAGTGCCGATTTGAGGTGAGGACAAAATTCGTTTGAATCGGGTCGGCTAGAATCTTTTAATGTGTTGATTGCTCTTGTTCACGAATGCAAGGCGTAATCCAAAGCCCTGACGCTAGCCAGCCCGCACAATGTAGCGTCGCGGAGATACTATACATTGAAAAGGCTTTGTGGACAAAAACTATATTGCAAATACAAAAGCTAGACAGAGTTATGTCCAGGAAATCAACCCGTAACACCCCAAACGTGAAACATGTTTCAACGGGCATAGACGTACCCTGCGACAAAGAAAGAGATCTCTGTAGCTTCGCCAGATATCGGACAAAAACATTAGGGCTGTATTTTGTACCAAATCGTTTCGCATTGTAATAGAAACGTTTGGATATCTCGTTTAACCAGAATCTTTATTGGGCTTTCAGTCGCTAGGAACGCGAAAGCTGCGACCTGGGTTATCTTTTGGCCACCTTTCACGGCTGCGACAACCTAATGAGGTGTGACAGCCGCCGACAAAAATCGCCGATATGTCAAATCGGGCTGTCATTATTCTTTAAGGTTTGCGTCGTCCAAGATCAGTAGACGGAACGACGACAGGGTACAAGGTTGATAATCTGTACATGAGGATGCTCGGCTCGTCAAGAACAAGAAAATTTTCCAAGGAAAAAACAGTTCGATCAAGCATGTTGTAAAGGTAAACGAGTACAGAACGCCGTGACGGTCTTTGTTCCCAGCCTGTTCCGCTTGCAAATGGAAAGGTCTAGCCCACCCCTAGGACCACCGGCGAATTTACGACCCTTTTCAGGCTACTGTGTAATGCTTGGTGAAGAAGCCGGAATTATTTATGGTAAACCATAAAAATGACATGTGTATTTTTTTCTAATTTGCGTTTGGCATCCGACTTATGAGACACACAGAATAAAGCTTGCCACATTCCGTCAACTTTCCCTTATCATCAGAATACATCATCTATTGGGGCATATGTCGTCATGTACGGGGTGTCGCCGGTTCAATCCCTTTTGTTAATCGAAACTCTCTTTGAACGATGATACAGCTTTCTACCTGGTTCCTAAAGAAAGGCCTACTCCTAGCGCGTGTAGTAATATTCAGTAGTGGTTCTTTGCAGGTTCCCCTTCATTTGCATTTGGTTTGCAAGTCTTACGATGCTATTGGGCCCACAGGCAAGGGCACGTCACCCCCTGCAAAAAGCCATTAACCTGGCCTATAGATTATAGTCTTGCCTTCGCCTAAACTCTCTCAAAGACCTTGAATAGGCTGCAGTACTTCTTTCTTCTGATTTATAAATTACCGCAAGCCTGAGATCCCTGAGAGCCGGTGCTAGTTTGTGCTAGAGGTTTTGAGTCCGGTGGAAATTTTGGATTCCCGAAATCCGGAAGGGTAATAATGGGCGAATCACTTAATCGCAACTAGTTCTTCTGTTTAGGTCGGTGGCGCTGAGAAACCGAGGAGCATAGGCGTGTCGTATGAGCTATGGCGGTGAGAGTTTTTTTTCTAGCAGTTTGGACTATTGACGCTGTCAGTAACAGGAGACGTTCTTGCTATGTCAGCATAAGGCTGGTTACCTTTAAATAACTAGAATAAATGGATGTCGGATTCGGCCTTGCTATTCAGTTTTCCTATCAGTGAGAAACTATCTTAGACGATTGCACCTGAAAGATACGCTTTTAGGAACCTTTCGGAATAGCTGCCTGCGCTTCAGCTTACACACTTTGGGTTACTTACATTTTAAGCATAAAACAGTTCGTTCAGCAAGTCGTGTTCTGACATTTCACTTCATGTCTAGAGCGGCCACATTTCTTACGCGTGGGGCTATTTAGTTTATGGCCATCTGCGGTTCTGTGTCCATATCTGTGACACTGCAGGCGAAGCATAACCATCCAATTGCTAGCTTTTCGTGAACTTTGCATTATGGTCAAACAAGTCTTTCTACGTAACATGCTCGCGACGGCTCTCATTGGCATCTCCTGCCGAGAGATTAAGATTTGCCTCCACATTTACCTGTGTTCTAGGGTAGAATCGGAGCCGCCAGTCGTGTTAAAATGATGCTTTATCATGACACCTACATATAGGGTAGTTCTCCGTCGCCGGCTCCAATGTTTGCGTTAGCCGCGCTTATCTGTGCTGACATTTTTGCAGCCGCTGCCAGTTTTTCGGATCATTCCCCCCTACGAGATAAAGAGATTCAACGTCTTTTAGCATTTCTATAGTATTCCCGTCATACCCTTACACATAATCCGACCTTTTGACGTTCACTGTTTTAACCAACCTCGCTGCTGCATCCAATTTTTACGCGGAGTGTACATTAGAAATCATTACCGCTGATACGCATTGCATTCAGCTAGTCAGCTTCTGCCCTGTAGAGCACTATCTAAACTAGAGGATAAACTTATTTGTTGAATATGTCATTTAAAAGGTTATACTCTTCTTAAAAAACGGTATATTACATTCACGCGTTCGCTCACCGCGCCCCACTAACGTGTGGTTCTCTTCTACGAGAGATACGGTCAATCACTTTCTAAAAACATTTTGTGCGAGAAGTCAAAAAGCAGCCTCGGCAGTTTGTGAAGCTCCGCTATTGTCTTCGTTTAGGTTTTTTTTTTATTGTTCGACTTAAGGTTTGCTTCGTGCCGCCACTGAGCTAGAACAAATTTACAGAAACGGTTTAAGTTTAACACACGCTTTTATTTGCACGTAATCGACGTAACGGCAGAGAATGAGTCTCATTATTAATATGAATAGTAAACAATCATATGCACTAATTTGTTTTGAATCTCGTGAGATCCACCTGTACGTTAGAACGGTATATGTATTTATAAATTGTCAACGGGTCGAAGTGGAGAAGTGATGACCAGCGACTCTGTCAGGACGATTCGTGAGCATTCTTTTCCGGCACGATGTACAGCTTTTCAAAAACGATCTATCTTAAAATATGGAACTATTTGTTACGCTTACAGATCAGATCAGAAGTATGGGCAAAGAAAACGTTATATGTTGTGAAACCAAATAGGCGTCCCGCGTTAGGCTATAAGTGAACGTTTGGCGCTTTGCGTACACACTCCTTCTCGTTTGTATGATCATAGGTTAGTATGAAACTCCGCCGTTGCGTTTGTATAGCTACGCGTTATTAGTTAACTTCTCCGTTGCGTTTGCATAGCTATGCGTTATAATCCAACTTTTCTGGTGCGTATCGTACAAATGTGAGCTATTAATAAACTGTCCCGTTGCGTATATATATATATATATATATATATATATATCGCAACAAATTGCGATGAAAAACTTAGCTAGCAGCAGGTTATTCCCCGTGCAAGTTAGAACAGGACCTTGCTGTGCTGGTCAATAGAGCCTGCTCTGCCCGCCAAGACAAGGACGATATTAGCGAATGGCCCCAAGTAGCTCGAGACTCTGCAGCCATGTCTCGAGCACCGAGTAGTATGGGCAGAGCAGGGCTCATGGCTCTCCTGTGGTACGCTCTCTTCCTCCCGGTACGCGCGGAGGGGGGCGTGAGAGCTACCGCGGGGGGAGAGCTTCTACGGGGGGAGAGCTTCTACGAGGGGAGAACTGCTGCGACGCGCCGACGAGGAGCAGCCGGATTGACTACAGGTGGTGCAGAGGAACTACAACAGATAGACAGCATGTACGTATACAACAGATATACCGTTGAAGGTCACAACGGTCCAAACAGCGACAAACAACGACCTCTGCCAATGCACATCAAACAGAATAGCAAAATAGCAGGTTCAGCAGAATTGCAGCTTTCCAGATCAGAAAGCTCCACGGGCTGCGCGAGTGGTCTCGGCATGAAGTCGGGCCGGCGGTACTCACCCGGGAGGAAGTAGGACGACGGCGACCGGGTACCCAATGGGCGTAGTCAGGCCCTCATCGGAGTCCTCAGCAAGGAGGCAAAAAACAATACCTAGGACACGACGTTGGGGTGGAACAAAAAATTGTGGAAATTGTGGTCGGCCGCTGTGGCCGCTGCGGGGGCGTCGGCGTCGGCGTCGGCTCGACCAGCAGCACTGGAAGCCAGCAGAATGGCCGCCGGCAGCTACGAGCGTTGTCGTAATGTGCGCAGGAACTGTACGAGTACATACGCCAGGTCCAGTTTGCCAGCGCAACCGGCAGGTAGGTAAAAAGAACAAAGCTGCTCAGACTCAAGTGCCTCCGATAACAATATGGAAGAAAGGAAGTCTTCTTCTTAGCGACAGCCGCCGCAGCTCTTAGCAGCTCTCCAGCTCTCGACTGAACGTGACCGTCCATACTGTGCTCGCAACAATATGATTAGCAAAAGCCCTAACAGACATCTTGGTATAGCAGGTGGTCAAAGCAAAAATGTGTGAAGCGTACTTGAAGCAGAATAAACATTGCAAGCAGGAGTAGCAGCAGCGTGGGGGGGGGTGACTCTGTGTTATCAAAACAGACATGACGGAGGTTCTCATGTGATCGAACTACTGCATCTACGGGACACGTCTTTTGTACTATACTACCATCTCATGGTGAATACGCCCGAAACAACTTTATATGTACACGTATGCCCTAGAATTCTATCGGCAGACAACCGGATTTGGATACGATATTGACTGACAATCGAAAGCTATCAGCCAGGGCCACGTATATATAGCCACGTAGAGCCGAATGTAGATCTATAAATGAATAATTGTCTACCAGCTTGCACATATTTCTCTTCCAAAACGCTTTCATTCAGGCACAAAAACAGCTAGTGCTACGAATTATGCTACGACCTATTACAGCTCTCTTTTTACCCTGCGTTATAATATATGTGTTTTCTGACTCATATCAGCGTGTGTTCCATCAGAATGAACCGGTTGTACAGACTAAAACCAGGGGCTTCATCGTACTTACTTCTGTTCTTACCATGTTATTTGTTCAGTGGCATGTATAGGCAAGATTACCGCTGGAGAGAACAGGTGAATAGCCGGAAAACGCCACTTTTTTTTATCATTCTACTAACCAACTTGTTGCTCACAAGCTGCCTTAATTGTTTGTGTTTTCTTTTTCGAAAAAAAACCTTGTAAGTTCCTTCTGCAAACACTATCGAGCCTAACGTCGTTGTAGCAAATAATGCAGACTAGCTTAGTAAGTGCGGCAACGTTTAAAAACCGAGCTGAAAGTAAGTACAAGACATAAGGTTAAAAATGAATAATGAGCAAAATTGAGAAACTAGACATATTTGCGTGTGTAGGAGGTGTTCTAATGTGAGTGAATGGTTAATTATTAGCAAATGCGCCTACGCAGCGAAAAGAGAGCTAGTTTACCTTTAACACTGGTCGTACATAGAGGAGGACCCCAGCGGGGTTCTTATTGTACACTGCCGACTGAAAACTATGAGAATAAATATAGTGACACACAGCGGCACAACGCAGCACAGCTACAACAATATATATAACGCCAGCCGGCCGATTGTGCTTTTTTCAAAGCACAAAACATGCATGTAGGATTATACCCTGCTACGTCCGAATAACAACAACGTACACACTACCTATTTAGTTAAACTTGCAGGGCATTTTTCTCTTGTTTATCCGGCTTATCGTAACTAAACATGGTGAATATTCCAGAAACAAAATTGCTTGCATGTAGCGTTGCGGCCATAGTCAGAAGCTGCTATGCCTAGTCGTAGGACGAGACGAAGAAACCACATGTACGTGTATAAAAAACGCATGTAGTTACGTCAAGTGACGCCTGTGCGGGAAAATCCTACTGTGGGCTTCTATTGGTTGGCTCTGCTGCGTTGGCTCCGATGAGTGAATTGTTTTGGTGGCTGTAACATCGTTCTACAGCCCGTGCGATTGCCGTCACAATCGTTAATTAGCCGCGCTGATGGTTGCAAACACGGCATGCGTTGTGAATGCCAAGGCTATCACACTTGATTGGCGCATATGTCGCGAGCCTCAGAGGCCTCAGAGATTTAAGGCGTAACAGGTAAGATTTCCTTCTTGCCGGGGCTCGTATCGTCTGCCTCAACTGCCCACTTGTTTGAGCTGACCGTTAGACAACTGAGTCGACTGGGTCTAAACGCGCGACCCCTGTTTCTCCGTCTCCGCGGATCGAATGCTGCTTGCCCGATTCATTCGACAATTGGGCCGTAGGTAAGGTAGACCACAGTTATCGTAGACATGGCGGACAACGGGGAAATTCACAACTGTCCTTCCTGCGCAAGAGCCTGCAACTGCTTGAGAAGAACAGATGCAAAGTAAAGGGTACCAGGATGAGTTGCACTACATAAGCAGCTGCATTTGTTTACAGGTATTCATGAAGTATTCTTCTATACTCCTCTATGTGAGCAGTGGTAATATTACGCAAGAACATATTAAAATATAGAATAACGTTGCTGCAAAAGCTATAAAACAACAGAATAAACACACAGGATGCAGAAGCAATAAAACAACAAACTAAAAACGCATGACCCTGTAAGGCTTCACGTGCAGTTGCTAAATAAAGATGCCTTGCATAAGTCTCTGTTAGGGGTAGAAGGCTTCTGATGACGATGATGATGATGATGATACAGAATGATCGACATTTTGTATTGCCGTTATGTAAAAAGGCCCACCATGTAATTTTAAAGATTACTTTCTCTATATTCCGCATAATTAAGCAACGTCATTTAACGTTAAAGCCAACCTTAGAAGTGAACCATGAGATGCATTGTCTTAAAAAAGGCAGAAGCAAGAAACAGCACTTGTATTTCCCACACGATATATGTACGAAGTAACGCATAATGTGTATGTGAACGCCGAAACTTAGCATAGGACGAGTTCATCAATATTTGTGGGAACCTGCGCAAATATTGCAATACATATATACGAAGGACGAAATGGCTGCATGTACATATTTCAGTGGGTGTATCTCCCGTCGATTTTTTGTGTCAGTGCGGCCAGCTGCGAATTCACTGCGCTTGCTAGTCAAATATGAAAGTCTGTGTGTTCAAGTGCTGATCCTCGCTCCAAACGTCCAAAAAACGAGCCAGCGCAAACCATTCGAAGAAATATGAGCGTGTCTATCGAGGTAAAACATTCACGACGAGCCGGGCCATTGGACCGCCATGTCGCTCGCGCCCAGTATAAACTTTTCTATGCCATCTGTAGTTGAACGACGTGTCTCTCGTTTGCCTTATCTTTGACGGGCCCACCTGGCGCAACAAAAAAAGAAAAACAAGAGTATATAAATAACCCGCATAAAGAGCAGAAGCAAAATTAATGAAGCACGTTGTATGTACTCGTACTAAAAAGTTTCTGGTTTAGTGTCACTAACGGCGCTTCGGGACTGGCTAGGCACCAACAGTGCAACGAGCCCATTCAGGCGTGCAGGCTTTTTTCGTTCTTCCACCGTAGTGAACAAACTAAACCTCAATTATTAGTCTACGAATGAGGGCAGGTAGTTTTCAAGTTCAAGTTCAAAGTTGAGCGCCGCCATCGTGGTATTATGCCCAAGAATAAAAATATTTTTTAAAAGGTTGTTTAAAAAGTCTAGACCATCCTCCGTCCCTTACGGGCTTGGAATTCATCCTGAGTCATACCTTAAAGGCGCCGAGCGCCGAACATGTTGAGATATCTAAGGTTTCCTCAACCGACCTTGTGGCAGAACGGCCGTCGATTCTCAGCGGTGTAGTTTATCATCTATTCTTCATAAGCATCGCTCAGACGAAATTCGATCAACAACAGGGATCTAACCGGCGGCACCCCGGTACATGACAACCATGACTAGCGGACTAGTTCCCCAGACCACGCCGCCACATGTGGTATCATTCCTGGTCTACGCAGACCTAAACACTTATTTAACCCGCATAGCTTCTATTATTTAGAGCCGCCGCTGTCAGATGCTCACTGTGACCCTCCCTTACGAACACAGATGCTAACATTCGCGGAAGTTTTATTAGAACAAAACAGTAGGTACACTAAGGGCGCATAGATGAAATAAAGAATAATTAATATATGTTAAGGGCAAATTTATGTATTGTCATGATGGCTACCATAGTTTGCAGCAGTTTTCATCAGACTTTACGGGCAACGGGACTAGCTGGAATAAGCATTATTCTCGCTAGTCCCGTTTACCTTGGAGCCCGTTCTCTATGAGATTGTGTCTTTCTGTCGAAGAGTATTTTTGAGAAGATGAGTGGGTATCTATACAGACGCGGTTAAAAGCGTCTAGAAAAGTTACATTGTACTCGAAGCATTTTGCTGTGCAAAAAATTGTTTAAACTCTGCTCGGACAAGTCCCCAGAAACTCATCAAGGCCAGGCCGTTCAAGAGTTGTAGCTCATCTTAGGCGACTTAGACTCAGAATGAGGAGATAGGAAGGGGTAAGCAGCAGGCGTGGAAGAGAATTCACCTGGCGCAAGCCAAGTCTCTCCTCGCAGGCTCCATAGCCGCAAGCCTGATGGACTTGATCTGTTTCGTCCGCACATCTGGACCAAATAGCGGTCCTTGGCTAGATGTGCGACCTGATGACACCCTTGGCACCGTACTGTCTACCCCGGAGTTTAGAGACACATGCAGCTTCTTCCTAGGCCTTGGTCTTTTCGCTGCTCAGCCATGTTCTTGTAGCACAAACATGGCTGATGCGAACGATCACCATAGGCTAAGCTGCAAGGAGACGGCGCCCATGAAGCAGGCACGCCATAACGCCGTAAATGATCTGCTTGTTAGAGCCTTAAGATAGGCGGGCCTTAGCATGCGCGTCAAGCCGACACATCTGTGCTAAAAAATATATATAATACTGCCGTTTTCATGGCGGCGGATAGGAAGTGGTTTCTTCTCCCCAAATCAGTGCATTTGCACCATTTGCGATCTCAGGATGTTCAGCAACCCACCACGACCTGATGGCGCTGTGTGTCAAGTATAAAATAACGTCGCGAGGCCTGCGTTCCAAACAGGAGACGCGTACTGTATCACCGGTATTACATACTTTTTGTAGAGCCTAGTATCAGACAGTACAAACGTCCACATAATCCATTTAACTTTCCTGAACATGCGAGCAAAAAATTCAGTTATATGTCCGCTATATATAAAGTTAGTTAGTACAAGTCCATAAATTAAATATTACCTAGGATTATTTTCACCAAATTGTAGAATAGCACACATATGTACGGAATATTTGAGAACATTCAGAGAAGTTGCTTGACAGTGTTTATAAGACCGCAGCCTTAAGATTATCATCAACAATAGTATACATTTAATACGACTGCATAGATTTTCATATGTGCATGTTTCGAGATGATGTACTTTGGTGAATCGATATGCAATATATATATATATATATATATATATATATATATATATATATATAATTAGGCAAACGCACATTTCAGACGATCATGTCGGTACCAAATATATGGCAACGCGAGCCGTGATTGCGGAGTAATCGAGATTGAGTGCACGCATAAATAACCTACTCCATCAGATAAAGCACTCTAGGTCATTTATGAATGCACTCAATCTCGACATGCCATCCGAAAAATCTTAATTACTCCGCAACCGCGGCTCGCCGTAAGTTTGGTACCAAAATAATCGTCATGAAATATGCGTTTGCCTGAATGTGCTAGTTGTGACCGCTGTGAGTGGTCGTAGTGTAATGAAAACTAATAAAATAACTTAATTTTTGCGAATTCTGTTCTAAGCGACCCTGTCGCCTCTTCTGACTGGCCTTATATGCTCTTCAGGAAAAGCAGAATTTTCTCACGAAAAAGTGCTTAGTTTCTGTATAGGAGGTCTGTAGCTGTATCGCAATTGCACATTCTGTGCCCTATGTCGGGCAAAAACACCAGTGTCACAAACTGTAGTAATTTCAATCTCACTCCGAAACGAGACTTCTCAGAGACCACGTTCTATTGGAGAAAAGATTTGCTTTAACGAGCTCTACAATTCAATATATCGCTCTTCAAATATTCCTGAAATACCCTGTAAAGCGCTGTTTGATAAAACAAATATATTTAAAATGTTGAGTATACTGTACGTAGAACGAGCAGATTGGCATATATTATGCAAGGTGCTTTTTCCCATTGTAGCGAGTGTCCGACTAACTAGGTAGCTATAATTCTAATTGTTACCGTGCTCGCGTAGCATCACGCTTGATCAGAACAAAGAAACAGTCGATCTACTGTGAACTGATGTGCCTGCCTAACTCTCCGGGTGTGGGATACATCACGCTTTATTATTACCAGTCTTATATCTGTCCAAATCTAATAAATTTAATTTACCCTTATTTGCAACATCCAAAAAAACAGTAGTTCTATATTTTTCAATACTATGACTAGAATGTGTAGTTCTACGCTACTGGTGGTAAAGGGACTGCTTTGCCTTTTATTTAGTAGAACTCATTCGCAGTCAATTCAGAATTAAAATCGAAAAAATAATTATAAAGAAATAAACAGGATAGATAGCATTCATATAGAAGCCAGTTATGCCATAATATATTAAGATGCTTTATAAAATATCCAGAAATAATCGGCGCTGCTACAAGCCGTTTTGCTGCATAACCTGTACTGAACAAATATGCGCTTAGTGCGCTTCCAGATCTGCGTTATCCTTACAGCTTTCGTGTACAAGGTCGCCCTCTATAAAAACAATTTCCGCTTTGTTCTAGATGATTGTCGGTCCGCCGTCTAGTCGCACGTACATATACAAATTTGAGCTTTAAGGTATAGTAACGGAAGTGTTGGCAGAACGTTAGATTAGGTAAAGTGCTTTGTGGATACAAACTGCATATCGCTGCAGTAGCTAGACAGCCAGCCTTACTCACATCTACCTCAAACTTTTCTTGTTCCCTTTAAATAAAAAAGGCTTCTCAAAAGATTCCAGTTAAATAGGAAAACCCTCTGAATAAAAATCTTTACCATTGTATGGTGTAGCGTTTAATATGCGGTTTTCGTTTTTTATATTTTCAGCTCAGAGCCATTAGTATGATGTGCTTCGGCCACAGCAAGAAACACATAAGCACAGTTTGCATTTAAGGTGCGATACGTAATATGCTGCAGAATGTCTCACGGTTCATCAGCGGAATTAAAAAAAAAAGTTGTTGTGAAAACTTAATTTTAGCCAGTCAGGCAGAAAAATAATTTAATAGTTCACATTTGGTTTCATTTAAAGTCGGTTTATTTAGACAAGGTGTGTTTTGCAGTTGCTAACGTAAATGCAATCCAATATTAACAGATACCCCTTAACGTACATGGCACAGTTCAGAATTCCAAAATATAGAAAAAGAATCGTCTCGTTGAGATGGTCGTTCGTGAAGCTAGTTATAAGTTCCTGCTGCTGCTGTAGCCGCAGCAGGCCTGCTCCCACGACGTCGCTAAAAACGGCCCAAAAAAGGTCGATTTCGATTGTTATGTCTAATTAGCCATACAGTAGCAATCATGACCAATCACCAAGTGCAACCAAGGGCATTGACTGCAATCCAAGACAGATATCATCGGCGCTTGCATGCCATTTCTTACCGCTCATTGACTCTCACAGTGACTGGCAAGTAATGATCGTCGTAGACCTTATAAACCTATAAGTCAAGGATGGAGGGCGGTTGAGCGATGACTCCAAGTGACGATTCGGACCCGGGGGCGGTGACTTCGCCACTGCCTTGCCTTGCCTTGCCACGGCCGGTCGGCCAGCAGACCGCCCTTAAAGGCTATCAACAACGCATCGGATCTGCCCATCTGAGCACGAGCCAATGAGTTGAGCATACGGCACCGGGGAAAAAGACGATCGGGTTAGGGGGGCGCAAGCAGACAGCAGCAGCAGCACGAGGCGAGCTGATTAGACGTGGTGTGGCTGTAAATCTCAAACGCTGTGTCTGTGTGTGCGTGTGGGTCGGGATTTACCCGTTACTCGGAGACGTTGACTCGGCACAGAGGTCGCGCCTGACCGGACCGAAGCTAGAGCTAGATGAGGAGGAGGAATCGCTGGAGACGGATGGCGGATTTTATGACGGCAATCTTCGAGAAGGCACAACAAGGCAAGCAATTCCCTTCAAGGCCCTCGCCCCATCACTCGCCCAGAACGAGCGCCAGTTAGCTTACGCTCGAATAGTTACGCCTCGCGCGGCAGAAAGAGAGCAGAAAGAAGTTTGTTCTTCTGGACGATGCAGGCAGACAGCCAGACAGGCAGATAGACAGTAAGAGAGACAGACAGACCGCTGTTGAGTGTTGGCCCATGCGTTGAGCTGACAGGCTTGACCCAACACGACGCAAATGAGAGTTCCATTCCGTTGGATCGCAATGTTGGAATCGGACGCCTATCATCTGTCCGGCTGCCACGTATTGCCTGTCCGTGTCCTGCTGCCTGCATCTGCCCAGGACATCTGATCGCCTCAAACGTGATCGGAGGACGGCCGGCAGACATCTGCGGTTTGCGAACAGAGAGGATCGGGTGCTGCTTTCGACGTTACGTTATAACATTTGTTTATTGGCCTTTAGGAGAGCACGAGGGAAACTGACAGGACCTACTGCATGATCTTTCGGGCTGACTTACATAAGGGCGTTAGTTAACCAAGGTTATAGAAACGTTTATAGCCCCTGTAGAAGCTTGGAGCAGTTAACGCCGGAGCTTCGATGTTATACATGCTAGTAATGTGAGTAAGGAAAGGTCGTGTCGTGCGAGTGCGTCAAGTATTATTTGATAAACGTAATCAACTCGTGCGATACATTTGTGTTTTAGTGATACGGCTAGAAATGCGTCAAATCGGTCGAGTATATGACACTGCGTGACGTGAATGCATAAATGCATGAGTTCAGGAACCTATTTCAGGAAAAATGAAAATAGATGGTACTTTTGAATTATTATTGTCGTTAGTTTAGTTATTAGTTTGAATGCCTAAAGCCCCACAGCTTCTACAATAATTAACGGACATTACAATATATATATATATATATATATATATATATATATATATATATATATAAAGGAGTGGTTTATTTAGAAGAATATATATAATGCTTCACGACGTTGCTGCTCGTCGACCTAGTTGCTCCTTCTGCGCGCCGTAGCCGCTCTATCGCTCATGCCCGTGAGGAAGTCCTGCCCGCCCCCTGGCGCGAAGGTCCAGGTCCATCCAGTCTCTCATAGTTCCGAGCACTGAGGTTGCGTTACCTCTTTGGATCTCCAGAAACAGTCGCTGGGAGAAGAAGGCGTGCGCCCTCTTGTCCATCGTCGCCTGCTGTAACGCGCCGCCAACCCGAGAGATCAATGTTACCGTGAGGGGCCCTGGGCCACCCATCGTCTCGAACGCGAATGGTGAAAAGTGGTGCGCCCGATTTAGGTCCGCATACTTTCTTAACTTTGAGGTCTCAGCTCGCGAAACGGCAGTCCCCGGGCGAGACGCGCCGGGACCGACAAGAGAAGGGGTCAGAGAGTCAGTCACCATCGCATCCCACACCAGGGAACGACCCTTATAGAAGGGTATCAAAGTCATACCGTCGGGGCGCTTACCGTCGTCTCTTGAAAGCCCAGGTGGTTCCAGGACGCAGGGAATCCCCGCCCTCCGCAGCGATCTTGCAAGTATTTCATTGAGGGCAGTGTATCTTGGGCGCCGGCCCGCTGCGTGAGCGCAAGACAGGTCGTGTCTGGCGAGTCGCCTGACGGGCTCGCCACACGAGCATCTGTGTGGCTCAACCAAATCAGCTCCCAATCTCAGGCCAACGCATATCCGGGTGGATTGGTCATCAAGGCGGGTACCCAGTGAGTCAGCGGGTAGTGCATGCAACCAGTCGCTTGCTCCTGGGCGAGCGACAGCTAGAAAGCGTGCCTTGTCCTGGTCATCACCGCGTTCTTCAAGCAGCGAACTAAGCGAAGCTTCGTGGGCCTTCTCGGCCCAGGCTCTCTGACAGGCAAGTCTATCGGGACTAGGCGATGAAGCTTGAAGTTCAGTCGCTATATCGTCACGAGCCGCCTCGAACATTGCCCGAGCCGCCGGCGAGAGCAGGCGCTGGACATTATATATATATATATATATATATATATATATAACAAGTATTTTTATTCTACAATAATATTAGTGATAAGACGGAGTCCTAGCAACGTAGCATGAGTTCAGTCTATTCTAGGAACAATGAAAATAGATGTCATGGCTTGTCCGTTGAGCTTCGCATTTACCGGCAATTTCGGTAATGCGTTGTCTGTCAACACACGTTGTCCAAATAATTACCACTTGTAGTTAGCAGAATGTCTCGAATAGTAAAAAAAGTGACTACTCGAGGCATTCACTAGATATCAATTGATTCTACCTTTCAAATAATGATATTTACTTTACCTCAACGAAACATCTGCGTCAAATGTATTTATCTAAAAACAGTGACTCTTGAACGGCGGGTAGGTGATCAGGGATGACCTGTCGTTATCTAGTGTCACATATAGCTTTGCACCAGGTGGCCTACTATAGTAGGATCTAGCGCGAGTTACATCAATTACAATTAGTGCCGTGTCTCTGAGTTCTAGCTATGCAAACAACCTCTCGAGTGAGTAGTATTTGTCTATCGTGAACAAATGCGCAAGACGGTTGGTGCGCCACGACGCTCTACTTCCTCTCTACGCTCTGCACAGAACTTCCTCGCCGCAGTACACCTTCAGCAATCTATGTAAGTTTCTAGCAGGCTCACATAGCATAACAGCATGAGCCCTTGAGTATGCGTAATCCTCCTGATGGTGATGCGGTGCTCTAGCGGCTCGCTTATCTCGACTGTGGCGCTTACCAGACCGGCTCCGTAGCGGCGAGAGTGGTAGGCGACTAACAAGCGGGAACAGAATTGGGAACTTGAGAAAGCGCGCGGGAGAGAGAGAGAGAGAACGAGGCTGGCATGATGCCAGGCTTTTCGACAGCGAAGAGTGCTTGGCCAGACAGTGTATGTACAGGCGCGCGACCGCACACAGCAGTCGCCGTTGCGCAAAGGCGTGTCGTACATGTCGACCCGCTCAATATCTGCGCACTATTGCAACCCCAAATTTTCCCCGTGCAAACCTTCCGCTTGATGAAACGCGTGCGGAAGCTCAGGCCAAAGTGATGTTTTTATTGTGCGTTGTTTGGACACCATACGCAGGGCTGTTGGACACCATACGCAGGGTTGTTGGACCCCATACGCAGGGTTGTTGAACCCCATACGCAGGGTTGTTGGACCCCAAACGCTGCGTTGTTGGACACCATAGGAAGCGTTGTTGGACACCATACGCAAGGTTGTTGCACACCACACCCAGCATTGTTGGATATTATACGCGTCGAGCCCGGTGGCGTGGTGGCTTAAGTCTACGTCTCGCAACCGGAGGAGACACATAGGTGCGCGGGTTCGAGCCCCACCGTTGCACATTTATATTTATGGGGGTCCGTCTATGAAGCAATGTGAAGACCAGTTCCGTGGACGTTAAATCTTGGCTGAGGGTCAGCCTGAAAACTTTACTTATATTATACGCAGCGTTGTTGGACACCAAACGCAGAGTTGTTTGAAACCACAGGCAGGGTTGCTGGACACCATACGCAGCGTTGTTGGACACCATACGCAGCGTTTTTGGACACCATACGCAGCGTTTTTGGACACCATACGCAGCGTTGTTGGACACCAAACGCAGGGTTGTTGGAAATCATACGCAGGGTTGTTGGAAATCGTACGCAGGGTTGTTGAAAACCATGCGCCAAGACGGAAAAAGCGGCTGACAAGACACATCACCGACGGGATGCCGAATGGTGAACGTCTCTGCTGTAGAAGACTGAGTCCACAGTTCTGTTCCAGGGGTCCAGCAGTCAGACAGACGCAGGTAGGGGCGGGAGAGGTCTATCTGACGAAATCCTCTTCCGCGGTTTGTTTGTCGAATGATTTTTGACAGGCAGGCCGGCTCAGTACAGCAGCAGGCCTAAATTCGAGCTTGCGACAGAGTACAGTCTCGGCGCTACGCACTAATGCATAAATTGTTGGCTGCAAAGAAATATATCGCGAGCATGGGCGTTGACGGTGCGAGTATGACCCTTACGGTGTTATTTAGACTAGGCTTTTCGAGCGCTCGCACACATATAAAGCTTCACATATCAATACTTCACTAGCTGCGTACACTGTTTTGTAGGACTTCTAAATGAAACGAAACTAACGCTGCTGTCAGAACAGCCACTGTGAAATGAAGTGTGTGTAGCCACTGTGAAATGAAGCTGCGCAGTAAAAACGAAAGTCAGGCCTTCCTAGGAATACTTGTGTGCAAGAGGCGTTTTGCTGTTGCCGCAAATTGCCGTCGGTAGGTTATTTTTTGTTCTCACATTTATGGCCACAGCATCGTTGACACGGCGGTGTCCATTGCATCCGCCCACCTTTGAAACACGTTTCCTAAGGCCGCTCAGCCACCTCAAATGATTTTCGGGGACAGCTAACCTAAAAACGATCCAAACGTCTAAGGCCTTGTCACGTCCGACCTCACTGTACAGATTTCTTGCTTTGGGTTAGTGCCCGTTTGATCTACTTTAGTGTTATCACTTTTACCACGCAGAGGTGCAGAATAAATGGTATATATATATATATATATATATATATATATATATATATATATATATATATATATATACAGGCGACTCTAAGTCAATAGGCATTACTTTCTAGGTTACAGAATGATGTAAGTATTTTTCTGGCAGAATTTGGAGGGGGGATGTTTAGAAGTGAAGTCACATTTAAGCGGTATTACGATGTGGCTGGTCTTCAAAGTATACGATTGTAAAATAGTAATTTGTCTGATAGAAAAACTACCTATAACGGCGTGTTAAGACAACATTCTACATTTTAAATGTCATTTAAAGTTAGTTAGATAAAGAAACGTAGTCGTAATCAATAAATATGACAAACATCTAGATCTTCTAATGTCCCATTTTGGAGCTTTCACGTTTAGCAACTTGAAAACTGGCCATTATGGAAAAGATTCAACCCTCTTTGCTCGGACCACCAAGCGCTAGTACTCACCGGCCCGTTCCGCCCAACGACAATCTAATTTTTTGTCACAAGTATAAATCCCGGGCGAAGCATATAGTGTTGGCAAAATCGACCGAAGGACATATGACCTTAGTCAAGAAAGCGCACTTTTTTTTACAAGTGCCCAGGAACAAAAATGCATAACGCACATTCTTTGGTCTGGGTAGTGTGGGAGGTGATTCCCTAACCTACCTAACCAGGATATTGGTGGCATTACTCCAGTGGAAGAAAAAAAGTGCACTTGGATTGCTTCAACGTAAGAGACACGTTCGGGCATATGAATTCTGTGTAATTATTCAAAAAGCACTAAGGCATGGTTCGTTCAAGTGATATATTCAGTAAACGTAACAACGACAACATCCCACTATTTTCCGAAAGTTCTACCGACATCGAGACCCAAGCATGGAAACAGTACCGTCTTACATGCTGTTGGCTGCATGTCCGGTGGTCCGTGTGAGTGAGCCCGTTGATGAAGTAGCCGCTGCCAGGGAGCCGGTTCGTGACCTCAGCAAACATTTTTGGTAGGTATTTAGTCTAATACTAATTAGCGGTACAGCCTTCTTCGACATCAGTCATTGTCAAAATATCACTCCTAAATGCAGGAAGTGTAAGTGGGTGCCTGTTTCCAAAGGTCTCCAGAAATTATTTGCCAAAAGTAACGCAATGTTATTGTTAGCCCTACGTAAGATCCCTAGACACCCAAGTCAAATGTTTTTAAGCACAAACATTCGGACTAAGGCAGACGACGGAATTGGTGTAAATGCCCAATGTTTTCTATAATGATGCATCTTTATTGTTCAGAGGTTCCTTAGTGCTGCCCCTTGCAGAGGGAGATTCCCTTCTTCTCGTATGGTCGTTGTACTTTGACGTTCCTCACACGGTCACCTTTGAAATAAATAAAAAAAAGATTCGCAACGGAACATTTCATAGCAGTGGCACTCTTAAAATTGTGCAACCTGATGAAACGTAGCATACTTATTTTATGCCTCGACTCGCTGCAACTCGTTATGTAGTTTTCACAACGCTCTCCGGCAACGGATCAATTCGAAGTTTGACAGCTGATATCAGGACTGATATAGCCAATAGATATCGATGACATGGGGTTCATCTACTGCCGCTATCGTCGCCGGGTTTTTTTTTTCCAAACCTTTGGAGAATCGTCTGTAATTTCCAAATTCAGTCAGTGAGTGCGCCAGTGGTTCACCTTGCGCTATAACTAGTGCAGTTGAAGCAAACCTCTACCTTGGTCCTTATCTAGTGTCCTCTTTCTAATATATTTTTCCGTAGTCTAATAGCAACAGACAGCCAGCAAAGGGCAGATGATATATATAAATAGCAAGTGGCACACCGATGGAGGCCTAAATTTTGGCCCAGCCACCGTGCACTTTGCCGCTACCGCTACTGCCGCTTAGCACGACGCTCCTCGAACCTGAGGGATATGAACATGGAAAGGCACTCTTTGCCGGCCTAGTATGCGTAAAGTCAATGTACGCCTTAAACTAGGACATCTTCAGCGTACTATCGGAGGCTGCTTGAAAAGCGACGGCATTAGTGCACAACATTATTTTGATGCTGGACGACATGAATTACCCCACAGAAGGGGAGTGGCAGAGTAAGTAGGAACCTTGACAAAATATCGGCTTACGTATCAGATAAGGATCTAAAAGCATTTTCGAGAATCAATTTTGACAACACTGTTTACTTATAAAATCCATGATAACTATTTGGTGGATTTCTAAGTAGTACGATCCACGGATGTTTATATGAGTTTTTTTTTTCATTATCAAAGATGGTTCTTGTAGGCCGTCTGTGAATTTGCAATTATTCGAATGCAATATCCAATAATAAAATATTATTTTGCGTACAGGAAGTCAAAAGAAAAAAGAGTTATTGTAACATCAGGACAATAAATGTAAATAAAGAATCATAATCAATAATACGTATATATATATATATATATATATATATATATATATGTGTGTGTGTGTACAGGGTATTTTAGGAATATTTGAAGAGCGATATACAGAATTGTAGAGCTCGTTAAAGCAAATGTTTTTTTTCTAATGGAACACGGTCTCTGAGAAGTCTTGTTTTGGAGTGAGAGTGAAATTACTACAATTTGTAACACTGGTGTTTTTGCCCGACATAGGAGCACAAAATGTGCAATTGCGAGACAACCAGTCCTCCTATACATTGTTCCTATGCACACCGTGTTCGTGAGAAATTTCTGCTTTATCTGAAGAATATACAACGTCAGAAGTTGCGACTTAGTCGCTTAGAAGACAATTCGCAAAAATTAAGTTATTTTATTAGCTTCACACTAAATACCTTAAAATCATTACCCTATGACTACTCACAGCGCTCAAAACTAGCACATTCAGGCCAACGCACATTTCGTGACGATCATTAGTACCATTTTAGTACCAAACGTATGACAATGCGAGCCGCGGTTGTGGAGTAATTACGATTTTTTGGTCAGATATCGAGATTGAGTGCATGCAAAAATGACCTAGAATGCTAGTATATCATCGGCATGAATTGCGCATTTGCATGAATGTGTTAGTTTCGTAGTGTTATAATTTTGAGATTTGAACGTGGAGGCTAAAAAAAAGTACTTAATTTGTTGCTAAATATTTTCTAAACGATTGTGTCGCATCTTCTAGGCAATATTATATGTTCTTCAGAAGAAGTAACATTTTCTCGTGAATACGACGGTAGATTTCGTTTCTGTATAGGAGGACCGGCTGTCTCGTAATTGCACATTGTATGCTCTTATGTCGGGCAAAAACACCAGTGACACAAATGGTAGTAATTTCATTCTCACTCCGAAACAAGACATTTCAGAAACCATTTTCCATTGGAACAAATATTTCCTTTAACGAGCTCTAAAATTCCATATATCGCTCTTCAAATCGTTCTGGAACAAAATCATTTTTGCATGCACTTAATCCCGATGTCTGGCTAAAAAATCGTAATTACTCCGCAACCACAGCTTGCGTTGTCATAGGTTTGGTGCCAAAATGATCATCATGAAATGCGCATTTGCCTGAATATGTTAGTTTTAAGCGCTGTGAGTGTTCGTAGGGTAATTATTTTGAGGTATTTGGCATGAAAACTAAAAAAGAACTTCATTTTTTGCGAACTATCTTTAAGCGATTGAGTCGCATCTTCTGACCGGCCTTGTATATTCTTCAGACGGAGCTGAATTTTCTCACGAACACGACGGTGTGCTTAGTTTATATATAGGAGGACTGGTTGTCTCGCAACAGCACATGTTATGCTCCTATGTCGGGGGAAAACACCAGTGTTACAAATGGTAGTAATTTCATTCTCACTCCGAAACAAGACTTCTTAGAGACAATGTTACATTGGAAAAAAAAACATTTGCTTTAACGAGCTCTACAATTCTGTATATCGCTCTTCAAATATTCCTAAAATGCCCTGTATATATATATATATATATATATATATATATATATATGTTCCAACACACAAAAGCGTCCGTCGAAACAGTCGTAGGTCAATCATAATTATTATTAATACTAATAATACTGCTCGCCGGGTATGTATACTTTAAGCACACGCAACATGCTTAATACTCCGCCATTACAACATACAGTCCGTATAGCAAGCGTACTCTAACGGCGTGCATTATATATATATATATATATATATATATATATAAACCTCTTCATTTACTAGCAGCAGTAGCAACAATACCGGTCGCAACAACCACAACAATACTAGCAGCAGCAGCAATGAGAACCGACATATATGGAGGAGGGCCATTTACCTCAAAGCACGTACCGCCGTGAACCGGCGAATTGTGCTAAGGTGAATGGACTTTTCGCACTCAGCCTTTCGCTGTCTCCTCTCTCTCTCTCTCTCTCTCTGTTTTGCTGTCTATGAATTAGATCTATGCACCTATCAATCTCTCTCTCTCTCTCCCTTTCTGCCTCCAAGGTAGTCAGAGTTTACCGTTGGTGACCCGCTAACGTTGGCGTGCCCGGCTCTAATCCTTCAGCAGCGTCAAAGGCGCCTCTTGGTGGTGAATGAATGGGGGGTGGCACCACCCGCCGAAGCTGACCGGATCACGCCGAAGGCTGCTTTCAAATGCGCCGAACTGAGCTCGGTCGCAGGTACCTTTGTTGTGACGCGGCATCAGTGGAGGAACTGAAGAGGCAGGGCACGCCCTTTTTCTTTCTCTTCCCATCTCTCGCGTTCTCGTTCTCCCCAGTCCTCTCTCTCTCTCCATCTCCGTCGCTCTGCTCCTTTTGTTGCTGTTGTCGTTGTTGTTGTTGTTGTTGTTGTTGTTGTTGTTGTTGAAGTCGGTGTTGTCGTTGTTGTTGTTGTTGTCGTCGTTGTTGTTGTTGCAAAGATCAACGGATGCAACCGCCAATGCAGCTCTACGTTGAGTCAATCGCTTGTCTCTGCACGACAGATAGGCTAGAACAGGGCCACGCAGCGCAAATATTGCTTAATAGAGTTTCTACGTTCAAGATGACCCATAACTACGGTAGCAGACACAGCAACAGCATCAGCGGCAGAAACAGCAGGCCCATATGCCCACTAAACATTAGCATGCAGCTCTTCCATAAAGTTAAGTATGATGACGATAAAATTCTAGATCACATATAGTGTACAAAAATGAAAGTTTCCCAAAAAATCTTCATTTTGCTTGTTATGGCAGCATATCCTGTTGTCTGGTATATATATATATATATATATACAAACCCGCATAGCAAGAGTTAGGCTTGCATGTGTTCCCCATTCTGCCTACACATCGTGGCCAGAACGACCGACGTCTATGCCAACTTTGCGCACAATTACACCGAGCGAATTCGAGGGCAGCTTGAGGCAATGAGGTGCACCGATTCGAAGAACTGCGTACCGCGTTTGGCCACCGAGGCTGGCTGTAAGAAGGCAACCAACTCACTGCAACGCAAGAGAAAGATAGAGATTGAAATACGAACAGTCTATTTACGACTCACGATTCACTCGGCTAATGAAAGGTCGCATGGGGTCGCCCTCAATAGACGCGTGGGACTCAGTGCTCGCCACCTGTGACGACAGTGAGTTTCGTCAAGTCGTGTCAATTGGTGACTTACTTCAACTGGCCATAAGTGTGAAGCACATTCGTCTACGTAACACTGCAGGTCATACATGACCGAACGATCCGGGAATCCAGTTGTGCGCGAACTCGCACTCGCATGGTGATGACAGGATTTGCAGAAAAAAAAATCATAGTGAATATGTTCCTTTTAGTCCATATAATACTTGTGCCGTTTGACGTTTGCGGAAGCAATTACGAGACCGCCGAGCGGTCTTATTTGATGGGGGGTGTGCATGTCGGGTAGACGCAAGCCTAACATTCGAGCCTGCCGAGCAAATCAGAACCCTTCCATTGAACAAGCGCGTACTTCATACGAAACACGAGGTCTCGTCTTTCTCAGTCGTCTCAAGTTACTTTGTTCGATTCTTGCAACTGCCGATTTAATTGATTACTACTTTTCGTTATATATTTTTTACTCTAAATGTCGGCGCTATCGGAAAACGCCGCCATTGCTAAGCCGCCATTAAAGTTAGACACAAGGAACGTGCGTTTACGCATTCATTGCATATGAAGAAAACTCCAAAGCACTTTAATGAACACCGAAATGGTTGCTGGTTGCAGCAATGTCATCGTTTTACTCTTTGATTCGTTTCTTTTACAAACGCTACCTAGTTTGTATTTTACCGACAGCTTGACGAGGCAGGCGTCCTTTTGAATAGTATTTAGCCATAACTCTTTTGATACGTGGGCATAGTCGTGTTATGTATTTAACACAAGGCTGTTAAAAACACACGCGCGGCTGAATGTAGTAACGCTTAATGGACTAGTGCTCCATCGTGCCCGATCCAGGCACACTTGCCACCAGTCTCAGAATGGAATACCAGGCGTTCCAAGATCGCACGAGCGGTGCGTTTTATGAGAAGCTTTGTTAATTTGCAAGTGGATACGGAATACAAATCCAGTTCCATACGAGTTATGCCAAATTGTTTCTCGAGCGCTTTACTCAAGACATCACAACATTTTTCAGAGTCAAGTACTCGTTCGCGAAGTCACGACAATCAATTAACGGGGTATTTACGGGGTAGGCGTGCATTCAAACACCTGCGTAATTAAACAAGATACTAGCTCGCATTGCTCGCTAGAACGACGCTCGCATGCATTATCACTAGATAATCTGGTATGACAGGGCAATAGCTGAAATACAAGGAGGGACTTTTTGCTGGCTACACTTGCTGTTAGACTAGTTACGATTACACGCTGTTAGTGTTGTTACATCGCTACCGCTGTTGATGCTGGGTCTAAAAGCGCTGTCGTTACCTTGCCTTCTCTCCGGCAAAGAAAGCAGTGGTCACCGAGTTTCTTTTAGGTTTTGCATTATATATATTTATATAAAGCCGTTGGCTAGCGTAAGCATTGCCGTTTGCAATTTGGCCATAAATAACGTTAATATTGTTATATTAATATTGTATTAATATAAAATAATGTATTAATATAATAATATTGTTAAATATGTGAATCTGCCGAATTTTACGCCGCGCATTGTAAATATATCACTACAATCTTTATGGCAGACAATTACGTTATAATTGACAATTGCGTAAGTAAAATGTGGGGAAGGGGTACAACATACAACACCAGCACATTGCTCAGCGCTTGCAACTTAAAGGAACATCATCAGTATCTAGAATAAGATATACTTTAGCTGACAAAACTGTATCATGTAACCATAATATGTCCCAATATACGGTATTAAGTGGACTTAATATTTAAATACTATTTGCAAGAAGCTGTTGTGGCATCGAACTGAAAAAGAGTCCGTTAGCGTCCACAGTGACAGGGTGCGTAGTATGCGTAGCATAAGTCGGATTTACCGTGAATAGGTGTTCCATGTTCCCTACCATATTCCCTCGAAACCTAAAGCTTCTTACGCCAACTTCCGTCGAGATAGGAACTCACGCCAAAACCCTCGAAAAGCAATTACGCACAGGCGGTTAGGTTGAAAAACACGTACACGCCAAGTCATTACGTATTCAGCATGACAAAACCTTGTTGGCCGACGTTCCTACTTCAGTACGCTCCGTCGCGTAGTCATCATACATGCTGTTATGTGACAGAGGTAGTACATTCGGACAAGCGGACTGTCATACACTCTTCGCAATATCTATTTGCATTAATAACATGAACTTAAGCTGAGGATCACTCGGCGCGGACAACCGAGCGGCTAGAGGAGGACGTAGAGGACATGAGAACATTTCCCCGAGGGCAAAACTCGCCGGTCGGCCAACTCCACATATGCTACTTACGCACAAAGCAGACCGACTGCTGGAGAACGAGTGTCGTTTATGGAAAGCTTGTCTACCTCTTCTAGAAAATATTTCGTTTCCGTCTTTCTCTCCTGTTGTCGTCTCCCTTATTGGACATGTTCAAGCGTATTAACCCTACATAGACTCATCTTCCTCTTACACCGTCAATTGGCTCCCACATCGGCATTACTTTAGCTGTGATTAGTGTGGCTTTTCTCCTATGCTACCTATGCTGTGCACGCACGCAGATCCTATGCTCTTGTGTCTCATGCGCCGTGTGCACGAAGGCGCCAATCACCAATACAGAGAAAGTCGATAATCTTCGCAAACCACACTGTTAGCTTAGATCGAACGAATCTATAGCTACTCGGAAGACAAGCCTAATATATACCTCTGTGAACATTTCAGGTCAACTTAAGGCGGGTCCAAACTGACCCTCTGGCTTCTTCATGGTACACACTTTTGCCGATTTGGGCAAACTACATTACCGATATTGGGTTGTGGGTTTTCATCACCAAATATCGCTTCTTCCGTATTCGATGGACGTTTAAGGATCTAGTCGGAGAATATATATTGCTCTAATGAGAGTAGATTTTCCAAGAGTAAAGAGAGTTGCGAAGACTTTTTTAAGTGTGAAGCCTTCTTTAAGTGAAGGCACAAAATGATGAAAACCTACTCTTAGATACGGGTCAGATGTTTTAAAAGATCGGGTCATCGTAAAAATAGATTAAAACAGGGAGAAACAAATAGAAAGCACCGCTATTAACAATTAAGGGATAAGATATAACAGTTCTTGGACTACGACCTTTCGTTAATCAATATTTCTGGATTACATTCAGTACTGACGACAATTCAATTTGATAGAAGCGGAAATACCCTGTTGAGAAAAAACAGTATAATTACAATTTTTTGTTGCACAGATGTGACTAGCCGGATATTACTTCACAAAATATCGGGTTGCGAGAGAACGAATCGTCTGATGGAGAAATCAGCGTACAATGAGAAACAGAGTTTAATGTCTAGTGTAAAAAACATTGCTTTGCCTGGATGACATCAATTACGAGTATTCGTATTGAAGAGTTAACAAATATTCTGTGAGAGGCATCGATATTCTGAGGTGCCTTATTTTCAATCTCTCACGTTAAATATATTAAAGCGTTTGCCATTACGATCAGAAAACAAACTCATTCAGGCAAATACGCATTTCGTGGAGATCATTTTAGAAACAAATCGGTGTAGGTTTCCTGCGTTCGCATTCCTGTACAAATCCATGTTAGCAGAGACGATGAGGTACGGATTTATACGAAAATTACGACTGCCCTTTAAGTCTAGCTAAACTGGATTTGAACACCCTGTATATATATTTTTTTTTGGTGTAGAGGAGTAATTGGAAAATGCGGTTTGAAAACACGGACACCTCAATCGGAAACTCGTCTGCAAGTGTTGGCCGCTAGTGTGGAACTCCAGCCTACTAAAAGCCAGTCTTCTCCTAATTTTTCCAACCGCCCGGGAAGTGCAGGTTTACTCGTGACTAGCTTTTTTCCTAAAGACCATAGGAATTTGTATACTGGGGCGGTTCTTCGCCATAGAGTATTGCCATAAGTAAATTCTTGAAAAATGTTGTCACTTCGAGCCACTGCAAAGAGTCGGCAAAGAGTCCTGAATTAGCTTGCAGATGCTGGGCCACTCTCAGTGTGTTCGGTGTTGATTCAATTAAAACCTAGCGAAGGCACGCTGCTCCGCCCATGATGGACATCTCGAAATCGTGTGTTCTGAGGTGTTATTAAGTCCATCGCCACTGCGAACGTACGCGCGACTGGGAGCTTTCCCGATCCTGAACAGATAGAACTTGATGACTCCGTGAGAACTAGGTGGTGTGCGAGGTTGGTTTTCCCCGGGATGTTTGAGTCACTCTTTGATGCATATGTTTGCGGTGGCTGGAGGACCCTCTAAATCGTCCCACTTCCCCTGCCATAGAGTAATGTTACGCGGCCGCTCGTTTTCCTTCTAGAGTACAATATTCCCAATTACAGCGGCGCTTTTCGGCGGGGTTTGTTCCGGCGCCTAGAAGCGGCGCCGCTCTGCTCACTGTCTGGTATGCCATGATCATCCTAAAGGCTCCGACCCGTTGAGCCCGGCGCAAGCGATTCCGCAGCATAATGCTATATGCAGCTCCGTATGCCAACTCATAGTGCCTCGCGAGCACCTCCGGCCTCAAGTCCATCGTCGCAGTGGACGCACGTGGGGCTGGAAGCCTGAATAGATACGACTAGAAGTCCCCGTGTCCCATCGAGACCTGGGGGGGGGGGGGTGAAGAAGGTTAGTTCTTTTACGGGTTGATTTAGCTATTTTTTGGTGCTTGGTATAAGCTTCCGGAGACTGTCGCCTAGAGAACTTTTCTCCAGGCCGTCCCACTCTTCCTGCCATAGGGCGATGCTTCGTTGCCGCTCGTCTTTCTTTTTGAGTGTACCTTTAACATGAATCGAAATTTTTAGCCAGGGATCCAAGTTAATAAATTGAGCGGTATGAGGTAGGACCCTTCTGGATCAGAACGAGGTCCTCTATTCAATAGGGAACGAGCCCAGGCAGCACAACTACGTCGCCGCAGCGGCCACCGCTTCCGGATATTCCTCCATCAATAGCTTGGCTACAGTAACGGGGATACCGTCCTGGCCCGGTGCCTAGTGTACCTCGTGCAGTGTTGCTGCCGTATGTTGCTTCTTCTCATCCTCTGGGACCATCTGATAGGGGCCGTAGTCATGAGAGAGGGTGCTATAGAAACAGCGCTAAAATCGCTGTTTTGTGGGTGCTTGCTGCTCTAAGCGCGCCTGATTTAAATTAGGAAATGTGTCTTTAGGTATACATGTAAAACGAATAGTAAATCCATACGTGCATAATAACTTTAGCTTCCGAGTTCACTTAAGACGCCAACATGTATAGATTCTCGTGATGCCGTGCTAGGTGATGTCACTATAATTTAGAACGCTGCTGAAGAGTCTTGAAGACACGCGCAGATAAGAGCTCCTGGTGTGACTAAATAATTTTCGCTACCAGTCCCAATCCGCACCTACCGGTGTGCTTAACGGTAGAGACAACAACGAGAGGTGAAAGCTCTAATTCTTGAAAACGTACAAAGAACCTCGTATTACTACGCGATAGTTTAACTGGTTTGCTGATTATTACGGCGTATTGTTGTTTCGACCGTAAGTATGCACTTTGCATATAAAAAGGATATCACTTACTACAATGAAACGAAGAAAAAATACGAGCAGCCATATTGTTTTAGACAAATGGAAAGTAGAGAACAAAACTATGCACTAAAAACTTTGAATTGAAAGGATGGGCAAAAGATCCAGGCCCTCACACATCAACACTAAAAGTGTGCACGTAGATGGGAAAATTTCCTCAGCCCCGGGTGCTTAGCTGATTTTTACACAACATTCATAAGCAAGAAAAGCGGCACCTATTTTATACGTGTTGGAAAATGGCGTCCTTCGCCAAACAGAATATTTATCTTTAAGCATTAAAAACCGCAAAGGCAATTAGGTAGGTTTTTTAAGGTGAAGTAAAACCTGTCACATGTGTGCGTCGAGCTCCTGAATGTGAAGCGGTAGACAAGGACGATTCTCGAATGGCCGTGGACACTGGAATGAGAAACACACCACTCTACGCGGGAAGGCATCGAGGCAGAACCGCAGCGAGTCTAAACGCGACACTAGCAACAGCCCTAAAAGGGCTGGGCGGAAGGCGCAATACCAACCTTACCGCGCTATTTAATGTAACTGGCAACGCAAATACGCCCAAGGGAACACTAAAAATTGTACCTCTAGAAAGGTAACACTGTCAGCGAAAGGACCATCCAACGCCAACCCATCCAACCACTTACTGACTGACCATTATTCCCGCCGTAGTGTACGCACTGCTCGATCGAGGTGTAACAGGTTGAACTAGTAGATGAGAGAGAGGATAAAAGCCCTGGAGATACGCAAAGCGGGTTCACAGCAGAGAAATATCGGGAAGACAACTCCTACATGACAACTTCGATGATATTTATGGTACGCGCCCTACGATAGAACTTGATACGCACTTTCTCAGGTTCAAGGTAGAGCATATAAAAGAGTCGGTAGAGAGCATCTCTGGCATATTATGGGTCCATCACGGCATAAACCTAAAATGGATATACCTGATCAGATGACTCTACATAGAAAACATACTATGTGTTTGATCGGGTGGCCAGATATTCAAGACTCTGGAAACGACGGAGAGCATTCTGCAAAGATATTAACCATTAGTTGTTTTCAATATATTAGCGACTTGCAGGTACAACTGATTAACTCGACCAGAACCCTCGAGATCACTACGCAGATCGCACAATGTCCTATACCTCACCTACACAGATACTTTTGCTGAGGTACCAATCATGTTTGCCTGTTAGAACCGCCAAAACAAAGATTTGTAATTAGATAACATTACAAATCAATAATCACAACCTAAATAACGCATTTTCACACGCACCCATACAAATATGTTCAATTAATGCGTAGACGCTTTGGCCACGCATTGTTTACACATGGTGACCATTAGCGTCTGCTGTCATTATACACCGTGAAGGAAAAAAGAAGGTTTAGTTCAGACGTCCGTAGTTCCCTTTTTTAGTAGAGTCATCTGAGGGGAGCACGGGGAACGCAACGAGACAGACACACGATGGGAGCGTTCCCGCAAAACTTTAGAATCTACTTACAAGGCGTCGTTTGCAAAAGAAGACGTGATGTCACGTATACGCCGATCGAGTCTTTGGCAAACATGGCACTCGTGAGAACTAAGAAGAGATTGGGGGTGAAAGTTGAGAGAGAGAGAGAGAGAGAGAGAGCGACCCCGAACGCAGGACTCCGTTTAGAGATAGTGCAGATAGTGGACAGGGATTACTGAAGTTGCCTTCAGTTCTCTGCTCTAAGCTCTTACATTCTGAGTTCTTGGTCATGGTCGAGCAAATACGGTTAGTAAATGGGTCAACATGCGTATGCGCAACATCTTGCGGCCGCGAAAACTTAGATTTGACTTTACACTGTATAGCAGCTTGGATTCAAAATAGAGCAAGATTACCCGCTCCTCGGTCATGTTGTCGATACATTTGTTGTCTCGGTGAGTGCGTGGCAATTGGCGACAATACGCCAAAGAATTGCACTGCGATTGGTGTTACCAGATGTCAATATGGAATGAGTTAGAAGAGAATGCTTTCAGCTAGCAAAAACTAAGTTAAAAACACTGAAACGTGGGCTAAACACTGAAACATTGCAACACACACAGAAGATCCACTTTGTTGTTGCCTCCAATGTGGTTAATATGTACTCCTATACAGTTGGTGGTGTCGCTCGCTTGCCGCACTGCTGTTGTTGACGTGCTTCTGAGATCTGTGCCGTCCATGGGGCTATTTCTTTGCTGACGACTCCATTTAGTATATATATATATACTCGTATATATATATATATATATATATATATACATACATGCACCACAGCTCCCGAGGCCTATATATATAGGCCTCGAGAGCTGTGGTGCTTGAAGAGTCATATCTTCCAGCTGTGCTTCTTTACCACACACTCCAGTCACATTAGGAATGCAAGAGCTAATCCAATTAATTTCACTGGTGTGTGTGTGTGTGACAAGAAAGCGCTAGTTGGGGCGCTTCCACGAAGAAGAACAGCCACGCTTATAAACTACATATCTAGGGGGGCTCACATCTATTGACACAGACACGCAATTCAAATGTAACGTAATTTGCGCTGCCTACGTAAAGTTAACGTAATCCACGTTGCCTACGTGAATCTAACGTAGTTTGCGTTTTACACGTAAATTAAACGTCTGGAATACTGCTAAAATGTTGCAGAGTGTAGGTTCTGTAGCGTCGGTGAGAAGTATTCAACCCGCCTCTTTTCGCCTCAAGTTAGGGAAAGCCATGCTAACGGATATGGACATGAGTCTCACAGAGTCTCAGCGAGGCGAGATAGATCTTTTCTTCCATTTCTTCGTCATCTTCTGTGTGGTGCTGTCAAGTGCACTCACCGCCTAGAGCTTCCTGAACCTTGCGCCTTGCTTGATGAGAAACTAGCGTCAGGTCTCGGATTCGCCTGGGACCCAATCTGTCCCTCTCTTCCTCTCTATTTCGCGTTCGTGCTCCCATTTTCCTATTTCTCTGTTTCTCCTTTAGCGGACAGATCACGTACTTCGGCAGAAGGAGGCCCTAGCGTACACAGCTGTGGTCAAGTCAGAGCATCTAACATCGCAAAGGATTGTGGGCGACACTATTAGGCCTTTCTTTCGTCTTTTCTCCTCTCTATCTCGCACTGTGCACACAGACAGGTCAACTGGCCGACAGCCGGCACTGATACAGCCGGCAAATGATGTTCTTGCCTAGAGGTACTTGAACCACATCCACTCTCGCAACGAAACTCAACGAAGACGGTCGGTCGTAGGAATGAGCTGCTCTCATTCCATTTCGTGTCAGCGAAAGGGTCCACCGCGAATACCAGCCAGAGCACACATGCAGCAGCGAATGTACCGTCATCCATACAGCGCAGTGAAGACGCACTGCCACATAACAGTCGGCCTCGCTCGAAATCATACTGCAATAGCCAATGAAACACTGGCGACAACGGATGGAATGCTTTTAACGCTCAATATGGGACTCCTTTTGGATGTTAGGTGGTAAACCGATGATACGGCTATGTCAACCAGCTCGCCACTCTGGGTGGTGCTTTTGGCTATTACATAGCTAAGGCCTTAGTCTAAAGGTGCCGCGAATAGAGCATGTTTTCCACTCTACGTTTCTGTGTTTTATTAAGCGGATGTGTCTGTTTTGTTGTCAATCACAAAGTGCACTGTTAAATACTTAATAATAATAATACACTAGATATGCGTTTATGTGAAATATGACAATAATATAGGGAGTTTGCGGTTTATTAGCAAGCGAGTATACGTATATGGTTGCCCTAGCGGCTGTGGTGGCGTCGGACTTACTTAGTAGAACGAAAAATAAAGCGCATCAATTTTGTTTTGCTTTCAATTTAAAATTGAATATTTATTTCGTAATGAGTCTGAATTAACAGATGGCGGCTTATAACTATAAATATTAGATTGTCATTACATACAATTTGAGCACTTCACCGACCGTCCCACCAGGCGAAAATGTGCAGAGATCGTTGATGTGGCTGGCAGCTCGCTGCGTGGCATTTAGCGCACGCCATTTCATTCCAACGCTCCCTGGTAGCTACGCTCCGAGGTACAAATTTAAATACGCTACCTCTGCCAAGGCTTTGGTCACTTTTTCATGCCACTCCAACAAAAATTACCAAGATGATCGTGCCCTAAGCTTGACTCTAATTGTTGCCACCACCCGTCCGCAACCTACTAGTGGGTACATAAAGCGGTTTCTTGCCGTCCGCGACAGGCAGAGAACACGCTTCATGTACGAACCACTTTTCTAGCTGCACAAAATTTGCCGCCAAAAGATAGCTACACACCCTACTAAAGCTGTGCGTAGCCTAATATGGATGTAATCGTAAGCTCGAAAACACGCAGAGCGGCTCTCAGAAATTGTTTTTGAAAGTCTTTCACCTGCGTGTGACAAACTCTAGAGGTTTGGCCACGACATGGTATTACGTGTGCTGCAGCCAATCGACTCCCACGGCGAAACTTACTAATTGATAGCTTCCGTCTTCCGCAAATGTATTTGCGGCCTCTTACGGTGAAGGCCTAAGGTACGCTTTTCATTTATAAGATTAGATTGAGCGCCGGTTATAGAATGCGGGTGGTTGTCGGCGTTTGCGTAGGCAAACATTCGAGCGTTCTCCCTGTTTTGCCGTTACGTTGCCGAATTTGACGTTACGTGAGAGGCGAAGTGCAACGGCGAACAAAACGGTCGGTCGGCGTTACGTGGCGATGCCATACGGACGTAGCCTGAATCACGAATTGGGGTCGGACGCCACTTAATGAACCCCCTGTTGAGTCATCGTTATTGTTGTGGTGGTCTTGTTTTTTTTCTGTCATCGCTTGCGAGCAGCATAGCACGAACGAGAGCACAGTCTATCGTCACAGTCCATCCACAGTCTGATAGCATTGCGGTACAACGCGCACACAACTAGTCGCTAGAGGGTCTCTAGATAGTTATCGGCGGCGGCGGCGGCGGCTGCTAGCTAATTAATTCGTTTATTATGTAGTTAGTGAGGTTCGTTTAGTTTAGTAAGAGCTCACGAGTATGCATGAGCGAAGCAACGGTGCCCTGAAGAATAGCGTAGCCCGCTCGAGCGGATTGCAGTCGCCTCAAACTGTCGCCCTTGCGAGCCGTCAGCAACGGACCGGCGATTCACCCCCACCGCCCTCCCGCCCTCACCCGCGTTCCCTCGTCATCGCAAACGGGGTTCGGGGGGTGGTCGTTGTTGTTGTCGTCGTCGTCGTCGTCGTTGACGACATCTTCGGCAGCTTTGGCGTTACCACCGTCTGCAGCAAGCAGCCCATGCTAATACCGCACCGCTGCCGAATTAATTAAAATTCCTCCCGATGTTTGGTCGAAGTGTCTTGCCGTCCGGCGCCTCCTACTACTACAACTACTGGTGCTGCTGCTGCAGTTTATATAGTAATACTACTGCCACTGCAACAACTATACGTACCATATACGACGCCACCGAATACGGTAGAAGAAAGTAAACGCGAGTTGCGCTACCGAGCCGGGACGGGCGCACCCCATGAACGCCATGAACAGCGTCAGGGGTGGCGGTGGTGGGGCTCATGACACGCCGTCGCTCTCGCCTCACTTGCATTCGCGCGCTTGCTGTGTTGTTCGGGTTTGCGCCACTTCGACAACCCGGAAGTCGCTAGCTAACGTCTTCAAACTGGACGCGCGCTGGAGCGGCCCGTTAGCGACAGCGGGGGTCGAAGATGTCGGTAAACGTTCGCCGCTGCCATGTGAATCCTCTTCCAATCTCGCTCTCAACGTGCTATCTATATGGAGCGACTCAAATAAACAGCTCAACGTTTTATATATATATATATTTTTTTTCATATTGGACCGACATAGCCCGCCGGCAAATGTATTTGTCCATGTTGTCTGTTATCACAATGTATCACATAACGCACTGATATCCCAGAATCCGCCCAACAAACATTGAGGTTTAGTACAACTCGACATAAAAAGAATGCTTTCCAATGGAACGAGGGCCAAAAATGGTTGTACCAAGATTTTTATTCTGACATTTCTTCAGTAAATCCGCGGTTCTAGAAGACCCTGCATATATGTATATACGAGTTCTAATACAAATGTTTGAATAAAATATTTGTTTAATCTTCTAAAGTAATTTCGTTTTCTTCAAAATTACTTTTGGTCGCTGTAATATATTCCAATTATATTTATTTTGTGCCAGCTTTTTTTCCACTCTTTGAAACAGTTTTAAATGAGTCTGTCGGAAACGAGTTAAGTTGCGCCTGCGAATTTTCCCTATTATCCTCTTTTTTCTCAAAACGTTGTCCTTTCAAACGTGTTCATCCGTGGGAATATGAGAGAGTCGTAAGGAGCCAGGTCCGGCAAATGGGGAGTTTACGGGAAATTCAAAATCGAATTTTTCATAAACTAATCTGAAATTCGTAACGATTGCCCAGAGTTCAGGCCTCTTGCACCGGACCTTTTCGCGCAATCTTCTTTCGCGTTAGTATTCCTTATTGACTGTAGAACCAGGTGGCAGGAAATTATAGAGGATGACTCTCTTGTAGTCGAAAAAACCGTCAAAAGAACCTTGGCGTTAGATCTGCTCTGTCTGAATTTCTTAAATCTACTCTCTCTTTCGAGGCACCACTGGCAGGATTGGGCTTTAGTCTTAATGTCGTAACGATATAACCATGACTTCCCGCCTGTCATTACTGTCTGAAGCAATCCAGGGTCATCTGATCTCGCCTGAAAGTTCAATTCATCTATTACCCGGCGGGCGTTAATTTGCTGGAAATTCAATATTTTTGGAACAAACTTCGTTGGCAGTCTTCTAACACATAAAGTATTCGTCAATGCTGTTACAACTGATTTATAAGAGATCTTTAATTCCTTAGCTATCTCCCTTGCAGTAACTCGGCGATTTTTGAGTACGATATCACAACTTTTTTTCAACGCTTTCCTATGTTATCGACGTCGGCAACTTTTCCAAACGGGGGTCATCTCCAGCTTATTCATGTCCGTCAGAAAAACGACGGTACTATGCATACACAGTGTTTCGGATACTTTTTGATCATCATAAGCAAGTTCGTAACGTCTTTACTACTTTAGATTACATGATCTTGTTTTTAACACACAATTTTATGTAGATTTGTTGCGCCTCTAATTTTTGGCTCCTTAAAAATCGCCTCATTATATATATACAAATGAAAATGTATGCGACATGATACAAGACGACCCTCAGAGATTTACCTTGCTACTGCAAGCTTACCAATCACTTGCGACATCACCTATAGATGGAAACAAACCTAAATCAAAGAATAACCCTCGAGTAGGCTGATTTGAGTCGAAATCCCTGCGAAGGTGATGTCGCAAGTTGCTAAGCTATCTATGAGGGTCGCCTTGTGTATGTGTCGTATGAATTTCCATTTGTATATATGTAATGTATCATGTCCCGTATATATATATATGGAAATGTTTGCGACATGATACAAGGCGACCCTCAGAGATAGCCTAGCAACTTGCGACATCACCTTCCCAGGGGTTTCGACTCAAATCAGCCTACTCAAGGCTACAAGGCCATAGCTAGTCAGACAGAATCCGTACTTTAAGAAGACTATTCTCGTTGTTTACCGTCGCTTGATAACACTCTAGCATAGAAAAACACCCTTCTTAAGGAAGCCGACACTATGAGCAGACAAACAAAGCAATTGCATTTGTTTGATATCATGTAGCCATTCGCTTTTCTGATAACGAAATTACTTATGCTGCTCTTATCGACGTCGTTTCAAACTGCTCTCGACTGCCAGCCTTACTAAGAAACCGACTACTAGATACGCTGCGAATAAGGTTCAGCATAACAGGCGAATTTTTAGCCTTCATGATATATTAGCGTGCAATATAATTCAGGTAAAAAAACGTCTAGGCACGATAACCCGTGACGCAAAACAATTGGCATAGCTCAGAGAATCTCAGATCAGTGCCTTTCCGTTTTGTGTTATATGCAGATGCACTCAAATATCTATTGGGTGTCTTTAAAGCCCATTATGCCGTTGTGCTGATGATTTAGCCATCACAACGAAGCGATGTAGTCATTTCCAGTTTAAACTCAACAAAAATGCAAAAAACGGCTCGAGATAAAGGCCGAAAATTCAAAGATCGTACATGTGGCAGAGGAGAGTCAGATGCGGCTGGGAATCATCGCGTACCGTATATGGAGAGCCACGCTCTTCCCACAATCAGCCACTTTGTGTATCTAGGCGCCTAAGTGCCCCCCTTGATTATATTTTAATAGATATATTAAAAAATACGAACAAAAGCGTTTGCAATGTCGCGTGCAATGTCGTCATTAGGTAATACATATGCTATTAATTTAAAAACAGCTCTAAAAAGTAGTTATATGATCAAAGTACTCTCTGTAGCAGCCTGATGTCTTCCTACAGCAGCACCAAATTTGACCCTAAGCCATGATTTGAAATGCCTAGACAGGCTAAAAGACGGCTATGCTAAGCATTTTTTAGAACATCTAAAGAGCACATCGGCAGTACTTTCCTTAGAGATGTGCGCAGAGAGGGCAAATTATTTTATTTCAAAAAATTAGCAATTAACAGTGCGCCGTCTATTTGCATTCAATTATGAAAATAAGGTTTGCAGAAAAAATTGCTCTCTAATATGCCGATTATTGTGGTACCATTACTACACCTGTGTGAAGCCAGACTTTTTTAATATTCGATATTTATGGAGTGCCTTTATCATTCACCAAAGACAATTTAATATTGTAAGACCGTATGTCTTTCTCACGTTGTGAAATATACAAACTACTAACTACCAATGTTTGGGTAAAATAAATACTAAGTATACTTGAATACATTCATAGATAGTTACTCTTACTGTACGCTTGTAAATACCAGTACTTGATTTGCGACATGGCCTAGTCTCAATCGACCTTGGACCCTCCAATCCTGTCAAACCGATTATGCGGAAACAAAACAGCTCATGATCCACCTCTATCTCTCGCAAAATGCAGGTTAAAATTCATCATCGCTTCCCATGTATTATACGTCCAGGGAGCGGGGGGTGCATGCGAGTCCGCCAAGCGCGTATAGCTAAAACTAGAATTCAACTTCAAACTCCATTAGTGGGAATTAACTAGTGCTGGTGAACGTGCAAACCTTTCTCTAATACCGAACTCTACACGTTGCTTTAAGCGTTGCTACTTTGCCGCGTCCTTCGCTGAGCGAAACAGAGACTAGAAAGACTGATTCGGATTGAGGCGTCAAACACAACAGGTCAGAGGCAATGGCGACATGCCAACTGGGTGTCTTTTCCTGCACGCGTTCTCTCTCCGCCGGTCCTTTCTATCTCTCACTCTATATATATATATCTATATATTTGCCTCTCTTTCGCTTGCCGCCTTTTTCTGTCTCGCCACCATCCGTGTAGGTTTTCTGGCAAGCTCCCAGTCACCAAAGTCCAATCTCTGAAGATGAACGCAAGTCTCTGAAGTTGCTGCGTTCGCGGACTACGCCCCCCCCCCCCCCTCTACGCCTTTCGATTCGGATGTCGGCGTGCGGCTTTTTCGTTCCATCTCTTTCTCTATGTGGGACTTGCGTATGTTGCCACCCTGACGTCTGTTGCCCTAGACGCCTCTGCAACAACGCTCCGTCCACACAAGAGGGCTCCCAAAAAAGGCGTGCAAACCGACCTAGAGATAGACATAGAAAAAGCACGAGAGAGAAAGATATAAAAAAAGAAAGAGAGAGAGAGCGAGAGCGAGAAAGAAAGAAAGAGAGACGATGGATACGGCAGCTCATTCAAAGTCCTGTGCTCGTGGTCCTGTTGCTATGCCATTGAGACGAACAGTCGCTCGCTCGTTCGCTCGTCGCCCGCTAGCTTCGCGTACGCAAATGTCCCAGAAAGGACCTGCGTCTGGCTTTGGCGTCTTGTGGCAGAGAAAACCACAGATACGCCCCTACAGCCAGACAGGCCCTATACACAGCTGCATACGCGCCGCGCCCCTATAGGCATGCTGCTGCTGCCCCTGCTGCCCCTGCCGCTGCGGGCGGCGCCCGCCAACGCGGCCAGACACCGGGGTCGGAGCCGGAGCCCGAGTGGACCATCAGCGCAGTGCAGACTTGAAGATGAGCGCATTTTTCTGGCAAACGGCCGGCCGGCCGACCAACCAGCCTGCCAGTTTGCCAGTCAAAGCTGCCCAGTTACGAGAAAGGACATCGGCGGCGGCCGCCGCCACGACACGCCGAACGAGCGACAAACCAACGGGTGAACACATGAAGAGTTTGCCCTCTGGCTACCGGCTCTACCGGCGATGCCCATACCCATGCCCATGGCAGCGCGGCCACCCAAAGTACCATTAGCGAAGGCTGCTCATATAATTAAGCTGTGCCGGCGAGAATATGTGCGGCCTCAGCCTAGCGTCACATTGCCGCATCCCTGCCAGGTTCTGCCAGGCCGCTGTGACACGTATGACGCGCACCGAAAGATAGTTTCTCCGTCTGTTGCCCCCGTCCATATTGGCTATACTATATGCGAAGGCTATGCGGCAGCGGAAGCGTTGCCTCGTAGAGAAAGCATGCGAAAAAAATACTTGGCCGTGTCCGTCGGCCCTCGGGTACGGGTCGATTGTCGCCCGCTGGACGCGGACATTATATAGATATGCGTGTTGCATCATTGTTGTTGTTGTTGTTGTTGTCGTCGTTGTTGTTGTTGTTGCGGTTGTCGTCGTCAATGCTGTAATAGAAAACTGCACAGAGCACAGGCTCAGGAACTCAGTAGACCAAACAGGCTTATGTGGCTAGTTTAATGCGGATCGTCATATGAAATTAGGAAACTATTCCTCATCTTTGGCGAAAGGCTGGGTGCGCCAATTTAGAGACGAGCCGCGGTAACAAACTTCACACGTGCAGGCATGATTCCGTGGCACGCCAAATATACATTCTATAAATCCGAGCCTTTGACCCGTCTACACGCGAACCATGTGAAAGAAAAGTATTTTCTGTGACCGAGGGGTGTACGTAGCTACTCCTGTGCGTGCGTGTCGTTTATTTCGCTAAAAGCGCTACGTCAGAGCCACAGTACATACCCATAAAGTCAAATGGTACATGCAAACACCTTTGTTTTTATTTCTGTCTACGGCGCCAAACTATGCGTCTGTAGAAATGTGCATCAAATATTTAACAAATTAATTATTTTAATCATAAACAAAAAGTTTTCGCCCCGTACAACATTACATTACCGTACCAACAAAGTCTGAACATTTCCATTAGCACGGTCAGTAGTAGTGATAATGGTGTTGCCGCAAACGTAAGCTGAACGCTTAATCACAGTTGCGCGTCATCAACTTAAAGTCGAAGCCGACAAGCCATCGGATGGTAGTCCTCGAGTGTAAAATGCCTAGCATTATAGCATTTCTGGGGCATAAGGGCTACGGGCTCGATCGAGTTACTTTTAAACGACAGATGTGTTCATTCACAGCACCTTCGACTATGATAGTAGAAATATTCCGACCAACTGCAGATTCGATACGTTTCTGAACTCGTACAGCAAAACGTTGTGAGTTTGACTTTTCTACTAGCGATTTGACTAAATAGTCAGGCTTTAAGTGCGACCATTAATGCTTCCAGCAGCAGAATGCTGGGGCTGGGCATCTTGTGCATTTCCTTAAGTTCTGCGAAATATTCGATGCAAAAACAAAAAAACACAAATATATATATATATATATATATCATACGAAATCATTGTTTAAAATGCCGTAAGCCGTAAACATTGCTGGATATGCATTTCACAAAAAGCTTTCTTATTAAAAATTTAATTTTGCTACGTGTGGTTTGTAAGCGTACACGGCTGGGCGTTCTGCTCGAGTTTGATTTAACGGAAAGCGCATTAATTTTCATTGGATTTTACAGGCTTCTTTTTCGAAAAACAAAACACAAAACAAAAGCAAAACAAAACAAAAACGCATTCGTCATGGCATTGCAGTGAGAAGCTTCCTTAGCTTCAGATCAGATGGAGGTGTTGTGAAGCCGTCAAAGTTATACATATTTGATTAGGCTATGCAAGTATGACCGTCGCGGCGTCCAAATGATTATCTGCACCAACGTTGTTCGTTGACGGTTAAGACAATAGGGACCTTTCGAATTGAGAGCACCTGAATTCTTGCCTCAGAGGATGTCGCTTGACATTCAACAAGAAAATGCAGCATTTGTTCGGACCACATTGCTGAACTGGGCTAACCCTGGGTTAAAGAAACCAAGACAACATGTTCTTGGAGACAAATGTGCCAAAGTGCTAACATAGTATTATATATTATTACCACAAGGAACATATATATATATATATATATATATATATATATATATATATATTAGGGCTACAACAAAGTTTTTTTGGTTTTGGCGCTACAAATAAAACACATATATAGGAAACACGGGAGGTCTTATTTATTAATTTATATATTCTCCGCCGGAAGATACAACCTCTGCCCAACGATTTACAAGGTTTTCGATTTCTAAATAATCTTCCTAATTTCCAATGAAATCTAATTATTCTTCCAATCCAGAACGCACGTGTTCGATAAAAGTGAATTTTTTACCACTTAAAAAACTGTGCATCGATCTGAATAGGTGGTAATCATATGGTGCTAAGTCGGTGGAATACGGTGGATGTTCCAAAAGTTCCCATTTTAGCTGGGAAATTTTCGCGTGGGGCCTTGCGTTGTCTTGGTGAAACAGAACGCCCTTCCTTGAAATTAGCGCAGGGTACGACTGCTTTAATTTTTCGTGGACCTATTCGAGTTGTTGACAGTACACGGCCGTATTTATCGTCTGGCTACGCGGTAAAAGTTCATAGTGCACTATTCCGCCCACATTCCACCAAATACACAATAAAACCTTGTTTTTTTTTCCTTTCGGAACTTCTCTAACCACTGTTGGCACATTCTGTCTGTACAACAGGTATCTCCAAACGAACGTTGCACTCAGTCCATTTTTAAACTCATGGAGTAGAATCGCCCGAATTTGGCATTTTTCTACCTCCATTTTGCAGCACTTTTACGAACAAACGGCTAATCATATTTCAAAATGGTTGAGACCAGCAGATTCCCCGCTCTTTTTCACATGGAAACAACAAAGAGTGAGCCAATGATCTATGCCTAGGCGCCGGGGCGGGCGCTGTAAAGGCCGCCAAGCGCCAATCCGAAAAGACTTTTTTGTAGACCCCTTTTAACCCTGGGTTAGAAAACCCGTGACTACACGTTCGCGCGGAGACAATTGTTCACTCCAAAGTGCTAACATAAAAAAGTGTAGACCCTATATATATATAAGATATTAGAAAATAATAGACAAACCCGCAGTTTTTGTTTTATATATATATATATATATATATATATATATATATATATATATATATATATATATATTGGGTCTATTTGTGGCTTGGCGCTTGCGCGGCTTGCACAGCGCCCACCCCGGCGCCTAGGCATAGATCATTGGCTCACTCTTTGTTGTTTTCATGTGAAAAAGAGCGGGGAATCTGCTGGTCTCATCCATTTTTAAATCTGTTTAGCCGTTTGTTCGTAAAAGTGCTGCAAAATGGAGGTGAAAAAATGCCAAATTCGGGATTCTACTCCATAAGTTTAAAAATGGACTGAGTGCAACGCAGGCTCACAAAAAGTTGTTAAAATCGTTTGGGAAGTTCCGAAAGGAAAATTTTAAGCTCAAAGATAAGCCTAGATCAGAAAGGCCAAGTGTTGTCAGTGAGAAGGTTTTTCGAATGAAAATCCAGGAAAATCCCACTATACTACTGTGGAACTGGCCGAGGAGCTTCATATTACCCAACAAGCTGTTAGCACAGCTTTAAAATGCCCCGGAATAACCTCCAGGCTGTGCAAATGGATATCTCACGAGCTCAGCGACTTCAGCAAGATGACGCGCATGCGCGTCTGCACTTCTTTGCTCAGCAGGCATCAAAATTTGCCTTTTTTTCAATCGTTTTGTGACCTGCGATGAAAAGTAGGTCTTCTACGACTCTCCTGTCAGGAAAAGGTTCTGGTCAAGTGAACCTGGCACCTCCGTCACCCAGCCCAAAAAGGACATACACGCAAGCAAGGTTTTCTTGTGTATTTATTGGAATGTGGGCGGAATAGTGCACTATGAACTTTTACCGCGTAACCAGACGAAAAATACGGCCGTGTGCTGTCAACAAGTCGAAAAGGTTCACGAAAAATTAAAGCAGTCGTACCTTGCACTAATTTCAAGGAAGGGTGTCCCGTTCCACCAAGACAACGCAAGGCCCCACGTGAGTAGGGAGACCCTTTCTAAAATTTCCTAGCTAAAATGGGAACTTTTGGAACATCCACCGTATTCCTCCGACTTAGCATCTGATTACCACCTATTCAGATCGATGCAAAATGTATTAAGTGGTAAAAAATTCACTTCTATCAAACACGTGCGTTCTGGACTGGAAGAATATTTTGCCACTTAAAACCCAGACTTTTACAGAAAAGGAATCGAAAACCTTGTAAATCGTTGGGCAGAGGTTGTTTCTTCCGGCGGAGAATATATAAATCAATAAATAAGACCTCCCGTGTCTCCTATATATGTGTTTTCTTTATAGCGCCAAAACCGAAATTACTTTTTTGTAGCCCTAATAAATATATATATGTATATATATATATATATATATATATATATATATATATATATATATATATATATATATACAGGGTCATTCGTATCAAAATGTACTTCCTTCGAGGTTTGATAGAACTCGGCAAGAAAATATTTCGAGAATCACCTTATCGATTCTAAAAAGTTTTGGGGACCATTCTTAGGGACAGTACAGTATGTGCCGACAAGGGAAAAGGGATTGTGAGAAAAGTAATGCAGACTACACGAGTATTACTAAGTATTGTTGCTACCTAATCAGGTGAGTCATGAGTGGATCCGAGAGTGGGAAGGTACTTTAAAGTAGCCAGAGGACGTTGCGGTCTATGGTAGGAGCCTATTTAGGGTTAAACACGGACTGGACAGAATAATTGATTATATGGACGAGCTGTGGTTTAGCATTAACTGGGCAGTGGGAGTTGAGTTTTGAAGGGGTGGTCGATTAACAAAAGACGACGTTCTTCAAGCCAGGGATAATACAGTAAATATATACAGAGCTGTGAAATAAGCCAAACTTGCTTTACGGTCTCATTCGAACCTGCGTGAGCCTACGATGAAAACGATGCTGTTTTTCCCAGCATACTTATTGTGGGCGCGTTTTTTCAGATATAACCTTACTTCGCGTTCAGACACACAGCTGCCGTAACTTTGTTTTTTTTTGGGCGGAGATGAATGCAAATTTGATGGATGCTTGGCCATACTCTTTTGCTGTGCTCAGAAGCGGAAAGTACAATTTACACGATGCTCTAGAACCTAGCCAAACCGATTGACTATATATATATATATATATATATATATATATATATATACATATACATATATATAAACAAAAGCGCGATCATTTTGGTACCAAATCGATGGTAATCTAAACCGTGGTTACGGAGTAACTAAGGTTCCCCGACTCTATCAGTAAAATCATTCGTCATAGCTCTAGAAGCTATGACGAAAGGCTCGATACACACAATGGTGAGTTATATATATAAATATATATATATATATATATAGAAAGCTCACCATTGTGTGTATCGAGTGACAGCTTTTGACGCCGAAACTCATTAAGCCTTTTGCCTGCACGTTGAATCAACTAATGTTTGAGACGGTCGGGGCCGTTCGGCCTCTAACAACAAAACTCGTGCGGGTAGCTAATTCCTGGGTAATTCCTGCACTTGTTAGATAGTCTGCGCTAATCTGGGCCCGCCTCCCGATCCGCGCCTGCACCGGACATCGAAAGCACTAATGAGTTGGGTACCGTTGCATCTTAAACAAACATGCGGTTACGCTGAAACCGGGTCAAAGCAAAACTATCACATCTCTTCCCCAACGTCTCTTGAAAGACCCGGCGTGGGTTAGTATATAAGGGAAGCCTGTGGACCTTTACGTATGTCCTAGTTACATAGCTAGACAGGAAGTATAAATTGAACTAATCGGTATCGGTACTGTCGTCACGAAAATGTTTGCGCCTTTGGAATATAGATGTTACGCACGACATCTCTGATATCCAGCGTTGGCTTTCTGTAAGAGAATAAACCACCAGCTTAAATAGAATTAATAATAGCACTAACAATTATTTCCTAAAACCAAGATCTTTATTTGTACAGAATGAGATAAAATAAATAAACCCTATAGCGAAAATACAGAAAACGAGTGCGCAGTCCGGCTAATGCCGAGGAAACCCTATTTCGACATTAAACCGTCGTCCGCTTTGTTAAAGAATTTCGTTTTTGCTTGTTGAGCCGTCATGTACAAACGTATAGATCCCGCATAAAAACAATCTGAAATGGTGACCTTTAGTAAGCGTTCCACTAGCGCGACACACGAGATCAGCGGAGTAATGAGGAGTTACTTACGTTTCTTCTGTAGATTTGCGAACGCGTTATTTCTGTCGCTGCTGCGGGACATACTACAGAAGGGTGTCACGTCGTGAATAGCGAAGCGCGCTCCCTTACTCAGACTTACATGCGGTGCACAAGGCAATTAACTGAGACCTACACTAGAAAATGCTTATATATGCTAATAACCTAGTGCCTTACTTCCATAGATTCTACCCCTGCAACAATCTCTCGCTACACTGCAACGACATTTTGATATCTCTATACTTCTTTTTTTATATTCGACGCACCCTCACAGGACGGATTACAAAATGGCATCCCCCTATCCAACCGCAGGTAGACATGCGGGATGATAGTCAGGGATAGAGCTGATTGAAGGAGAACGGCAGAGACGCCTCTCCCACGGTTTCGATGTAATGCCAAAGTAATACCGAGCCTGAGGAGGTGGGGAGGAATCCGGGTTTAGTGGGTTTGCGAGTCTCACACTAGTCACGCAGGCTGCTAGTGGCGCATGTGCATCATGCATTACCGAAACCTCCCAGAAAAAAAAAGACTTTTTTTTTAAATATAGGCAAAACGAAACCAATGAGGTTTCGCTGGCAAAGGGAGTGCTTGCAACGAGTTTATTTTTCTGAAGTCTATTCTAGTCGAATGTGTATGATATTTTCCCTCTCTGAAAGTAATCTTTTTTTCTACCCAGGCAACGCATTTTACCAGATACATAGACAAACAATGCTCAAATGGATTCAATCTGTTTACGGCGTATCGGAGAACCGCAAACAGTCGCTGCATTTTGCCATCAACCTTCTTCGACCTCAAAATAGCGCTGGCAGCTTGATGCGAATTTTAGATTATACGATCCTACCTGATGCAAGGCAAACATAGAAGCCCAATAGCAGATCGATATCAGCCTCATGAGAAAAGCTTTAACAATTCACCATTGCGGTGACGGGTTTACATCACTTTGATATTTGCTAAGCGTCCTTTGGCATCAAATCATATAACGCACATACCATACAAAATAATATGATTTCATTTTAACGGGCAGAATAGATTATAGCTACAGAGCAATATATATATAATATATATATATATATATATATATATATATATATATATATAGCAAAAGAGAGAAATACTTACACTCCCGCCCTTTAACCGCGATTTAATACGCGCGGACCCGAACGGGAGTGCCCACCAGCCCGAATTGACAGGCCAGCAGATCCCCCACCCTCCCCCCTATCGAGGTTTGGAATGGGGGTACCACACTACTCCACCGTACCGATTAGACGCATTCACCTCGCGATTCCGCGTTACACCCCGGAATATACCTTCTCCCCGAAGGGCATTGGACCACTCCAGAGCAGGGGTTCCCCGTAAAATACGGGGCCAGAAGGCCCTCTCGACCGGTGGTCTGCGTTCGTGTGGCCACTTCTCGCTCATTTTGCCTATTAAGCCAAGGCAGCAGGCGTCCCGGACGGTACCACCGAGTGTCACTCGGGGCGTTAACCGTCCAGCCCGGGGGACTTCTATGCAGCACGAGTCCCCCGTATTGGCAGTATATATATATATATATATATATATATATATATATATATATATATATATATGCCTATATATATATATATATAGACAGCAAAACATTTAAGACATAATTTCATCAAAGAGTATTTTTTTAAACTAGTAGTGGTTGCGTAAGGGATGAGTACCAATCGACTTAGCTATAATACACGACTTTTGGACCCGACCTCGTGCATTAGGTAACGCGGCAAGACGTGATACTATCGTTAGTGCAAAACGCAAACTGACTCGAGCTGGATATACCTAGAGCTATGGGTGGTCGGCTCAGATCGCTTTGGCCATCTTAGCTGTATGTGTAAATCCGTGTCGCAAAACTGCGTTTGATCACATCATGGATTGGGCCGTCAATAGTACTACAACAAACGACTTTACGGAGAGCTTTGAAAAGTGATAACAAAAGAGGCCACACAAAATAGGGACACGCATGAGGACGCCTATCAGTGACAGTGGCTAGGAAAGGATACTGCGGAGAGAATGAATCGAACGAAGGCCGTGATAATTCTAGGTAGCTGACTGGTTTTGGCTTGCGAGATAAAACCATGTTTCGCGCACAAATAAATATTTACCTTGATAAATAAAAAAAAGTTACGAAGAACATTCCCTTTGTAGTGTAGCGTGAAAAAGACAAGGATGACATGTACTATACCCTTTTCAACCGGAAAAAGTAAAATATATACACTATCAAGAAATAAATGAATGAATTCTTGTTTATAGGAGAAAAGTATGCCCCATTGGTATTGTATTTTAGAATGTGCAGAAACACCGTTTTTCGTACCATATTAGGGAAACAACGAACAACATAGTAGGAATTGCTCAAGTGATTAGCATACCAGCAAAAAGTTAGCAGAATGGAAGGTAGAGCTGAAGGCCGAAACACCTACTCATGATCGCCATGTTTTTTAGCAATTGACGAGCGGATTTCTACGACCCATACACGTACCTTTTTCAATAGGCATCTCTCATGGATCTCAGATCAACAAAAGAACTTGCAAAACAAGACTTATTGTTATTCAGCGAGGGTAAGTACTAATAGACATTGTGCAATCGTAACCTTGCAAATTTCTCCTTTTCTCTTCCTTTTGATAGTGGTGGTTTGATTGTGAAACATTTTGCTGACTTAGCACGCATACAAATATGTCTCGTAACGTATGCCACTTAGCTACTTACGTAAAATATTCTTGGAATACGTAATCCTGCATGCGTAAAACCTACATTTACTTCTGAAACGCCCTGCAAGTGCTAAATAACTATACACGTTGGGCCACTAAGCTGATTGTACGAAGTAGAATGGATTCAGCGTGTTTAGTAGTTTTAAACCTCAGCTGTATAATCTTTTGATTATACCTGATAAATATAAGCCCTCGATTTTTCAAATCAAAGTTATTATTTCTGAGGAGAAAGCAAACATTCAGATAAATGCGTTTATATATTTGGTTTTTACGAGGCTATATGGGCAAGCTACGTCTCTATCGAAGCCAATCAAACGGATTCTACGCAATCTACAATATATAGCTTAATGAAAAGTGTAAGCTGATCTAGTAAGGTAAAGTTATCTCCTCCTTACGGAGGCATAATTTTACACTACTCGTCATACCTACTTTTTCGAGCAAAGCAGATTAGCGTCGCTCTTTCCAAAAGGTAAATTTAGAGTATAAAATCATGCACTTTACGACTTTTGTCAATTCTTCCTCTCATAGTAGAGCGACGACATCCAGAACTACTACGACGTTTATTAACTGCAAAATGTAATGTTTACTGCGTTCCAAAAACGGATCGAATAGAACATTCTGCCACATTGATTTGCCAGCCACTTGCAATTCCGTTAATAGACTAAGATTTACCGGGAAAGAAACCTCCAGAAAGCTCCTGTTTATACAGCAATGATCGTGCGTGTTAGCATATAATGAACTACGACGCCACTTACAGAGCGTATAATTCGTACTTAATCAAATGAATCAAGTAGAGAGGCAAACCTAAGAGATAATTGGATATTTGTTGACACTAAACTAGGAAATAAAAAAGTTCACTTACTTTCTATGATAACATGTTCTATACATCGTTGGCCTGGCGCAGGGCAACGCAGCCCTTTCTTATTTATTTTGTGTTGCAATGACAAACTAAAGATTAATGCATTTACGGCGCATGCCATACAATGCGACTGCAGCGAAGCCTAAGCACAACTTGGCAAAGATACTAATGACGACGCACGATCATCCGTAGCACATTCGCAGCGCAGAGGAATACAATTTGTAGAAGATCTGCCAGTACTAAACAAGTATACGTTTAACGCAAATGCGAATCTTTCTTTATTATATTATATTGGAATATTATATGGAATAAAGCGATTGCATACAAACACCAGCGTTGAAACGTAGCTAAGGATGAATGGCCATAACAGAACGAAGTTGTTGCGGCCCTCTATCGTGTCAAGTACTCGAGTGTCGGGTCAAGTACTAGCGCAGCGAAGTTTGTGGGCGTCGTGGATCTAGCTAGGGGCGTTTTGAACCAAAACCCCTATGCCAGCCTGTAATGAATATACGATTTGCTTAAGAAGAATAGGTGGGCAGATAAACGACATTGGAAAATGTGTGCATTTGCGTCACTTTCTGGCGCCACCTCCAGAGGCAAAAACAACCCGATAAAACATACGGTATTACGGAGAAAAAGTGTTACCTATACGCTGCTTCTCTCTCAGATTAACAATATATTAAGCTATTTCCCAAAGAGCAAAGGTGCGATCTCCTAGTACACTTTCCGCTGGAAAGGCTGTAAAATTCTGCTCGTGGATTCCAGCCTGTAAAATTCTGCTTGTGAATATCAACCAAGATCTGTCCAAATGCCGCACTCGCAAATTTTACGGCCGTCTTCGATAGTGCACGGACAGGCTGTCGGCCGCGCTAGTCCTGCACGCTGAAAAAGAAATCTGAAATGGATAGCCGTCGTCCTGTATCTATGGGCACTTGCCATTATTGTTAGCAAAATTGGGCAAGGCTCAACCTTGGCCAGAAGCTAACTACAAAGAAATGAACCTGCTGTCCAACAGAAATTACGGCAATGCTGCATACACACTGCATACATACCCGCACACCGTAACGTGGCCGCCTCAACCGCCACGTCATAACGTTTAGCGCGATCCACGGCTTCATCAAACGATCTTTGTGAAGTCTGATTTTTACGAGTCCGAGCTCGGCCAGCGAAGGATGTTCCAAGGCCCTGTGAATTGTAGACTCGATACTTGTGATAAATCTAATATATTAGAATTTTGGTATATCACGAGCATTTACTTCAGGCTTATGCTCTTAAACATACTCATAAATATCTTGAGTCTAGGTTGTTCAAGTTTATCTTCATGTGTGTGTGCTTACAGTTGTCGATGGCTACATGCCAAGAGTAGATCAACGCATACATATGTAGCGCTTTTCAACTGGATGATCCTGGTGGCTTTATCATTCCCGATTATGCAAGCGCTAAATAGTCAACGGAGGTACCGTCCCACGACAAAACAAATGTGTATGCAGCATTTCCGTAGGAGTGGCAATGGCAACATTACGATGCACGGCATTGCCCTCGACCGCTCGACTTCGACTCGATGAGGAAGCCGTAAACAATCAATTAATAAGGGCTGCTCCAAGATCTGAACGTGTAACTAAACCAGTGAAGTTTTCTGGCTGACCCTCAGCCAAAATTTAACGTCCACGGAACTGTTTTTTTACATTGCTTCATAGACGGATCCCCATAAATACAAATGTGCAACGGTGGGAACCCGCTTGAACCCGCGCACCTATGTGTCTCCTGCGGTTGCGAGGCGCAGACTTAAGCTACCACGCCACCAGGCTCGACGTAACTAAACCAGTACCGCCGAGCAAACAAATGACACGTGCGATCTATTAAATGCAAGGAACCACATGGCCACTCAAAATATGAGCCTGGCGCTTTTGCCAATGCCAATGTTAGTTGGGATATTATCAAATACAACATTCTTCAATATTTCAATTCTGTTAGTTTCACTCAAATTGAGTATATTACACACTCTATGCGTTCTGCTAAATACGGGCATTGTTATCGGCGCTTGAAATAGAGCAACGATAATGATATTCTACAATACGCAAGACAACTTGAAACAGATACAATACTCATTCTGCAATACTATAAAAAAAGGTTTTTGAAACCAGCCAAGGAACAAAATCAGTTTTGGGATTTCTAACCTGTCTTTTAACCTTCAGAACGAGCTTAAGATCGGCGGACCAATTTGCGGAGAACGCATATGTCCATCGCTGCCTTCCCGATCTTCATCATGTACGCCTGGAACTGGCCAAACCTGGGCAGTGTAATATGTCATTGGTTTCTGTGCCGTATACCACTTACGCAAGCCCGTGATGAGGGAGCGTGTCTACGTACCTCTCGTGTCTCCAGCAGACGGGTGGGTCCATATCTCCGCCAATGCGGCGAGTGCGGCCTCTCGAGCCTCAGTCCACGATATCTCCCCATTTAATCTCCGCCTACTCCTCTCTTCCGCCAGCATATCCCATGGAAGCAGACCTGCGAGAACAAGCGGAAGCGGCGCAGGGCCTGGCGGGCCGTGACCGTCCTGAGTGTTAAGTCCGCCCATTCTAGTGCGGCATAGAGCGCGATTGCTTCTGAGCTTTGGAATCTAGAGCACCTCATATCCAACGATCTCAAACAAGTCAACGATCACAGTCCGGGTCACATAGAATACCCTTGATCTTAAAAATATACCGCAATCTTTCTTCTAGCAAATATAATTGTATTAACTAGCACAATGTTTATTAATAGGTTTTCCATCAAAAGCCTATTTTCCTAAAATAGTACAATCAATCTTGCATAGCTGATGGCTGTGTGCATACGAGTATATACAAGTGCCAACGGTTTTAGTTACACACTACGTTACGCAAAGGGCCCGTAGACCAACTTAACCTCTCTTCTATCGCTCGTGACTTCCTTAACTCGCTTACTTAATTATTAGAGGAATACCTGTGTTCTCTTGCTGATTGGTCCGAGTGTCTCCATGGCAATAGGCAATATATAGATATATCGTTTTCCAGTCTAGCGTATTTACTCTGTTCTTGGCTTCGGCGCATTTCCCGTATCGCCCAGCGTGCCACACTTTGGGCCAGAACCATGCAATCTTTCGCTAGCGTCGGCCTCGACCAGCCCATGAGCCACATGCACCTTGCCGCCATGAGTATCCCGCCAGCTAGTCTAGCTCATCAGAACGTATCGACAAGACAACAGATAATGATGTTTTGTATATACATGAGCTATCTTGTATATACTATATTTGAGTGATATAGATATGGCTGATTTATCAGAACGTAACGGGGGCCTACCTGACTGACCCGCAGCGAAGAGAGTCGTGCGACATTTGATGCACTTATTCTAAACCCGTTTGCACACACCTATTGCCACGACTGCACCCTCACATTTGTATACATGTTGACATCACTTCCCCCACAAAAAACTCTCTGGCGCAATTAAAACGGCAACCCAATGCAAATCTTATCACTTCTCCTCGTAGTGTTTTGAACTCCCTTTCAAACCCTGCACTGTGGATCGGAGCGGCTTATAATCCTTGTTACTAAATATTGTTCAACCTTCAGGGCTCCTACCACTTTATACTGCATTTCTTTCTCTTTCAGCCATACTTCTCTGTTTCATCTCTTCTTCCGTAATGTCATACCTAGACGAGCTTGTCTTAGCCGACTTTCACCCAGACGTCGCCACGGAGCTCCCGATCCTTAAATCATGCATTACTCAGCTGCAAGTGCAAACTGCTCTATCAAGGGAGGACGGACTATGAAATACAGGGCGCCATCATGACCTTCTCCCATAACTTCCCAAACGCTTAGACCTGTCGTGAAGGCACTATAAAACACCTAAGCGGCACTGTCTTCCCTCAGTAAGCACTCTCGCCCGCCGCATCTTGATGTAAGCTCGTTTGCGCCTCGACGGCATTTTTCATAAAAGGTTAGCGCTTCGATGGCATTTTCCATAAAACCTTCGCCTGCTCTCAGCTCCAGCTGCCGGTCAGTCTCAGTGATCTTGGACCTAGAAGCTCCTCCAGCCTTGCCCTTCATGAACTTTTCTCGTGTACGTTCGCCGTCCAAGAAAATGTTCGAGCCCTCCTCGAATATGACTCTCTAGTAGCTTACCAACCAAAGCAAATCAAGAGTGGCAGCTTACTTGTAGCAATTCTGTACCAAAAGAGGGTGATAGGAGCAAGCGATCGGTGTGGGACAAAATTTCCCTGGCGTTACGCAGGTCTCGTTTTGAAGGCCGGAAGCCTGGCGAACTATGTCTATTTCGCCTACACATTAAGACCGGAGATATGATAATTCACACACGTTCCTGGGGCAGCGCGTCGTCTTAGATTCCAATCAACATAGAAATTTAGTGAGCCAACGCGCAAGTGTTGTTTGACACGCTCTTGAGAGGGATATGCCTAGAGAAACTGATATAAATATATATATATATAATATTAAATAGTTCAATCTGTACATTTATTAGCTGACAATATTTTGGTAACAAAATAAATTAAACATTATTATTAAAAGCAATATTAAAATAATAATATTATATCTTGTTATAAAACTGTTATTATTATATAGCTCACGGCGCGTATACTCTAAGCCGCGTTTCCTCTACGAACAGCCAATGACATCATCTACCTCAGCAACATCGCATCGCTTTGGTCGCCCGTACTATTATTGCAATATTTCTAAAAATACAGTACCGATATATATATATATATATATATATATATATATATATATATATATATATATATATATATGGCGGTACTTATTATTAGAATTAGTACTGTTACGATGACAGTCAGTTGAATACAATATAACAACCCAACAAAGCCGTGCCGTTTGTATTGATTAGCTATCGATTGATGTTATTCACCTTTGTCCTTGAGTGATATTGTGCCGTGTGCAACCTAAGTCTGTGAGCTTTTAGATGTCACGCCGCAACGCCTCCAAAGCAAGCCATGTGTGTGCGTTTATGTACAGGTCATTTGACGGTGACCGCCAAGTTCTAGCTGTTGCTCAAGAAAGTCGTATCATTGCCTGTCATTACCGTCGTCGGCGTCACCATTGTCTTCGTCGGGGTCACGACATGTCACGCAAATGGCGCGCGCTTTTGCCGTGAGAGAGACAGAGAAGCTTACGGCTTCAGCAGCCCGACCAACCGGCGGGTTTGCACTAAGCAGATTACTCCGCTGATGAATCCGCTCTGGTGGCTGTGACAGTGCTAACAATGGCGATCATTGGCAATGACTGGCTAACGTCACCGATCAGATCAGGGCTCAATCGAGCGTACTCAGAGAACCGCGTCAGCAGAAAAGTTCACGCCCGATGCCGCCGCGTCTGTCGCTAGCACAAACAAAAACTCAACCGAAATCCTCCAAACGACGGGATTAGAACAAGCTGTGACGCCGCTCAGCAACACCAGTTCAACTTCTATAAATACTCTGGACCACTTGTTTTTTTCGTTGAACATATTCTACACAACCACCGAAGTTTCATCGAAGCTACTGTCAGTTAACGTCTCTGAAAATGGGGATTCGTCTATGCGCTTCGCTGAATATTTATTAATATAAATTTATTCTTTAATTATTATTTGGTTACATGTGAAATTCTGACGCCGCTTTGGCTACGGCAAAAAAGTGAGTCCCTTGCCTGTCGGCAATGAACCTATGATCGACGCTGCGTTGCCACGCTGTATTTCAACCGATATCCTTTGCAGCAAAAACTGCCATGCTCTCCTATCGCCGGTTGCCACCGCGACTCTGGATCCCAACTCCGCAAGGAAACCCTTTGTAATTTCTCCCATTGGCCCCAGTGTTTCGAAGGCGACCGGTTGGACGATGAAGTTCTGTTCCAGTTCACGGTATTTGGCTAGCTTGCGATCTTCGGCGAGGCGGGCGGCTGCTCCGACCTCCCGGCTGGTGTGACGAACGTAGGATGCAGCCAGCGTACACGACACGGTGACGTCGTAGACGAGGCATCGGCCTTCGCTCCATGGAACTAAAGTCAGACCATCCGGCCGCAGTTGGCTGTTTGACGACAATCCAACAGGCTCTTTAACAGCAGGGATGTGGGCTGTCTGCAATGCCCGGTGAATTACGTCATTCAGAGCCGAGTGCCTCGAGAACCTGCCGGCGCTCCTTTTGCAGGCTAGAGCATGCTCGCCGGTGGAAGACACCGGGAGGTCGCATCGAGCGCAATTATGAGCAAAGCAGACTGATTCCCCCAAGCGCAGACCGGAAGCGATGCGGAGTGTGGTACTGTCCAGCATCGTCCCCAGCTGCGGTGAGGGAATGGCCTGAAGCCATTTGCCGCTCCATGGATCTATCGCGGCTCTTAGTCGTGCCCGCTCATTGGTGTTACTCGCCTGAGTCAATAGTTGCTCTTGAATCGCCTTGACAACCTGCGAGTCCAAAGACGATTGCGATGTGCTCTCTGGAAGCTGACCCCATTTATTCTCGTAGTCGCGGCAAGCTTGTTCAATCTGGTCGCTGAAACTTGGGTGAGCATTCGGTGGTGCGATCCCTTGTACCAGAGTCTCGGTGGCTTTAAGGGACCCAAGGTAGGCAGAAATAGCGACTTGCGAGGTCATACGGATTCCCAAGCCACCCGAGGACGTCGGGAGTGAAGCCTGTACCCAAGACGATTGCCTGAGCTGAACGTTCAAAATACCTTGGAGAGTATTTCGCAATGTCTCGTCGATCGAGTGAAGCAAGTCCAGATTGGTGTAAGCCCGTGAGCAGCGGAAAAGGTACATCAGCCTCGGGGTTGACAAGCTAACGCGTAGCAGGTAAAGCGCTGGGTGAGCGTCCAAGAGTCGCAGTCTGGAACACCAGCGGACGAGATCAGAGCCCTTTTTAGATAAAGAAATATCTACGGAGTCGTCGAGAATTGGGGCTCCTAAGAGCTCCATCTCGTTAACGGGTATTAACCTGGCTGCTGGCAGAAGATTGCGCACCTCTTGGAATGCGGAACTGCGGTGGGGGTCTTCATGGAAAGGAAAAAAGACTTCACATTTGGAGTCATTAAGTGTGAGCCCTGAGACGGCCTCAAATTCCTTTACCAGCGCTAAGTCTTTCAGCACCGTAAGAGTATCACCGGCGAGGGTGCCGTCGTCTAGAAACCATGGTCGGAGTTCGGAAGACAGACGCGATTGAAGCTCGTGTATAGCGACGCAAAATAGGGCGGGGCCACAAGGGTCCCCCTGTTGAACCCCGGAACAAGACTCGATAAACTCTCCTTGCCAAATCAGCTTGCTTGGAAACCTGTACATCTGGTGTACTAGTGGGTATAGACGGGGAAGGAGGGAGCGAACCGCCTTGAGCAAGTGATCACGTCTTAGCGAGTTGAAGGCGTTTTTAAAGTCGAGTTTGACGATTACCTTGCCTGGGACACTCTTGTTGCGGTTGATGAATGCTCTTGTTGCGTGCACGGCCGCTTCCGCGCCTCCCCTGATTCCGCAGCCCAGTTGATGCGGAGAGACTAATCCGATAATGTCCGGCATGCTCTTCCTGGTAATGATTTTCCCGACTACCCGACGCAGTGTCAGCCCGACGGCAATTGGTCTAATGCCGCCGTCTTTTTTGCGCAAGGCCATGAGCGAGGCACCATAGAAGACGGGGAGCACGAAATCTGGGAGCTTTCCGTTTACAGCGAGATTGACGAAGCGCACTAGGCTAAGGACGAGTTGGTTCTCCTCGCCATCCCTGCCGATGAGATTTTTCAGATGGCGTGGTCGCAGGCCGTCGGGTCCCCCGCCCGAGCTGTTGGCGAAGCTTCTGATGGCGTTGATAACATCTATCGCAGACACAGTGATCTCGTGGGACTGGCCGGCGGACACGGGAGGCGGTACTAGGGAAAAGTTACGTGGACATGGGGGATGTTTGTCTATCAGCGCCAGCCTCGTTTCGTCGGAGTGTGGGGCCACTGTGTCGGTGGACAGAAGAGCCCTCGCCGCAGAGGAAACGTCGCCAAGGGCGAGCTTTCCTTGAACTACGCGAGCCAAGGAAAAGCCCTTGAAAGACGCGCTGCTTAGTCGAGTAGTTGACGCTGAGGCTATGGGGATAGTTTCAGGGCCATTTCCCGCTCGGAATCGGTTCAGGTTCTCGCGAAGTACCGATGTAAGGGTTCGGCCGCGTTCCTTCTGGCGCGGAATGCAGAATACTGCGGTTGGGAATTGAAGTAGTCTTCTGTATGACTCCCTACTGGCTGAAGAGCAGACCTCGTTAATCAGGTTTGAGAGCTCGAGAGACACGTTGTTGTGGATACCCCGAGGTAAACAGGAAATCATTTTAGATGCGCTTTTGATTTTAGACGTCGCGAGGATAACGTCGTGAAGTGAGGTTTGTGCCGGTGCGCTTGCAACGGAGCTTGCATAGGGTCCTTCCCTCGATGAAGGAGCCGAGCTGTTGTTGTCGCGGCTGCTGGCGGAGGCAACGGCCCACCTGCGGATGTCTTGTTGGGACATCATTGCGAGGGAGAACAAGTCTTCGATGCGACGTCGCACGCGGCAGCGGCGGTGGCCGCAGTCGTCGCGTTATCGGTTTTGATCGGTCGCAGATCCGCCAAACCGAAGGTTAGAGCAGACTGAAGTGCATCTTTAAGCTGCTCGCGCAGGCCCTCAGTGAGATCGGTTGGGCCGTCGGTGGAATTGGTGGAGCTCGTAGCCGACCTAGCGGGTTCGGTTTGGCGGAGCGAGCCAGGAAGAATGCGCGCAAACGCTCTTTCGATAGCACTGCTGATGTGAGTAACGATGGTGTCGATGATGGATGGTAGTATCTTTTCGGTTATGGCGAATATTATATTGTCTAGACCGTCGCTTCGCTTTGAAACAGCAACGTTCGAGGAGCGCTCCTCAACAGCCACATGAGTTTTTTGAGGCGGGTCCACAGGTCGTGAAGGAACCTTAACCCCGTTACGAACGACTGCGGAATAAGACCGTTTTGAAAACGAGGCCGATGGCTGGATGTCGCTCACCGGTGCGCAGACCTTCACCGTGGGAGCGGAGGTGTTTTGTTGGATGCGTAGTGGCGCTGATCTCTTAAGTTGCGCCATATTTTTTTTTAATATTGTTTCCTTCTAATGTTAGAGTTCGGCCGTCGTTTATTGACGTCGACTCACTGTCGGCTCGTCCTTCCAGCTCTAAAGTCCACCACAACCACCACTTCTATAAGTGCGAGCTCGTCAACGACACAGAGCGTTTCTACGCATAGATCGGTCGCAGTGAGCTGTGAAGCAATAAATAATTTTTCGCAGAGCCAGAAAGATAAGGTCATGATACACACCGATTGTCTAGATAGTGTGGGATTCTCAAACCTACTGAAAACCTGCTGGTGATCCTCCAAAATTATGTTACCGGGATAACTTTGCTATGTTACCTCAGTGCATGTAGGAAGCCGCTGGCTTTCAGTCGTCAGTCTGCCGGCGACACTCCATGTGTTTTCATCTCTCTTCGGTCACTTTCGCCTTCGCGTTCATAAGTACCCCCACTAAATTAGCGTCCGCGTCTTAGCTATTTTTCGATCTGACCATCTCTGAACGCTGATTTCGTGTTGTACCGTAATCATGTTATCTACATCATCAGTCGTATCAGTGTTGCAAAACAGACACAGTATCTACCTTAGTCTTCGCGGTCTTCACGGTATCGGCCGTACTCATATCGGTACTATTTCATTAGGTTTGGGTATTAGGTATTTGGTGTCCCTTGTTCCGCTGCAGTCCACTCAGCCTCTCAGCACTCTTCAGAGTCGTCTTGCTTGCAACTTCGTCTTTTATAAGTGTCTGCTACCGGTAGAAGGGGATGTTCTTTTCTATCCGTTTTGATCCAGGTATTTTGGGGGCAATTACAGCACGTGGTCTGTAGACACCTTCTCTTGTGGCCAGCACCCTCTGCGCCTTAATTAGCTTTTTCGTATTCTTTTTGGTTTTCAGTGCAGCTGGTGAGGGCTTTCCTTCATTAAGCATTTGAACGCTTTCTAGCACATGAGCACGTCGAGCCTTGTGGCCGTGCTCTCTGACATCTTTTCAGCTACCCTTTGGGTCCCCTCGAATGTTACATCTAAAATATGCTGCTCATTCACCGCATACTTGTCTGTGTCTCCTTCCGTCGGATCACTATATATTGGTTCAACGCAGAAATAATCCATATATATATATATATATATATATATATATATATATATATATACGAGAGAATAAAAACTGTAAGATAAGCAAAGATTATCAAAAATACAAACAGTAAATGTGTTGTGCCTCTGTTTTATATATTCAAACGCTTTTCTTCTGGAAGGTTTTGTTAGGAATGCCTGATACGCATGTTTCACTAACAGTTTGCGTGACTTGTACGGGATTTACAAACCCAAGAAACCAGGATTCCTTCTTACCGCCCTGCTTACCCGGCTCGGTATTTTGTCAGTATTGCTTTAGAACTCACTGTAACTATCTTCCCTTATTTACCTCAACGTAACTGCATTTTACATCGCTTAAGTTTTCGGTAAATAGAAACGATTACAAAATAATCAAACATTGAAGCAGAATCACACCCGGCAAAGTCCAAGGACTAAGTTTTGCACAAGCACTTCTCACAAAAGATAATCGGACAATGGGCATTATCACGAGGATGTCTATACAGCAGTTAGTGCGTTTTTATAACGCCAGACAATAAATGAAGCAACACGCACAAAAGTAAACATGCATACAAGGTAGTCCACTCGTACACCATCTTTATAAGATGCAATAACTACACGTTAAAGCACGTAGACCAATATACCGTTCAATCTAAGTGGGTATCGCCTTGTATAAAGCACAACAATCCTAATTCAGGATGTAATATGATAAAAGGCCTGATCCTGATTGTGAGATCGGAAGCCATTGCGCAAGCAAAGAGGTGCTTCGTAGTGAAGCGCCTAATGTTTTTGGGAATGCAGATACAGGTTTTAGCGAGGCGACATGCAAGTATATGTTGATTAGACATCGAGGATACTGAGGGCACTGCAAAGGTTGTTACACGCCTAGCTGCTGTCCGACCATCGGTAGAAACAAGTGGGAACGCTATCTCCGCAGGTTCAATGCCTTGTGAAGTTTTGTATATTAACACAGAAACCCGCAGCTTGTACATTTATTTCCACCGGAAGACGGTTCCAAGATTCCTTCTTCCAGAACACGCAAAATGTGTAGAGGAGTAGTTCGAAAATGCGGTTTGCACACACGGACACGTGGGGCTGGGAGCCGGATTCAGAATCACTAGCAATTTAACAAGATCCGTTGTCCGGCGCACGTCATAGGTGTCTCGGAGACCCCGATCAGGGAATACTCCGAGGTGCCTTGCCGTGTTCACGACAACGATATCCTTGTTATTGAGGCGTAAGTGAAGAGCAGGGCACATAATCTGGCCTACCAGAAGAATTGTCTCGCTTTAAGCGGGGCTAAAGCGAGCTGGTCAGCGAGGGCAACTTCGATGTAGGCACAAAAGTCAGCTCCGTGGGGAAGATCCCCCAGCCGCAGCACGTCGTTATAAGCTTTGTTGCATAGCAAGGGGCCTAGTATAAAGCTTTGTTGCGCCCCTAGGTTCACTTGGTAGTGTCTCCCTGGAGTTAACAGCTTTCACAGCCAGTGGGTTCTTATGGGTAAGCGCTGGCTTCTGTTGCGTCGGCCCCTGCACACCGTGGTGTACCCATCGGGATTCTCAGCGGTAGCTGAAGTAGATGCCGCCAGGTCAGGTATTGAAGCTGACCTCGTGGCGGGAAGTACGGGTTCCGGCAGGACGTTAGAGCGGCGAGAGTGTCACACTCGTTGACAGCGCTGTCAGGTCGGTATGGTGATCCACTCCTTGATAGCGCACGGAGACCACCCCAGCTGTACCCACTTAAGATCTGGGATCTTGCGGGTATCAAAAAAGGGCGCTTGCACGCGAGCCGTCTACCTCCCGCTGGACCACTTATAGAGGGATCGGCCGTTATGGGTCCTGCAATATCAACTGCGTAGTGAACAATATCCTTTATAACAAGCCACGTTAAGAAGGAGTAGACTAAATGTATTTCCCTTTCTTCAGTAGAGCGTATGACTCTAAAAAAAGTAGTGACTCTCCCGATGCCGTAATCACTAGCCGCATGTCGCTTATACTTGTACTCATTTTTATACTCCAATTCCTTCCCCTGTACTACAAGCTTTCTTTCTTCCCTAATTCCGTTAAATACTAAAATTGCGCTCTTTTTTTCATTAAACACCATGTCTAGTTCCTCCGCTGCTTCCCCACATGCATTCAACATTTGTTGGACCTCGCTAGTGCCCCGCCCTAACACTACCATATCATCAGCAAACAGCAGCACAGGTGTCTTGATATATACACCTTTTTCCCCTATCTGCCACCCTAAACCCGTTTTATTAATCCTTCGCGCTATTCTCTCTATATACATCAAAAAAATAACCGATGACAACGGACAGCCTTGCCTGACCCCCTTAGCGACTATGAACTCTCTAGATTGTTCGGCTGCTATTATTATTCTTACCGTGTTATTTCTGTAAATTTCTTCCAGCAACTCTACCCAACTTCTCTCCAAACCCTCCTCTAGCATAATTTTATACAACTTTGTTCTGTCCACCATATCATATGCTTTCTTAAGATCTAAAAATCCTGCCACACACCCTTGTCCCCGCAATCTCGATGTTTCGACAACCTGACTTAGTAGGAAAAGGTGATCGTCTAGCCTATATCCTTTCCTAAATCCGCATTGCCATTCTCCTATTTTCTCATTTGTCTCCAGAATACTCTGCATCCTATTCTTAAACACTTGCATAAATATTCGATACGCTATAGGTGTAATTGTGATCGGTCGCCTATTTTGTAGAGTGTCATTATCTACCCCCTCCTTGGGAATAAGAGAAACTCTTCCCTTGCGCCAACCCTCCGGGATTCTAACCCCTCCAAATATATTATTAAATTGCTTCGTTAGATAATGCACGTACTCTTTTCCCAAAGCCTGTACAATTCCTACCGAAATCCCGTCAAGACCACACGCCGTTTTTGGATTCATTGTCTTTAACACGCTTTCGATCTCGTCTGCTGTGGTTGTAATTTCTGTGCTAGTTCTTGTCTTTTCTATACTGCTCACGTTAGTCGTAAAAAATAGTGCTTGTAACGCGGTGTCCATTTCATCTATTGTGTATGTTCTGTCCTGGACGTTATTTGTCATCCTTGTTTTTTCCTGTCTGACATAGTCCCAAAACTGTTTGGCTCGCTGGCCCTTGGGGGCCCCTAAAATCCTGTTAAATTCTCTCTCGTCTGCGTTTTTAATTGCATCCTGTATTAACATTTGAGCTTTATTCTTGGCTTCCTTGTAATTTTCCCAATACTTGTCTGCCTTGCCTGTGTCCCTTCCCATTACCTTTCTATGCTCCTTACTCCACCTTTTCCTTTCCATTATTGCCGTATTTATTTCATCACTCCACCATCCTCGTTCTCCTCCCTTTTGAACTCCCCTCCCTATCTTACAACACTTGTCATATGCCTCCTTAATATTCCTATGCATCTCGTCTACCTGCCTTTCCCCATTTGCCACTAAGAGCTGTTTTATATATTCTACTTTCTGTGCCCATTCGTGTTTATCCAGACATTTCTTTTGTACAACTACGCGTCCTGGCTTCTTCTTCCTCCCACTCACTTCTACCCAATTATGATCACTTCCAACATTGTATGTTTTCTCTTCGTCTATCTTGATTTCTTCTACCCATTTATCTATTTTACCCTTCGTCAGTACATAATCTACGCATGACTTTCTATCCCCCTGCGTGTACGTATATCTCCCTTCTACCCGCGGGTCCAAATTTAAAATTTGGGCTTCACTTGACTCTGCTAATTGTATTAGTCTTCTGCCCGCTCTGTCTTCTCGTCCATCTAGCTGTTCGATATGTGCATTCCAATCTCCCAAACATATTACCCCTCCTTTATCCTGATATTCCTCCATTACTTTATATACCCTTTCAAATAGCTGGTGCTTGCTACATATGCTTGCTTTGCGCTCCTGATACTGTAGACTACGTGGAACACACGGTCTCTGTCTGCACGGTATTCGCTACGACACGTGCAGGCTCCACCCTAGTCAACCAGGTGACACCAGCAATCGTCGCGTACATGCTAAGCAATCCTGCTTCATGGACGCACAGATTGTACTACCTCAACACCATTAGGAAGAGAAGGTTCGCCTAGAAGACCTGCGCCGAAACCACTTTCCACAAGCGCGGTCGGTAAAGAGTCGAGACGAGGGTGCCCCGCAAGGGGCCAATGCAATACAGCCCTCAGGTGGAACATCTCGACGCACCCCCGCCGTATTGTCCAACACAATTCCGAACCTTAGGGGGTGGGGAGGACTGGGGTTTTTAGTGGGTGAGAGTCCCACGCTAGGTGTTGTTGATTGACAACACCGACCGTGCATTATGAATTTTCCAAACCTCCTATATAAAAAAAGATGTTGGACGCGACTGACTCTTACCTGGTGGGCGTTAACGTCCACCTTTGTGCCCAGGTTCGATCTCAGCGTATGACTTTCTTTGCTTTTTCTGTAGAAGAAAGGTTGTGGTGGCTCGGCTTTTCTCCACCTGGCTTTGGGGTGTCCCGAAGGATTTCTTGTGTGCTGTGAGGGTGACGGCGAGGTCTAGATGCCGTTCTCGGGCCAGGCACTCCAGAAGCTTACCCGTTGTTCTTTCTCCCCTGACTTGTCATGTAACAGAGGATAGATCAACGTGCACTTGGGTTCAAGAGCACATTAGCCTTTCTTAGCGTTTTATCCAAGAGGTCTTTACTCTGAACTAACGTAACATCTTTGGAGATGCGCAACGCGATTAGAGCCCTAGTGGCTGGTTTGCCGTCATCCCCCGTCTCGCGGACGACACGGGAGAGAACGACCCGTGTCGAACCCGATCCTCTTCCCGTCTTCGCCCCAATGCCCTGGCATTGGCAGGCCATCTTCCTTCATATGTTTTTATCAGCCAGGTCGTCTTCCCTAGCTATCATAATCCGTAGAGGACTTTCCTCCAGGATGCTGACCGCGAGGGGCCTTACCTAGTTAGACGATTAGCAACCATTCACGCGAAAAAGCTTTTGAAGTCATCCTTAGTCTCACAATCCCTTATGCTAATAATTTTCGCCTGCCTCTGGGCAGTGGCCTCGGTAGTGCATTGGCACCTCTGCCCCCCTAGTGTCCAGAGCAGGTTGGGCGGGCCCGCTTTCTTCAGTTTTTTTTCGTTTCTTTCAACCTTATGAACCTTCTAGCCTGAACAATACCAGTTCCTCGATGACCTTTGAGATATATTATCAGCGACCGAGATCGATCTATAATTGGCTGCGCAGTTTCATTCACCACTTTTCTTAAACAAAGAAAAGACCGCACCCGCCGTAAACCTGGAGTGAAGAAAGCCGCCTTGCACAATCTATCAGAGATAAAAAGCTCCAGAAGACCAAAGGACATTTTGTATGTAAGAAGCAAAATAATTTGCGTCTGCCGCATCATAAACCGCTATTCACGGGACATTTTGTAAGCGACATATGGGCATAGCAGTGCTAGCCTTAATATGAGTCCCACGTGCATTAGTGGCCAACAGTTTAGCAGAGCTGTTAAAGAGAAAGAGAGTCGGTTAATGATCAGAGAAGAGCAGACTTCAAAGCACCGCAAGCTAGATGCTGGTAAACAATGAGCATTTAGAAACAGCAAAAAAGTCTAAACACATACCCGGCGCGGGTCTGGTTATGCGATCCTTTCCAAAAAAGTCCCTAGCATTAAAGAAATAATGTAATTGGTAGGCCGCGGGACCGAAAGAAGGCTGACATTTGCATCACCCATAACAATGACAGGGACACAGGTATATTTTGGCAACATATTGCCTAGAGTATTCAGTAGGGTGTCAAGACACATGGTTGAGAAGGAAAAGCAGCCTATCATTGAAGGACTCACTTGTTGAAACAGTCATTCCATCATGTTTTAATAGGTTTAATATATACGAGGTGTGTTCAAAAAGTATCGCGGGGGGAAACATTTTCGCGGGTTACGTATATTCGAATTTCGATTATTTGTGGCGTTATGTTGGTACTCATGTCTCTCACTTATGCCGACAAGCTCGGCCATTTTGAATGTTCACTTAATTGTTGACAGCTGCTTTGCTTGCACGTGTTTTGGATCGTCTTCGATTTTTACCTATTCAAAAAAATGGATCAAAGAACCTGTATCAAATTTTGTGTGAAAAACGAAATTAAGTGCGCGGATGCATTCCGAATGTTGACTGTGGCATACGGAGAAGCTACCTTGGACCGGAGCAACGTTTATCGGTGGTACAAAATGTTCTCAGAAGGCCGAGAAGATGTGAACGACGAAGAGCGTGCCGGACGCCCGAGCACTTCAACATTAGACGAAAAAATTAATGAAGTGGAGAAAATGGTATTGGCCAATCGTCGTATCACCTAGAGAGAGTTAGAGAAGTTGCTGAGGACCTAAACATATCGATTGGCTCGTGCCATTCGATTTTTATCAATGATTTGGGCCTGAGTCGGGTCGCCGCGAAATTCGTACCAAAATTGCTCAATTGCGACCAAAAACAGCATCGCATGAACATTGCTAATGAGATGTTGGACTCTGTCCGCGACGACCCAAATTTGCTCCAAAGGGTCATAACTGGTGACGAATCGTGGGTTTATGGTTATGACGTGGAAACCAAAGCTCAATCATCTCAATGGAAGCTGCCGCACGAACCAAGACCGAAAAAAGCGCGCCAAGTTCGGTCGACTGTGAAAGTTTTGCTGACAGTTTTCTTCGATTGCAGGGGCGTGGTGCATCATGAGTTCTTGCCACAGGGTAGAACGGTCAATAAGGAATATTACCTGCAAGTTATGCGCAATTTGCGCGAAGCAATCCGCCAGAAACGCCCGGATTTGTGGAAGAACAAAAATTGGCTTTTGCACCACGATAACGCCCCTGCTCACACATCGTTGCTTGTGCGCGAGTTTTTGGCCAAAAACAACACACTAATGATGCCGCAGCCACCGTATTCCCCAGATCTGGCCCCCTGTGACTTTTTCTTGTTCCCTAAACTGAAGAGGCCCATGAAAGGACGACGTTACGCTACGCTTGACGAGATAAAGACGGCATCGAAAGAGGAGCTGAACAAGATTAAAAAAAATGGTTTTTTGAAGTGCTTCGAAGATTGGAAAAACCGTTGGCACAAGTGTATAATATCTCATGGGGATTACTTTGAAGGGGACAAAATAGATATTCATGAATAAATGAATAATTTTTGAAAAAACACAAAAGTCGCGATACGTTTTGAACACACCTCGTATATATATATATATATATATATATATAGCAAACCTCAATATACGTACTTGACGATCTGATACGCCCTTGCTGAATCAGGTCAAAATGCTAGCACATATGCATGCCGGCAACTATGTTACGCAGCACCATCACTTGCCACAAAAAAGATGGGCATCAAATTTTCTATTGCCTCAGAAAAGTATTTTTGTATATAACTATCGACTAAATAACATATCGACTATTTATGAGTTTCCTTAATGCCCCAACTCGCCTTTCGCTAGGTTGCGTCGGGTGTCATTCAGAATGTGCAGACTACTTTCCGCCGAACACGCCGTTTTGATCGGTTTCTTCGTGCGTTGACTGTTTTTTTCACAAACGTAGATGTTACACAACTATGTAGGAGAAAAAGACGGAATAGCTATATATATATATATATATATATATATAATGATGACTCAGTGCTTTGTCTTACCAAGTGCCTCCTGTTGGAACCCCTTTTAGAGAACTTTGCTGTTAAGCTTTGTGTCGGCCTCCTCCTTAGGACCCCACTAGTTAAGGGGCATGACTGGAGCCATAAAAAAGTCTCACCTATAGATCAGCATGGCTTCCTCCGCATCCGTAACCTGAACCCTATGACGAGAGAAGCAGTCTTGTAATCTCCGAGTAATATCAGGGCCCGTGTTCCGAGGTTTTGTAGCTATACTGGTGTCCCTACCCTGCGTGTCTGTACGCAGACGACCCCCAGCGGCCTAACTTTTGGTTGCACTGCTTCGCAAGCGGAGACAACTAACGGACGCTATGGGCTTTCGTTTTTGCCTTTGAGGCCTTAGCGGATAACTGAGAGACCTTATCAAGTATTGGTACGATTTTTAAATGTCTCAAATAAGCCACGAATGGACCCACGTGCTAGTCAATTTGTCACTAGATATAAAGCTTGGCATCTTGTCGAGGTGGTCGACGCCATATCTGATCCTAGGGCTGATATAGTTCATCATCACGTTTACTGGAGGACATATATATATATATATATAGTTCATCATCACGTTTACTGGAGGACATATATATACAGTCCCTGAAAAAAATATAGGGCCACTCATTTTTGTTACATTTCACGCATTTGTTATAACCAATCGTGTAAAAATCACAGTGATACATGCTCACAGAGCAACAGCGAAGACTTCTATCGACATTTAGGGTCTCGGATTACTTTGAACCACGAGATTTTCACATTTGGTACAGCTGCACCGCGAAAAAATGATAAGGCCACTAGCAAGATACCCGTTTTAACAAATTAATTAAGCAGATCAACGGCATTTGGGCTAATTTCACGGCATTTGGGCTAATTTCACGGCATTTAGACTATACATAGTGCTCAGTGAACTTCCCATTAAGTCAGATAACCTCAAAAGTGCGGTTTGGTATAGTGTTAAACGAATTTTGGATGACGTTTTGCAAGAGCTCGTCCCAAGCCTCGAAATTTTTTTTTATCCATGTAAACTTATTGTTCGAGCCAGCTCCACACATTCTGGATCATATTAAGATCAGGTGAGAGTGCAGGCTAGCGAAGGAATTCAATGTGACGTTGGTCGAACCAGCTTCCGATCAGCCTGGCGGTGTGAATCGGGGCGTTATCGTGTGTAAAAACGAAGTCTGGCCATCCCATCAGCTTAAAATGCGCCGATTGCTCTTTTAGAAAATCCCCGTATCGCGTCGAATAAACACGACCGTCTAAAAACACAATCGACGACTTTGTATAATATCCGACAGCAGCCCAGATCACCACTGAACCGCCACCTGAGTGACGTTTTGACAAAATTCGTTCTTCCTTGCGGACATCGTGCGAATAATAGTAAAATCGATCCAATTCATCAAAGTTAAACTTTTTTCATTCGAAAAGAGCGCTCTGTGTCACTCAGTGGTCCATCACATCGTATCGTGGGCACTCAGTGGTCCATGACATTTTATCGTGGGCGAAGTCGAGACGAGCTTTCATCGGTCAGCGGTCAATCGTTGTTTTTTCTTGTGTTTTTGCCAATTTGTCTTCCTGAGGAAGCTTTGCACAATTTCGCACTTTCGTTTGCACGTCGGCCGCCGCCGCAATTGCCCTGGCCGAGGGCGCAGAGTTCGACGCTTTCTTCAGAATTGCAGCTTGTTTCGTTCCGAAATAAAATTTGGACGCCCGGAACTCCTTTTTTACGGCGTATTTTTTACCTGAATGAACAAAGTTATTTACTACTTGGGCACAACGCCCCAATTGACAGGAAATTTTGCGATTAGAGAGGCCGATGTCCTTATAAGCCTTGATATGGGCCTTATCTTCACCCATGAGGCGCCAGCCTAAGCCTATCGTTTCAACAAAGAAAAAACTTTTAGTAGGAGGTCTGCCTTTGTTTCTGTCGAGCCGTTAAATGAGCCCAAATGTCGTTATTCCGTTTAATTCACTCGTTAATACATGCATCTTGCTAATGACATTATCATTTTTTCGCGGTGCAGCTGTACCAAATGTGGAAATCTCGTGGTTCAAAGTAATCCGAGACCCCAAATGTCGATAGAAGTCCTCGTTGTTACTCTGTGAGCATGTATCACTGTGATCTTTACACATTTGGTTATAATAAATGCGTAAAATGTGGCAAAAGTGGGTGGCCCTATATTTTTTTCAGGGACTGTATATATATATAAAGTTATTCTGTAACACGGAGTGGTCTCGCTGTATGCTAGTTCTACTTGGTCAAAGAGTTCCGGCGCAATATAGCGGACCATCTACAGCGTGTTGCCCTATATAAAGCTAAATGCGTCGCAAAAGTAAAACTTCACTATAACCGTGAGCGAGCTACCACAACCGTGACACAAACTTCCTGACCTGGATTTGTGTAGATAGTGGTCAAAATGGACCCCGCAAGTTGCTCTTGGTTGCACCCACAAGATGCCTTTGCAGCGATCATCGGGTCTGTCGGTAGCTGCGCCCACAGCGCTATATTAATTACAATAGGGACGCAAACGCGGCACTAGCTACAATCTCTTCATGATGTGTTTTTTTTTTGAGGTGTGCTTTGGTGGGCTTCGGTTTAGAATAGGTAATCACATTAGGCCGTTAGAAGCTAAGGCGTGCGTTTTCCGTATTCTGCTTATGCTTTTATTGAGGACCTAGCCGCTTTTAAAATGTGCCATTTGGTTAGTCTAATTGAGGCGTGCGGCAGTACATTCATAAAGGACTTACCGAGTGCATCAGCAGGCTTGGAGCATAATATAACGTCTTTGCTCAATTAAAAATGCAAAGCGTTGTGCAAATTAGAGCAGCCAGACGAATCGAGGTAAATGTGCTACGGCCAAGACTGACGGTCGTTGTAACAACCCACTGTCTCTCAAGGACCTGCGTGAGACGTTTAGCCACTGCCACTCTAATTAACTTGGAGATGATACAAAGTATCTGAGTAAAGTTGCATGTATACGTAAAAATTGCTTGAATAAAGTCAGTTGAACCAAAAAATACCCTTGCTTGAGGCCGCTGAGATACTCAGCCACTGTGTGGGCTTTACCATGAAAGTGTCGTACAAGACCTCTTTGCGCAGTGGACGACGAGCGGCTGACGTGCTAAAGCACCCTAGGTGACAGATTGTGGCCCGCCTAGAATGTCAAATAAAATCTGAGGGGCTGCTTGTTCCTGCCCCAATGCTTTTTATGAATACATGTTAACTGATTTTTATTTGTATTGACACTTTGTATTCGTATGGGCAAGTATCGGTACATATCGCATCTATATTTATACCAAGGGCACATAAGTCCGGGCCTACACTTTTTGTTTGCTTATGGGGTGAGCACCTTCCATCGAGTTAGCCTCCTCTTCGTTATTTTGACCTCTTTCTTGTCTGCACTCATTCCTAAGCCTATCGTGCTTCCTAATCTAAATGCTTAGTCCCCACTAAGAGCTCACACCCCTTCACTGAATGATCTACTAATTCATTTCCCTTTCTTCATACCCAACAAGCCATTGTTTCTAACTCAGCATCGCATAACTGTTGTACCCCTACCCAATTCTGATTTTATATGCCCGAATATTTTCTTTGAGCTAGTGATTTATCCTTTTACCCACTAGGTTTATTAATGTCTATGCAATGTTGACCGCAGAGTCCTACCTGTCTTGCCGCAAATTCTACTCTTCTGTCTCTTCTACTTTTCACTCCCATTGCCTTTTTACCCCTTTTATTTACTTAACCCATCGTCTGCCGTTTGATGCCCCAATTGCGCTACTTAGCCTCAGCCACACTGTTAACACTCTCTGCTAGAATCGAAACGGCACCTCAGAAAAAACCTGCCTCTCTCTAAATGCACTTTAATTTCCTCCATGCACCGGACCTATGTACGGGAACAGCGTTTACAAAATGTCAGTCCTAGCACAAACATGGCCTTTTATATGTCTGTTGCAAAGACACATAAACCCCCGCAACCTTTTACACCTCACCGTATTATTCTCGTTGTATATTTGTTTTCTTTATTCCTAACACCTCTTTTTAGTAGCAACTATTCCTTCGACGATTTACTCACCCCAAAAATTTAATATGATTCAGATGCCCTAATTTCTCATTTGCTAACTCCCCACAGGCATATGCATCCCTTGAACTTCATCTACATCTTTTCTCCAAAAACATTATATCATTTTCAAACAACACGAGAAAAAATCTCTGAACATTGCGCCTTTTAACCCGCTACTGCAACCCTATGTCCTTAAGGTTTCCTGCGATTTTTTACATATAATAGAAATAAGTACATATGACAAGGGATACTTTTGTCTTATTCCTTTAGCAACATCATAATCTTGTGTTATTGCTTTAAATATCATTTAATAATCCTATCCGACTCGCATCGAATCCTTCATCCGCCATAAACGTATGTAAGGTATCTATATCGTAATCTTTTTATCTACCCCCCCCCCCCGTACAACGTTGTACTTGCAATCTAGATACCTTAACTATTTGATTAAATAAAAATTATTGTTGTCTGATCTGTATCCCTTTGTAAACCTGCATTGATATCCCCCCTTTTTAATTTATTATGCAATCGGTTCTTAAAAATGTACATGAAAATACAATACCTTACTGGTAATAGTTATCGGCGGTATATTTCTTAGATCTTTGTTATCAACGCGACCCTGTGGCAACAAAGTACTCTCCTTTTACATCAACTTCCGGGTAGGTCTGGCCCGACAAAGATGTCGTTAAAAGTTTAGAGAAGAAGTTTATACAGTTTACTAAAAGTTTAGAGAAGAAGCTTATATATTATATTCTATTCTATCCTCTACCCACATGATCATAGTATCCTGTATTTGTTTCTCGACTTCACTACCTCCATCACTACTTGAAAAAACGCTTCTTTAAATGCATTTCTTCTTGTTCATCGTATATATTTTGCTCCAGGTTAGACATGCCTACTTATCTACATATATATAAAACATTTTCCCTAATTATCTACATATATATAAAACTCGCCGATATAGCCCAATATTTATAAACAGTTCTGACAAGCTAATATAGTCCACCATCATGTACGGCATATTCGACATACTAGATTACTTTATGATTTAGCTTACGTGTCCGTTGTCCGATGTCCAAAAGACAATATCTAAAACGTCCTTGACTAATTTACCTCAGTTGTAAGTTTTCCACATGCTGCGTTCGTCTATGTAAGTAGATGTATGTGCTTTTTAATCGAACTCCGAGATACTTGTTTCGAGTGTAAATCAATGCGTTCAGGATGCAGTGCAGCCAGACGGCTTCACCTCAGCGCCAAAGGTGGGACGCCACAGCACGGTCCTTTTTTCCCACGGTCATACCTCACGAAGTTTAGCATGCGGCTGCAAGCCACGCGTGGTTTCGACGGCTAATGACACCCCCATTCTAGGGTCATCGTGCCGAATGAACGAACCAAATTCCTTCGAGAATTACGTTACCGTCGACGTTTCGTTGAACCGTATACCTAAAAATAGGCGTCAACGCCGAAATAAGGCATGCGCTCGCCGACTAGTTCGCGACGCGCACGTCGTCAATCAGGCCAAGGATTTGGATTAGCCCAAGCCATACCGATTGCGAATTCACCTTTGTTTGCAAGCGGCATCGTGAGGTCAATAAAGGTCGATAAGGTCGCTTGTCGACTAAGCAGCAGGTGTTTTTTTTTGTTTTTGGTGAGAGGGAAAAATGCTTTTACGCACACCCAAAGCGGGCAGTGTGGGACTCGATGCCGATGTTGTTGGCATACTACCTACTAAAAACCTCTCACGTAAATGGCCTCAGAAAGAGGCGAGGAGCTGGAACAATTCCTTAATACTACTTCAATCTCTACTTAGCAGCTGTTGTTGCTGTCGTTGCTATTGCTTGTTGTTTTTCTTGTAGCTGTTGCTGTTCCTGGAGCAAATACTACCGATGCAACACTAACTGCAAAATGCATAAAGGAATGCATATCTCACACATGAATTGTCCTCTACAAAAGACAACTAAGATTACGTTACACGACCAAACAGTTCAATTATTAATTAGACAAAGAAGGTTTCCTGCAAATTGATCGTCTGCTTATGTAAACCAGTACACATTTTTGAAGAAAATCCGAAGCTGCCGGCGATACGATTAGAGCTCGCCTAAACACCGCAACCGCCAAGGGCTCGAACGCCTGGTTACTAGTGCCCGCATAGGTACCCTTCTAAATGACGAGACGCCTCGCAGGCAGCAGGCTTACGACTGGAAGCACACCTAATTAGCCTTTATCGGTGTCGATGTGGTCACTCCGTCGACAATTTGGGACATCACGGCCTATCGTGTATCATCAGCTCGCGATGTCCTAGACATGCCGAAATTAATGAGAATTTCAGCAGAGCGTTTAAGTCGTGCAATTTTTCGTGCATCCTAAAAGAGCCCGGCCTCTCTCTCTGCGCGGACGACGGTAGACGTCAAGTCGGAATGACATTAACACCTATTCAGTGAGGCAAAGTGCTGGTTTGAGATGCACCCGTTGCCGACTCCCTAGCCGCTTCTTTGGTTAGTGACCGCGAGTCCTTAGCTGGTTATGCAGCCCATGTTGCGGAGACCAGCGAGCTAATAAAATGCTCCTTAATCAGGTATCCCCACGAATTCTATCCGTTCGCGTTCGAAAGTTGTTTCTTGGGTGCTCCTGGCATTTGGTCAGGCGTTCCTTGGATGCTTCCGACATTTGTACCGCTCATTCGCAAAGGCGGTACCTTGCTAAACCTGTCAGCAGATGATGGGAGATTGATGGCCTTCCTTGAGCAACGTGGTGCCATACAATTTGAAAAAGCCGCCTCCGTTCGGAACACGTTTCGGAGGTAGTCTTCGCCTGGCGTAGACTAAGCGGACACGTGATAGGCCATCATACACGTCCGCTAGGCACATCGGCTTAGCTAATCTTTGTGACATATATATATATATATATATATATATATATACAAACATATATAAGGGGAGAAAATAGCTTTCTAATTTAGTTTTAAATAGTAACAGCAACAACTTTCATCGACATTTGGGGTCTTGGATTACTTTGAAACACGGGATCCTTATAATTAACGCAGCTACACCGCGAAAAAAATATAATGTCACTAGCAAGATGCATGTCTTAACGAGTAAATTAAGCAGATCAACGACGTTTGGGCTCATTTCACGGTTCGACAGAAACAAAGGCAGACCTCCTACTAGAAGTGATTTCTTTGTTGAAACGCTAGGCTTAGTCTGGCGCCTCATGGGTGACGAAAAGGCCCACATCAAAGCTTATAAGGACATCGGCCTCTCTAATCGCGAAATTTTCCGTCGATTGGGGCGTTGTCCCCAAGTAGTGAATAACTTTGTTTATTTAGGTAAAATTGCGGCGGCGGCCGACGTGCAAACGAACGTGCGAAATGTGCAAAACTTCCTCAGGAAGACATATTGGCTTACGAGAAAAGCACAAGAAAAACAACTGACCGATGAAAGCTCGTCTTGACTTTGCCCACGATACAATGTCATGGACCCCTAAGTGCCCACGATTCGATGTCATAGACCACCAAGTGCCCACGATACGATGTCATGGACCACTGAGTGATACAGAGTGCTCTTTTCGGATGAAAAAAAGTTTAACTTTGATGAACCGGATCGATTTAACTATTATTTGCACGATGTCCGCAAGCAAGAACGAATTTGGTCAAAACGTCACTCAGATGGCGGTTCATTGGTGATTTGAGCCGCCGTCGGGTTAAGGTCCTACGATAGCCTGCAGTCTCACCTGATCTTAATTTCATCCAGAATGTGTGGAGCTGGTCTGCACGATAAGTTTACACCGATTAAAAAAAAAACCAATTTTCAAGGCTTGGAACGAACTCTTGCAGGACGTCATCCAAAATTTGTTCAACACTATACCAAACCTCATTTTTGAGGTTATCCGACTTAACTGGAAGTATTAAGTATAGTTGATGGGTGCTGTGAAATGAGCCCAAACGCCGTTAATCCGCTTCATTCATTCGTTAAGAAATGTATCTTGCTAGTGTCATTATATTTTTTTGCGGTGTAGCTGTGCCAAAGGTGGAAATCTCGTGATTCAAAGTAATCCGAGACCCCAAATATCGATGGAAGTCTTCGCTGTTGCTCTGTGAGCATGTATCACTGTGCCGTTTACACGATTGGTTATAATAAATGCGTAAAATGTAGCAAAAATGGATGGCCCTGTATTTTTTCAGGGACTGCATATTGTATTACAATGTCACAGAGAAAATTACAATTTTAGTATTGATCAAGTCATCGGTCCAATATTACAAGCAAAACGTGCATTATCTGGTGGCATAGCAATGCAAATGTGCTTGCAATATATAAGAATATTATTACTTATAATAGTAAACGTAAATGCATACAATTATCACTTATATTGATAGATATCAAGCATGCCACGTTTTACTTGTTATGGTAATACGGTTAACTTAAACACATCCCTAACCCTTTAACCCGCAAACGTTTTACGATACCGTATCGCTTCAAAGAATAGTTGCAAAGCCTACTTTCTTGTTTAATTTATGAAGAGATTGTCTGCCCAGCCCGCGATTCCTAGTATTAGAGTCGCCGTCATCTTCCCCAACCACCTCCCGCCTCGGACGATGCGGAGTATCTCGTAAGCTTTAATATGTGCGGGCATGCCTTCTAGCTGAGCGTGCGTCGAAGCTTCGTATCGAGTGCGCTGGCATTGTTGACACAAATCGGTCGGGCGATAGTTCCGGGCGATAACTCCGATGAGAGAAGACGAAGCGTGCCATAACAGCATGAGCCTATTCCGAGAATTCCATGTTTGCAATTTATAAAGCAAGGCACACGCAACTATGCAGCTGATACAAGCCAAACAGTTCATGTCGCATATATATATATATATATATATATATATATATGTAATATTTTTCTGCATAGTAAGATAACAAGCCAGCCTATTTGTGAGCTGTCGAGTAGGCATAGAAGTCACCGTTCATGAATCTGTTGTCGTAACCATTGTCAACACACCCTTACATTGGGTACACAAAGCGGCTCCATACGCGCATTGACAAGCAACGTACTTCCCCTTTCAGTCGAGCACACATTGCCTTCTTGCACTCGGCGACCGGTGGGGTTGAGTCTATACTGGACCCCCGGGCGGTCGCGATTTTCCGGTCGACACTGGAGCGGACTCAGGGTGGCGTCATTGCATCCTGTGGGGCTCTCCCGGAGGTCTCTTCGTTTCAGCTTGCGTGGTTAGAACTGGCAAACAGCGTTCGATGGAACGGATTATGAGACCGAACAACTTCGGCCGCTAATAAAGTGAGTCTACAAGCAATTTTCTCCCCGGGTTCAGGTGCATGGCTGCAACCCCCCCCCCCGAGCCCTCAGCTGGGTACCCTTCTGGACGATGAGTCTACACGAATATTAGTCGGGGTGAGGTTGGGAGCAGAGCTAGTCTCCCCTCATCGGAGCAGATGCGGTGACGAGGTCGACCTCCTAGGTCACCATGGTCTCTCCTGTCTCCAAAGTTCAGGTAGAATCACACGCCGCGTAGCCTTGAACGAGACATTTGGCAGCTGACTAATCAACAGGCTACCCGTGCGTTTTAGAGCCTCTCGGTTAGTCAGAGACGATGAGAAGAGACCTGAGGGCATGACCCTGACCCCTTTGAGCGGGGACAAATGTTGGCGTAGGATGCCACCGTAACCGCCTTATTAGCTTCTTTAATGGTCAGCGCAGGCGCAGGCCGACTTGCCTACGGGATGGTTCTTAACGGAAGCAGCCGGTTAGAGAAAGGATTGCCTCGATTACCCCATATTGTTTCACACACGTTGCGTTCGAGACATAGGGGCCTGGGTTGCTAACAAAGAAACTGCTCAGCAAATATTAACTGCAACATGTGCCATTGGCTGTTAAGGGGGGGGGGATGCCGCCCTGGTGCGAGTAATCTGAGAGATAGCGGAAATATCTTGTTTAGGAGTGACTTAATTCTAGAATGCAAAATGATAAACTGAACATTACGGAGGAGAACGTTTCGCTCCTCTAAAAATATTAAAAAAAATAATTATATTAAATATAATTGGGACCATTTTGATACCAACCGATAAGGGTCGATTCATGACTTTATTACCGTAAGCAGTTTGCCCTGTGCCCAGGCGCATTTCCGTTTCCTATAGCATTGGAAAAAATCTTATTTAACCGAGTTTGACACCTCGAGTCACCGCCGAGCTGTAGATTACTCATCCGTAGCAAAAAATGTCAGATGTATCAATTTAAAACAACGCTGTGTGCGACAACTAGAAAACGGAGAGGCGCGAAAATTCAAACGTTGCGAAACGGCTTCTGAACGCCAGATTATCAAGTGCGTATAATACTTGCACGTTGTCACTAAAGGACGAGATTATTCGAACGTAAGCTCGAATAGAGTACTGGGCCTAACAAGTGACAGCGGAGCTTCCATTGGACCAATCCAATTTGCTGCATAGTCCTTAAAGTAGGTTTCACTTCTATAAAAACGATCGCACCATAGATCAAACAATGCCCTAATTCTCCGGACTATTACAAGATACATTGAAGGGAAGGGAAGTTGGCTTCCCACAGATTCCAAACATTCTGATAATATTAGGGTTGTAAACACCCTAATATTATCAGAATGTTCTAATACAGGGGCGATCTACTCAAAAACGATTTCTCAGGTCGATGAGAATGAAAACTATTTTGCTACTTAAGTCCTAAGGGAGCCTCTGTAGCTTGTTTAAGATTAGAGGCATCCAGGGAGCGTCAGTGATCATACCAGTGACCTGATCACGTTAGACCAGGCGGTCTCAGAGACCAAGGCTCTCATAATTATAGACCTAGAGAAGTCAATTCAGTCCAAAGATATTCTCAAAGTGCGAGACACAGAAAATGGCGTTCAGCCTTTCTCCTTAGAAAACTCGGGCATGCGACTAGTCCTGCATTTTTAGAATACCATCTGAAAAAGCTTAATAGCTTTCACGCCGACGATATGTCTATTTTCGTAGGACCCGGTGCAAAGCCGATAAGGTGGTTCCGGTGCCCTAATGTTTGTCGTGCGTCAGTTTCGGCTAAACGGTCAGAGACTATACTGCGGCGGACAGTGGCCAACTAGTTTCATAATGATCCCGAGCATCCAGACAAACTGAAACCGGCGCCAGGCAGACAGAGATAGAAAGTTGCCCGCGACAAGACCGCGGTCGAGATAAGGAGCCGAGAAAGAGGGTATCGGGGAACCTAGGCCCTCAGCGTTATCGCGATGCATCTCCACGGACAGGAATTGTACTTATATGGCGCACAGAGCCTAAGAGAACCAAGTGGTGGACAAAATGCCGAGCAATTGCGCTATACCCAGAGGCCAATTGTGGTATTTTGAGGAGCATTTCTTGTAACGCAGTAAATATCAACTATATATAAGACATAATTAAAATAATTTGTAAACTTCAGAGGAAAATATAAGCGTCAATATTTGGATCGGAGTTGCACACATTTGCTTAAACTATTATGATAATTTAATTAAAATAAAATAATGAATTACATTAGCTTACAAGTGCTGACCCAATCAACATCGGGATTTTGTATACCAACCATGCAGCAAAGGCTAAGTTAGAAACGGAAATTATTGACGCGGTGAACACCTATTATACCTATATAAGTCATTATTGAAACTCATTAAGGGAAATCTAATTTAATATATATATATAATTTAAGATACGGACAAAATATGATATAAGCAAAACAATAAGAAAGATGAGGACTAAAGATAAATTAAGAGCAGGTCAACAAGATTCCAGTAAATGTGCACTACCGCACTGCTAGCATACCGTGATAACACTAGAAGAACACTATACAGGGTCATTCATCTTGTTATGTACTTATTTCGAGGTTTGGTAGAACTCGGCAAGAAAATAATTTTTCCCTATGGAGGGAGGACGCGGAAACGTCTTGTTTAGGAGTGAGGATGAAATTTATAAAAGTCGTTATTCTGCCTTTTTCTCCTACATAGTTGTGCGCAATCTATGTTTGCGGGAGAACCAGTTAACACACGAAGAAACCGATTACACCGGCGTGTTCGGAGGAAAATTCTGCACAGCGGAAGACACCTCACTAGCTTGCGTAGCATAAAAAGTCGATATGTTGTTATGTCTTACGTTAACGCTTTTTCGTGAAAAATCGTAAACATTTTATATTACGGCCAAAACTGTGTGTCCAAAAGACCACTCTCACGCAATGGCAAATTTCATGCCCACCACTTTCGTACCAAAGTGATGATGCTGCGTTACGTAGTTGTCAAGTCACTAAGCTTTTTCGATAGCCATATCGAAAGCGAAGGCATGCATATTTCCATAGGGCGTATGAGAAAGTTAGGTACATATTTTGAGGTTTGGTAGAACTCAGCAAGAGAATAATTTTTTCTAGTGGAAGGAGGGGCGGAAACGTCTTGGCAACTTTTTACGGTTCTGAAAGTGAAAAAATTGCACGTAAAACATAACAACTATGACTGTCGAAAACGCTTAGTGACTTGACAACTACGTAACGCAGCACCATCACCTTGGTACGAAAATGGTGGGCATTAAATTTGCTATTGCGTGAGAGTGGTCTTTTGGACGTACATTTTTGATCGCAATAGAAACATTTTAAGATTTTTCATGAAAAACCGTTAACGTAAAACATCGACTTTTCATGACTTTCCTTAATCTGGGTATTCGCTTTTTGCTACGCAAGCTAGTGAATTGTCTTCCGTTTTGCAGAATTTTCCTCCAAACACGCCGGTTCCTTTATGCGTTGACTGGTTCTCCCGCAAACGGAAATTTTGCACAACTATGTAGAAGAGAAAAAGCTAAATAACTACTTTTATAAACTTTACTCTCTTTCTCTCCTAAACAAGACGCTTCCGCGTCCTCCCTCCCTAAGGAAAAATAATTTTCTTGCCGAGTTCTACCAAACCTCGAAATAAGTACATAACAAGATGAATGACCCTGTATATATATATATATATATACATATATATACTGTTCCGTTCACACACATGACAAGACTGAGTTATTTATTTGTGTCTTGAAAAATACAATTGTCTTGTATGAACGTTTCAAATAAATTATACAAATATTAAAAGTGGTTAAAGCTAACCTCCTGCGCGTCCGCACCTTGTATGTGCCGAGTCGCATCTGATAGGCTATTCAACGACGGTACCGCCGCACACGATGCCGCGTGGTACCTGGGGCATCTTTCACCACATCTTATACAGACACATGTATCTGCAGGTGCATGAAACCCCCCCGTCCCGCATAAAACGTGATGAAAGCCATAAACAGCAAAGCGCGTGAGAACGTGTCGGTTCGTTCGTCCGGCCTGTTTCCATGTTTCAGAGGTAATCGCACCCGTGCCATAGAAATCAGGATCGATCTCCGCCATTTTCCCCTCCCAAGAGCTGATAAATTGCGCGTAGGCCGGAGTGGAAGGGAGTTTGAATCTACGCTTTAGGTCCTCTATAAGCAACGGCGTGTCACATAGCAGATACACGTATCTGTTTAGCCACGTGCGATGCAGACCTAGAGCTCGCTTCAGGAATGCAGGCTTAATCCGCTCGAGTTTTTCGAGTTGCGCCGACGAGAGATAATCCCAGATGACCTGTATTCCGTAGGAGGCGACTGGCGCTACCGTCATGTTGAACAAAGCTAGCGTTGTTTGTAGGGATAGTCGCGAAGGAGTCCGTATACTAACACTTGCAACCAGGGCTCGGCGCGCTCTGTCCGTAATGTGCTCCACGAAAGACCGACCGTTTGTAAGGAGTATCACCCCTAGATATTTGAAGCTGTTTACATATTTCAGGGATGTCCTGTTTATATGCAGAGCATCAGAAGCCGCAATACGACCGCCGCGTCGGAATCTCATGGCTTCTGTCTTGCCCATATTAATCAATAGGCCAGCCTCTTCCACATACCCCGACAGCCTTGCCAGCGCCTGCTGAACGTGAAACCGACTTCTCCCAAAAATCACAAGATCATCGGCATATAGCAGAGTTTTCACGTGGTCTTGAACGCGTCGTGGAAAATTGCTCAGTAATAGGGAGAAGAGTAGCGGGCTTAGATTGTCACCTTGTGCTACACCCGTGGACTGGACAAACGGCGCTACTCCGTCGTCTATGCTCACTGAATTTGCCTGCAGTATGGCCTTAATCAGCAGTAGCATGTTTTCAGGAACCCCGCACTGAGTAAGTTTGATTAAAATCTTGTCACGTGGCGCCATATCGAACGCAGATTTAAAATCCACAAATACCGCATATAGTGCTTGTTTTGGCCTCCGGATCGCCTGATGCACCTCTTGAAGCAAGATCTCACACGCGGTCATGGTGGAGTGACCTGCACGAAATCCATGCTGCTCAGGCGGGATACAGGAGCAAACCTCCAGGTACCTTGTCAACCGCCGAGTGATGAGGAGAGCCAGCAGTTTGTAGCAGCAGCTCTTTTTCGCGATAGCCCGCCATGAGGATACGTCAAGAGGGCTGCTTTTGTTCTTCGGGATGATGCTAAGGAGAGCCTTGCTCCAGCATGCTGGCAGACGTCCATGTCGTAGGCAGGCGTTGAACAGACTTGTCCAACAAGGAAACATGTCGGCCGCATACTTCAGGTGTTCGTTGCGGATCAGGTCCGGCCCAGCCGCCTTGTTCGACTGAAGATATTCCAGCGCACGCAGAACCTCACACTGAAAACTCGGCGCCTAAAGCCTAACGCATGGCGGTCGTTTCCTCGTCCCATACACAGGCATAAAATGGGACCTCTCGAGGGATGGTATCCGTCGCCGCGTACATCCCTCTAAAGTGCTCTATTAACACATCAGAGCTGATAGGGCATGCCGTCGGCCTGTCTCGCGTCAGCCATCTGTACGGCTCCTTCGATGCCCTTATTACTAACTTGTCCTCTTCTCTTGCAAGGTGCTGCTGACGGGCTGATTCGAGTATTCGACGGTACCGGCTTCTTACAAGGATGAAAAGAGGTCTCAATGCTGGATGCCGTCGCGCCAGTTCGCGAGTCAGTTGTAATGCGGTGGAGGCCATCTTACATGTCGCATTAAACCACGGGCGCTGGCGTCGCGGCCTCACCTCTGCCACTGACGATTTCAGGACGTCGGTTAAAGTGCAGGCGTAAGAATCGATATCTGGATCGCGAGGAACAGGAAACAAGGCTGCCAGCTTGGGGCCTAATTTCGTCGGGTCCAGCGCCTTAGGAAGACCAACGTTTCTTCCGGGTGGAGCTGCCTCTCGCGTGAGAAGCAACTCGATTCCCACTGGAACGTGCCATCTTAGAGAGCTGCCTTCGCATAGTGCATTATTCTTGCCAATGTAAAGAGATCTTTCCGGTTGGACATTTGTAGCAAATATGTCGATTACCGACCGCCCCATGAAACCTTCGAACGTGGAGATGCTGCTATCGGAGAGTAGACGACATCCGAAGTCCCCGAGCATCGCGAGCAGAGTGCGTGTACGTAGTTCATCCGGCTTGTCGATGCGTGTGTTTAGATCACCGGCCAGGATGAGTGGAGTGGACAGAGAAGGAAGGGCATGCATTGCGCGAGTGATCTTGTCAATCAGAACCGTCGTATTCTCACTGGGTGAGGGACGAACATAAGCGGCTATGATACTACATCTGCTGCCGTTCAGTACCAACAAATCGTCCTCTGCAAGTACTACTTTGACATCCCCAAGCTTCTGGTTGTACAGCACCGATACCCCGCCGCTCGGTCGACCTCGCCCTGAGGGAGGCCGAGCCAAGCAGTGGAATGCGTAGAAACCCGGTAATTCAAATTGCTTTGTTTCCCAGTTCTCCGTAAGAACGACGGCATCAATGCCTGAAAGTGCAGATTGTGGCAGTAAAGATAGTGCCCGCGAAGCGCCTTCTACATTCCATTGCACGATGGTTATCTTGTCAAGCAACTCTCCGCGTTCTGTGCCAATTCTCAGTCGAACCGACGGCCCTGGGTCCAACCTCTGCTCTGTGGACGACCGTGAGTTCTGCTGAAGTGCGGATCGTTGTGCTGCGAAGTCCGTTGCGACTGCACGTTTGCGAGTACTTGCTTCAGTACTGCTTCCAGAGACGAGAGTGTAGCTGGAAACCATTCCTTCTGACCGGATGAAGTTCTGTCGACGGGACGCGGTTTGTGATGAGTGGCCCGAGCACGGGTTGAAGAGCGGCGGCGAAGCGTAGGTGGCGGTTTCGCGAGAGACGCACTGGGAGGGTGGGCCGCTTTGTCCGGGTGCTGATGCGCCTGTAGCCCGCTGGTCCCCGAAGGTCTCTTGAATGTTGCATTCTCCGATTTGGACGTCAGTACCTTTTTCAGTTTCAGCGGCTTTACTCCTAAAAAAGCTTTTATCCTTCGTGCCAGGATTGCCGCGATTTTCATGGAAACGTCTCCCTTGTAGGAGTACCGACCGCTTTCAACAACTTGTCGTTGTATCACAGTCAACGGCAGTGCAAAAAAGGGTGTATCTTCCTCAGCCGCCTTTGAAGAGATAGCATCATTCCCGGCCTTGCATTCTGCCGAGAAAAGCGGGACGGACAGCACATGAAGTTCTGACTCGGGTCTACTCGCTTTCAGCTTCGCGCCAAAACTTTCCACCGTCTCAATGTAGGTGTCTTTCTCGAACTCCATGCACTCATGATAGCCGGCCTAAATAAAGACGGCCACCGGACCTTCCGTCCTGCTGATATATTTCTCAGCTTCTTCAACGATGCTCTTCGCGTCCATTCCTTTTGCTGAGCGGACTGCTATAGACGTCTTTTTGGGAAACAGTTCCCTTAGCGCTGGTCGCAATGACTCCACTACACTGTCACCAACTACCAATACCGTTTTCATTGGAGGGCGCTGGATTTTGGCTCTGGCAGCTTTAACAGAGCCACCTGTCATCTCTGATCTAATTTGGCCACCTCTGCCTCGAGCGCTAGTACGCGGTGGAAGAGAAACGACACACATCCCATAGCCTCCGTGTCGAGTGAACAGGCGTCCAAACATTTCATGAAGCGCTCCATCGTCCAATCAGCCGTTGGGACACTTCACACTCTGCACCGCCAGATGGCCGCGGGACCAGCTGACGGGTCTGCTTCCTCACTGACCCGGCAAGCTGTGTGGAACACTCTTCTGCACTTGGAGCAGCAAAGGATGAGACCACCTTGAATCTCCTCATCGCACCTCGAGCAGGTTCTAGTATCACACAATCGACTGTCTTTTGCGCGCGGATGTTGTGTTGGAGACGTTGTGCGTTTGCGATTAGTAGTAGCTAACGCAATTCCCGAGCTGCCGGCCAGCTGGGATTGTTTTTGTTGATTTTGTGCATCGCAAGATCCCTCACCAACCATCTTGTCGTTTATCATTTTTCGAACCGGTCCGACCAGCTACAAGGTAGAAGAAACTCTTAAACGACGGAAAATTGTCAATGAAGAGACTGTCAACACTGACACTTGAAGAAGTCGTGCGTAAGTGCACTCAGATCTCTTCACCATACATTCAGAACGGGTGATCCGATCGGCGCCGGCGCGCAGAAATACCGAAAGACATCCGTATCAGGCGATGCGCGGGGTCGAGACGAGACGAGCGACACCTAGCAAGCTCCTAACTAACACCGTTGGCATGCGCCCACTGAGTGAGTTTCGGGAGCACGCTAAAACACGACCGCACAGTTCGAACGTTCGGAACAACTACTATATATATATATACAAAAGACAAAAATACACCTATTAAAATGTTCCTTATGCCACGCTTATATCACAACTACAACAGCTCCAGCATACGTGGATTCCGACGTGGTGAAGCCCGGGAAAGAACACAACATGGTTCTTGCGACGTTTCTTAATGTTGAAACAGCTTTTGAATCGTTAGACCAATTCATTCTGATTTTCATTGTGTGACAAATTAACTATTTTCTACAATTTTATATATCTTTAATAGCTGCCTTACTGGTAATGTACATGTTAAAACTATTATCTATAAAGGACTAACGAGAAAATATTATGTGTATGCATACGGAACAAAGAACCAGTTCTGTCCATATTTCTTTAAAGGCTGCTTGGGTATTATTTGTATTGCGGTTGATAATTGAAACATGGTCTGTAAAATGACTGTTCTAGCGTAGAGGTGGATTCATATATATATTAATAACATGCCTCAGGCTTCTCTGCTTTTGAAATTTTTTTCTGAGTGGTGGCAGTGATTTACCGTAGAACCGTAACTCAACATGAACGTAGCAACTTTCTATCAATGAATTCTCGGAATTTAGCTGCCCCTTCACTCGTTAGTTGGTTCTTTGCGGCACCCACCAGAAAGTTTCCAAAGTTACGACCTGCTGCAAGGCAAAACAACATAATAAAATAAAGACTTGACATTATTTTATAAACGGAACAATCTGATCACACTATACCGTGACTGTATGATACAGAGAATTTACAAAATAGAGCGAGTATAGTTTAAGTAGACCTTTATGATCTACACCAACGACACGCTTTCTAAGACGGTCTACAAACGTGTAGCCGATTTACCAGGAGTTCAGGAAATGCCTTCCAGTCTCAGCTTTGTTGCCCTAAACTACTAAATGATAAAAAAATTAAAAGATTGCGATTCTAAAATTTCCGTAGCCAGGATATGGAGACAGACAAATAGGTACCGATATCATATATATATATATATATATATATAATAGAATAAAGATGGTAATGTCAGATCTATTAAGCTCAGTGAATACTGAGAAACCTATTTTAAGCTTAAACACTTGAGCGCCAGATGGGCACTTGGCGTGCTCAAGAAAATGCCGGCGTAATGAGCGTCGGCTGTTCACAGGCATAGCAGGCGCTTGATTTTTTTTTTTTAAGATTTCCCGTAAGGCAATTGCCCGTGTATGGATTTTTCATGTCATGGATAAGTTTACTCCACTCCGGCATTTACCTTGTCTAAATTGGAAACCATCATGCAAACCAATTTAAGAGTGGCCGGTCTGGGTCTCGAACCCAGTCCTCCCGAATGCAAGGCAAAGGCCTTGCCGCTAAGCCACCTTGCTCGGTGATTGGACCACCAAAATTTTAGAGTACCAATAAAAGGAGACCTGGACTATCCGCTCAGCCCAGCTTGGCTCTGAGACAAAATGTTGAAATATCAGGTTAAGTAATAAGCGGAGAACCTGTCAAACATATAAAGCAAATGGGAACACAAAAAAAGTCGAGGTCGTTAAGGGGGTCTGTGGGTAGATTCTATTAGAAAGGCCGATACTGTCGGCTTTGCTCATGCCAAAATTGTGCAGCGCCGTCAATGCCTCTGCTAGAGTTGAGTACGAGATTCCTTGGGTCAAACGGAAAGATTGTATTGGCAGCATGACGCACGCGCCAGCTCCACAACAGCCGAAATATCGACAACGTTGGCTCAACACAAAGCAACAAATTGAGACAAAAACAACAACTCTACCAGTTGGCAATCTGCACAAAAAATCTGTCTGAAACAGATCGAGAGAACCAACTAGAAGTACATACGTTACGTTTCTAACATTTTTAGAGTACATACTTGAAAGGACATACGTGTCCTCTCAAACACAATTCAACTTTCAAATAATACGCATTCTTATTTAGTGGCTGTTTATCTAGGGAATGTCATAGGTCTAATTTATTTTTAAGCGTCTGTCTAACTGCAATTGAGATAAATACTTGTATGCAAGTATGGGAGTAAATAAACGTCAACTAGGATAGCAACACCAACTCTAAAAATAAGACAACAATAACACATGTCGACAGTTTGTGCTGTGTCGCAGTCTCTATAAGTGATGTACCATACGGTACCGCCAATATCGTGTAAAGGATGCCACCTGTTTAGGCAAAATAATCGATACCATCATGTCATCACCATTATCACTTATTTCATTTGATTGAGTTTACATAGGTCAACTATTTGTGGTTTTCTATACTGCACTACCTCTCTAGTGATATGCGAGCATAAACTTCGTATGCATACGGTATATATATATATTTTAGCATGTAATCTGCAAATTAATTAACCCACGACGCCATAAAATATATAAATATACACATTTCTGGGTCCATAAATCTACAGGGCCATAAAAAAAATTTCAAATACGTTACGTTAAGCAAACAATTGTGATGCTTTTACCAAATTTGTGTCCGTGTGTCAATTTGTGTTTAAGTTGTTGTATCAACATTATTATTATTATTAATTGATGTAAAACATTACGGCGCAGTCGTGTTTAGGAGCCGATATTTTTTTACTTGACGTACTGTTTAAACTAGTAGTGTAAATAATATATTTTCCCGAAGGGCTATATATATATATATATATATATATATATATGTATATATATAAAATATTGTGATGATTTATTAATCATTTACAATACGTTTGCACACTCGGCAGTGCTCGCCTTAATAAAAATGGTAATAAAAAGGTGTCACGTGAAGTTAAGAATCAGTTGTCCGTGTCCTTGCTTGATGGTAGCCCCCGCTCTTATGGATCCGGTGCGAGCGATATACCCTCAAGGTTCCTTGCAAAGTTAAAACGGTGAGATCCATAAGATTCCTCTTCGTGACGCCGAGCCCCAAGAGCGTCCTCGCAGATTCGGAGTCCCATACACCACTCATAGAGATAGTGATGGATCCGAATCTGCGAGGTTTTTGCGGGTAGGGGAGCGCCGCTCTTAGGAACTCGACGTCATATTTGGCGATCTTGTCTTGCCGTGCTTTTGCCAGGTCCCGGTTCGGGCCGCAAACCTCGGCATCTAAAACCCAGACCTCGGTAGGTGTTGTTAATACGAGGTCGGGCCTTAGACCCGGTGCGCCCGGTCGACGGAATACTCGCTCACGAACCACCTCATGACCCCTTTCGCGGAGAAGACGCGCCACGCGATCACAGACGTCGTCATGTCTCTTTATGGTTTGTTTGTGTGTTATATCGCACATCTGAGCGACATGAGCCAACGTCTCAGGCGCATGACACCCGTGCCTACAACGTTTGTTGTAGCCCGGGCGTCCCCTGGCCAATCTGGCACGCGTTGGTAGTGCGTTGATCCTGAGCTTTAGTAGGTTTAAATACTCCTTACCAGATAGGTAGGGCATACCCTTAATCCAGTAATGTACAAAGGGCGTTTCGTGTGCTTTTTTAAAATGTGCCCCATCGAACGTGTTGTGTAGTTGTTGAGACCAGTAATCGGTCTCTTGTGTAGCGGTCTCAATGGAGGTTCCCAAGCGCTCGCAAAGAAGTCTTGTTTTCGCAAGATCTTTTTTAAAGTGCTCGGTGGTTAGCATCCATTGGACCCCAAGGTGCGTGGAGTGTTGTAGTGCTGTCAGGCGGGAGAGGCGGATTCTGGGAATGAATGTTTGGAGGCAGGGGATGTCCAGACCGCCGTGTGCTGTGTGCGTGTACAGGTAGGCGTTCGGCACCGAGTTTTCGAGCTTAAGCCATTTCGACTTAACAACCTTTCTGATCTCTTTATCTAGGTCACTAAGGAGTGCGTAAGATGGTCTGGGACCGGAGACCAGTTTATATAGGAGACGGGGAATGAGAAAGTCTTTCAAAAATATGAGTCTTTGGTGGGGTTTAAGGGGAGCTATCGTGAGTCTGTTGAGTAAGTTAAGGAGTATATACTTGGTGGAGTCAACTCTGCCATTGCTGTCAAAGTCGACTCCAAGATATCTCCATCGATCGCTTATACCTTTAGCTGGCAATTGCCGATCTCCAACGTTAAATTCTGATACGGTATTGATAAAAACTTTACTTTCCTTTATATTAAATAGGTGGGAGATAGTAAAGCTTTTATTAGTATTAATTTCAAGGCCTCGGGATTTTAAAAGTGGGTCTGCAATATTAAGGAGCCGTTGGAGAGTGGATTTCGTGGAGGCTAGGAGGATGAGATCATCCGCAAAGGCTAAGCCCATAAGGCGGAAGTCATCAGTAAGTTGGTACCCGATATTAGTTTGGTCTAATTTTGAAAGAATGTCGTCGAGAACTAGATTAAATAAGAGGGGGGACAGAGGATCTCCCTGCCTAACACCCCTAGTTGGCCGAAATGTGCGACATTCTTGTCCAAATTCTATGAGAGTTTTAGATGAGAGGTACAAGCGTTCGATATAGTTAATGAATACCTCCGGGTATCCGCGAGTCCGGAGTGACCACAGGACGGAGTCATGACTCACCATGTCGAACGCCTTACGGAGGTCGATTGAGGCAAGTCTGAGCTCACGTCCTGCAGACTTGGCATCGTTAAGGATACCATCCAGAACCGCAAGATTCTCGAAGGTACCATTATAGGGGAGAAACGCTCGCTGGATTGGGAGAAGCTTAATAGAGTTCTGGAGGCGTCTAGAGAGAATTTTGTTAAGCGTTCGTTGTAAGTATGAACTAATAGATAGGGGTCGCAGATCGCTTGGGGATGTGGCATTGTTAATTTTAGGGATGAACGCTAAGCGAGCAGTTTTATGGGCTGAGGCAATATCGCTAATTATTAGTATGTTAAGAATACAACAGACTACTTCTAACGGGAGTTTACGGAGGGACGAAAGACAAATCCCGTCCAAGCCTAGTGCTTTAGAAGGTCCGCGGAGAGCTGCGTGGGTTTCCTTTAGGGAGATAGGGAGGGAAACCTCAAAAAGATCAGAGTTGGGAGTGTATACGGGGCAAGGGAGTGGTTCAGGGGGTGGTTGTGTCATCGTGTTGGCCCAGTGTTTTACAACTTCGGTGGCCTGCATGTTGTGTATGGTGTGTTTGCCGTCCAGCACCTCATGAGCGCATTTGGATCGGTTTTGGCTAAAAAGTTTTTGAGTGGTTGCGTAGTCTTGACGTCGCTGTTGCCTTTTAGATACTCGCGCTTCAGTGGAAGGTGTTTCTCTAAAGGCACGACGTCGGACAGTGTGTGTAAAATGTTTGTTCAGAAATTCGTTTAAGGCGATAGTGTGGTCCTCACCTGAGCAAATTATATTTGACAGATGAGTAAGGTCTGTTGAAATTATGTTGCGTTTGGGAAATGTGTTTGTGAGGGCTTGTATTTTAGATATAATAATATCTTTTTGGGATGGATTATAGGGGCCATCTGATTCAGAGTATCGAGGCCGACTACGCTCAGGAAGCTCAGATCCGTCAAGGTTGGAATCCAGGAGAGACCTCTTTTTAAGGAGGTCCTCTACCAGATCCTTATGCGCCTGAGAATTACGTTGGCCCCTAATCGCCCCAGGTGTGCGTGAGTTAAAATTAGTAGCTAAAAGGTGGTCAATTTCTCTAGGAGTTTCGTTATTATTATCTAATATAAAATCTGCTTCTAATGTTGCTAAAAGTTCACGGTCTTGTGGGTTCCATCTGGCCTTCTTAGAGGGGGGGGCTAAAATGTTCTCATTATATTCGTCCGGATGGGCACGACGACGGTGTAAATTAAGACCTGATTTAGAATTAAAGACCTTTAAGCAAGTACTAGATGGACATTTACAATTTGGCTGGGAGACGCGTGAAGTACTAGGGGGGTTACAATTATCATTAGAAGCAGCAGTGTCATTTTGTGAGGAACTTAAAATCAAATTATTAGTCTGTGATCGGTTAGGAGTTTGGAAGGTGGCACGAACTTCTCGTTGATTGTGAGTCACTCTAATGTGGCTCGCGAGGCCCGCGCCAGATTTGCATACTCGCCCGCAAGTCTGGCAGCTGAGTCTTCCGGCGGTGTTGCTGCCGTCACGTGATGCCATCGTTGTCTTGGTCCACAGCGGTGGTAAGATTTCTTTAAAAGTCTTGTACGCGAACGATGGCGCGATTTTACGCAGATGTTGTTGTTAAAATCGCTAAAATGAAGCGGTCTTTAGACCATCATTCTGTTCGTCTCTACCCAGGGAGCACTATGTCATATTTTGTCACGTACTGTATTTATGCAAAATAGCGTCAAAAGTAGAAGTTAACAATTGCACATTAATATGTACAATAGTAGTGTCGGTTTAAGATATATATTTGTGGTAATTAGATGGAAGACTAGCATCAGACAGATTAATTGCTGTCTCTTCGATTCAGTGGAATTGAAGCATCTATTACAAATATATAGTAGGTATGTAGGTAGTCAATTAAAATATATAGTGGTTTAAAAACACGATATGGCTGCCCAATATATCGTTGCTTATTGTATTCTCTACGCAGTGTTCGATTTTAGAGCAAAACAAAGCGTATCGATACACCGATAGTATACAATGTATGCACTGTCTGGGTTTTGTAGCCAGTGTATACACTTTACCTATATAGAAGTTAAAATTAGTGAAATATAATTAGGGCCGCTATATTTCACTAAAACAACTATATAGGTAGACTCACCTTACCTAAATCTACTATATATATATATGTATATATATATATATATATATATATATATATATGTATATATATATATATATATATATATATATATATATATATATATATATATATATATATATATGTATATATATATATATATATGTATATATGTCTATATATATATATATATATATATATATATATATGAATATGAATATATATATAATATAATACAAAAGAAGGGCACCCCAAAGTGCCGAATAAAGGGCTATATACATTTCTATAATAAAAAAAACACATCCACAGCAGCAAACCACGCGTACCCGTAGCAGCAGCAGCCGTAACGTCGGCAGTGATCATATAGTCACGTTTATCATTATGATGAGCAGAAAGATAACCGCACGTTTTTGGCCGCACGTCGCACAACGTGCTCAACTAGGGCTTTGCTTGCTGCGCAGATCAGCACAAAATGTAGCACAATTTGAGATGAATGTTGGTGTTTAGTGTCCTCCTCAATACGACGTAACGCTTAATCGGTTAGTTCAGACGAGAATGTGAGAATAATCTTTCATGTGAGAATAATCGGTAGCTTGTAGGTCATTTTCTCAGACCTGGCTCCTCTCCCTTTGACCTCTCCTGTCCGACTCTTTCCCTTATCGTAGTTGAGTGCGGTACGCTGTCGACCTTGGCGAGGACAGATATAACGATAGCAATATTTCCGAGCAGCTTCAAATCCTATCATGTTTGCACAGCAGCAACCGGTAGCGTTTCGGCTTACTGCTGAGTCGTACCCAAACCGTGACCCAAAAGCCCCTTTGGTATGGGCTTTGCTTCTTCGGTGTGGGCTGAGTCCGCCTTTGCAGCGCGCCAAGGCGTCACCCCAAGGGCGACGTCGGAGGCGATACAGGGTCACTACTACACTGTCCTGTAGAGCCAAGAAAGCGGATAACAACAATAAGGACTAACAACGACTTTCGACTGGTTTCGTTTGATTTTAATATCCCGAGTTCCCTCGTTCCGAATGATTGTTGGGCGCGAGGCAGCCCTTTGCTGCTTCGAGCCGCGTCCACGTTTAACAACTTTCTCACCGTCACGCTGCCCGTGTTGCTACTGGTACAATTGCTACGCCAGTCCATCCAGCGACAAACAACCCTGTTTTTGGCGACTATGGGCAGGTTCGGACAATCATACCGATGCAGGGAAAGCAGGCTAATTAGATTTGGTACCCAGGGGACATGGCCCAGTGTTTTTACTGCCCACGAAGTTTTACGCGTCGCAGCTTACAACGTCACGTTACGCCAGCAGCCTGATAGGTAGATGATTTCGCTCCACAGATAAACAATACACCTAAATAAGCCTCTACACCGCGGATGCGCATTAGATTATATCTTATCTATCTCACCGTGTATAGATTAATCTAGCTCATTAACGGAGATCATCAAGCAGCGACTCCCCTCGGCATCTGCTCTATCTGGGGTTGACCGTCGGGCACAGCGCAGCATTTAAGAAGGTAAATGCTACGCTGTACCCGCTGCGCAAACCTTTTTTAACAGCGTGTGACCGGAGACTCGTGGAGTTCCTGCTATTTCGGCGGCTCTAAGTGCGAATAGACCGGTTATCGACGCTGAGTGTGCGACACGCCGGACAAGTTCCAGAAACGGAGCTGGGCCATTTAATGTCAAACACAACAAAATGGGTTCATCATTCTGAGCAGTACCTAAATTTTGCTTTTAACATTCCTAAGGATTCCACCCCTAATAACAATATGCGAGTATTGTTATCCAAGTAATGTCACAAATTAACGGTATATATATACAATTTTTGTACAAGTTGCGTCTGATGCTTGTAAACAAATTTGAGTCACAACGAACGTTCGCGTATACGTTGTGAATACACAGTACAATTTTGTTTGATCTATCAATGTCGTGTATGTACATTATGCACATACCCGAGACACTTGGCGCCATCAGTAGTATGCATTGTGAGTTAATTTGTTAATCGATACTAAGATGTGGGCACAAGTGTTAGCACAATTATTTACAGCATGCTATTTGATAATATTTACACATGCAATCGTTTGTAAATTCATCGTATGCATCCGTCTAGCAGACTATGTGATGAAACACGTGTACGAAAAATGTCGCTATCACAATCCGATTTGAAATAATCGCTTGCTTTCACACATGGCAGTTGTCATGGCGGCTGTTCCGAAGAACGACTCATCCACCTCTGCTATTGCTTGCTCCCGTTCGTTTCTAAAAGCTTAGAATATGTGTCACTTTCGTGGAGCTTGAATGTTTTTCGAAGATCCTCTATAAAATGTAGACAGCCATTGCGTACAAGAGAAGGGTTTGTATCGCTCCGTGGAGGTTGGTTATATAATTTGACTCAATCAGTCAGTCTTTCCCAGGTAATGAAAGCTGTATACGCCGCTCCCCATAAAACTTTCAGTTCTGCGAACTTATGCATCACAAGAGTTGGCGATCCAGAGACGAACGCGAGCTTGAACTCGATAAACACCGCGTACACGTGTCGCTCGGACTGGCTCAGAGCTGTTTTTTTCTACGTTATCCAAAACAAGCGGCACTCTCTATACAAGCTTAACATTTCTTTCCTCTTGACACAACGGCGTTGAATAAATTTACCTAGAAAGGTGCAAGAGAGGATACGTACGATAAGTTCGTTATATAGTCATCCTTGTACCGAAGGATGTGTTTTTTTTATATATGATAAGGTTCAGTCAGGTTTATATTCAGTCAAGGATTACATACACATGTCTCGCCAATCTCATCGAATCTGGGTTTTGTATAGACTTTGTAGTATTTTTGATTGTGAGGACACCTACCAGTCGAGCTTGCCGAGGCAGCCCCTCATTGTGCCCATATTATATATATATATATATATATATATATATATATATATATATATATGTGTCTAGCAGCAATAGGAGGAATGTAACCTTATTGTAGCCAATATTCTGCTTGTGTTCTTATAAAATTCCTCAAAGTACGTGTAGCAGTACGATTCCATAGGGTATCTCGACGAGTGCGCCAATGCAGCATTTAGGCTTCTACCTAGTTTTTCTGTTGTTCTCAAATCCTTAAACTTATTTTATCCTCCGCGTTATATACAAACTCCTTTGTGCAAATACAGGCGTTTTCGATTATAAAAAATAACCGTTCGAAAGAAAGAAAATAGAATCGACAGGGAATAGACAGTGGACTTTATCTTGTTGCGGTTATCACTTACCATCACTAATGAGGGCGTTGGGTAACATCGTTATTAGAGATGGAAATTGAAGCACAGGCCTCGTTGCAATCAAATATCTCTAACGGATGTGTGTATTATGTTTACTACAACTTTATTTATTTTATTATTTTATACAGATCAAAAATAGAATTGTTGTCACGCGAAATTCATACGTATTTAGTTTAGTACAGCAAGTACTAACTTATTAGCCTATCACCAACTAATCTGCTTAATTACGGCAAATGAACAGTTATCACGGCCGTTGGTTATTGTATTGCAGTAGATGTAACACAGTGGTGAAAAAAATATGATTTATAGAAATGACAACTCTCACAACATTTAGTCGTATCTAAGGTTTCAATTTAATGATGTTAGACCCACTGGCGAATTTTGAGGTGATTTGTTTGCCGTCTATCGCAGTCAAAAATCACCGTTGTTCACTGGTATGAATCTGGTGGTACGACAGATAAAGGCTAGGATATATAACGGTAACATAAAATAAAAACACAAAACAAAAAGGGATAAAATGCAGCAACGGACATACTACTTTGCGCCGGGGCTTTGCATTTCAGCCCGCGTTCATATCCGTGACAAATCTGGTAGCGCAGTTTACGTAAAAAGCATAGATGCGGCGCCTTTCCTTAATGTTTAAACTACCTCGCGCATCACTCAAAGAAGACGGTTGGAAAATTGCGTTTCATAATCTATAATCTGCATCGAAATTCTCCTGTTATACTAACAAACGAGTAAATGTTAAATGTGAGATAGAACCTCTTCTTACAAAGAATGGTATGCCCGTACAAGAAGATGCGGTGGTACTTCTTACTATCTGCAAAATTCAACAAAAGGTTTAGAAGTTCAACAAAAAGGAAATAAATCGATTTTAGACTTTAAAAACCTTTTACACGACATGACAAAATATCTGACAATATGTGATCAGATATTGCATGTGAAGGTTTCGTTTACACTCTGTAAAGATTCCGTTCTCTCTAGCAAAACACCGAGATTAGATATTGCGAATTGAGCTTTTGCTTGGCGGCTGGGCACCGCATACAAAAATGCGATGACTGTGGTCGCCTTGTGCAACATATATTTTAATAAAGATGTATTGTAACTAGTTGCGCAGCCACTTTCCCAAATTGGCGCTTGATTGCATAAATTAAACTACTACATAAACTAGTCCTCATGGGGCAATCGGTCCAAAAAAGGCTCTTCCACCAGAGGATAAAGCAACCGAACACGAGATTACGCCGGTACACCAGCAGTCGACGGTATATATATATATATGTATATATATATATATATATATATATATATATATATATATATATATATATATATATATATATATATATATATATACACATATAGGTGGAAGCACGAAACAAAAGACAATAACAAATTATAGCAACTATTTGTATCTCATGTCCAGGGGAAAAGGATTATGCTCTGAGATAAGCAAGTTAGCTGCCGTAACACCGCTTCGTTTTTGAGGGAGAGACGTAATGGCGGTAGCATTGGCTGTAGTATTCACAAAAACATAGAATTCAGTCAGTGCGCGATGAATCAACGATTAACTAATGGTACACTTCATTAGGCAGTTAATGGAAGCAGTAATTTATGAAGTGATCGGTTCGGCACCTAAGGTCAACTCACTTTGCCCTACGTATATACTCGTATATCTTTATTCTATATGCACATAGTCAGGTTACTATTATTTAGCCAAAAATAGCCATTTAAATTGAGCTAAGCCAGTAACTGGCATAGAATTGTAGTAGCCGGAGTGGCAGCGGTCGATACGTCAATTGTCGTAGACCACCCTTATCTAGGGGCTCTAGAGCGCAAGTAATGGTTGTCACTTACCGGGTTATCACTGGTTCGGTGCGCTCTGTCGTTGATTGAATTTCCATTGAGCGATGCTTACTGAAAATAGATGATACAATCATACCGCTGAGAGTCGGCTGCTGTGCAGCTGTCACAAGAGCTGTTGGAGAAACCTTAGATAACTTAACGTGCCCGGCCCTAGATGCCTCAATCAAGATATGGCGCCTCGTGGCGATTCCAAGCCCGTAGGCGACCGATAATAGTCTATAATTATAAAGACCTCATTAAAAATCTATTTAATTTGAATTTATTAAAATTGAATTTTTTTGTCTATCTATAAGTCTGCGCTGACACTACACGCGGGCGCGTTGCGTTAAGTACGATAAACTCCCAGTAATAGCAGCAACTCCTGGCCAAAATAGTAGCCATACTAGAGATCGTGGTAAAAGTGGTCGAAGATAGCAGTAAGATGACTGGGCGACAACAACATCAGCGACAACAACAACAACATCAGCGACAACAACAACAACATCAGCGACAACAACAACAACATCAGCGACAACAACAACAAGATCAGCGACAACAACAACAACAATAAGAACAACGACGACGACGACAGCGACAAGGGTGGCCTGGATCGCTTCCTGGATCCATCTATATAGTTCACGATCTCGCAGCCCGCGGTAGGCAGATATGTCATCTAGAAAGACAGTACGAAGGACCCCACGGCCGCCGCTTGCTCCAACTGGATAGAAAAAGCTAGCTGAAGTACGACGACGACAAGCGAGCCGGGCACATCGAGTAAGGCGACTGCTAGGAACGACAGGGAGTAGCTGGAGGGCGGGGGGAGTAGAAGTCTGGCGGGGGTGCACAATGTCGGCTGGTCGGTCCGTCCACCTCCGAACGACTAGACTGCCAGAAGCGACACATGGCCGAAACATGGTTTTGTGCTTAGTACGTCGAACAGGAAGCACAATCGAGACACCGGCGGCGGCGGTAGCGGCCGCGGGGGCGACGACTGTCCAAGCGGCCTAGCCAACAAACGAAGAATGAGCCACTGACCCTCCCACCCAACCACCCCCCTCCCCTAAGCAAGAAGTGCTTAGACAGTCAGTCAGTCAGTCACTCTCGCTGTCCGTTCGTGCGTTTGGACGTCTGTCCGTCAGACCGCCAGACAGACAGACAAATCGACAGAGGGGCATCACCTACCCCCAGGCAGGCAGTTGCCTCTTGCCGTTCATGTCCGCTTGCGCCCGTCCATTGGCCAAACTGTTGATGATCGATTGTCACATGCGTCCACATTGTCGATTGGATACGATGGCCTAGCATCCATGGCGATGATCCATGCACACAATAGGCCCGGAGATCTAGGGGGGGGAGAAGGGCGGGGATCTAGGGGGGAAGGGCGGGTATCTAGGGGTGGAAGGGCGGGGATCTAGGGGGGGAAGGGCGGGGATCTAGGGGGGAAGGGCGGGGATCTAGGGGGGAAGGGCGGGGATCTAGGGGGGGAAGGGCGGGGATCTAGGGGGGGAAGGGCGGGGATCTAGGGGGGAAGGGCGGGGATCTAGGGGTAAGAATGGCGGGGATCTAGGGGAGGAATGGCGGGTATCGGAGCGGGCCGGATATCGGGGGGTCGGGGGTGCTGGCGGGGCATAGCGAGGAGGCCCGACAAAGCGACACAACAAGTTAATGATAAGCAGCATAGCGGCTTTTATGATGCCGCTGCGGTTGCTGCTGCTGGTGGCACTGATAAGCAGGATCAACGTCTGATGGTGACAACGACAGTAACAACAACAGCGACGGCAACAACAACAACAACAGCGACGGCAACAACAACAACAACAGCGACGGCAACAACAACAGCGAGGGCAACAGCGAGGGCAACAAAACAACAACAACAGCAGCGATGGCAACAACAACATTAACAGCGATGGCAACAACAACACAATGGCAATGACAAAATTGACCGCAAAAAAGCCTTGCCCGAGCTTGCACACGGTACCGCGTTTGTGCCCGGCCCAACCCGGCGTCCTCGTCTAGCCAGACAAACTTATGACTGGGCCCTGTTGTTGTTTGTTTTGTGTTGGCTCAATTATTGGCTTAATTAATAGTAGAGTAACTATCTGTAGTTGTTGACGTAGCCGTAGTTCAGAGCAGTATACGGAAAACGGTTGTAACAACAATACTCAATATCGAACGATTTTGGAATGGAATCGCTAAAAGTTGAAATCGCACAGTTGTTTTAGTAGTTGGTCCCAGAAGTTGGCTGGAAGGGCTCTCGCCCAATGGATGCCAACGGTTCGCCCATTTCGGGAGCTGATTGGCAAGGGAAAGTGTCCTACCCGTTCCGACGAGAGTACCTCGAAAAAGAAAATTAGGAACAATTGTGATGGTACTAAGGCAAGCATGAACAACCGGAGCATCAACGACAGCAGCAAGAACAGCAGCGGCGGCCACACCAACAACAACCATGATAATTATAAACACATAACATATTTTTCCGTACGGGCAAATTGCTTTCAAGCTCTTCGGATGTGAGAGCATTTACACAAGTACCTATAAATGTACACGTTGGTGGCCGTGTGTGTTATATATGCCAGAAATAGTGTATCTCGTATAGACAATGCCGGAGGGTCCCAGGGCGGCCATCTTCCGAACATTATTTTTTAGACACAACGGCATAATGAAACTCCAATTTCGATCGTATCTAGTGTACTTTGTCGTTTAAGTCAAAATGTTTAAAAGCTTCAAGTAACTATTGTCGCACCATTTATACGAGTATATCTATGTACAGACACGGGCGACAGCTTTTTGTGCAAAACGCCCTTAATTGTTACAATCGTTGAAAATGTGTAATTATAGGAATTTTAATGAGGAATTACTAATTTTAAATAAATTTGCCATCCGCAGAAGACGGCCTTATATAGATAAAAATATATCTATTATGTATATATATATATATATATATATATATACAATTTTTTTTTTTTTCGATGCGACGGTGGGCGGACGTGTTTTACATCTTCTCCTGTTTATGCGATTCGTTTATCTAGCTAAAGTGAGACATTGCAAGGAAACTTGCTACAGTGACAGTGCAAACTGTTAGGCTTCGAGTGTGGTGCAAAACACACTTAAAAGTGCACAAGCTAGTGCTGACGAGGCTTTGACTCCGTTTAGCCTGACAGGCGGTGGCGTTCGATCTGCAACGTCACCGTAGAAGGTGTTTGTTTACGTTTTGCGCTGCTTCGCTATCTTAGCGTGAAGCAACGGCGCATCGCCAGCTGACTTCGTGGAAGAAGCGGGAAGAACCCGATTTCCATCTAGAAGTCCCGGGTTCAACGCGAGATTAAGTCAAATCTTTTTTTAAAATAGTTTTAACGTTTTTAATTGATTGTAATTGTGAAATTCTAATAGCGTGTCGTTTTATACGGCATCATGCCAGCGGACCCTGAAGAGCAACCTCCCCCCCTAGTCTAGATTAAATAGGCTTCGAAGCGCTATTAACATCGACGATAACCGCGGTGCTAATGGCATTGAGGGGACTTTAACAACGAATTCAGCTTCCACTGCAAAGAATGACTGTGTCCCGGGGGCAAAACGGAGAAAAAGTTCAAACCACAGTGATAGTGAAGATGACCAGGGATTCGTGACGGTGCAGAAAAACTCAACTCGTCGGATTGCTTCGCGCGAGCAGAAACAGCTGGACAACCTGAAAGAGCGCATCCAAGCTGGCTCAATGGGGACTTTCAAGGTGATCATATGGAAGACACAACAAATGTACAGGAGAAGTCTGAATTTGCAGAGGGATCTCTATTGAAGATGTTTAAGTGCATTCATGAGATGTTTCCTTCATGCAGAATTTCTGGTGGGAGTGAAGGCATTGTATTATGGGCCCCAACTATTGACACGGCCAAGCAAATACTCGCAGTGTCAATAATAGGCGATATACCAGTGACGGCAATTTGTGCATCAATTTCAAGATTCCGCGCACGCATCCACGGCGTACCCACGATATTCACAGAAAATTCTTTCGGAACTGTCTGGTTATGGTGTGATTGAAGTTCGTCGTTTATACACTAGCGAACGGGGCACAAAAAAGCCGCTAACGAAAGTGATTCTAACTTTTGATCAGCAGCCACCCGCTTCGCTATTTTTAGGGTATAAGATGCACAATGTGGTTATAAAAGCCGACCAGCCAACTTTATGTTTTAAGTGCCAACGCACGGGCCATATAGCGAGTAGCTGTACGTTGCAACGCGCATGCCGTAAATGCGGGGGAGCAGATCACCTGGCGGCTGAGTGCACCAATACCTCCAAGTGTGTAAACTGCAAAGGTGCTCACGCAGCAGGATCACCTAATTGTCCGAGACTGTTCTACCGAGGGAACGCAATCGTATCCTATTAGAAGCTCGAACTCTTCAAGAGGTGAGGATTGTACATCCTACAGCCATCATTGGAGACGAGCTGGAAATGCCGAAAATATCTCCTCAGGTTGCTGCAACCACGGAAGCTGTAACGCCAGGCCCAAGTTACGCTGCAGTTGTCAGAGGTATCTCGTCAGCAGCTGACGACCGAACGCCTCAGTTAATTCTCCCGAAGCCTGCGGTTCCTCCACGCAAAGCTGCTAAGAAGTCGAGTCAATATATGAGAAGTTATGGCCGTCCACGCGTTCGACGTTACCGAGGACTGGCTCTCAAGTCGAGCCGCAAGTCTACTCAGACAGCTAGAGCCACCCTTGGAAATTTAGGCTCGGTTGCAGATACGTTGAAAACTGTGAGCCATGATTTGGCAGAAGCTATTAAAGTGGTGACAGAGGTACTACAGCCCTTGTTAGCTCTGTTACCACTGGCGAAAAAACTCAGAAAATGCTCATAATGCCAGATAATACCTTATCATCGCAAGATCCCGCAGTCCCTTCGTCCTCTTCAGCTAGCCATAAATCTGACTGCCCAATATGTCGAAAGACGTTTACTTCAAGGGGCTTACGGAGACACATAAATTCTATGCATTCGGGATCAAACGCCTATAGGCAGCCTGCTACAGAAGACACGCGTGTACAACTTTCATACATGACATCTCATGTTCAGTTTGTTTTTAAAAATGTAAGGATGATACGTATAATACCCAAAACAGCAAGAAGGTTTGTGCTAGAATGCCTTGTGAAGGTCGTAAACGATGTAGTAACCTACAATCATAATTCAGCATGGTTGTCTCTACTATCGTTTGGCCCTGTTATACTTCGCCTTCCTAACGTCAAGAATGAGTCGTGTTCGCTGGCAGACATTATACGCTCAAACCTTAGAGACTTTGAGAACGGTCTCAGACTCGACGGATTGGCCGGTCAAGTCGGCCACCAGAAGCACAGAAAAATTGGCACTTCTGAAGAAGACCTAAAAAGAAGAGTGGTTGCAAAGTTAACCGATGGTGATGTGTCGGGCGCTGCAAGGCTCATAAGCTCATGCGACACGTTCGGTGCCGAGTCCGACCACGTAGAAGCTCTACGTGACAAGCATCCCTGCGCACCAACGGACTTGAGGTGGACAGATCCTCCTGCCGAATCGTCCCCCGCGGAAAGCTTCCACGTGTCAAGGGAAGATATTTACCGCGCAGTAGGAAGCTTTTCTAGAAGCTCCGCTGCGGGTCTTGACTTCATTCGACCAAGGCTTCTGCAAGATTTACTTTCTCGAGCAATGGGTAAACGAGCGGAGGCTTTGGCCGATGCACTTGCTAAGCTCATTGAAATTTGACTACGAGGAGAGCCGCCAAGAGATCTCATACCAATCATATTTGGAGCGAGGTTATTTGCTCTGAAAAAGAAGGATGGCACAACCCGCCCTATTTGCTCATCTACACTCCGCAGGATAGCAGCAAAGATCGCCTGCTGGAAAAATTCGTCGCAAATTGAGGAAGCAATAGATGACCACCAGCTTGGCTTTGCTGCTAGAAGTGAAACAGAAGTGGCGATGCCGCACGAGCCTATCTTGAATCTAGGTCAGAAGACATAGTCATGGTCAAACTAGATTTTCAGAATGCTTTTAACAACGTTCGACGTGACCATCTTTTAAAAGCTGTTGTATCCCATGCGCCTGATTTATACCACTACTTTGTGCAGGCATACAGAAACCCAACTCAACTGCTATTGATGGACCACGTCATACTCTCACAGTCGGGCCTGCAGCAGGGCGACCCATTAGGGCCTCCACTGTTTTGCCTCGCCATCAAGGAGCTAATAGACTCCCTCGAGTCCCCATTTAATGTATGGTACTTAGATGATGGCGTGTTAGCCGGTGACCCTGTAATAGTGGCCCGCGATATTCGGAAAATACTGGATTTTGCAACAAAAAGCGGGTTATGTCTCAACCCACAAAAATGCGAACTTTTTGTGTCGGGATCATCAATATCCGACTCCTCGATCAGACTGATAACCGACCTTCTTCCAGAATGTATCAGGACAAATAGGGCCAACCTTACCTTATTAGGCGTGCCACTTCTTGACGACGGGAAGGAAGAACAGTTATCTGGCTGGGTGGATAAGTTCAAATCCTCCTCAAGCCGCTTGGGTCTTTTAGGTGCACACAGGGGATTGTTCTTATTAAGGTCTTGCTTCTCGATAGCACGGGTAAACCACCTGCTTCGTGAGATTGACCTAACGCAAGATTTAAATATTCTAGAACAATTGAACACCCACACGTTGAACTCCCTGTCTTCCTTACTTAACCTAAGTTTACCAGAGTCAGACCGCAGACAAGCCCTTCTGCCAGTGGCAAAAGGAGGCCTAGGCATTCCAGACGCTGTCTTGGTCGCAGGTCCCGCGGTAGTCGCTTCAATGTCTAGTACCTGGCATAGGGCGTCAAAGATACTAGATTTCCCAGCCGTCGAGCGGTTACGTTCACTACTAGAAGATTCTAAGGAGTGTCTCTTGGCACGCACTGGAGCACCCCCTCCAGAAGAACCTACTTCCCAGGCAAGCTGGACCGCGCCGTTGGAGGACATACAACTCGCCAATCTTTTTAATTCAACAGAAGACGAGGTGGAAAAAGCACGGCTCCGAGCAGTTTCATCTAGTGGTGCTGGTGCATAGCTCAATGCCCTACCGAGTGCTCCCGTTAGAACTCTCTTAGATGACTTTGTCGTCAGGATCTGCGTTGGCCTCCGCCTTGGAGTCCCTCTAGTCAAGGAACATGAGTGCAGCTGTGGCGAAAAGGTCTCACCTCTTGGTCACCATGGCTTATCTTGCATCCGCAGTTTAGGCCGTAGGACGAGACATGCTGCGTTAAATGATACCCTAGCCCGTGCTCTAAGGTCTTCCGGCTACCCTTGTGTTCTCGAACCCGTAGGCTTGTACACAGACGACTCTCGTCGACCTGATGGGATGACCCTAACAGCTTTTGAAGGTGGGAAGACACTTGTCTGGGACGCTACCGTGACTGACTCTTTAGCACCTTCAATGGTCAGTCACGGCGCTACCCAGGCTGGTTATGCTGTTTCGCATGCGGAAAGAAATAAGTGTCGGAAGTATGCACATATTGGAGACTCTATGGACTTTTAACCTTTTGCCTTTGAGACCTTAGGGGGCCCAGGTAAAATTACTGAGGGAGTTATTACTAAGATATGCAAGTGTCTCAGATTGGCTACGGGGGACCCACGCGCTGGTGATTTTTTTCGGCAAAGGCTATAATTGGATATACAACGTGGAAACGCCACGGCGGTGCTTGGCACCTTGTCCAGGTGGTCTACACCAGGCCTGGGCCTAGGGCTGATGTAGTTTGTCGTCACGTTCGCTAGGGGACAATTGTTAACCCCGTTACAATTTAAATAAAATTTTCTCAAAATTTTGTTAAACAAAACAAAAAACAAAAAAACAACAAAAAAATATATATATATACATTATATATATACTGGCAACGTAGTCTAAGAGGCTAGTGCAGTCGTCATGGTTGTCATCTGCTGGGGTGTCGCCGGTTTAATCCCTGTTTTTATTGGCTTTTCTTTGAGTGATGGCCATCGAAAAAGAAGATAAACTGTATTATGCTGAGAATCAGCAGCCATGTTGCTGCTATGCTCTAAATGCTTTCGATATATAAAGGTTATATAGGCATTATTACATAAAGTACCTACTTCATCAGACGCATCACTCGTTATAGATCTGAAAACACACACAACTATTTATTGCCCCAAATTATTGCTTGAGGGCGCCTTCGGAAACCGTTCGGCATAATCGGTAGCACCTGCAGGGTATGTATATATATATCATCACACTCATTTCGCTCATTCTGAGTATGCATATAACACTGCTACCCATACCAGCTGCTCTCGGAATGCCACTCAGAGAAAAAGACAGTAAGGGCTACACGTAAGCAGGCCATAAGTAACAGACACGCTTGGGAGCCTAGTCGACAGACACATTCTGTGTAGCATTCGTGGAAGACCAGCATATACATGCGCATATATATATGCATGAATACATGTGTATGTCATGTGCGCTATGCAGCAAAAACGCTGTCAAAGCTTCAGCAGAGAACTGCAAAAATAGACCGGCAGACCCCTGGGGCCTAAGAGTCAAAGACGTGGCTTGCTTAAGCTAGATGCCCCTTAGTGAACCCCAAAACGACATCAATACTCTCTGATCTCAAAAAAATGGTACAACCCTAAAACGAGAGCTAGTCTCTTAGATCTGAGAAATATATATATATATATATATATATATATATATATATATATATATATATAATCATTTATTTATGTGTATAAGATATACAATTGTGATGTAAGAACATGTGCACAGCCCGCTTGGGGCATAACTCAAAGCATTAGGTTGAGGCTAGGGCTGGTCCACCTAGCCAGGGTACCTCTAATCGAGGCGGCATTCCCTCTTTGAACATTTAATGACAGACGTTGCAGTAAGTATTCGCCCGCCCTCTTGTCTCCTGTAGCGAGTACCAATCTTTTTCCGACATCATTAAGCAGTTTCTTCGTGAGCAGCCCAGCCCCCCCCAACGTCTCAAACGCAAGGGGTGAGAACAAGTGTGGGTAAGAGACGCCTGAATACTTTCTGCACAACTTTCTGCAAACATATATATATATATATATATATATATATATATATTAAGAATTGTATTATTTCCATTATTTCTTATAATTTCCAATTAGTACGATTGTGAGGTATGATCATCTGAGCCAGATTCACCATGCTCTGCTCGCTTCCTATCATTTCATGGGGCGTATAGTAAAAACGACGTTTCACCTACAAACGGGCAAAAACATCATCTGCCTGCAAAACATAGCCTCGGGTAAGGATTTTTGCTGTGCTGATGGAGCCGAGTGTCTCCAGTGTAATGGGTACAAAGTTGTAGCTCCATGATAGCTCGAGATACTCTCTTCGTTTTTCGAAATCCGCACGCTCTACAGCCCATTAATTTAACTGCGCTGTGGCGTTAACACGACGATGCCGCCATGCATAAAACGATTCAATTCCATATAAAACTTTTCACCGTGGGTGGTATCCCTGCCATTCTAAGGGATCTTCTTACTATGGCGTTGAGTTGTGTGTGCCTTGTAGGTCTACCAGGACCTTTTAGGCAGTTTAGCGTATGTTGACCGTCAGAGTCAACGGGTTGGCTGCACAGAATACATGCAAACGCCTGGCAGACGGGAACGCCTATCCTACACTATGCCGGTGTACCGAAGATGCCGGTTCACGTGCTCTCAGAGGTCCCTCTTACTCCAAGATTTCAGTTTCTGATGCGAAGGCTAGCTCTCTACCACAAGTTCCCTTCTAAGTTAATGTTTAGTACCTCGATTCGAAAGCTTTTTTTATAGTACAACTTAGTAAGCTAGTCTATCTGAGAGATATTTAATTTGAGAAATGGTATAGAACGGCGATATTTACAATAACCTTCCCGTCAGCGTCGCCATTTCGATTTAGCGACTAAATTGGAAATACACCCTCAAGTGACTCTTACCGCCCCCTATATAAATAAGATGATGATATTGTTCGCCGACGTCAATATCAAAAGAAAACTTTAAAAAGTTCGTGATATAGTGCTCAAGAATCCTTAAATTACTATTAGGGAGATAGTAGAGGAGTTTGATATATCTGTGGATCAGTTGTAAAAGACTGAAGTTCGTTCCAAAACGGTTGAATTTCCTGCAAATTAGTGCCCGGCGGAAATTGTTCGAATCTAATCTTCAGGCAGTACTAGAAGACCTTAGATTACTTCAGAGAGTGATTACTGGAGATATGTCATATGTACGTGGTTACGTTATTGAGACCCAACCCTTCCAGTGGTGCGTCCAAGGAGCAAGTCGATAAGAGAAATTTAGAGCAGACCCAACACCAAGGTTTTTTGACTGTCTTTTTTTACCTTAAGATAACCATCTTCTACGGGGTTTTGCCATCTGAGTGTACGAGCCAATAAGGAATGCTATCGCAAAACATTAAAAAAACGTCCGACGCAAGAGGCCTGAACTCTGGGCGACCATTTTTCTGATTCTTCATCACGACAATGCACCGGCGCATGCATCGTTTCTGATTTTAGAGTACTTAATGAAATATTCAATTTATATATTTTCGCAACCTCCCTACTTGCTAGACCTGGCTCCCTGCGACCTCTTATTGTTCCCATAAATACAAAAAATGGAAGAGACGACATTTCGAGACTAGAAATGCGATTAGGAAAAACCGTCGGAGCAACTCAACTCGATTCAGAAAGACGCGTTTAAGAAACTTCTCAAAGAGTGGGAAACGGTGGCACACGTGCATTGCAGCAGGCTGGAGCTATTTTGAGGAGATCAAAAATATTTTGAAAAATTAAATAAATATTCGTTTTTTATAAATATGCATCAGAACTTTTCGTTCCGCCTTTATTCCTACGTAGGCCGTTCAATAAGTAACCAGAATTTCACTTTTGCTTGCTAGTTGGGATTGTAATGGCCGCTTTTTTGGGTATTTCTGTAGAGTCATGTTCATTGACTACTGCCAAAAGGGTGAAGCACCTACGGGAGCATATTATTTTGCACTTCAAATAAAACAGACAAAAGTGCTTCGCAATACAGTCATCTTTCACGAAGCTCGGGCTCTTCCCTTCACAGTCGCAGTTCTCACACATGTTAGCCACATCCTGTTTTTTTTTGCCTGAGTTGGCCCCTTGTGACTGCTATCTATATATCCCCACGCCTCAGGTCTGGTGAGAGGGAACAAAGCGGTCATTAGTGCTGCGGTTGCGCATTTTGAAAGCTTTGGGACTCTTCCTACCTTTTTAAAAGCCTATGACCGTTCGAATAGGTAAGAATATCCCCGCAGTTTAAGGTAGTATAAACAAAAACTTCGATCCACCGTTGTGCTCAGGTATTAGCTCTTTTAGGGCTAGGTTTGTCGGGATTTTTTTAAGGCGGATTGCCGGAACCTTTTTTGCCGATGAAGCCAACTTTCGCTTTAAGATATATTTGAATAAGCAAAACTGTTTCATTTGGGTTTCCAAAAATCCAACAATTGTACTCGAACAAGCATATTATTTGCAGAAAGCCAATATTTGGTGCGGATTTTGGACTTGCGATATTATTGACTCTCACTTTTTTTTAAATGATAGTAAACGATACGGGGACGTGACAGAGAACTGTTCGTGAGCTAATTGTGCAAAAGAAGGAATAAAAAGCCTACTGATAATTGAAACGAAGATCGGAAAGGAAAATGAATAGTGATAATAAACAACTAAATATTATTACATTATCACTGAGGATCTTTTTTGCTCTTGGCATTAACTCCCAAAATGTTTGCACACATATACTTTGTGTAAGATGGGACAGAATGTCGATAGTTACTACTGTAACTTGAAGCACTGCAAAGATTAGAACTTGTAACTATTGTTAGTCAAAACCTATACTCACAAAACCTAAAAGTATTCTAGTAGTTTATCCCACTTGAATAAAATCGGTGACTTCTGGCGCCAGAGTCGTTCGTCACAACTCAACTCAATTTAGCCAATTATATACATACTAAATCTATGCATATGAAACCGGATTTTTTGGGCACAAACAAATGTCTCTCATAAGGAGTAAAGATATTTTACTCAAAGTAACCTTCACAAACTAACCCGCTGCTAATGGCAGCTTAGATAATCGTCGCAGACCATCTCGAACTCAGCGTCTCACTAACTCACTGAGTCGTAGTCTTATCCGTCGAAGTCTAGTGGGCAGCAAGCACTTGGTTGTAACGTTGATGTTTTTCTCTGTTTTCTCTAAATTTCAGAACCTTGTCAAATTATACACAGTAAACTAGTTTGCGTGCGCTTCTAACTGTTATGTCATTTCCAATCGTTGGACCACCAATATAGCCTACCTAGCTAGGAAACGCACGTTGCGTAGCATCCGAAGGGTTGCATAAAAAAACTTTTCTTGGCATTCGACCAATAGTCGTCTTTCTTCCTCAACTCGCAAGCAATTGGGTCATTAGCAACAGCCCGATTGCTCTTCACTAGTAATCGATCTATTAGTTTGATCCGTGCTTCTGCTAGACCGGCGTCACGACACTTCGGCAAACCAGGACATCACGAACCAGCCTGTCGTCATTATCGTCATCTTTGTCAATGCTGCTGCTGTTGCTGCTGCTCCCACACGCCGTCGCCATCCTCGGCAGAATATTTAAGAGCAAACGTCAACCAAATATTTGTTTGCAATCGAAAAACATTGCTTAAGCGCACAATCTACTCCGTTCCTTTGCTTACCAGTAAAGTTGCAGCCATCATTCACATTCGTAAAAGAAAAGCAGACAACAAGACTGCAGCATTATGATTATAGCTAACTCCAGTAACATCAGTCTTGTAACGGACACGAATAGTAGCAGCAGCAGGAATACCAACATAAGCATTATCATCATTGCCATCACACGAGGTGCTGCACAATCAAGGTTGACAAGGTGGCATGGTGTGAAGGGTCATGGCGCCAACATGGCGGCGGCGCCGTCGTTGTCCGTGTCCTGGTCTCGATCCCGGACGCAGCCGTGGTCAAAGTTTGGCTGTCGCCGTCATAGCTGTTGTCATCACTTATAGGCGTTGCTCGTCTTGTCCTCTTGGATTTTCGCCGCTTGAGCGGACACACACCCGCCAACCCAGCCGGCAAACAGGCAGACAGACGGTCGCTTATGAATCGAAAGGGAGTTTATATTGAAATGGCAATGGCAACACATTGTGTCGTTGGGCTGTCCCTGTGTCTGTCGCCATCAGCGCCTTCATCAACTCCACTATATTTCACCCCCCACTTTCGCCCCACCTCAGGCCTCTTCAACTCACGGGCTCCTTCGACCCACGGCCCCTTCGGCATCAGGGCTCCTTTGACTCACTGCCCCTTCGACTTCAGGGCTCATTCGACCCTCGGCCCCATCGACTTCAGAGCTCCTTCGACCCATGGCCCCTTCGACCCACGACCCCTTTGACTTCAGGGCTCGTTCGACTCACGGCCCCTTCGTCTTCAGAGCTCCTTCGACCCACGGCCCCTTCGTCTTCAGGGCTCCTTTGACCCACGGCCCCTTCGACTTCAGAGCTTCTTCGACCCACGGCTCCTTCGACTTCAGGGCTCCTTCGTCTTCAGGGCTCCTTTGACCCACGGTCCCTTCGTTGTCAGGGCTCCTTTGACCCACGCCCCCTTCGACTTCAGAGCTCCTTCGGCCCACCCCACCCTCGCCCATTGTCATCGTGCAGCCGCCGTGCCGAGTGGAACGTAGCAACCACCACCGGCCGCCCGCCCTCCCACCAACAGCACAGTATTTATGCTCGTGGACAGACGTGGTACGAGTGGCCGACGACCGCTGGCTGGCTGATGACGACGAGGCGTCGACAAAGTGCAACCGCATCGAGCCGAGTCGATATGAGAGATGCGACTGCGGTCAGCAACTTCCGCTCGGCAGTTGTCGTGGCGATAGCCGGCGTGACAGCGGTGGCGATACCGATCGCCATCATCAGCATTAGCAGCACCAGCACCAGCAGAAGCAATGGCTCCTAGTCGAGGCCATTGTTGTGTGTCCATCTCATCGATAAATCATCGTTGTCATCGCTCTGTCCAGCCCGTCTTTCATTCGCCTGCCCGCCAGCACGTCTAGACCGATCAACCAGATGTTAAACTAGCCAGCAGACGGCGGCGGCAGCGGTGGCAGCAGAGACCGCGTTAGTCGTGATCGCCGCCTGCAGATTGGCGTCAACGCACGACCAGTGCCAGTTATGGACACACTACTACTACAAGGCGGGATACGCGCGAACGACGTCGAAACGAAAGGCAGAGCTTTCGTACAAGCTAGAACCAGAGCGCTAGCCACTCTTACTTTACGTTGCTTTCGCTGCCTTGATTCAGCCGCACCGTGTCAACATGTGCCCACAAGGTGGCTTACTCAACGCATTCCACTTAGCAGGACGGACGACCGAATCGTTCGCTGTTGACAGCCGTATATAAAAGACGTCGTTGACCCCTCGACCGGCCCGCACGGAAATAGCATCGTTCCCCACATTGCGGCGGTGAATGGTGGCCAATTCGTCGTTCATTTTAACGCAGTGGGGCAACAGCTTGCTACTAGTTGCAGCTCTCTAGCTTTCTCCTACACCTTTATGATGTAGGCTCGTGTAGTAGGCGAATATACAGAATAGGGCCTACAAGCATATGTATAGAATTCAAACATTTTAAGGAGGTTGTTTTAATATAAGCATATGTATAGAGAGGCTAATCACGATAAAGAAGATATGTTTTATTATATTTTGAAATAAAATTTTGCTTCGGGAAACGGGTCACTGGTTTGCGCTGATGCCTTCGATAGAACTTATTTAATATCTTGCATATTTCACTTTGTAAAGATGCATCGCAGGAAGTGCTTTTTTCTGTCGATCTCGTCAGGCGTCGCTCACTCTAGAAACAGTCGGCGATATGTGTCTTGATAGAATATAGAAGATTTATTACTGAAACAATATTACTGTATTTAATCATTGGCAGCTCCACGTATTGCATGCGTGATGGCAATGGAATCCGTTAGTAGGACAGTTTATTAGTATTATTGATCTACAGAAGTCTATTGTCTGTTGCTTTGCCTCGGATTTATAAGCAAACGATTGGTGCTTAACGGGTGATTGCGAACAAGTTGTTGTACACGCAGTGTGGTATAAGGGGCTCGTATATGGAGGACATTCAACTGTTTGTTTTCCTCCATGGCGAACGTGTCTCATAGTTTTTATCACCTTCACCTACGAGTCGCGACTCGACCTGACGTGATACATTATTACTCTTTCATGATTGACGGGGCCTATTGGTTGTCGTGCCTTTGTCTCCTCTATCTCTCAGGCATTAAAAAAAACGGCACACGATTAGATGGCACAGGTCCTTCATCCAGGCACAGTGCCACTTTGGTCGCCTTATTTGAGAAGTTGGCCTCTCTCTGCGGTTGCATACCTAGGTACTCTACTAGATGACAAAATGCACTGTTCGAATTATGCGGGTTCGCCCGGAAGAATTTCTCGTACTTCTTTTCTTGGCTTCGGCAGAGATAATAGAAAGAGACCGAACGGGCTGACCTTTGCGTCATTCGAAAAGGATTGCATGCCGGTATGGGATGGAGCCGTTACAGACTCATTAGCCCCTTTAGTGGTCAGTGTCGAAGCGGAACATGCTGACCAGGCGTGCAGAAGTGTGCCAGTTTACCTACTCCCACTACTTTCGCCTGCTGGGATTTGTGAGACTGGGGGACCTAGCCCGAAACCCTACAAACTTATTCAACGGGCTGGCAAGGCGCTCAACCGTTGAACGGGGGACACCAGAGCTGTCAAGTACTTGCACCAGAAAGTATGACTGGACATTCAAAAGGGTAACGCCGCTTCTGTGCATCGAACTCTGCTAGACTGGACACGGCTAAACCTGGGGGAGTATCTTCATTTATTTGAATCGGTGGATACGTCCTGGAGCAAACACAAGATACCTCATATATACACAAGAAAATAGATACTTTTCTCACCCTGGTACATGAACATTTAGATTAGCGGTAGCGAGGTCATTATGAAAAGCAGCGACATCGACCGCATGTCCCATCGTCTTATTTCTACTAAGAACATACAGGCATGGACTACCGCCCATCACATAGAGCTTGTCCCACAGAAGAAGAGGAAAGCAATTTATCTAACGGACCAGAGGGTGACACAGAGTCAACCTGGCCCTTGCGGGCCATTCTGTTCCGGTCAAAAGAACTGCCAGTTATTTAGGCGTCATCTTAGATACAGCTATTACGGGTGCCCCGCATATTAAGCATATCATCCGCCAAGGTCTGCAAGGCCTCTCAGAATCTGGTCGGGAACGAGCGCCGCCGCCTGCTACCGTTTGTCGCGGAATCCCCGGCGATGTACGCGGTACCGGCGTGGGCCGACCTAGTCCTGCGCAACGCTCGCAACAGACGACCTCTCCGCGCGGCGCGGCACTTCGGGTCTGCTGGGCGTAGCGCACAATGAGCACAGAAGCGACCCTCGTCCTGGCTCACCAGTTCTCTTAGGATTTCCTGGCCCGAGAAAGAAGCAAGCGTAAAACAAATGGCGCGACGGACTTCACGCAAGCCCGAGAAGCAAGGGCTGAACCATGAGCTCTTTAATAAGCCACGCCCGACTTAGGAGACCCCGGGCAAGCAACAAACCTAGTCGCTTGTACCGAAACCCCGACGTTGATACGAGCTTGCTCTGTTTCGTCCTTGCGCGGTCCGCAGAAACTCCCCCCTTATAATGTGACCGACAACATCCCGTGTCCCGAGGATGGACTTAGAGGATGGACACGGCTAGGGGGTGCTCGCCGCGCGCACTAAGGAGGCAAACAGGTGACACCTGGTGGTCAAGATGAGAGTGCTGCGCAAGGGGCTATGGCAGCCCAGCGATCTATAGAATGGCTCGACGCCCCCCTTCTGGTTCGTGAGTTGAAGCCAAGACGAGATCCATGGGAGACCAGCCGGTTAAGCACGAGGCTCCCCTCCCAGGGTCACGAAGTAATGGGACACATTTCCATACTCGGGGGAGGGAAGCATTGAGGTTTTTCAGGGGTGAAAGTCCTACGCTAGGTGCTGTTAGTTGTTGCCAGTGCCGATAGCATTAGCGTTTTCAAACCACTCATATAAAAACAAGTGTATCAATTTCTGGCTCGAGAATCGAAAGAGATTCCGTAGATGTTAAATGTTACCTAAGACTCAGCGCCGAAAAAAAATTATGAATGTGAAATGGAAGGCCATTAGACTGCAATTATTGTACTTCCTAGACCTGCGCACTAAAAGTTTCTCCTCCGATCGTTAGTGTGAACCGCCAGCCTCAATGAGCGCAGCTCATATAGGCTGTTTTTTCTTGCATTGCACAACAGCGTGTTTGAACGTTTGTGAAACCTAAGGATGTTTTGGAACGTTAATTTCTAAAAAATATCGTTTTGCGCAGCTCTGTAAAAAAACTGGCCTTAATTCTATAACCAAGCCGTTAGATAAGTACTTGTCAGGCATAAGTTCCGTTCTTGAAGGTGCGGTTGAGAACAACGCTGTTTTTTTTTTTCAAATTTCAATTTTCAATTTCAACATGGTTTATTCACCGGAACTGCATTTCACAACGCTTAAGTTCTCGGTAAAAAAAAAATGGTGTTGAAAAAATATGAATCAAACACATAGCAGATAATTACTCTCGACAAAATCCAAGGAGTGCTTTGTATAAGCACTTTACACACAATGGTATTACAGTGGTTAATGATTTACACAAGAACTTCAAAGCAAGCAATTGGTGCGTTTGTTAGAACGCCGAACCCCACATGAGGCAACAAACTTGCAAATATAACACACAAACGAAGTAGGCCACTAGTACAGCAATCAACACAACTTACAAACAACTATGTCTAAAAACATGTGTATAAATACAATCAAACTAGGTGTGTCCTCTTATACGAAGGCACAACATTTGTAATACCAACTATACCTAGATCACACGCCTGGTTCCGACTGTGAAATTAACAGCCACTGCTTTAACTCGCGAGAGAAGAGGTGTTTCGTGGTGAGGCATCTTATGCGTTTAGGAATGCGGGTCCAGGTTTCAGGAAGGCGGTACGCAAGTGCGTGTTGACTAGACTTCAAGGATACAGAGGGCACTGCAAAAGTTGTTGCTCGCCTACCTGATGTTCGACTCAGGGTAGGGACTAGTGCAAATGCAATTTCCATAGGCACAATACTACGCGAATTTTGTACGCTAACATTGAAACCCGCAGGGATAAATGCTTTCTACCGTGAGTAGGTTAAACGAATGAGCAAGTCACGGACCGAATCCCTTCGCCTTCTAGCAAAAATGGCTCTAATTGCATCATTCTGTATCACTTGTGCTCTTCGGAGAATTCCGTCGTAGCTACCTCCCCAGAGAAGGATTCCATAGCATATTTGCCTATATATGTTATATATATATATATATATATATATATATATATATCTTTCACGAGGAGTACGAGTTGTGCACCTGCCGGTTCTGCCTGCAGAGGTGTGCCAAGTATCATGCAGTGGAATGCACAGCGCTGGACCGATAATCGTTGCACTACTTCTCTCGTCGGAAGCGTGAAGAAAATAGAGCTTCATGAAGAAACATTTTGAAATGTATTTTGAGTGAAATAAACATAATATATATATATATATATATATATATATAAAATATATATATATATATATATATATATATATATATATATATATATATATAGTGTATATTATACTCAATTTGAGTGAAATAAACATTATATATATATATAATATATATATATATATATATATATATATATATATATATATATATATATATGCCACTATTCATTTTAGTGGTTTTACCAATACTTTGCCCCTGGAGCCGCCCGTTATATGTAGATTGCGGCTGAATTGATATTTCCACTGCAACGGACAAGTGCCACCTCGCGCCAATGGCCAGAGTTGTCCTGTTGTCCCGTTTATCTTCTAGCATTAGCATTCGGGTTAGCATTGGCAGCAAACAAGTCGATTGTCCCTAAGGCGCGACGAAGGTCGAGTCTTCTGTGCGAGCTGTGGATATAACCCACAAACTGTGAGGCGCCAATTAAGCATTGATTAGTACTTGGCTTGTCAAGCCACCAGTAGAGGCCACAATTTAGTATAGTCACTTTTTAGGTCCACTATGTCGAGGCATAATGTTAATTTCTCCAGCAGTGTTTCCCCCACTTGCTCTACCCATAATTCATCGGTTGATACACCTGGACATACCATCAGTCATACAGTGATGAACCAAAACAATATGGCTGTAATTATGTTTAGGTGTAAGGGTTTGTATATATATATATATATATATATAATAAACGAGTAAGGAAACAAATCTATTGTGACGAGTGTAAACTGTGCTGTAAAAAAGTAGCATTCAAGACAAAGTCCTAGATTGCAAGATCTGTAAGAAAATTGTGCATCCGGCATGCTGGGGACAGACGGAGGAAGCCCAACTACCACCTCCTAACAAGTGGATCTGCGAAATCTGCCTAGGCACGGCTAAATCGCCCGCCCAACCAACAAGCCACGTCCAGCACACTTACGGCAATTCAAGATCAGTCGACTCAAATCAACGACACGATCACTGCTATACTAAGAATGCAACAAAAAATTGCGGTACTAAACTAGAAACTGACGGCAATGACCGAAAATGTCCAGCACATTTATACTACTCAAAACAATATACAGCTCCTGCAGCGAAGGACTGAGAAGGTGGAGCTGGCCGGCACCTCGACTTCAACACTGAGCTACACGAGTATTGCAGGACTACTTATGCTTTTTATTTATTTTTTATATTAGGGTTTATTCGTATAACCATATTCCAGCGGTACACTTTCGTTTTACATCACTGAAAATAACTACTTATGCTAGGGCAGGGACAACTAATGTGCGATTTTGTGTTGCTCACGATCCCCGGGTCAGCCAAAGGACCATCAACAACCACCGTGCAGTTAGTTAACCAGTTGATTGTCGCAGCTAACCTTGACAAGATAAACATCAGAGAAGCTAAACGAAAATTGTACATAAAGCCAGACAATTGCACACAAACGCCATTATCGTCACAGTGGATACCAAAGAAAACGCTCGAAGAGCAATCATTCGCATCGGCAACAGGAACAGCCCGCTCACAACTCAGCATGTTTCTCAAACAAAAACACCATGAGAAGCAGCGGCAACAAAAACAATATATATATATATATATATATATATATATATATATATATATATATATATATATATTCAGTTTCAGGACACTTGTTAGTCTCAAAACAAATAATTAAATATTAGTAAAACCTAAATGATCTAGCTGAAATTGCAATTACTTTATCTACGAAGGTAATATTCCTAGTTGATCGCATATATTTTGATGACCCATACACCTTTGCCGTTAATACTGACTTCTTAATTATTAATGCACCCACATAGCTCTCACTCAAATCTTTATTGATTAACAACTAACTTCTGTTGCCACATCATATATGTGGATGATGATCTGGGGTGAAAAGATATGATAATGATACTGCAATACGATTTGTTAGTTCCAACCATTGGTGTTTACCTTTATTGCCTTATTGTTAATGACCTTTTCCTGTCTTCTCCAAGGCGGGCCACATACGTATGGAAAAACTACTTAAATGTAACACATTATTTATTTACGATTATCACAAAAAAGAGACCAGTACATTATTTTTAATTATTTTAGTTATTCAATATTAGAAGCTTACCAGCCAATTTTGAGCTGCTTCTTAATTTGCTCTCTCAGCTGCAAGATACGACGCTCTTGTCCACACGGAGACGTGGGTTCGCCAAAGCCATGTCTGTGGCTTCAGCGTCGACGGCTACGCCGGGCACTTCTCGCCCGAAAGTAAAAGCAGAGCAGGCGGAGTGACAATATTTGTTAATAGCAAGTACGAAAGCACACAAGTACAAATAGTTATAGAAAATACAGATGTTTGCATGATATCAATAATGACAGAGAACACAACTATTTAACTTATAGATGTTTATCGATCACCAAACAACATTTATACGACACCAAAACATTTCACAGAATTTATGCGAAGCCGGTAAATCATCAAACAAATTCATCATCACAGATGCAAACATCGTTGTCAGCAAGACAACAGGAACTAGCCAAGATTACGTGAATGCATTGGCTGAAAAAGGTTTACACTCTTACAGACAGGGGCAACAAGAACAACCAGTGAAAGTTCCGCCATCGTAAATCCGGTATTTGCCAACATCAGGACAATAAGTTGCAAGACAGTCTTATAGAGGAATATCAGAGCATCACGCTATCACCCTAACTATGGAGATAACACGAAAGCATACACACTCTGGCAATAGACCTACTGTAACATCGAACACCTGAAGATGTGTTAGTGAAATCAGAAACCAATGACTGGAGCAGTACATTGAAACACTTAGATGACCGGAAACACTGTGCGAAATCATCATGACAAGACTCTAAACGTATGACACAGATCAACACAACGCAAACATTCTTATACAAGCGCAAAGCATACTATACTGAAACCATGGATTACAAATTAAATTCTTAAAAATGCGAGAAAGAAAGACGAACTGTTCAAAAAACGTATGGCTTAACCGAGCCTTACCAGACAACATAGAGCGCTAAAAAATCAAATAAAATCACAACTCAGAAAAGCCAAAGACGCCTGTTATGCATCTAAAGTTGTCGGTGACAAAAAGATTGGATGACAATCAATAAACACTAAAAGAGAGAAATACTTACACTCCCGCCGCCCGCGATTTAATACGCGCGAGCCTTTGACGGGAGTGCCCGCCAGCCCGAATTGACAGGCCAGCAGCTCCCCCACCCTCCCCCCTATCGAGGTTCGGAATGGGGGTACCACACTACTCCACCGTACCGATTGGACGGGTTCACCTCGCGATTCCGCGTTACACACCAGAATATTGCACCGTCCCCCTTTTACAGGGGAGTTAGACTTACTCCAGCGCAGGGGTTCCCCGTGATTACGGGGCCAGAAGGTCCTCCCGACCGGTGGTCTGCTTTCGTGTGGCCATTTCCCACTCATTTTGCCTATTAAGCCGAGCCAGCAGGCGTCCCGGTCGGTACCATCGGGTGTCACCCGGGGCATTAACCGTCCGGCCCGGGGGTCCTCGTGCAGAACGGTCCCCCCGTATTGGCCAAAAAAGATTGGATGACAATCAATAAACACATAAAGGGTACTCGGTGTACTGACAAAGTCGACCCAAGTAAGTTATGACATTATGCAAACCGAACAACACTGAAAGGATTTGTTAATATTGTTAATATGCACTTTGCCAGAGCTGGAAAAAAAATCGAACGAACCAATACGATCAAATCTATGTAGGGGCAAGTAAATATTCATTGCACAGGATCATAATGTGTGCTTGAGGCTGTATCAAATCTTAGTGGTACCAAAGTGGACGTATTGCTCTCACGTATGGATGTCATTCTATAAAACAGATGTTAACATTTTGCAGAGCGTGCAGGATAAATTTGTGAAACGAGTTGCTCGTCGGTGTTGTCTACCACGCGAGCGTATCACATTGCCTGGTGTTAGCGAATAACAATCCCACGCCGATTACCGCCTGTTTAAACAGCTAACGCGTCATAATATGATTACTAGGTATTTTGTTCTAAAACCACATAATTCCTAGAGTGGCGTCTCCATTTACCATCACGGGGTTGCTTGTGTGGACGTTGTGAACAACTCATTTGCCTAGAAGATTGCACGTCGTTCATAGATTTAAAACGAATTTTCTTCTAATGTAATACCCTTTTTTCAATAAACGTGATATGATATGATTATATGAAATATTTGAGAATGGTGATTTTGAGTAACCTATCACTTACATGTCAATTATGTTGCAAAGAAAATGAGAAGGAGCGTGGCAATATTAAGCTAAACAAGACTTAGAGGCATTAAAGCTAAAACTCTAGATATATCATGCACCGGTGGAGAGTTACTATCGATCAAGTCACCGATATTTCACCAGAGCATGCCAACATGCAATTTAGAGAACACAAGACTGAGACAGTGGAAGCAACAAAACGAGACTACTAGACAACTTAAAAAACAAATACGAGAACACATTACATCAGTCAGCCAGGAACTATCCAGGTTAATGAAATAAACCACCATTCCAATAACACAAAATGTATGACACTCAAAATAACTCAATGCTCAAAAATACATCGTCACCTACAATGCAAACACAGACAACACGTAACCACCTCCACGAGTTTCTACATGAACGGTCACGCAAACACACGCATATGTATATATGTATAGATGCATATGCCTATACCGAACTATACCGAAAGCTTTACTAACCTCTATATACCTCGGCCAGATTCCTGAGCATTCTCTCAAAATATCTTTTTGTGGCCTGTCACTATTATTTTTAACACATAGGTATATCATTTAGGTAACACGGTGCAAAAATTAAAAAAAAACAATGTAATGGATGTTCCAGTGCTGCTTACACGGGCTTTAAACCTTACGAACTACGCGACTATAATGGTCTAATACACATTAGATATTGTAAATGAAACGCACTTAAAAAAACTCACTTATTCTACTGTAATGCATGCTGACAAATGGAAATATTCTAATCGGACAAAGTTATAGTAAGTAGTACAAGGAATGTCACTAGTGACGGATTTAGTCATCACTGGATCGACGAATCATTAGTTACTTTCTAATCGTCTTGCGATGATTAAATCTAATTTTCCAGGCTTTTTTAAATTCCTTTCATGGCTCTCATTCCAGAAGATCACTCAAACGTTATATTAAGTAGTATAATATTAAAACTATATCTAAGTTGAATTACCTCTGACACTCTTAATGTATCTTAAAATAGGTGTACTCGTACATGGTTATTTTATGATTAGGGCAGATAATTGTGTTTATTAATCTCCTTGGTGAATAAACATCAAACAACAATAATAATTAATCTCCTTAAGTTTGTCAATGGCGACGACGATCTCGAACTTGCAGACATGGGCGTAGTTGCCGTTCCTGTTTTTCTGTTTCAGACAATGGATGACATTATGTACTATGTATGTGTATAAGAAAATTAATTTATATGCCAACAATAAATGTGCTACAGTTTAATCAATTGTGGGCGGTCCCTAAAAGAACACTTTTCTCATATTCGAACGAACTCAGAAAATAGACTCCCACACCCAAAGTCGCACCTGCAATCGAGCTATTTCCCAGAAGTAAGGGACGTATTGCGCACCAGCTACCCAAAACACGCCGCGACAATTTTTTAGAGTGACACTGGGAACATCTGCCTTCTATTTCACTGGTAGACTGGGGGCCTTATAGACTTCGTCGATGAGGGCGATAGGATTGAAAAAAGGTGCTGCTTATCGGTGCCGTTCGTTCCGTCGGGACCTTCAGTTTTCCTAGACGAGGCGCATGAATCGCATTGGCGGTCGTAAGTTGTCTAAAGGGCCAGCCCTTGCATATGGCGGTTGTAAGTTTGTTATACACATAGCACATTCGGAATTTTTAAAAGCTCTTTTCATACAACTGGCATAAGTTACCACTATGTGCGTAACTAACATAGGGAGAATTTCGCGTAAAGCCATTTTAAGACGCACCGGATACGCTCGGACCATAGACTATAGCGGCCATCGCATGTAGGATGTCCGGTTTGTCATTGCATTAATATTTCCAGATGCTTGTTGTGTTCGAATGTACCTACTGTTGCCCGGTACAGCAATCGCAACAATAATATGAATAATGGGTAAAAATGCGTGTTCCTTAATAACAGCTACAATACGCATCCCTGGCACTGACGGATTATTAATAGGTTTTAAGGTTTGCTTGCAGTCTGCCTCGCCAATCAGGCACTTAAGTTAAATTCTTTCCGTGAATATACCACATCGACACGAAGCACTAGTTTCTTTAGTTGAGAAATACTGCTCTATCGAAAGACTAGATAGATTGCATTGATGTTTTAAACGTGTTCTTCCAGAACAAAGGCTATTTTGTTGTATAGTACGTGTCTAAATCAGACTAGCTACCACATAAGGCTGTTACACCACTCGCTAGTTTTGATCTAGTTTGTTTGAGGGCCTGGACCTTTAGCTTGATTGCAGTTAAATGTTACCGTTGGGTTAGAAGTCCGTGTCTCGGTAAGCACAACTATGTTATACCTTCTTATACTCGACGTGGAAAACAGCGGCACGTTTAGCCTGACACCCCGAGAGATCTACTGAAGCAATTTGGATAAAATCGTTTTACTCTGATTACGGGGATTCGATTGCCGTTGTCCTGTTTTTTTTGCTGCAGCCCGTACATGTCGCAAAGTTCCGGGCTTCCCGCATTCGCCTTCACGCTGTCATTCATTTTGTGAAGGAGAGCGCAAAAGGTCACGTATGGATGGTCTCGGCAGTCTTTTGCAGCGCCTTTCCAATGTGGTGGGCTTCTGGGCAACCACCCGTGTCGCTAACCTTCATCCTTGCCAAGAGTTTGGCAATCAATATATGAAGCAATCTTTCGATTATATTTATGAGCACTACTTTGCACTGCTTCTTGTTTTCTCGCTTTTTTCATTCTGTGTTTCACAACAATCGTATAAACGGTAAATTGTTTTTCGTGTTTATCATATTGGTTTACTTTGCGTCTCCTCTTATATTTGCGAACAATTCAGATCAAATAGAAGCTGAATGGTGACATACGCCTTAGACTGCACAAAAGCAGTCAACATAAACAGATCGTTGCTTTTGGACAGTTGGACTGTGTACACATATGATGCCAGGATTTATCCTTACCACCATTGATTTGCTTCAAGTAACGTGAACTACTTATTTATTTGATCCTGTGAAAGGCGGAAAAAAGAAATAGTTGTCTCACCCGGTTAGTTTTAAGGTGAGTGAGTCAGTCGACACCTCATCAAATATTAATCTTGGCAACGCTTACCTTTTTTATATTAATGACGACATAGTCGACGGTTATAAATTTCGAAGTGCTCCACATGAAACTGTCTATGACCTCCAATCACATAGAGCCGTCAAAGGTATTTGTATTCGTATCGTCTTCCAGAGACGCGACATCAGGTTCGATTGACATTTCGTTACGATGGAGAGCTTTTTGGTTCTCATCTTGGCATATTCATAACGTCTCGTTTTTTTCGCATTTCGATTTTTAAGCACACGCAGAATCTTCTCACACTCAGACGCTTTGCGATTCTCCTTAGAAAAGAAACAATGCTCATTACTGCAAAGTTCGTCAAGAAGAGTTCTAAACACTTTTAAACTCTTTTTTTCTTAACGAAATACGTCAGTCTAGTCACCATCGCCCGTGAAAAGTGACACATCAAACGCGTAGAATAGCAAAAAACATACAGGCTACTATTTCCTAGAAATACAGTGGGTATTGCTCAAAAAGGTCGACCATTTTTAATATAGCCGACCACGTCGAACTGAAGTCGTAGTTAAATGACGTAGTTAAAGGATTCATGCGTCCCCAATTTTTGAACATATAGCCAATATGTCGATCTCCAATGCGACAAATACTGTCCGTATGCTATAATACGAGTGGCCTAACTATTATCACAGATCTACAATCTTAAACTAGCAAAAATGTTAGTTGCCATATATTTTAATTAAACCGTGACCAAAACAATACTATTGTATATGAAGGAAAGCACTCGGCAAATATATGAATTGTGGCGGCGTGGTCTAAAGGACTAGTGCGCTAGTCATGGTTGTTATCTACCGGGGTGTCGCCGGTTTGATCTCTGTTGTTGATCGAATTCTCTTTGAGCAATGCTCATTGGTAATATACATATGATAAGCCATACCGTTGAGAGTTAGCGGCCATGATGCCACAATGACTGTTGGGGAAACTCTAGATATCTCAATATGTCCAGCCCCGGTGCCTTGAAGATATGCTTTAGGATTAATTCGAAACCCGTAAGAGACGGATGATGATCTAGAGTTAAAAATAGTCTCCTAAAAATGTTTTTAACTCTAAAATGAATAATTGTTAACTCCATAGAATGGCAAACAAATATATATTCTACTGGACTGAGTGATGTCAAGAGCCTCGTTAATACGCTGTAAAAATATTCGTAGATCTAAAAACATTATTTGGTTAACACGCGATTCTGCTATAAACATTTTACTTTGTGGCTCTTAGGCGCTGTTGACCGTGATTACGTTCCTAGCTTTAGCTTTTTGCTATCTGAAACGCACGCAACTTTCTAGTTGTGATTCTCTAGTGATAGTCATAAGCTGTGGGACTATTTGTTTATTCCACTCGTTAGTGAGCGTGCAGGTATGTCCCCACGCCGGAATCTTGAAGTCGTACATATTCTGAAGGCGAAGGTTTTGTGAAAGGTCGTCTATTGTACTTCGCGGGAAGGACGACGCGATTACACCCTAAGGCTGATACGGTCTGCACCCGGTGTACGTGTATGCGTAAATCCATTTGCTGTCTGAAATCGGAATCCGACGGTGTACAAGAAACCTGCCTCATGCTCATGGGGTAGGTCTCGATCAGGGTTCGGACCGGACTCTCAGTGCCATCGAATATCTTCATCAAGTTGTCTCTTGCTCAGTGCTACCCATTATTAGGAATGCATACCCTTCTACTACTAGCTCGTGTCGTTGTAATTTCACGCTCCACGCGGCACTTCGGCGGAGCGCGTTGGTCGAGTGGGTTACTTGTGGAATTCCTGTGTTGTTGAACTCGTTGAACCAGGAGTAACCAGGAGTTGTATCTCACGAAAATTAGGCTATCTCTTTCTGTCCTGTCTATTGCTTTATCTCTCTATCTCTCCCTTTCCTCTCTCTCTCTCGCCCTCGCTGTTGTGTTCTCGCTATATCGCATGTACGCCTTCTGGGTGTTGGGAGTTGTTCTGCCTTTTGGTGGCATTTTCGCTTCTCTTTTGCTATCACAGTTTAGCTATTTTCCCAGCCGACCGAGTGTGTGCAATTGCTTATCGTATTGTCGCCCACGTTGGTTGACCGACGCCGGGAAGCCCTGGCCCCGCCCCCCCCCCCCACCCCCACCACGACGTCTCTCCTGCAGCCGCTACGTGAATCGCTTGCTGCTACGAACGCCAAGGCAGCAGGACTCTATGGCAGGACTCGACCAGCCGCTCCTGTTGTCGACGGGCAAGCAAAGGGTTCAGTTGCGTCCTGAATATGCAACAACTCCCGTTGAATGACGACGGCGACCGTCTGATCCGACTGCCGGCCACACAACGGCGGCAGTTAACAATGCGCATTAGTCATGAATGGTCAGTAGCGCTCGGAACGCTGTGTGACATAGTGGGGCCAGCATCGCAAGACCCGAATTCTTGCTCGGAGCACCATCAGAAAAGAACAGCAGTTGACTGAATAGACGGGATAAACTCGGTCAGTGTAATTGTTGTTGCGGTTGTTGCTGTAGTTTTTTGTTGCTCTAGTTGTTCTTGTTATTGCTGTAGTGGTTATCATTGTTACTGCTGTAGTTGTTATCATTGTTACTGCTGTAGTTGTTATCATTGTTACTGCTGTAGTTGTTATCATTGTTACTGCTGTAGTTGTTATCATTGTTACTGCTGTAGTTGTTGCTTTTGCCGTTGTTATGAATGTTGTTGATTCTGTACCTGTAGTTGTTAGTATAGTTGCTTTGTTATTGCTTTAGTTAATGCTGCTGTTGTTGTTGTTTCTGTAGCTGTTGTTGTTGTTTCTGTAGCTGCTGTTGTTGTTTCTGTAGCTGTTGTTGTTGTTTCTGTAGCTGCTGTTGTTGTTTCTGTAGCTGTTGTTGTTGTTTCTGTAGCTGCTGTTGTTGTTTCTGTAGCTGTTGTTGTTGTTATTGCTATGGTTGCTGTTTTTGCTGCTGGGGTTATTTGTATTGTATTTGTTGATGTACTTGTTGCTGTAGTTGTAGTCCTTGTTGCTATAGTTGATGTTGTTGTTGCTGCTAAAGTAGTAGTAGTAGTAGTAGTTCTTGTTGTTGTTGTTTTCGTTGCTGTAGTCGATGTTGTTACTGTCGTCGTTGTTGCTGTACTTGTTGTTGCTGCAATTGTTCTTGTTGCTATTGTAGTCATTATTGTTACTGCTGTAGCCGTCTCTGTTGTTGCTGTACTCGTCCTTGTTGTTGCTGTTGCCGCAGTTGTCATCGTTGTTGTTGCTCCTGCTGACGAGACCGTCGCTTTACAGCAAATTACTGCAAATTCCACGTCAGACGTCGTGGCTAGTAGCGAATAATAGTAGTTCTACGCTCATTCTTGGTCACTCCTTTCTTCTTCGACTTCTTCTATTGGTATGCAATTGGCGAGACTATCCTAGACGGCAGTAAAGACGTTTGCAGCAATTGCTGGCCCTGATGGCTCTCGTTTCCTCTCGGCGGCGGCCGCCTCCCCCTCTCTCTCTCTCTCTCTCTCCCTCTCTCTCTCTCACACCTACACACACAAATTCTCTTCTCCCCCATCTCTTTTATTTTCTCTCACCCTCCCATTTGTCCCTCTTTCTCTCTCTCTATCTTGGTTTCTCTGTTTTTCTCCGCCTGTCTAGACGATAAATTCAAACTAGTAATGCGAAAAAATAACCAACCACCTCCTTCTCCACCTCCTCATCACTGTTCTCAACTGACACTGACAACCGGCCGCCAACACGAGACCACTGTCGCCGCCGCTAACAGACCGGTTGTACGCCGCGATCCAACGCTATTCTCTACCGCCTCGACTCCAATCAAGAAGAAGAAGAAGTAGCTTTCATCTGTAGTTAGGCTAGCCGTTCTAGTAGTAGCAGTAATAGTAGTAGTAGTAGTAGAAGTAGTTGTAGTAACAATGGTAAAGCGACGGTAGATGGCGATGCGTTTGTTCCCTGACCCCCCCACTCCGCCCCCACCAGCACCAGCACCGCCGCCTGCCCATCCGCCCGCCCACCAATCAGCTCGCCTGCCTACCATTGGTTCACTGGGGACTGGAGGTGACTGACCCCCCCTCCCCCCCGGGGGTAGCCTCATCACGGCGACAGAATAAATTCATCCTTACTTCAGACCACATTTTTCCCTTTTCCGGCTGTTATCTTTTCTGCTGCCCTTGCGGCTGCTGCTGCTGCAGCTGCAGCGTCTGCCTTTGCTGCCGCTGTCGAGTGAGCCATTTTACTGCACTGATGGCATCACTGTGTGAGGCACGGGAGAAATTCACTTCCGTTTACGTATCATTGAATTCCGTTCATCCGTTCAGTGATGACCGTTGTGGCATCGTCAGACCGACGGGCGGCCCTTCGGTCTGACGTTGACGAGGTCGTTTCAGAAGCGAGCGAGCGAGCGAACGAACCAACGAGCTAGGTCGTCATTGAGCAGCTGCTGCTTGTTTGACGTCGATGTCGTTTCGATGTTGTTGTTGTTGTTGCTGATGTCGATGTTGTTGCTGTTGTTGTTGTTGCTGCTGCTGATGTCGATGTTGTTGCTGTTGTTGTTGTTGTTGCTGCTGCTAATGTCGACCAGGTTGTTGTTGCTGTTGTTGTTGCTGATGTCGATATTGCTGTTTTTGTTATTGTTGTTGTTGTTTTGCTGAGGTCGATGTTTTTGCAATTTCTCTTGTCGTTCCCATTGTATATTTTGTTGTTGCTGTTATTGTTGTTGTTGTCGCCGCTGCTGCTGCCGTGACCGCTGGTTTCGTCCATGTGTTTTCGTCATCATTCTAGCCGCAGTGGTCGTCGCCGTTATGGCCACCGCTTCTACCAGTGTTGCGACGGGTGCCGTCGCATCCTCCTTCTTCGCTGACTCACTAGGTCACGTCCATATCTCTTTTTTTTGTCTGGCGTAAGAATCATCATACAACACACGAATAGTCGTCAGTTCGTGGCGAGGTCGCTCGAACCTACAATAGACTAGAAGAAGAAGACAGATACCGGGAGTAAGCGACCGAGAGGCAGGCGAGGGTTGATTCTAACAACAACAACAACAACAACGACGACAACAACACTCATAGCAACAATAGCAACAGTATCAACCACAACAATAGCAAGAGCAACAACAACTACAACAATGATGATGAGGACGACGTCGACCGCAACGAAAGCGATTTCGACAACAACGGATGAAACGCCCGTTTTTTGCTTGATACACGGCTGAACGTCGCGCTTAAGCGAGTGAACACAAATTCTCGCCGCATAGGGTCGTTCTCGTTGTCATCAGCATCAGCATTATCATCGACGTGGGCGTCGACAACTGCTGTGGCTACCGTTGAGGCCGCTGCTCCGGACATCTTTCGGCCTGGGCGATGTCCAAACGCAGATGTCATAGACCGTGGGCGTTCTGGCGCTGGAATCGCACGTTGCTAAAGGGCCAAGCAGCCGATGGCCGGCCGTTCAGGCCTGGGTGGGCTTTAACAGTGCGCGGTTGTCGCCATCAGCATCGCTATTGACGTCGCCATCATCGTTGCTGGTCTACCCGCCGGCCGAACCCCCGCCCCCCCCCCCCCCTCTTATGAAAAATACGTGTTCGTTCATTCTATTTCTGTCCCAATATATCCCCATACGACCCTCTCAATAAGAGAGTACTACATAAGTATATCCACGCTTTCCCAACTAAACTCGCGCAGATCGTGAGCGTTCTTCTTTCAATGCTCTATATGCTTCTCTTCATCGTACTCCACATTGTCTACTACTATTTCCTCATTTGGTACCAACATTTCTATACGTCTTCACCCATACGTACGCTCTATTTCCGCTCTGGATACTTTTTCGCGCAGTTTTACCTCTAACCCCCTCTCCAGCTCTCCCTCTCGGTCTCTCTCTCTCTCTTCCTCTAAAGCATTCATTGTCTCTCTCTCGCCGCATCCGTGCTTCCCTGTCGCTAACCATCATCATTCTATCGAATTTCTAGACGAAAGTGCGCCGAGCTTCATAACGCGACTAGACCGGCCCGCGATTTCATGGGTGGACGCGTTGCTTTTCACAGCCAGCGGACGTTGGCGCATTTTTCTCTTCTGCTTCGTCGACTTCGGCGTCAGCCTGCATTACCCCATCGTACCCCAGCCACGCCCCCCTCTCCAAGACGCCGAAGACGCTCCATCTTAGCTCCTTCGAGAAGGCCCCCCAACCAATCTCGACTACGAATGACAGCGTAGTACCACCATTTGGCGTCCGTCGCGCTCGATTTGAGACTGGGCTGTGACCGTCCACGGCCACGGGCGAAGGCTGGAAGGCCCGTAGCCTAGCCGACGTTGCTCGCATTTCTTTACGACGACCCTATTACTAGGCAAGCGTCTATGTACATACATATACACGTACATACATATACACGCACATACATATACATGCACATACATACACACGCCCACACATATATATAAGCCACATATCTGCCCGTCAATGCTTTTTTTTTGTTCTGGGAGGTTTCGGGAATGCATGATGCACATGCGCCACTAGCAGCCTGCGTGACTAGTGTGAGACTCGCAAACCCACTAAACCCGGATTCCTCCCCACCCCCCCAGGCTCGGTATTACTTTGGCATTACATCGAAGGCCCGTCAATGCTGCACGACTGACCGACTGACTGAGTGAAGGCGATTTGCAGCGTGTCGCTTCATATCGGCAAATGAACTAAATGACGCGGTGTCTATGCAACGACGACAGACGTTACTAGCCAGTTTTCTGGTTATTTAGAAAGGCTGAGATTAGGCTGACAGAGAGAAAAAGAAAGAAAGAAAAAGAGTCAACGGCGGCAATGACGCGAGAAAAGAGTGTGAAGAGTGCAAGAAGGGCAGCGCTTTATCTTTCTGACCATCTAACGGCCTAGAGGCCAGCCCGCAGGATCTGCTGTCAAAACTAAACGGCTAAAAACATCGAGGCGAAAAAGCCACTGCCACACTACCGTCACCGGCGGCGGCAGCAACAGCAGCAGTTAAAACTTAATTAGAGTTTAGAACTGTTAGGACGGGGGTTATATCTACCCCGCTGGTATGCCATTTCTGCCCACTCAAATGGCCTTCGATTTTACTTAGACTCTGGATTGCCTATACGCAGATATAGATGTTATGAGAGCTGAATCGCCACACGCGTCGTTAAGCAACTTTGTGTTTATTTATATACAGGATTTTTCAGAACTAGTGCGCCAAACGTAGGTTTCACAGGTGCTACAACTCGGCAATAAAATATTTTTGTCCATTAGAACGAGAGGGCGGAAATGTTTTCCTCTGGGGCAAAATTGAGATTATCAATAATTGTTGCATTGAGCTGAGATTGCGAGATGTGTATGTCACAAAACCTGTGTTGCTTCTCAACCATAGCCTGTAGCACCACAGACCTGGTACCAACATGATCGCTATTAGATATGCATGCCTTGGACGTAGTAATATAATGAGCAAAATGTAAAAAATTGTTATTGAGCATTATGTAAGAATAGTAATTGAACGTGACATAAAAATTGTAATCGAGCATAATGTAAAACATAGTAATTGAGTATAGTGTTCAAAATAGTAACTAAGCGCGAAATTCAAAATAAAAGAATTGCAGAATTTTATTTCTTGAGAATTATCTTTTATACAACATTATTCTGCTATTTTGAGCTAAAGCTAGATGGAATTTAACAGATGCAATTTTTTGCAAACACGCAGATGTAATAGGTTTCCCGATTGGGTGACGATATCGTACTTGTTTCTTTCTGTTTTTCTGTTTCTGACTTTGTATGACATCATGTAGTATGCGCATGTATAACAATGAGATATATGTCAATAATCGATTTGCCGATTATAATAAATTCTGGCCGGTGCTCTAAGAATATATTTATACAGCAGCACTCTGGATGGCTCCTCCATCCGGTCCGGCTACACACAGAAACATGCTGCGAAGAGCGCAGAGAGAGCTATTGCGCAAACAATGTCGTTGTGTCGGAACGAGTAAAAAGCAATTCCAAAACAATCCTCTCGGGCTCTTGGGATTCGTGATATCACACCAGCGACTACAAAAAAAGATTGGATTGACTGCCCGGTGGTGAATTTACATACCGTCCGGTACAATTGAGCGGGCCGTACGGTATGCGGCCAAGTCTACCTTCACAAGATAGGAAAGGAAGTCTACGTTCACTCGACTACGAGCATGGACTGCAGGTTGGAAGCAGGTGATGACGATGCTTGCCGTACACTGGCCGAGCCAATCTAGAATAGAGACAATCGGGACAGAGATTGCAGATGTCGAGACAAAACGCACATTGCGTGACAACTCCGCGGTGTCAGTCGACAAACATTTAAAGACAAACAAGAAGAAGTCCCCGGACCGCAACCTTCTTATCTAGAGCGCTACTTATAAAGAAGGAACCTATTGAATGTCGACGACGACTCTACAGATTGTGCCGCGCTCTACATGAGCGCACGATGTCTGAGCAAATGTTGATTTACAGGAAGCGCAAGCGCATAGCTTTAAACTATGCATACAAGCGCGTCGAGTAGGGTAGGAAACTCGACGGGCAACCTTGGCCAATTAAACCACTAGGTGTCCACCATTAATCCTGTCGGTCCGTAGAGCTGATAATTGTAGAGTTGGGCTGGCAGAGAACGCAGCTTAATGAAGGAGGTGCGTTTATTGGGGTAGGATTCTCGGCAGAGCTGAGGTCTAGACTGTCGGGGCTGAGCTTCACACGGATCTGGGCTCCTTAGCCAAGCATCGACAATGTGCAACCTGCATTTCATTTCTTCTAAGAAATGTATGATTTTGTTACCATCGAAAATATACGATAAAAATGCATATCGCAGATATAAACAAATTCAGTTGTTAAATTTCAAAAGTCCTAGTTGCCTTATGCCATCCTTTTTTAATTAGAGTAACTGCAGAATCGCATTACATATTCCTCACTTGGCCTATGCGATTTAATCTATAAGCATAGGCAAAATAACGGCCTAAGTTTATACATTTTGGTATTACTACATCGACAATCGCGTGTTTGTAGTGACACACTCTTGTAATTGAGATATCACGTAGTTGAAAAGTTGCGTTCAAAGCACTACTCTAAGCTCATAGGACTTCTCTAGGGAACATCGCCTAACGGGCCGTATCCTCGGGCGCTAACGCCTATAATAGGCAGGTATTCCGTCGAGACCGCCCTTAAGAAAAGCGCTCTGGAAGAGTGACGCGTATACTTCACGTACGTCCAGAGTTCAGAAGGAAAAGTCGAATACTCAAGGGGCGTCTCAGGTGCGGCAAGGTAAAACATGATGCTGGCAATTAAAAGTATCACACACAAAAGTATAGCAAAGTTGCACACACAAACGATACAAATTGAGCCAGCCTTATCCGCGGCAGTCGCTGAATTTTGCTTAAGGGCTCAAAGAGAAACTGAGCTCAGAGAAACGCTCAGCTAGCCCTAAAAAGGCCCCAGAGTACCACGGGCAAGACCTAACGCATTAAATCATGCATATAAAAAAAGGTTGTTGTCATTAGTAGTGTTTTCGTCGTTATCGTTGTTTCTGTTGTTGATAGGGGTGGTCGTAGCGTTGATAGCGAAGCTTTTAGTTTTGTAATTTGTGTCTGCTAATCTAACCCTGCTGATCTAAGATGACGCCTTCAGCCAGAGCGCAGCCAAACCCTTTAACACCACAATACTTTCTCCTGTATCAGCAAGTCTGTGCGGTCGTGCCCTGTTACGATATCGCACTTTGGAACGAATACTGCACACAATTTAACACCATGCGGCGTTTCCCGATTCGCGGGCTACTGACAACGGTTTGGTTTACGTCAGCTTGTCATCCGTTTGCTTGAAGGGGACACAAATAAGGGAGGTGGGCAGACCGTCGCTTATCGATCGATCATACGTAAAAACGTTGTACGCAATAAAATGTGTGCTATATTCAGAATCGTATGTTGTCAGTCAGGAAATTAATATATTTGTTTAATGCATATTGTGTCACTTCAGTCAATCATATATATATATATATATATATATATATAACTTTTTCGGGCTGACCCTGAGTCAACATTTAACGTTCACGGGACTGCCTTCACATTGCTTCGTAGCACAGTAGACGCACCCCATAAATACAAATGTGCAGCGGTGGGGCTCGAAGTCGTGCATCTATGTGTCTCCTCCGGTCGCGAAGCGCACGCGAATGCATCACACGATTGCGCTCGACATATATATATATATATATATATATATATATATATATATATATATATTAACTGATCTATGCGACGCATTAGCCATGTGTGCGACCTCGTTTCGGGTATCAAATGTGTATTATAACTTACGAGAGATATATATATATATATATATTCACACACCCTTTAGGGGCTTTAAATGCACGTATCAACCGTACAAGGTCGCCGCCTATCTGTGCTTGATCTGTCACATCAAAATCTCCATTGCAAAAAAAGCAATCGAATCACTGCAAGCAGCAATCACTGCAAAGCACTGCCTCACACACAGTGTGAGGCTCTAGATAGCAGCACACATGTTTGCCACCGAGACTTTCATTCATTTCTTCGTGGTAGTATAAAAGCAAAATTTCACGTAAATGAGCCTTTGCAAGTGCACTTGTTCCCTCAGACACAAAACAGCCCGGCACATCCTACGCAGAAACGGGCTGTAGGAACTGATTCAGTAGAAGTTCTCTTCACGTCAACCCTATTCAGTCGTGTAGGAGCACGCAAGAAACCGCAATTGACAAAAATCAATCAATAAAATCTAAAGTAAATTTCGACTTGTCGGGGGTAACATCCACGTGCTACACTTCAAACCTAAGGACATTTGTATCTCTATCATCTATTGTACAATTTCACACATGCAATTTAAGTTCCGGTAACTTGTTGCCGCATGATTTACCTAGCGCGTCTGGTTTGAGCATAAATGAGCACATTATGTAGCCTGCGTTTCACGACAGTTGAAGGACACTCACGGAAGGAGGTCTTGCACTTTACAGTTTAAGACATGGTACTGGGGACATATTTGATAGCAAAACCGACACGCACAGGTTTTGGCCGACTCACGCTAGTAATATTTCTTACGTAGATGATGTTGAAAGTTAAGAGTAGAAAGTCTAGTTAGGCTAAGCAAAGGACCGGGTGGGCCTACAAGTCACTGCCTGCACACTGGTGTCATAGCGGTTGTCAAAAAGAAAAAGTCCGAGTTTGTCGACGCCTATTTTACTGCTAGTGATGCACCGATGAACTCCTTAAACGATGAAATCTTAGGTAGGACCTCGTTGTATGTTTCGGCGAACAGTGCCGTCCCACACGATACTCAATCAAGTCTATTACTGGCTGAGCTGTGAAGCACCATTAATCGCTTTAGAAACGTAAGTATTCCCGTCGTTTAACGGAGCAATGTCTCGCGCACTCGAAAACTTCCAGAGAAAAGAGTAAATCTACTCGTATGTGATGCCACAGGAGGGATTATGAGGTTGAATTACGTGCAACGGTGCGTACAGATTCTAGCTTCTGAAGCGGTTCGCCATCAAACTTTTTTGGCAGGATTAGCAATGTGCTTGCGAACGGCGTTACCTAATACACTCGATGTGATGATTTGGCTAGTAAAGTAGCATGCTTGAGTAATGTACGTCGTAGTTGTGGCTAATCCGTACTTGTTGCTCGTGGTGCACCTCGCAAATATAACGACTGAGTGCCTGCAGATGAAATTTACTACGTATATATATATACGACCAAATGGTCCGCATATAGTTTTCCTATGCCCAAGCTATGTTGATTTAGTTGCTTTAGTTGATTTAGCTTAGAAGTCAGCCGCCAAGGGGCGACTTTGTTGTGTCTTAGCAAACAATGCTAACCTATGAGAACCTAAACGTTTAGATGAATAAATAAATCTTTAACTGACGCTCAGCCGTCATAGAACTGAACTAGCTAGAAAAATTATGGTAGTATAAAAATAAGACCGCGCGCTGGAAGACTTCATGCCTCTGCAGTGACAGTGACGCAGAGTAAAAAGGCCGTTTTTTCTTAACGCTTGCACAATTTGATTATAGAGTTGTCGTTCGTTAGGATAGTAAGCGATCTTAAGTGCGACGTCTTGGACACCGAACCTTTTATCTTGTGGCTAATATTCAATATGTTGTGTAATGATCAACGAGCTGCGAGAGCATTGGTAGTTAAATGATTAATATTATTGGTTTTGTTATGTAGCGTTGGCTCGTTTTCCTCGTTCTGTTGCTTAGCATCCAATTTAGTAAATTAATTAATGATCCGTTTGGACCTCTTGAGGGTCTGTTTTGCCAATAAAGTGATCAACATTCTTGACATATAAATTCTAATGGACAAATATTAACATGGGACGCATGGGCTACACATGGGCAGTCGATATCTCCGAAACAAAAGCTTAGATTCTACATCCTTGCCAAAGAGTATCTAAGCGGATGGATATTGTTATTCTTAAAAATCGTGCCCTTGAAGATTAATATCAAACGTATAACTAGGTTAGAGTGCATCCCTTTTTGCTTAAGTCAACTTCTTAGCATTAGACTATGCACACATATGTATAGTAACTAATGTCCATAGATATACGTATCCAAATTTAGATTGAAGCTTCTGACAAATAAACACACACTGGATTTGCAGTTTTTCTAATAAATGTGCTAAATTGTGTTGATGACGATGGGAACAAAAGAGCAGTGCTTTGTTTGTACTTCCTTTGGCTGGTCAGCGCCTAACGCTAATGCAAATTCAACAGTAAGCGTGAATAAAGTGCGATGTCTGTTGCAATATCAATATCGAATGAGAGTAAGAAGTCTGGCGACTCATTTTTTAATTTTAGACAGAAGCATTCCATGCAGTTTGCAAGACAACCTGGTTACAAACCTTACAAGTTTTAATAGGTTTATTAGCTTGCTGAAGAGAAGAAACATGTACTATGCCTTAGAAAAAAGGTGCTCCTTAATATGTCGAATAGCGGTAAAATAGTGAACAAAGCATCATTTTCAGCGATGAGGCCCTGATACAAGAAGTCGCTATCAAACAAACGGTAAACCGACAGAACGGCCGTGTTTCGTTCAAAAATGGTGTGACACTGTGACCTGGAAACTGGAGTCGATAGTCTCGGGTCGAATTTCCCTCATATTTATCCCCTGTAGAACAAAACTGAATGCCTCCTTTCGAAACGGGGAAACTCGATGATTTTACAAAGCCTTGGATGCGAGCCCATTTCGACAGCAGCCGAATTCACTTTCTAGCAGATCTCTGCGCCTACCACAAGGCCATGAGAACTCAACGGTGGCTCCACAACAACGAGCCAAAATCGAGCCTATAGATCTTTCCAGAGGACCAAGGTATGCTGCAAAAATTACACTAGTTTGGAATGTCAGCCATCCAAGTTGGCAAGTCGGGCATTCAGAGCGGGTGGGAGCAAGATCCGGAGATCCGCAAGCGAGGAATTCGCTAACAGCTTGCACAGGATTTCTAAGACTGTACAATTTCCAAGTACTTGAAATATCGGGTATTTCATGAAGTATCACTTTGGGTGCCACACATTTCGATTGTTCCGTTGGCCACATAAGACTGCATCGGATTCCAAAAACCAAGTGCCCACAGAATAGCTTTGAATTGGGTATATTTAAGAGCAACGACTATATTTATCTTTTTGCGTTCAATTCAACATCACACTGGCATGATTGTTTATTTTAAATTCAAGCGTAGCTTTATTTCTCATTAAATCTGCTGCTAAATGTTTCTCAAATTATATGATTTGATGCAGCAAAGTTTAGCCTCTAAGTGACATCGGTAAATAGCTCCCGAATATTATTCAAAAATTATTGTACGGAAATACTGGTACAGAATGATCTTAATGCTATATATTGAATATAGTTTTTAGTAAATTATATATGTATATATATATATATATATATATATATATATATATAATAACCTTCTACCGCCACAGTGCTGGGGTTTAATCCCAGCGTAAGCTAGTACCCGGAAGCCACTTGTACAAACTGGCCCGATCTCTCCAAAAGAAAGGTTAGTGTCCTTAGACTAAAGTGTTTACCTTAGAGGCGAAGACGCGAAGCAGGCAGAGCCTTAGCCGGAAGTAGGTCGCACGCCACGCCATAGAGACGTTTATTGAGACTGACACACGCGGTTGCGCCCGTCTATCGATACACACAATAAAGCCTATCTCCCAGTTCCTCGATCTCCAACACACTCCCAGCACATTTTGGCGCACCTCCTGCTAGGTACGCCATAATGTGCTGTATACATTTAATGTCCTAACATTGGGTCAGGAGAAAAGTATTCGACCCCAACGTGGCGACTGTATGTATATGTTAAGTCCCCCCAAATTACTACTCGCTATTAGCCACTATACAAGCAACATAGATTGTCTAATGAATATATATATATATATATATATATATATATATACATATATATATATATATATATATATATATATACATATATATATATATATATATATATATATATATATATATATATATATATATATATATATATATACATATATACATATATATATACTTATTTTTTAATTGTCTAGCATTAGATCATTTTCCTAGAACGTTGCAACAGCAGGCCATTAATTACATTCATTACATCTCTTAAACTCTATGGAATTTTGTGATTATATTGGGTCATATACGCACTTCAAAAAGACGACCGGCTGAAAGGAGCGGCTAAAGCCATACGATTTAACAAGGCCTTGAATTGTGAGTGTACATGAGAATATGACTGAATTTGGGTTAGGTTAGTACCAACAATGGGCTGAAAATTCTACTTGAGTGTCAAAAATATGGAAATTAACGGTAAGGTGTGGGTCAGAACAAAAGTTTCTGTAGGGGGGGGGGGGATTCGAGCATTGCTTTCAGCCACATTGCTTGAAGCTTGCCTCGCATATTGGCGCATTTGGAAGAAATTTCTACTGTGTCTGAATTATGCTTGGCTTAGTTATAGCAGGGGTTAGTGTGATATTAAGAAGAGTTTGCAAAACTATCATTTCACTTTTGCATGTTCGAATTTTCACTAGGTCTAGGTTCTCAAAAGATTTCTGTTACGCGGCACGAGCAATACGTTTAGACGAATGTACATCTTAAGTGAATAACTTTTGGTACCAAAATGGTAGAGCTATCGCTTGTGGTTGCAAAGTAACTCAAATCTCCCGATGGCCATATCGGATGTAAGTGTATACATGCAGTTAGTATGTTCGCTTTCTTTGTCAATCAAATCACTCGTCAAACCTGTAGAAGCTCAGTTTTTTTTGTTTTAGTTCAAATCTTGCTTGAACAAATGCCCGTCAGCCAACAAGCATATTCAGTAGCGATAGCAAAGCTCTCGTTGCACGCCTTCAAAGATGCGTAGACTAGATTCTTTAGGTGAGCCCAAAGGAAAAAGTCGAGACTGAATAAATCGGGCTACCGCGGCGGCCAAGCTTGTGGACCGCCTTCGGCCAATCCAGCGATGAATGCGTTCTCTTTAAATTGTGCATTTTGTAAACATATATCGGGACAGCCACCTTTTAAATAACAACTTAGAAAAATGCATTAAAAAATATCTCACTCCTAAACGAAGTACTTCCGCATATAAAATCATTTTCTCACGGGGCTTGACCATACACTAGAATTTCAGGTAATAAAATCTGGATACTCTCTCTCTCTCTCTATATATATATATATATATATATATAAAGTCCCTAAAAAAAAATAGGGCCACCCATTTTTGCCACATTTCACGCATTTATTATAATCAATCGTGTAATGATTACAGTGATACATGCTCACAAAGTATCAGCGGAGACTTTCATCGACATTTGGGGTCTCGGATTACTTTAAATCACGGGATTTCCACATTTGGCACAGCTACACCGCAAAAAAATTATAATGCCACTAGCAAAATACATATCTCAATGAGTGAATAAAGCGGATCAATGGCCTTTTTGGCTCATTTCACGGCTCGACAGAAACAAAGACAGACCTCCTACCTAGTGTTTTTCTTTGTTAAAACGATAGGCTTAGGCTGGCGCCTCATGAGTGACGAAAAGGCCTCTATCAAGGCTTATTAGGAGATCGGCCTCTCTAATCGCGAAATTTCCCGTCGATTGGGGCGTTGCCCCCAAGTAGTGAATAAATTTGTTAATTTAGGTAAAATGTCTGCCGTAAAAAGAGTTCCGGGCGCCTAAATGCCATTTTGGAACGAAGCAAGCTGCAATTCTGAAGAAAGCGTCGAACTCTGCGCCCTCGGCGAGGGCAATTGCGGCGGCGGCCGACGTGCAAACAAACGTGCGAAATGTGGAAAACTCACGAGGAAAAACACAAGAAAAAACAAGGATTGACCGCGAACCGATGAAAACTCGTCTTGAGTTTGCCCACGATACGAGGTCATGGAGCACTGAGTGCCCACGGTACGACCACTGAGTGACACAGAGTGCTCTTTTAAGACAAAAAACGTTTAACTTTGATGAACCGCATCGATTTATTTATTATTTGCACGATGTCCGCAAGGAAGAACGAATTTTGTCAAAACGTCACTCAGGTAGCGGTTCAGTGGTGATCTGGGCCGGTGTCGGCTATCATGCAAAGTCGTCGATTGTGTTTTCGGACGGTCGTGCTTATTCGATTCACTATGGGGATTTACTAAAAGGGCAATCGGCGCATGTTGAGCTAATGAGAGGGCCAGACTTATTTTTCAACACGATAACGCCCAAATTCACAGACGTTTCCGCTCCCTTTTTCCACTAGGAAAAATTCTCTAAATGAGGGTGGTTGGAGATTGTCATCGCACTGCAAACCATTTATTCGGCCAATTCATGAGTTGTTTGGCTGCCGACCTTTTACGAAAGCGCCTTGACACATTCCTCGTCAAACTTATAAGGTTTTTCGCTGCAAGGCATATCGTCTAGATCAAAGTCACCTTTTTCTGAATTTCTCTATTAAATACGCTCATCTATATGCCGAGTGGGTTTTTGTGGCTCTACGGCTTACTCAAAATCGTTGGCTGTGGCTGGGTTTAAGTTGTGTTCACCGATGGGAACAAAAGAGGAATGCTTTGCTTGTGTTCCCTTTGACTCGTAAGCGTCCAACGACTAATGCAAATTCAACAATAATAAAGTAAGATTGAATAAAAAGGATAACAAAGAAAGTGAGCTTCTCTGTTGGAATAACAACCCTGACGGGGGACGAGAAATTTGGCGGCGCATCCTCAAATTTCATACAGAAGCATCCTTTGAAATCGGCAAAGTGATCTGGGTAAAAACTTTACAAGTTTCAACAGGCTCATTAACTTGCTGAGTTAACGAAAAATGTACTCTACTTTAGAGGAAAGGTGTTTCTTAACATACCGAACGGTTGTGAATAACTTACTTTACTTAACTTAAAGAGGGGTTGGATGGTAATGCACCATCTCGTTTTATTAAGACATCTGCGCTCCCCGTTTCTTTTTTCGATCATGGTCAATTTTTAGTCCACTCCGGCATTCACCTTGTTTAAATTGGAAACCATAAAAACCGATTTAGGAGTGGCCGGTCTGGTGCTCGAACCCAGGCCTCCCGAATGCAAGGCAAAGGCTTTTCCCACTAAGCCATCTTACTCGGTAACCTAATATAATTTTTAGTGGTGAGAGTCTTATACAAGAGGTCGGTACCTAACAAGCGGTAAACCAACAGAAAGGCCTTGTTTGGTTCAAACACAGTACAGACCTAGAGGGCGGATAGTTTAGGCTGGGATAACTGCCACCGGTCGAACTCTTCTAATTTTTATAACCCTCATAGAACGAAACTAAATGGCTCTCTTGGCTCTCACTTGGTACCCGAGAATTTTACAAAATCTTGGGCGTGAGCCCATTTCAACAACAGCCGAATTCATTTTCTAATAGGTCTCTGGGCCTCCGCTTTACCTACTCCACAGAGCCAAGCAAACTCAACGGCGGCTCCACACCAAAGTGTCAAGGTACTCTTCTTCAATAGCCCCAATACTTGCCCAACCTCGCACTGCCCGCATTTTTACCCCACCTTGCGCACGAATAGCCATAGAATGACATACTGATTTGAAAATACTATGGGAATGTGCTGTAAAAGCGTCAATAAAATCAATTTTAAATTATTTGAAATATCAGCTGCTTTATGAGACATTACTTTGGCTGTCACATCTTGTCGACTGTTCCACTGGCCGTGTTAGACTAACTCGTTTTCCATAGTCTAAGTGCCCATCGAATTGATTTAAAGTCGATTTGTATATATATATATATATATATATATATATATATATATGCGTTTAGTAACATAACAGTCGTATCATTGTTTACTTAAAGTTCAAGTATTTCTTACTAAATATTGTGCAATTGTTTTCTCTTTAGCTCCCCAGTACTGAAAATTTGTATTAAAGTAAGCTAATACCCGAAAGCCACTTTCACAAAATGGCCGCTTCTCTTCAAGAGAAACGTTAATGAGTCCTTAGACTAAAGTGTTTACCTTAGAAGTAAAGACGTGAAGCAGGCTGAGCCTTACCCGCAGAAGGTAGGTCGCACGCCACGTCATAGAGACGTCTATTGAAAATGACATACGTGGGCGCATTCGCCTATCGATACACACAATAAAGCCTGTCTCCCAGTTCCTTGATCCCCAACATACTCCCAGCACATTTTGACGTCCCTCCTGCTAAGTACGTCATATCGTGTTGTGTATGTGATAGTATCCTAACTTTCATTCAGGAGAAAAGTGTTCGATCTCAACGATCTGGCGATGGTATGTATATGTTAAAGTACACAAAATCACAAGTCGCTATTAGACACTAATACAAATAAAATATATTCTTCGTATTTCTTTCGCAGGAAAGGTTAACAATAAAAATACAAATCCGATATATATATATATATATATATATATATATATATATATATATCAGTATTTGTTTGGTATTTGCTTTAATGAAGTATTAGATTATTTTTCCTAAATGGTTTTGGCAACACGCCTTCAAGACCGTTAACGCGATGAACTTTAGTGTGTACATTGTATGATGCAAACATTTCTAATCGATGACCGGCCGGTAGGGGCGACCAAACCCATACGACCTAATAAGGCCTTGAATTTTGTTTCGGGCAGAACATTAATGAATTTAGGTGAGGGGAGTGGAAGTCAGGGCCTGAAAGTAGAGTGTCAGGAATATCGGAATAATCAGTTGAGATGTGGCTCAGAACACAGGTTTCTGCAGGGGGGAGAGGGGGGAGTCGAGCATCGCTTCCGGCCACATTGCTTTGAAACTCGCCTCGCACTCCACACTCGAGCACGTGCGTGCAGAACAGAGCATCGCACGGAGGCAACCGGAAGCATGTGCACAGGTAAGTGATCGCCGGTGTCATAACACCGAAACTGTACGAGCTGAAAACACGGCAACAGTAAACGGGCTATTGTAGAACACTACAATAAACAAGCTATTGTAGAACACTACAATAAACAAGCTATTGTAGAACACTACAATAAACAAGCTATTGCAGAACACTACAGTAAACAAGCTATTGTAGAACACTACATAAAACAAGCTATTGTAGAATACTACATAAAACAAGCTATTGTAGAACACTACAATAAACAAGCTATTGTAGAACACTACATAAAACAAGCTATTGTAGAATACTACATAAAACAAGCTATTGTAGAACACTACAATAAACAAGCTATTGTAGAACACTACAATAAACAAGCTATTGTAGAACACTACATAAAACAAGCTATTGTAGAACACTACATAAAACAAGCTATTGTAGAACACTACAATAAACAAACTATTGTAGAACACTACATAAAACAAGCTATTGTAGAACTCTACAATAAATAAGCTATTGTAGAACACTACAGTAAACAAGCTATTGTAGAACACTACATAAAACACGCTATTGTAGAACACTACAATAAACAAGCTATTGTAGAACACTACATAAAACAAGCTATTGTAGAACACTATGCACATCATGATGAATGATCATGTAACGCTGTTGAACAACAAAGGTTTAATTATCGATGTACTACAATAACTAGTAGTTTTTGTGTCTTTCATTATATATAGCGGTACCGGCGACGGTAGCTTGTGGCACGACAGCGGGTCATTGCAAGACAACAGTCGTCCTTAAGTGGTCCGCTGAAAAAGAAACACGAGTTTTCCGCAAGAAAAAAAAAGGAAAATGGCGGTTGTTATTCTTGGCGCGAACGCTTGCTGCATCTCATCATCCGTCCCACAGCCGTTTCTCCGGACCTTCCCCCTAATTGTCGCAACTCGTTACCGCATCACCCCGAGCTATCCTTCAACTAGCGACGTGAATTTTGTGTGTTCGTTTAGGTGGCAGGGGAATGGGTGAATCTCCATGAAGGCAACTAATTCAATTTGCATGATGATCGTGACTAAATGTTAAACTACTTTTTTATGTTACCTACACAGACTTTGATTTTGATATCTTGTAAAATCACGAACACAAGAAGTCTACGTCAAGACTAAGGCATCGCCGCGTAGAGCCAACATTATACGTAGAGTGAATGGCTTATTCATGATTACGTTATATTGCGTTGTTGTTTTTATTTAGTTTGTGTAAGCAACGCACAAAAATTGTCAAACATTTACTCACAAAAGCCAATCAAATTAATTGAATCAGTGGCATCCGCGAAGATCCCCTTCTCCCACAACCTAAATGAACATTAACAAATTGAAGACACGAATTGTGTTCACTGGCGTTGTTGTAGTCGCCTTATAACCCATTACATTGTAAGGAAAATGATGGACTCTTATACCATTTATATCTGGTGTTGCTACCAAGTTACCAGAAAAGCGGAACAGACCGTTCACCGTACGACACCCGCGTAACCGCAGCGACAACGACCACATCAATAACAGGACAACAGTGACAGTGACAAAAACGACAACAACAGAGACCGTAACAACAGAATCATTTAGGTAGTATTCGACTTATAAAATTGATCTTTGCCACTGCAGCTGATGCGATGCCTTGGGCAACAATAATATCAAGAAGTCACCGTCACGGTTTTCGTACCAGTCACTCACCAATCACGATCTCTGTACCGATACTTTGTAACACGAAATTAAAAAAGGTGGAAGTTCAAAATTCTAGTACCTACACTATCATAATTTATCATTATAATAGTTAATAAAACTCTTCTCACCAAACCTTCAAGCAAAAGCGACTTTTACATTACGTGTGGCAGACATTTGCACTGAGCATGCCAGCACTTGTCGAAACACGCAGACATAGAAGAGAGACAAATTCCTTAACACGATTAAGCATTTTTATTCCAAGAAGTGTACGGCTCCGGAAATCAAAGCCAAGTTAGGGAAAAGTTTACGAGACCCTGCATCATGAGTATAGAGGCAAAATTATTTTTAAATTCTTATATTTAAACGAGGCCCGACAGCCGCGATACCAGTTCTCATGTTGCGCCTCAGGCGTTAGAGGCATCTCTTAAACAGCCGACGACCGAACGGTTAATTTTCCCGAAGCCTGGGTTTCCTCCTCGCAAAGCTGCGAAGCTAAGAAGTCAAGTCGATAGGTGGGAAATTATACCCGTCGACGCTTTCGACATTACCTAGCACTTGATCCCAAGTCGGTTTTTAAGTCTACCCACACGGCTAGAGCTACTCTGGGAAATCTAGGCTCGGTCGCAGATGCAAAAGTTAGCCCAAATTTGGCGGAAGCGATCAAGGTGGTCACAGAGGTTCTACGGCCCATGTTAGCCTTGCTACCGCTAGCAAAAAAACTCAGACATGGCTCATAATGTCAATTAATCATTTCTTATAGCAAGATTCCGCAGTTCCCTCGACTGCCTCTATACGCAATTTATACGAGTGCCCAATATGTTAAAAGGCAGTTATCTAAAGGGGATTTCTGAGACACGTTAATTCTATACATTTGGGATCAAGAGCCTATAATCAGCCTTCAACAGATTCGACATGTCTACAACTCACACAGATGACAGTTCACATTTAGTCTGTTTTTAAGCACGTAATGATAATACGTATAATACTCGAGACAGCTAGATGAATTGCGTTGGAATGTCTTTTAGAAGTCTTAACTGACGTAGGGGCTAACAATCATGATTCGGCATGGTCGTATCTGCTATCGTTTGTTCCTGTTGTGCTTTGCCTTCAAAACGTCAAGAGTGACTCGCAATCATTGGCAGACCTCATATGTTCAAACCTCGGGGATTTCCTGAACGGTCTTAGACTCGAGGAATTGGCTAATAGTCGGTCACCAGAAACGCAGCAAAGTTGACACTTCCGAGAAAGATTTGAATAGGAGAGTGTCTGCAAAACTAACTGATAATAATGAGTTGGGCACTGCAAGGCTCATACGCTCGTGCGACGTGACTGGTGTCGAGTCCGACTATGTGGAGGCTCTACGCAGCGAACATTCCTACGCGCCGAAGGTCTTAAGGTGTACTAATTCCCCTGCGGCCTGAAGCCGGATAGCTTTCGTGTGCTAAGAGACGATCTATACCGCGCAGTGTTAAGCTTTTCCAGAAGCTCCGCTGCAGGTATTTACTTTATCAGGCCAAGGCTTGTTCTGTGAACAACAGCTCGGCTTTGCTACTACTACAAGGGGGACAGAAGTAGCGATCAATGCTGCGCGAGCCTATCTTCAATCCAAGTTAGAATACATAATTATGGTCAATACAGACTTGCAAAATGCTTTCAACAGCCGATGTGGCCACCTTCTATGGGCTGTTTTCTAGCAAATGCCTGCCCTATACAATTGGCATACAGAAATTTAACTCAACTGCAATGGGAGCTCTTTTTGTCGGGATTATTAATACCCGACTTTTAAATCAGATTGGTAACCGACCTTCGTGCCACCAGGCGTGCCATTTAATGACGGAAACCAAGTTCAGATATCTGGTTGGCTGGAAAATTTTAAATCGTCCTGGGGCACATCCAGGGCTTGTTTCTTTTAAGTCCTGCTTATCGACAACACGGGTAAACAACTTGCTCCGTGGGATTAACTTAACAAAATACATCGATATTTTAGAACAGTTGAATGTCCCCACGTTGTTTCTGTCTTCCTTACTTAATCTAAACCTACCAGAGGTAGTTTGTAGGCAAGCCCTTGTGCCCGGGGCAAAAAAAGGCCTGGGCATTCCAGATGCTATCACGGTCGGAGGTTCCGCGGTGTCTAGTGCCTGACAAAGGGCTTAAAAAATACTAAATTCCTTAGCTGTCGCGCACTGGAACACCCCCTCCTAATGACATATTTTCGGAGGCACGCTGGACCATTCCATTAAAAGTTAATCGTCTAGCCTATCTTATTAATTCAGCAGACGACGAAGTGTACAAAGCGGTGTATGGCTCAATGCTCTAACAGGCTGCTTTCGTTGAAATCCTCCTAGGGGACTTTGTCGTCTGCACTGGTCTTTGCCTTGGGGCCCAATGGTCGGGGAACATAAGTTCAGCTGTGGCGAGAGGGTTTCCATGGCTCATCCTGCAGCCGCAGCTTAGGTTGTAAGACGAGACACGCTGCTCTGAATAATGCCTGTGCTCCAAGGTAGTATACACCTATCGAAGACTCTATGGATTTTCGACTTTTTGCTTTCGAGATCTTAGGGGGCCCACGTTAAATTACTGAAGGAGTTGTTGCTAAGGTATGCAAATGTCTCCGATAAGCGAAGGAAGACCCACGCGCTGGGGATTTTTTCCGGCAAAGGCTGTCATTAAATATACAATGCGGTAGCACTACGGTGGAGCATAGTATCTTGTCCAGAAGCGCAGGACAGGACTCACCTTTTCGACTTACCTCATAGGGCAGATGCATAGTATCCTGCTTCATTGTGAGCGAGCGCTCAATCATTAAAGCCAGGAGTACTGTGCCGCACTTATGTAGAATACCGGTTAGGTAACTCGTTACCTGTTTGCCGCTGGGTTCGCCCTCTTGCCAGATCACATGACGTAGACTGAGGGTCTCCGTTCTGCATTTTCGAGCAGATGGATTTTCTTCCGACTGGCTTACTCATACTCAAGGCTTCTCTGGAATTGTGAGAGATGAGAGGGCAATTGATCTTGCACGTGGTAACCTGTTTACGTTGGTTGACCTTACAGAAACATTTTCTGCACATGAATACAGGATTTTCACTAGTTGGTTGTTTCACCTGCGGGAGGTCGGTAGACCTATAGGTAGATTATTTATCTACCTACATAAGCGCTTACCACCGATGCAGAGCATCGGGAAAGATTAACCGCTAAGTTGTGTCTCGTTTGCTTCATTTTCGCCTGAATGGTGAAGACAGATAAAGGACATGGTAAAGGCATCGCATAGATTCGTTCACTCGTACCTAACTAGCCCTGGGTGCCGAGTCAGTTTTTTAACTTGATTACCGACGATGAAAAATTAGTCTTCAATAGCGTAGTTCGCACAAAATTATGGTAGAAGCATGGTTGCGAAACCAGGTCCTAATATTAAGGAGACCATGCTGCGTGTCTGTTGAACATGGTTGACTATGAGGAGTGACTAGGAGTTCGCAGATTATTACTTCAAGACAGTGCCAGCTCCCGTGCGTCTGTAACGAGCTAGCCTATAATGCTGGATTTTGCACCGGTGGGCCTCGTACACCCCCCATTATTTCCGCATTGATGAGTTGCCCAGATTTGGCGTAGTAGGTACGTAATTCTCACTTTTGCGTAAGTTGAGAGACAAACGCTCTCATCCGTTAACTGAGGAGTCTTGCGAACATCTAGAGCAACTGTTAGTGGATCCCCAGCCAACAAGCGTTTTGATCGCAAAGACGGCAACTCTACGGGATAAGCTGCCTATTGTGGACCGGTTTGAGTATCCGACTTCGGCATATTGGCGCAAATGGTGCTGTGTAACGACTGTAAGTTGTTCCAGACTGCCGCGCCGTTTATTGTAATTCCGTCATTCAAGACGTTAACTAGACAGTCCGCTACAGTCGTTCGCACCACCTTGAAAATAATCCGAACTACTCAATTGACGTTTTTGAGCACGAATTGCATGTCGGCGATTAGAGCTGGAATTTCAAGGTCGAAGGAGATTGTGTAGGCCGGTGAGGAACCGTGTTCCTCTGTTTTGCAGCGATATATTTGGTCAAGCTACGGGAGGTAAAAAATAAGCGGAAAACTTCAATTCGTGTCAATGAGTTCCTACGCCAAATGCGTTTACTTGACGCAAACTGCCCGTCTGCTTTCAAACGCAGCTGCGACGGCTGCGAACTTTTAGCTTTGACGAAATTGCGCGAATTTGGCGAGTTCTAGGACGAAACACGTTGACCGTTGCCTGTGCAAATGTTCTTCGTGTACCCATGCGTCTGGTGACACACACCCGAATGCCCTATTTACGAGCGCTGAAGCGTACATTGGTGTTCCATCTGTTCGTGCGAGTAGCTATTGTCATTGCTGTCATTGGCTGTACCTATTAATGCAATAAATACTTCACGTGCATTCAGAATCCCGCCTCTGGTGTGACACTAGCCAAGCTTTATACATATATATATATATATATAGATATATATATATATATATAATATATATACATATATATATATATATATATATATATATATATATATATATATATATATTATATATATTATATTATATATATATATATATATATCATATATATATATATACATATCTATATGTATATATATATATATATATATATCGTACACCCCCCCATTATTTCCGCATTGATGAGTTGCCCAGATTTGGCGTAGTAGGTACGTAATTCTCACTTTTGCGTAGGTTGAGAGACAAACGCTCTCATCTATATATATATATATATATATATATATATATACATATATATATATACATATATATATATACCGTACTACTGATAGTGTGTGTTCTTGTTGTATCCCGCTCACTCAGTTGATCTGTTGCACACTGCTAATTTGTGGTGGTTCTTTGACAACAGTGGGCTCGGATGGGAACAACAACGACCACTCGACGGTGGCCCGCGCTGATGAATCCGGCCGTAGTTCGCCCTAAACAACAGGCCGGTGGCAAACAACCGGGTGAAACGCAAGAACCCTCTGCCGTGGAACTACCCATAGTGGTGATGTCCAAGACGCAACCGCTGAAGTTGGTGAATGAAACTGTGACTGAAGAAGGATGGTCTCAGAAGGTTAACAGGAACACGGTGAAGAAAATTGAAAAGGCGAAAACCCAGCTTGTTGTTATTCGTGAAAAGGCTAGGACAATGCGCAGTGACTCTGCCATGCGGTAATGACACGCAAAACAGACGAGTGAGATGTTTCAGAGGAACCTCCTGTTGTTGTGCGATGAGATATTCGAGCTGCACCTTTAGTCCAAACATAATTCTAAATTTGGCGCAATTCATATATGGATAGACAAGTCGAACGATGCGAAGAAGGTTATGGAGCTCACTAGTCTCTTCGCTCACTAGGAACTGGTACATACCACCAGCCAGAATCACGAGATTGTTCACTGAAGATGAGACAGCTCTGAAAGATCCTGGGGTGATTTCTATTAAGTGCTAAAAGAAGGGGTGGGAAACGAGCTCTTCACAGTCTCACGGTACACCAGCAGACTGCAGCAGGACCCTTCCTGCTGCAGTTTGCTGGTGTACCACCACATGAAGTACTCGTGACGTGAAAAGCTGACAGGCTACAATGGCGCAGGAACGGTAATCTATTATTGTCGGCGTCTGAGACTGGGTCAGATTGCTGCAGTATACAAAGCAATGTAGCCTTCAAAACTTGCGGCGAGTCAGGCCACATGGCTGCAAGCTGCAAAAACTCACCACAGCGCGTAAACTGTAAAGGCGCTCACTCTCCGACGTCGTGACTCTGCCCACTTCGGCATTCGACATTGAAACGCGAAACACCTGGATGAACTGTCGTATCCTTCAGCAAGTGAGAGCTGAGCACCAAAACGCGATAAATGTTGAAGTCAGCGACACTCCGGCACTCGCCGGCACCGCAATCGGAAATCACGCAAGAACAGAGTGAGTTAAGAAGGAAGATCCTCACAAGAACTTCTTATCAATTATTAGGTCGTAAGGTCCCTCTAACAATGAAGCATATTCATTGCTGTTGCTGCTGTAAGAGCTCGTCTTCGAATTTGTTCAGGAGCGGCGGAATGTTTACGAGGTCTTATGAATGCGCTAGGTTCGTTCGTTGCTGCTATACTTAACATCAGGTCTAAAAATCTCCTAGATAATTATGATTGGATTCAATACCAATGCCTATATTCCTGATCATATTGGAGATTGTCTAACTCGGCTTATTTTTTAGTTGCCGGACTTAATATTACCATCCATAATTAAGGTTATTTTTTTTATATACGTTACAATGAACTTTGAGTTACCCGTGCATGGCATAATTATTTCAGTTTAATCGTGCGAATTACTTTGGCGTGTTTAAAAAACGTGCATGACATAATTATTTTAGTTTAATAGTGTGGATTACCCGTGCATGACATAATTATTTTAGTTAGTGTAATAGTGTGGATTGCTTTGGCGTGCTTTAAAGTTAGGCTTTAAGCACAACTAAAATCTTGAAGTGGTTCAGCTAATGAAGCAGCTCGTACTATGTTCCAGAAATCAAAGAAGGCGAAGCGGTAAAAATGGGGGGTGCTCCCCGTTTTTTTTTCGATCATTGTCGATTTTTAATCCACTCTGGCATTTACCTTGTTTAAATTGGAAACCATGAAAACCAATTTAGGGGTGGCCGGTCTGGGTTTCGAACCCAGGCCTCCCGAATGCAAGGCAAAGGCTTTTGCCACTATGCCATTTTAGTCGGTATTTTCTCGGTAGGGACGAGATAGTCGCAAAACGGTAGTAAAGCGATAATGGCAGAGGAGAGAACCAGAGAAGAGAAAGCGGAAAAGTGCAGATACAAACAATTACAAACGCATTTATGCACATACCCATATTACGTCACAACGATATTGCCAAATATAGTAGCTGACCCATACTAATGACCAACGCCAGTAAATAGCTTAAGAAATTGGGCGCTGTATGAAAACCTGCATACAAATTTTTCAGCGGTCATCCTTGGTAGCCTGATCGATAATCTCTCGATCATCTTTCTACTCACAGAGTCGACTGCTTCCGTATCAACCGACAGAGAGTTCTTTTAGTTGACCGTCTTTAGATGTTCCATTTTCTTCGATGTAATGCCAAAGTAATACCGAGCCTGGGGGGGTGGGGAGGAATCCGGGTCTAGTGGGTTTGCGAGTCTCACACTAGTCACGTGAGTGCTAGTGTTAGTGGCGCATGAAGATAGGCTGTGTTTCGCCGCGTGAGTAGATGAAACGATTTTACGACGCTAAACGCTTGAGAGAGAGACGGACGATTTTTAAATAGTATAGACAAAAAATCGCCAGAATCTAGTAAGACATGTTTTTTCATAGTCTTTTATAGCCTCGTGTGGCGGAATATATTACGTGTGGTTATACGATACAAACTAAATGATTTGTTTCGTTTGTACTGTACAGCCATTCTACAGGACAGCCTCTGTTACGCAACAAGCTCGAGAATCTGGTACAAAGTAAGCGGAGCACAGGATGGAGTGGAGTCAAGCAGTTCACCGCGACTATTGCTGCTGCTGCTGCTGTTGTTGGACTGTTTGATGAAAGACCCAACCAGCTGCTTAAAAAAGTATAGCGTCGGTTCAACATCATGAAAGCTCTTCGAGGATATCGTATATCAAGAGTGTTCCTCTTCTCTCTTTCAGAAATGCCTTGCGGCGAGCACTTCTCAGCACTACTGTATAAAACAATTCGAGTGCCCAACACGGAAGACCTCCAGCGTAGGAGTGAGTTCCCTTTTCATTGGGACCTACCTTGGCGTCATCGGTCTAATTGATTTTTCTGCATTAGGCTTCCGGTAGTGGCCCGCCCGACCCCCCCCCCCGCCAGAGTCAGGTTGCAGTCATATATAAAGGTAGATAGATATCCGGCCGGAAAGAGATTGTTTTCGGAGAAAGCAGAAACGCGGTTAACCCGCCTATCTTCGCTTAGTAAGTCGCGTTAGGAAGTCCTTTTGCCGACCGCTCAGAAAGATATGTCTTGCGACTTGCGAGTATAATACTGCAATGTCATCACAAAGCTCGGCAGCAAACCGGTGGCGTATATTGAAACAAAAAATCTTTGTATGCACCTGGCTTCTTAATACTACCACCTATCGCCTAAACGTACAGGGCATTCAAGTAACTTTAGGTTCTGTTTACGTGTTAATAGGCATGGATCACGCCTTTGTTTTGCCCGTTCAATTTTTTTTCTCACGTTGTGCGTTTAATTTTTTTTTCTTTACGGATGTTCAATGTCACACACATTGTCTCTGTACAGTCATCCTGGACTCAGGTCGTTGATCAGGGCAATTTTTCCATGGTAAGATCAGATCAATAATAATAATAATAATAATAATAATGGAGTTCTTTCTAATAATAAATACTAAAGTTGCAATTTTAGAGCACAATATTAATGTACCCAATGCTATGTTTACGATGATTTTGTTTTACGTTAAACAAACTCATCGAAAACATGTTTTGCATTAAATAAACGTATCTTAAATTTGCCTTACGTTAAACAAACATATCGTAAACTTGTTTTAATTATGCTGAAGTATTGTCGATTTGAGAGACATCAGTCCGTTGGGCTACCCGAGCTGGGTTTCTTCACGACAACATCTCATCTCTTTTAGCACATCTAAATATGTAGAACACCTGATAACATTTGAGATATTGCTAACTGGACAAGCGTTGCATTTACTGTAACAAACGAGCTACTTAGTCCCTTAAAGTCCCAAAAATCGAATGTAATTTAGAATACATTTCCGATTAAAACTCAACGATTGTATTCCATGTCGTACACAACGAATGTGTTCATGACATTTGTGATATTTATTTATCTATTTATCTTTATTTATCGTACGACATCGAATATATATCGTAACATGCGAATAAACGTTTTTCACAGGAAACCTGTTTTCTTCATCTCTTCCCACCGCCTCACCTTCACGCCACTAGTACACTAGGTCACAAACACGTGCAAAGTCTCGGTGGCAGCCAGTAGCTTCGATACTTGATGAAGAAGTTTCGTTCTGATGGCGAGACCCGGACAACTTACCACCGTTTGTCTAAACTGTCAGTACTATGAAATTGCTAGCTCGAAATATTTCCGTAGCTTGCTCTGCTTCGCCTGCGTGGTTGTGTCCCTATAGACAATAAGTATACATACAGCGCGACAATAGAGAAAGTTAGAGTGTCGTTTCCGGTGCCATTGCACGCCAGAGTCCTGTCCCTCTCGGAAGACACCTGGATTAAGCCGTCAGGGCGGAACCCAACATTCCTCAATAGTCTCGTCGGCTCATGAATGTATAGTGTTTCAGCCGAGTGTATTTTTGTGGCCGCGTGCTGTGCCGGCCTGCATTCCGAGCGCACGGTAGATTGTCTATGGCCTCCCTGATTCATTCATTCAGGCAAGGCAACGCACACACTGTGGACTGTTTTAGACAATTAAATATCGTTTAAATCTGCTCGATCTGCACATCCCTAATAGAACCGTTCATTGCTGCAATAAAAGAATCATCTACTGCGGAGTTGAAACAGTCAATTCGAGTAGTCATACTCGCATATTCTAAAGAGACAGCGGCTATAGCCTTGGGTCCAATTGAGATACAATGATCACTCTGATCGTTTACGAATAGTTTGTATCTAGTATTAGTCGACCTTTGTGATATGAACTAATGCATAAATTGACAAAGCTGTTCCGCGTAGAACAAAAGGGTCCTCTATTCTGTTCGCATACTGGGGCATGAAGGGTGGCAATTTGCATAAATTTCAAAGGTGTTTCTATTATAAATTTGTACATTCTGAGATTTTCATCTGTTTACCTGTTTGCATTTATAAAAAGGTACACAACTCTAGGCTGCTGCAAATTCGATAAATTATGGTTAAACAATAATTTTAGAAAATCAATGGTAACAAACGCCTGATATAAGTTTTTAACTTGGTTTCACACTCTATGGGCTTTCTCCAGCAGTGACGTCTGTAGCAACGGAACAATAACAAGCAAGTCTAACTGAAACAACCGGCAAGGCCAGGGCTCGAACTTGCGATAGTGGGTCTGTTGATCATAGTTGTCATGGCAACGTTCCGTTACTAAGCGTATGCGATTCCACTACATTCGGACCCGGTCGGGCAATGTATTTTTTTCTGTTTTAGAGGCGCGACTATCGTTTTTGGAGGCCGGTTTTAAGTGAAACCACACAGAAGTGTGCACAAAGGTTCCATCGCTGAGCACACTAGCTCGCTAGCCGCTGAACTGGACTGCAATTTGAATGAGCCAATTATTGAAAATTATACCCGTCGTGGGTTGTAATAAATGGCGGATTCGCTAGAGTGAATAGCAATAATATATAGTTCCGAGAATGAAGCTGCCGTTTGGTAAACGATCTTCTGTTGCCTGTTGAATAACGTTTTTATGGGTGCTTTTGTGTCATCAAAGCGTTACTTATATATATATATATATACAACTATAAATACGTTGGTCTGACGTTCCAGAATAATGTCAAATGGGAATTCATATTAAACATATGATCAACAAACTTGAGACAGGTGCTTTAATTTTGCATAAGTTGCGACATATTGCCTTCCTCGAATTGATGAAAAACCTATATTATGCATTTATTTTTTCACACTTAAAATATGGTGTCTTTTCATACGGCGCTTCATTTTTAGTCGAATGTCGAACCAGTAGTAACTCTTCAGAAAGGATGCATACGGAATATATTTGGATTGGCCTATAGGGCAACCACGGAGAACATATGGAAAGATAAAACTTTTTTTTTTATATCTATTTACTCATATTTATTTTTCGTATATTACATTATGTTTGTGGGACACATATTACAAGAGATTAGCTAAGCCAGTGTGCCTAGCGGGTATGTATTGTGACTATCACGTGTCCGCCTCGTCTAAGCTAGGCCGAGACCACTTCCGAAGTGTGCCCCGAACGGAGGCCACATTTCCACGTTGTATGTCAAGATCCAGACTTTTTTCAAAAAAACGACGATCTGTTATCACCGGTTGACTGATCTAACAAAGTGCCGACTTTGCTGTCTGGTCCGATCAGCTGTCTGGTCCGAACACCAAGAGCACCCATGGTCTCAAACGCAAGTGGCCAGAATTAGTGGAGATACCCAATTGATGAGTATTCTCTTAGCTTGCTGGTCTCCGCAGGGTGGGCTGCATAACCGGCTTCGGATGCCGCCACCGACCATAGAAGGTACTAAGGAGTCGGTAACGGTTTCATCCCAAACCAGCATTTTGCCTCGCTCGAATGGTGTAAGTGTCATCCCGTCTGGACGCCTGCCGTCCTTCATACAGAGGCCCGGGGGTTCGAGGATGCACGGACCACCGCATGATCTGAGGGCTCTGCTGAAGGTCTCATTGATAGCGGCATGTCGAGGGCGTCGGCCTGCGCCGATGATATACGATAGGCCGTGATGTCCCAGTTTGTCGACGGGGTGACCACATTGACACCGATGGGGGCTAACCAGGTCTGTCCCCAGTCGTAGGCCTACTGCTATACGAATCGTCTCGTCGTCAAGAAGGGTGCCTATGGGTGCACTGAGAAGCGCGTGTAACCAGGCACCTGAATCCTTGGCGGAAACGGCGTTTAGGCGAGCTCTGGTCGTATCGTCGGCAGCTTCATTAAAGAGCCGTCGTTGTACTTCAGTGTGCAAAGGGGCACTCCAGTGGAGCTACTTCTAATAAAGCTTTTCCTATTCGAAGGAAACAGAGTTCCTTATTATGCCTCTTACCCAAGGCAGCAGGGTAAACATAAATGCCAGATTTTCTCATCTGTATAGATGTGCATTAGAATTATCTACAACGAAATGCAAAACCAAACTTAAACAACAGATTTGTTTAATTTCGCCAAATATATTAAAAGCATGTGTATTTGGATGAGCACCATTATGTAATATAAAAGATGTTGACACACCCACAAGAGCGGGCAGACACGGGCGATAGCCTTTTCTGCAAAATGTCCTAAATTGTTAAAATTGTTCGAATTATGTAATTATGGAAATTTCAAGCTCAATAAGAAATTACTAAATTTAAATACATTTGCCGTCCGAAGAAGACGGTCCTATACAAATATATATATATATATATATATATATGTATATATAATATATATATATGTATATATATATATATATATATATATATATTATATATATATATATCTATATATATATATATATATTATATACATATATTATATAGACATATATATATATATAGTTATATCTATATATATGTATATATATATCTATACCTATATAATGTATATATATCTATATATATATATATATATATATATATATATTATACAGCTCCTGGTTTCATTTGACTGCCGTTGAAGAATTCACTTAACCTTAACTAGAAACATTTAAGTGGTAGTCATTCTTGCTAGTAGTCTTTTCAAAGAAACTTAATTTGACGAGCGTTACCGAACTGTTTCGTGATTTAGCGCTATGTATTATACACAAGGTCGGCAAGGCTTAATGTATTGCGATACGGGACAATAGCTTTCTACATTCGTGTTTAGCTTTTCTTGTGAACAGTTGTATACTACTAAGTTAAAAGACGCTATTTAAAGCGCCGGTGGCCTGAAGCGTCTCGCGCATTGTTCTAAAAAAACCGGTACTTTTCCACGCGTAGGATCAAATTTGACTCGAGTTACTCGACCCTTTAAGTAGATCCCTTACAGCCGTGCCGGATCGAAATGAGCAGACGACGGGGAGTTTCAGCCCTCCGTTAAACCGTTTTTTGTCTTGCTAAAGAATTTGTTTTCGGTGTTCGATGCGACGGTGGGCGGACGTGTTCTACATCTGCTTCTGTTTATGTGATTCGTTTATCTAGCTAAAGTGAGACATTGCAAGGAAACTCGCTACAGTGACAGTGCAAACTGTTAGGCTTCGAGTGTGGTGCAAAACACACTTAAAAGTGCACAAGCTAGTGCTGACGGGGCTTTGACTCCGTTTAGCCTGACAGGCGGTGGCGTTCGATCTGCAACGTCACCGTAGAAGGTGTTTGTTTACGTTTTGCGCTGCTTCGCTATCTTAGCGTGAAGCAACGGCGCATCGCCAGCTGACTTCGTGGAAGAAGCGGGAAGACCCCGTTTTCCATCTAGAAGTCCCGGGTTCAACGCGAGATTGTGTCAAATCATTTTTTAAAATAGTTTTAACGTTTTTAATTGATTGTAATTGTGAAATTCTAATAGCGTGTCGTTTTATACGGCATCATGCCAGCGGACCCTGAAGAGCAACCTCCCCCCCCCTAGTCTAGATATAAATAGGCTTCGAAGCGCTATTAACACCGACGATAACCGCGGTGCTAATGGCATTGAGGGGACTTTAACAACGAATTCAGCTTCCACTGCAAAGAATGACTGTGTCCCGGGGGCAAAACGGACAAAAAATTCAAACCACAGTGATAGTGAAGATGACCAGGGATTCGTGACGGTGCAGAAAAAATCAACTCGTCGGATTGTTTCGCGCGAGCAGAAACAGCTGGACAACCTAAAAGAGCGCATCCAAGCTGGCTCAATGGGGACTTTCAAGGTGATCATACGGAAGAAACAAACAAATGTACAGGAGAAGTCTGAATTTGCAGAGGGATCTCTATTGAAGATGTTTAAGTGCATTCATGAGATGTTTCCTTCATGCAGAATTTCTGGTGGGAGTGAAGGCATTGTATTATGGGCCCCAACTATTGACACGGCCAAGCAAATACTCGCAGTGTCAATAATAGGCGAAATACCAGTGACGGCAATTTGTGCATCAATTTCAAGATTCCGCGCACGCATCCACGGCGTACCCACGATATTCACAGAAAGTGAAATTCTTTCGGAACTGTCTGGTTATGGTGTGATTGAAGTTCGTCGTTTACACACTAGCGAACGGGGCACAAAAAAGCCGCTAACGAAAGTGATTCTAACTTTTGATTAGCAGCCACCCGCTTCGCTATTTTTAGGGTATAAGATGCACAATGTGGTTTTAGAAGCCGACCAGCCAACTTTATGTTTTAAGTGCCAACGCACGGGCCATATAGCGAGTAGCTGTACGTTGCAACGCGCATGCCGTAAATGCGGGGGAGCAGATCACCTGGCGGCTGAGTGCACCAATACCCCCAAGTGTGTAAACTGCAAAGGTGCTCACGCAGCAGGATCACCTAATTGTCCGAGACTGTTCTACCAGAGGGAACGCAATCGTATCCTATTAGAAGCTCGAACTCTTCAACAGGTGAGGATTGTACATCCTACAGCCATCATTGGAGACAAGCTGGAAATGCCGAAAATATCTCCCCAGGTTGCTGCAACCACGGAAGCTGTAACGCCAGGCCCAAGTTACGCTGCAGTTTTCAGAGGTATCTTGTCAGCAGCTGACGACCGAACGCCTCAGTTAATTCTCCCGAAGCCTGCGGTTCCTCCACGCAAAGCTGCTAAGAAGTCGAGTCAATATATGAGAAGTTATGGCCGTCCACGCGTCCGACGTTACCGAGGACTGGCTCTCAAGTCGAGCCGCAAGTCTACTCAGACAGCTAGAGCCACCCTTGGAAATTTAGGCTCGGTTGCAGATGCGTTGAAAACTGTGAGCCCTGATTTGGCAGAAGCTATTAAAGTGGTGACAGAGGTACTACAGCCCTTGTTAGCTCTGTTACCACTGGCGAAAAAACTCAGAAAATGCTCATAATGCCAGATAATACCTTATCATCGCAAGATCCCGCAGTTCCTTCGTCCTCTTCAGCTAGCCATAAATCCGACTGCCCAATATGTCGAAAGACATTTACTTCAAGGGGCTTACGGAGACACATAAATTCTATGCATCCAGGATCAAACGCCTATAGGCAGCCTGCTACAGAAGACACGCGTGTACAACTTTCATACATGACATCTCATATTCAGTTTGTTTTTAAAAATGTAAGGATGATACGTATAATACCCAAAACAGCAAGAAGGTTTGTGCTAGAATGCCTTGTGAAGGTCGTAAACGATGTAGTAACCTACAATCATAATTCAGCATGGTTGTCTCTACTATCGTTTGGCCCTGTTATACTTCGCCTTCCTAACGTCAAGAATGAGTCGTGTTCGCTGGCAGGCATTATACGCTCAAACCTTAGAGACTTTGAGAAGGGTCTCAGACTCGACGGATTGGCCGGTCAAGTCGGCCACCAGAAGCACAGAAAAATTGGCACTTCTGAAGAAGACCTAAAAAGAAGAGTGGTTGCAAAGTTAACCGATGGTGATGTGTCGGGCGCTGCAAGGCTCATAAGCTCATGCGACACGTTCGGTGCCGAGTCCGACCACGTAGAAGCTCTACGTGACAAGCATCCCTGCGCACCAACGGACTTGAGGTGGATCCCCACACAGGGGATTGTTCTTACTAAGGTCTTGCTTCTCGACAGCACGGGTAAACCACCTGCTTCGTGGGATTGACCTAACGCAAGATTTAAATATTCTAGAACAATTGAACACCCACACGTTGAACTCCCTGACTTCCTTACTTAACCTAAGTTTACCAGAGACAGCCCGCAGACAAGCCCTTCTGCCAGTGGCAAAAGGAGGCCTAGGCATTCCAGACGCTGTCTTGGTCGCAGGTCCCGCGGTAGTCGCTTCAATGTCTAGTACCTGGCATAGGGCGTCAAAGATACTAGACTTCCCAGCCGTCGAGCGGTTACGTTCACTACTAGAAGATTCTAAGGAGTGTCTCTTGGCACGCACTGGAGCACCCCCTCCAGAAGAACCTACTTCCCAGGCAAGCTGGACCGCGCCGTTGGAGGACATACAACTCGCCAATATTTTTAATTCAACAGAAGACGAGGTGGAAAAAGCACGGCTCCGAGCAGCTTCATCTAGTGGTGCTGGTGCATGGCTCAATGCCCTACCGAGTGCTCCCGTTGGAACTCTCTTAGATGACTTCGTCGTCAGGATCTGCGTTGGCCTCCGCCTTGGAGTCCCTCTAGTCGAGGAACATGAGTGCAGCTGTGGCGAAAAGGTCTCACCTCTTGGTCACCATGGCTTATCTTGCATCCGCAGTTTAGGCCGTAGGACGAGACATGCTGCGTTAAATGATACCCTAGCCCGTGCTCTAAGATCTTCCGGCTACCCTTGTGTTCTCGAACCCGCAGGCTTGTACACAGACGACTCTCGTCGACCTGATGGGATGACCCTAACAGCTTTTGAAGGTGGGAAGACACTTGTCTGGGACGCTACCGTGACTGACTCTTTAGCACCTTCAATGGTCAGTCACGGCGCTACCCAGGCTGGTTATGCTGTTTCGCATGCGGAAAGAAATAAGTGTCGAAAGTATGCACATATTGGAGACTCTATGGACTTTCGACCTTTTGCCTTTGAGACCTTAGGGGGCCCAGGTAAAATTACTGACGGAGTTATTACTAAGATATGCAAGTGTCTCAGATTGGCTACGGGGGACCCACGCGCTGGTGATTTTTTCCGGCAAAGGCTATCATTGGATATACAACGTGGAAACGCCACGGCGGTGCTTGGCACCTTGTCCAGGTGGTCTACACCAGGCCTGGACCTAGGGCTGATGTAGTTTGTTGTCACGTTCGCTAGGGGACAATTGTTAACCCCGTTACAAGTTAAAGAAACAATTAGCAATCGTAACGATACTAAATATAGTCGTCGTCAGAACATTAACAACTACCGCTATCATCAGCTAGCCGTGAAGCAATAAGAACGGCTTTATCAACAATCTAGATCAAAGTTTTTGAATCCAAGATGACACAGACCGAACCATAATTAACAAATGTTTATTTAAAGAAGTGTTTTTTTTTCTTTCTAGACCGTCCTCCGTCCCCTGCTACGGGCTTGAAACGAATTCTGAGGCATATCTTCAATGCATCCGGGGGGCCGGACATGTTGAGATATCTAATGTGTGCCCAACAGTCCCTGTAGCAGCAGCATGGCCGCTGACTCTCAGCGGTTTATGGTTTATCATCTATTTTCAACGAGCATCGCTCAAAAAAAACAATCGATCAACAAAGGACTAAGCAGACTGGTAGACTAATTGAGTGAGCAGATGACTTTCATATTGACTAAATCGAATTCGGATATCAGCAAGCTTGATACTTCAAACCTAAATGACGCAGTAGACAGGCCACACTATGCCGTTCACCGAAGTCAGGCTCGGGAATCACACGGGGGTCAACAGGCATGATCATCAGGGCGTTTGCGGCTCTCGCGGCGCACTGAGCTGTCGTTTTCATCTGTTGTTGTAGGCTAAAGACGGGACAGACGACAAGGCTCTTGCTGTTCGCTGTTAGTTTTCTCAGAGCCCTACATTTCAGCTTTTCCAGAAAAAAAACGAGAGTTTTCAATGCGGGCGCTTTTCGATGACCCCTATCTATTCGTTGTTATTTGTTTTGGCGGCAGTATACTTCTATTTTGTTTTCTGCCTTCCTTGTTCTCTCGACGCTTTTCGACGACCTTCTTCTAACTGAAATAAAACACAACAACCACGGACGTACCAGACGTGCGTCCGCTAACCCTAAGTATACGCCTCAGGTAGTGAGAAAATGTAAAAAGAAGCGAGGGAGATAGAAACGGCTAGGGAGATGGGGAGAGATGCTAGACAAGAAGCAACACGACATTTGCGAGATTACTAGTACACAAACTACTGTATCTACGCTCACAGATAGACGTTCGTTTTACAACGGTGACACCGCCGGTTTGGATAAAAGAAAATGGCTAACCTAAGAGACACAGCGTAGCTTATTATGTTTATCAGGCGCAATCGTTATCGGCCGCGGTTACAAGTAAGACAACTCACCCCCCACCAACATAGACTATCTCAGACCGCAACCGAAACTTCTATCTTATCTCAGCCTTCTCTGTCGTTTATGAATGAGACAAAGCACAAGTGTTTTATCGATAGAGAGATGATGCATAATGCTGCTCCCTGATGATAACAATGAAACTATTATTTCACTCATCTAGATCAGTAAACGAGATAATCAGTTCTTATCGCTCACTGGTTGCACGCTCCTAGCCAGAATGACACGACATTGTTGCCGACCTAATGAGGCAAATAGTAGAACTGATTCAGCGCAATATATTTATGATTCCTGAAACTGCAAAAATAAGTACAAAATTATTATTATTATTATTATTATTATTAATACCCAGGTTAAATAAAATTATAAACATATACATCAGACACAACTAGTGCTTCCTTCACGTCATTGGGTCTTCTCTCATCTTGCTAAGAACAAAAATATGAAAAACGTGCGCGAAGAAATACCATTACGTGTCCCAAGAAAATACGCTTCATAGTAGCATCTAGCACTAAGATCAGCAAATGCTAGTCGAATTATCGAATACTTGGATATCAACATTCAGTGCATATGCAGTTATCCACTGGAAATCTTATCATCAGGATATATATACATATTCGCCCGTAATAGGTACTGTCCTAAAACAGTTACATGCGAGCCTACGTATTTGGTTCTACTAATACAGTTCTACAAAAGAGTATCTAAACTGTGGCTAATCTCTTTTAAGCTGCGAGTTTAATGTTTCTTCAAGCTGAAATGTTCATTTTGCTCGCTCCTTAAGCCAACCACGCACCGGATTCGAGAAAAAAAAAGTTGAACTGGAGTATAGATTTGAAACCGCTTAGGAGATACATTTTCGTGCAAAATTGTTACGAGGTGGCCTTCGCATTTTGGCTTATAGTAATCCTACTAATAACGAAATGATAGACGATCAATGCATACCATTTGCGGAACTCATGATCGACATGATCGGCGTGTATTCCCTGAACTCCATTTTACTAACGATGTCTTAACCGTAAAAAATCACAATACGGAATTTTTGTTGTGTTAATAATAAAAATGCTGATTTTTCTGTGCATTTTTGCTTGACTTCCGAACTTATTAAAACTTGTTTAACGCTTAGATAACTTAAACGCGTATAGCTTCTTTTTTTGCAATAGTATATAACCAATAGGATCACGAAAATAGTCAAAAATAAATCAATAATGTATGATAGCTTTCTCTGTAAAATGTTTGATGAAGTGTGAAAAGACGCATTACTAAGTAATACTAAGAATGCCTTCCCTACCCTCCCTGACCACCAAGACACGAACGCTTCAACGCCCTACCCCAGGTGTTAATCTTGCAGTCTGACTCGCTGATACTAGCATAAATCGCGTCGCCCTTAGGCACGATATTCAAGTCAGCATATTTGCTCATGTTCGTACGAAACGTGTAAAAACGTGTTTGTCTGGAGGATACAGAAGCGACTACGAAAAGATTCCCGACTTTATTAATGGCTAACAAATTACGCACACAGAAGTGTGTCGGTAAGGTTCTAGATAACGCTGCGTGCCGAAGTGGCGTGCGTTAGTGTTGCCCCAGTGTGTGCACGTCGCTCTTTCTTTGCCATTCATTAGAAGAGATTTCACACTTTACTCTAGATTTGTTCACTTCTGCTCAAGCTACCTTAGCTAGACACATCGCAAAAAAAAATCTGAAGAACTTCTAGAACGGCAAAGATGGTGTTTGCGCCTGAAACGAACGGCCTCATGCTTGATTGCTGGCGAAATCGAATTCGGTTGGACCTGTCCGCCTTTTTTGCCAATATAACTTTGATCCTAAGTGAGTTGACAAAAGCAGAAGAAGAGCGACAAGCACAGAAAGCCGGCAGATGTGCTACTGTCTACGTCTTAGGAGAACGTCACATTCATAGTGGATGCCCTAGAGTTAGAAGGTATGCAATAGAGCCGTGCAATCCATGGTCTGCACATTCAGATTTCGCAAATTTAATTTAAAAGAAACCCTTATTATTAATTCAATATTATTAAATGTGCAAATCTAAAGCAATTGTAATTACTGAATGATAATAATTAATAATACATATTATACCGCTAAAAATTGTCTTCTCAAATGCCACGGCACTGCAATGACTTTGAGTTTATGTGTTTTAATGCGCAGTGTCCTATATCGCATATTAATACGATATATGATATCACATATTATCCGCGTTATACAGTAGTTTGTGTGCTATCGATTGGTTACTTCGTTTTTTACCGGTTTACGTTGGACTTGCCAAAGAACGTATCGGCAACGCTCGGACAGGAATTGTGTCACGAAGGCGCATTAGTAGAATATCTTGTATTGGACAATATGCCTTTCAGTACACAAACCTTAGAAGGCTGCAGATAATTTAGAGTCGCAAATCGCAACATGTCATCTGTAATAGATCTCGATGTCGAGTTCTTGATGTTTTGTAGTGATAATAATCAGAGAGAGAGAGAGAGAGAGAGAGAAAGACAGATCTATTGTATGCCGAACAATATGGCATGGTTAGTATCACGTTATATACTTGAAAGAAACTGTTATAAATCGTTCAGCAAAACATCGTCGCTACAGTCAAGCGCCAACAATTTGAACAGCCTACAAAATGATATATGAACGATTGTATTAAGCTACCAATATATGGTAAATAAACTTAAAAACAAACCAAATTGGTTCGATCTCCGGGATCGTGTTGCTTCGCACTGCCTGCCAAATTTATCGCCGCTGTTAACTCCTGATTTTTATCGGCCAACTAAGTCTGCGCTGGTCTTCCGCCTTGCCTCCATCTTATCGGCATGATGCACCTACTTACCAATCTCTATGTGGTACCGTGTTAATCGCTACGGCGTTACGCTATCAAGATTATATAGCCTGGCCACAGAATAGCCGCGCCCTGTTAAGCCGATTGCATAGATATGGCCAACTGAAACGTCTGTGGGTTATGCTCACGTCAATAGATGATTTAACACGCCTATCGCGAACGGATTGGTCCCATACATATATCGGACTCTGGTAGTAAACAATGGGTATGGCTTCTAAAGCCAGACGACCGACTAAAACCAACGCCTTTGTGGAGCGGAGCCTTGTAGATAAGATCATCAAAAACGGATACATTTATGCGTAATGGTAAGTCGGGATAGTTGCTCTAAATAGTCTTAGTGAGTAAGATCCAACGTAATCCAACGTGGTCGAATAGCTTTAGGTATTTTTGCTCATGACCTTTAAAAACTATACGTCCGTCCACGTTTGAGAGTTTGCATATCTCTGTTGGTCTTTCATTAACAGAAAGTCGGTAATTATTTACAGCACACTTTAGCATTGTATATATATATATATATATATATATATATATATATATATATATATATATATATATATATATATATATATATATATATATATATATATATATATATAAATAAATAATATTAAAAAAAAATATCTATATATATATATATATATTTACCGAGCAAGATGGCTTAGTGGCAAAGCCTTTGCCTTGCATTCGGGAAAACTGGGTTCGAGACCCAGACCGGCCACTCTTAAATTGGTTTGCATGGTTTCCAATTTAGACAAGGTAGATGCCGGAGTGGATTAAACATTAGCCATGACATGAAAAAACCGTACACAGGCATTAGCCTTACGGAAAAGAAAAAAAAAAAAAAAAATATATATATATATATATATATATATATATATATATATATATATATATATATACATATCCACATTTATGACGGGATATTATATTATTAACGAAGCTCGCAAATAACGACTAGCAGGAACTCCGTCTGTGTGCTGCTGCCTAAGGATCCAAACGTAACTTTAAACCATGCCTAATATTCTAGCTGAAACATTTACTGCAGTAACATTTATGAAATGCGATAGGTAAAGCGGCTGTTGTATCGCACAGTGACTATTTGATCTGACAGGAATAGGATATATTTGCACAAAAAGCGTGCGACTGAAAGTCTCCGCTTAACTGGTAGGTCATAAGTCCGAGAACCTGGGTGCGAGCGGTGGGTGTCTTTGAAGCAGTTTGAACTGCACGTTTCTCATTTATATGCATGTTCGGTGCCTATGTAATATAACGGGTACTCAAGAATAGGATAAAAAAGTAACGACAGGTTCTTGGTGCGTCTAGAAATCGCTCTCGGAATGCACCGTCATGGTGATTGTGAAGTGAGCCGTTTGGACGCACGCGTTACTACTATGAGTGTGAGCCCAATTGGCCTGGAGCTGTATGTGTACACGACAGAGTACGTATACTATACATCCATACATGTATAACAAATTGAGCTTACGGTGCAGCAAAGCGACATCTGTCACGTTTTCTGTGTTACTTTCTGTGGCATTTAGATCTAAAAACAATATCTGCACAATGTTGAGTAATCTATATATATATATATATGAGTCGACTTTGTGTCTGATGACATGTATTTTGCACATCGCGGCTGACTGACTGCGATTAGTAACATTAAAAATATCCATTCGAAAGCAAGTACTGTTGCCAGCACCATGCAGGGCGAATGCCCCTTCCATCATTGGCGTGATGAGGGCAGTGTTCAAGAGTGCTCATAATGAAGGTTCACTCAGTCGTTATTAGCAGTAATTAGAATAATAGTATATTACATACGGTTATTTGTATGAACATTAACGTGCACTCCAAAAAAAAGACAAATATTGGGGTAAACCGACGAAAGTCAATAAACTAAGCTGAAGAATTTGAGTTCGAAACTTCGCTAGCTTCCGTATGTTGTCCATTTGACATGTGCAAAAAATCAACCAAATCCTCAAGTCAACGCTTCTAATGTCTGCCATCGTTCCGGAAATTTTTGTTTTGGTTTTGATATGTGAGGTTTCGGGGATGCTTGATACACATACGCTAAGCTAGCTGCAGCGACTCGTGTGCTATATTCGACCAATCACTAAACCTGTGTTTTTTGTTCGCATTGCCTCAAGCAGTGCTAATGTTCTCACTTGTATGGCATTGTCTCCAACTCACAGCTGTATGCCACTGCGTCAAGCTCGCAGTTCTATTGCATTGCCTCGAAACCGTTGTTATTGTAGTGTGGAGTCTCTGACGGGCAAGCAACAGAAAACTCGCGACAACAAACTGACTGAGCAGAACACGGCCTCAAAAATGGAAAATCATTATTAGTTCAAAGATCGTACACATGCAGCGGCTAGAATTGTAAATCAACAACAACCTTTTTGAAAATGTTTCATTCTAAACTTGCAGAGCCGGTGACTGCGGCGTCACTTCAATTGCGGGGTCAACTGATGTCATATCACTGCCACCGCCGAGGTTGTCTCTAAGCATTGTATGCACCATATAGCAATATATATGCGTTAGTACGTGAATAGAACGTGCATGCTACCTTCTTCTGTGTACTCGCTGTGTACCCTGTCACATAATCAATCCGCTCGATTGAACTGACACTGGCTCTGACAGCCAAAGCTGCTCTTCTCTCTCATCAGCTGTACGGGTGGGTGAACGAAGGGCGGGAGGCGGCCGGTGTAGGCTTGCGGAAGGCGGATTTCCCGCCAAACGTGTCGTCTGCTCGCCGGCCGTTGTGTTGATAAACATTGAATCTGTCGCCCACCGAGTCCAGCACAGTGCAGTGGTGCCTGGCACCACCAGGACGACTACTCAGGATAGGCGTTCCAGACCAGTTCGAGTGGATCGTTAGCGCGAGACCATTCATCGGTGGTGATACTTCACACAACCGCTGCCGGAGGACTCGGACGAGGTGTGGTGTTTGTAATAATAGACATAATTATCATAATAATAATAATAATAATAATAATAATAATAATAATAATAACAATCATCACCATCATCATATTTAGGACAATGATATTAACAAAATAATAATAATACCTACAATATTCATAATCATAGTGATAGTTTGAGACTGTGCCGTGCCATGGTGCCGCAGGCAAAGTATGGTGCTGCAAGTACAAGTTGATGATACCAGTCTTTGTGGGTGGCTTTTTTCACTGTGCTACCGCTGAGGCGAGTGTTTACGAAGACGACGATGACGACAACAATAACAATGTGTTGAATAAGGTGCTATCATAGTCATCTCGAATTCATTGCTCATCGTCGAAGTGTGGTGCCATGTGTACTGGCGTCGACTGTAGTGGTGCGGAAATACGGTGGTTGGCGTACCCATCTGCCTAATACTGGAGTAATACGGCTCGATCCTCTCCCCACTTTCCCGCGGTCTCTCAGTGGTATGATGGTGGATTTTTAATCGATGGGTGCCACACACAAATATATATATATATATATATATATAGGCATAGATATACATAAATATATATATATATATATATATATATATATATATATATATATATATATATATATATATATATAGGCATAGATATACATATATATATATATATATATATATATATATCAGAAGCAATAAAACTAACAATTATCATTAAAACCGCAATTGGATAACAGACATAAGATCATGATTTTACATAGGTCAGTTTTAAATGTATTAGTGTTAAATTGACCCGGTCAATTGATCTAGAGGTGAACGTGATCAATTAGAATTACATTCAAAAACGATTTTTAATTGCTCACTATTACAATTTGAACAGATCAAAAGACGGAGCGGCATTAGTAACTACATTTTTGTAGTAGTAGTTGTATAATTCAACGAAGTGAAACGAAAGTAATCTTGATGAAAATTGTTGTAAGATATATTCAATAAATAGAAAAAAAATGTAGTGTTAATATTAGTTGTAGTAGCTAGCATTCTCTGGCAGATAATGAATCCACCACTCCAAACGATATTTCCATCTGTTTTTCTCTGCATGCTGCCTGACTATATTATGATTGTTGTTATTAGCCTGTTCGATCTGTTAGTCTAGCTTACATTCGCGCTGTTTCTGTGGCTTTCTCTCTGCAACTAACCGCAAGTAAGTGCTAACGGACAAACTTAAATTAACCGAAGACAAAGTCTACTGGGTAATACGCTTGTGCTGTTGCTGTAGTTGTCGTGTTTATGATTATTTACATTGTACTGCCTAACAAACACCACTTCAAAGGGATGACATGTTAACTGCAGAGTTTATAGTTTTCATTATTATTAATGTTGTTATTATTTATTGCATGTTAAGCAATGTTACAATTGTGAGATGTGTGAACGTATTATCGCAATTCTTTTAAGGAATTACCATACCATTACCATGGCGCCTAAGATAGATGCCGCGTTTCTTCTTCGGTTCCCTTGCTAATTGGTCCTAGTGTCTCCATGACAGTAGGCACAAAAATATACCGTGTTTCTAGTCCAGCGTATTTATTCCGTTCTCTGACGTCCGCGTGCTTTGCTACCCACCCCGGCTAAACGGAGCTCTTGTTGTAAGTAGGAAGCCGCGATTGTGCACGAAACCGTTGCATCCCAAGCTAAGGATTTCCCATGTGACCATAATATAATTGTCACCTCACCAGGTCTTATTATTAATATTATTGTGACACATGTACATAGGATAATAGCAAAAAGTCTTGTTTTAATTTATTATTATGTCAGTTCATGGCGCCTATGATAGGAGTCACGTTCCCTCTACAAACGGCCAAAGACTACTATATATATATATATATATATATATATATATATATATATATATATAGGAGGTGTGAACGTGTGCTAGCATTTTCTCGAACCTTGGTTCGGCTCATGATAGTCTGTTTTTGAAATTGTGTCTCGCGTCGATCACCCGTCCGATTCACTCATGCGTTTTGCGATATCCTTGAGCGACGCATCAGTCTATCACTATGTTGATGGGGCTCGATGTATCCAGGACAACAGGAACAAAAGAGTAGCTTCTTGATAGTTCGAGGTAGTTTATCATACCTGTAGTCTGCGTGTTCTAGGATCATCCCATCTCAAGACTCATCTGAGCTGGGACGCCAGTAATACGACGCGCGTTACGAGAGGCCGTAGTATCCCAAAGTAAACTCCCATCATGTGACCACAATGGAATAGTGAGCCCATCCGGTTCACGCGGCTCGACACGGCCGGCAGGACCTTTTATTGGGTCAGGCGTCGAAGACATTACTCGGTCATAGGGCGTAGGGTTGTTTCGACGATGCTATATCTGATTCTGCGTGCCTTTGGACTCTGTCTGGCTTTCTAAGATAATTCAATGGGTGTAGCCCATCGAGGTCAGCCGTCTCACCGCACGATGCTCACTGATGCAAGCACCTCTCCTGACAGCCGACATCATGCAGAAGGAGTTGGGATCTAGCATGACGCCAAGCTGGCGGCATAAGGACAGGGCGGCCCTGAGCCAGCCGTCTCGAAAGGGATGCTTGCTGCCAGAGAAACGGCACGTTGTCGCGGTGATGTGAGATCCTCTATGAATTTGTTCGCCGATGTCCTGCTTTTCTATGCGCCAAGCGTATGCTGGTTTACGTGCCGATTTAGGGGACCGGAAGACGAGCAGAGCCCTGACAGCCCCTCTCTCTTCGTGGCGTCGTGATCTAGAAGACTAGTGCGCTAGTCATGGTTGTCATCCACCGGGGTGTCGCCGGTTCGATTCCTGTTGTTGATCGATTTTTCTTTGAGCGATGCTCATTGAAAATAGATAATAAATCATACCGCTGAGAGTCAGCGGCCATGCTGCCGCAAGGACTGTTGGGGGAAACCCTAGATCTCTCAGCATGCCCGGCCCTCGGTGCATTGAAGATTTACCTCACGGTGAGTTCCAAGCCCGTGGGGGACGGGTGATGCTCTAGAATTAAAAACAACCGCTTTAAAAATGTTTTTAATTCTAGCCCCTCGCTCTTCTACCAAGGTAGCTGGCATTTTTTTTCGCTATTTACTGTTTCGTAGACGATCCAATCCGCTAACGAGCCAAACGGGTTTAGCAAGGCAGCGTCACAGACGACGGCGAGCTCAGTAGAGCCCTTCTAATCCCAAGACCAGCCTCACATATAGAAAGATGCCTGCTCATTCCCATGCTTTTCCTTCTAGGCTGACGTTTAGCACCGCTCTTAATACGTATTTTGTAGTTTGAACGTAAGCATTATGACTATTCTTATACCCTGTTGTCGGCCTAGAATCGTCAGGCGTTTGAGAACGAAACGCCCTTAAGTTGGCGAGAGACTAACTGGGCAAAATGTTCTACGACCTGACAGTAAAGCTACGGTCAACACCTTTTGTGCATTATCAACAGGTGGCACTTGAGCTGCAACGAAAAAGCGCAATGATGATATGCTCGCCAGAAGAGCCACTGATATACAGAACAATATCTGTGCTTCAATTATATGGTTCTAGTGATGCACTAGTCACAATCATAGCAACAATTGTATATACAAACAAAATGCGTCGTATTATTCACTTGATTCACAGTATTACTCAAATTAACTTTTATAACGGGTGGACGTCTGCTAAAGCGTCATCATGTGCTTCACATATAAAAAAAGCCACAGAGAAAATCTGCCTCAAAAACTGCACCTCGCGTCGTTTCGTCATCCGTGACTTATGCGTCTCGCGTATATGTGCTTCATGAAATGTAAAAATAGTATTAATTATTATTTAATGTTTTGGGTTTTCGATGAACGTGTTGTTATCATTCGCTGCTCGGTACCATGACGAGCTGGTTGTGTTCCGCCGCGATAATTAGGTAGGAAGGTAGAGTGTGTGAGAGCGATAGGAGAGGAAAAGAAAAGTCACCGATAGCCTCTCTTGGCATTCGTGTAAATTCGTATAGTCTCGTCATCTTGACGCGCATTTGAAGACTTTCTTCCGTATAGAGCGTATATCGCCGTATCTGTGTACGCGTTTTGTGTATGTTGTTATCTTGCATATTCTTTATCTGCATTGCCAGAAACCAACTCATAATAATAGCCTATGTATCCGCTATCCGCCTGCAACATCTCTCATCTCCAGATTGTTTCATGTTTACATATATAAGTAGCATACACGTACTACCTTAGCATAAACGACGTTGTACCTCACTGACAGACTCGATTAGGCAGGCGTGAGATGCCACCACCACCATATGGATTCGCTGGTGGTATAACATTCACTCACTTTTACTTTTATTATCGCTGTTTGATGTAGACGATGTGGTTTAATTTTGTGTTTGTTTTGCTTCTATTGAGTCGTTTTTGTTGCTGTTGCACTTGCTGCTAATGTTTATTATTATTATTATTATTTTTTTTTTATAGGACCGACATAGCCCGCCGGCAAATTTATTTGTCCATGTTGTCTGTTATCACAATGTGTCACATAACGCACTGAAAACTAATTATTATTATTATTATTATATTATTATTATTATTATTATTATTATTATTATTATTATTATTATTATTATTATTATTATTATTATTATTATTATTATTATTATTATTATTATTATTATTATTATTATTATTATTATTATTTATTACATGTTAAAGAATGTTACAATTGTGAGGTCTGAACGTATTACTGCAAATTCTTTAAATAATTATTTCACTCCATGGCGCCTAAAATAGATGCCGCGTTCCCTCAGCAAACGGCCAAAGACAACGCTTGCCTCAAGAATTGACCCTCTCTTCGGTCGCTTGTGACCTCCTGAATTCGCTTACTCAAATCTTTGAGAAATGCTTCGGTTCCCTTGCTGATTGGTCCTAGCGTCTTCATGGCAATAGGCACAAAAGTATATCTTGTTTTCAGTCCAGCGTATTTAACGCGTTTTCTGGCGTTCGCGTGCTTTGCCACCTGCCCCGGCTCAACTGAGCTGTGGTGTAAATAGGAAGCCGCGGTGGTGCACGAAACCGTTGCATCCCAAACAAGGGACTTCTCATGAGACCATAATGCAATGGTCACCCCATCAGGTCTTTATTCGCCAGCGGACACTAAACCTCTCGGTACAAGTGTAGATGGAATACCGACTTTCCTAAGAGACCTTATAATCACACTGTTTAGTTCAGCATGTCTGGATGATCTACCGGCGCTCTTCGGACAACTCAGTGGGTGTAGACCACTGGAATCTACCATCTCTCCACACAGTTTGCACTGAAACGTCTCGCAGACGGGAGCGCCGATTCTAAGTGCTGACATCATGCGGAAATGGTTGGGATCAATATCTGTGCTACAATTATGTGGTTCTGATAATGCACTAGTCACAATCATAGCAACAATTGTGTATACAAACAAAAACCTTTATAACGGGTGGACGTCTGCTAAAGCATCATCATGTGCTTCACAATTACAGGCTTTAAAAAAAAGTAAGGCTTTAAGCCAACCCCCACTGAAGTTATCTTGTGCCGCTAAGAATACGGCGCGGTTTCTCTGGGAAACAAGCCCCTCTAAGATCTCCCTGCTCTTTTTTTGGCTTTTGAGCATATCAGGTTATATTGGCTGGGATATTCTTCCAAAGGCCCCGGGTCCAGCATGGTTCTAATGGTGTCCTGCGCTTTACTGGTTTTGTTTTATTTGTGGTCGAACTGCCGCCTCCACTAACGAGGCTGCGACCGGACCAAATCGGATCAGTCAAGCAGCGTAGCAGACAGGAGCTAGGTCAATAGCACTTCTTATTCCCAAACCACCTTCACGTATTGGAAGACTTGCTCTCTGCCAGGTGTTGTCTTCCAAATTGACGTTTAGGACTTCACTAAGTATATCTCTGCTGACGTTATCATACGCGGTTAATTTTTCAGAGCACACTATAGCAGAACATGTACGGAGTGTGTAGTTAAATTTTGAAGACCCGAGACTATATCTCCAACTGCACAGCGCAGCCTGAGGATGCAAGCGTGCCAGTCGTGGACGAATTTTGGTAAGGGCCTTTTTCTTCCTAGAGAGTGCCAGTCCCCCGTCTTCTTCAAACTGCAGCACTCTTCTCAAATCTGTCGCGATGATACTCGCGGGGCCGGCAAGCGTGGCGTCATCTAGATACCACACGTTGAAAGGGCTCTGTAGTTGCGATACTAATAGATCTGATATACCGAGAGTAAATAGAGCTGGACCTAGCGGGTCACCCTGTTGAATACCTGCTTCCGAACGTAATGTTGAAATTGTGCCCCATGTTAAGAGTAAAGGATCTCTGTAACTTCGCCAGACCATAGGCAAAAGCTCTGGACTTTTCTTCATCACTGCATCCAGTATCTTGTCCCGTCTTAGCGTATTAAATGCATTGCAGAAGTCTAGTTTAACCAGAACCTTCATTTGGTCCTCAATCTCCAAGAGGGCGCGTGTAGCATGTACCAGTGCGTTTGCGCCGCCTCTAACAGCCACCCCAACTTGATGTGGCAAGATCGCTGTCAAAATTGTCTTTTTATTTCGCGCCATTGCTATCTTTGCAGCAATCCTACGCAAAGTCAATCCACAAGCTATGAGCCTTATAGAGTTGTCTTTTTTTCTTAAGAGCTGTAAGATTTGCAGCATCAAATAGTGGTAGACAAAACTTGGGTAATGCGCCGTTTAACACTCTGCCAAGGAATATGCCTTGATAATTTAGCAGGCATTCTGACGAAGGAACAGTTTGATCCAACATATCGCGCAGATGACGTGGTCGCAATCCATCCAGTCCGGCTCCGCTTGCAACAGGGAATGAGCAAATTGCCTCTAAGATCGCCGAATTTTCGACGCTCTCGCAGAATCCAACTGTAGGTTGCTCGAAGGTTTCTAAGCGCTCCTGCCATGCGGCCGGTGGTGGCGAGTGTTTGTTTCTTAATTCGCGCTCTGTGCAAGAATTACGTAGTGCAAATGAGTCTGATAACAGCAGGACTCTAGCGGCAGAGCGTACATCGCCCTCGGCTAATTTTCTTTCAGCCATAGACACGCTCTCCCGGTCTCGAACTGGGCCGTCTAGTCTGTTAATTGGAGCCTTTCTAACTGTCTGCAGGAGGCTTTCCAGAGTCTTATGTTCGAGCACTGACGCATTGTCTTTGATTATTCTTGTTAGTGTGGCTTCATGATGTTTTCGATGTGGTAAGGCCAGCATCAAAGATGGAGCAGACATTAGGCTATTCCAGCTTTGAAGATGCAGCTTTGAGTTGAAATTATTCAACGCCTTTGCGAAAGCCACGGCACAGGCTTCTCTCGCTCCCTGGGATATGACCCTGGCAATTTTAAGATTTCGACGTGCCTGCGCTAAATTTTGGGCCAGTCGCTGGGTTGGCTGATGAGGAATAGATAGGAGAAATATGAAGGGGAGAAGGCGTATTGGGCGAGTTAGTCGGTTCTGGTTGATAGGGTCTTATATATTGATTGCGTAGAGATGCCGGAGGTGTAGACGGGTTATGTGCGCCCGCAGGACCTGTGAGGTTCTCAAGGCGCGACTGCAGTGCGTGCAGGTGTAAGGGGTCTGGGATAGTGGGGAGTTCAGTCTAGAGTCTTCATCTGTTACGATTACGTCGGGATGGGATGGTTGTGAAGTCATTTATGTATGGTTTTTGTTGATACTCGTGTTTTCTATATGAACCAAAGGTACTTCTTTGGAACCATCTAAGACGGCTATCATAAAGGCCTTTCCTGCCTCCCATTCAAGAAAATATACAGCTCTATTAAAGTCTTGGTTCTCTTCTAGCCATTTAGACTGTAGGGGCTTAAAGATCTTCCATATCTGGAGGATTCCGTTAACGATATTTGAAGATCCTGTAACTGTTTTTTTTTTCGTGCGACTTCGGCTGCTGTCCTTCCAGTTGCTTATTCGATGCTTGTTTCTTTTGGTCGACACTTTTTCTAAATCTTGGTGGGGGGAGGTGACAAAGCACGCTCTCTCCATCTTTGTGCATTATTTGGCTAGGACCCATAGTTGTTGTAGATCGTGCGGCATCAGCATAAGACTTCTGTCCATCTGTCGAGGTATTATTATTCTGCTCTACGACTTGAACCATTGTAGAAAAATCATCTTTGACGGGGAGACGGGTGAATACTTTTTCGTATAGCTTCACTCTTTGTGCTTCGGAATATATTCTTCTTACACCACAGTTGCTATCGTTGGAAGCATGGGCACAGTTAACACAACGGGCCTTATCATGGCATTCCCATATTTGGTGTCCAGGGCGGCCGCACTTTCTGCACGTGGGTTCACCTTGTCTTTGACAATCGATAGCCTTATGTCCGTACTTATGGCATTTTAAACATTGCAAAGGAGACCCTGCACATAACGTTACTTTAAAGATTTCGTCGACGATTGTAACCTCTGAGACCGGCATGGTTTCAAATCTTAGTCGTACCCTCGCATAGTTTTTCTAGCCCATCGTTGTTGTGTCTCCACCGTCCTGTGTGGCCACAGCAAATTTTTCTCTTTTTACTTGGCTAACACCCTGATCTTTTAAACATTCAGGTAAATCTTCTTCGGTGAACTGGGGATTAACACCAGAGATTCGTCCCCAGAAGGCTGACGTATCTTCACGATGAGATATTGATATCCCGCAAACCATTTGGCCACTTTCCTGGCCGCAGCCATGACGGCTTTATCCATTCTTGTTGGAATAGTTGACCAGCCTGCAATTTCTCCAGCAGAAGCAGCCGTTTCACCAGCCGGCTCTGACGGATCGTCCTCCATATGAGATGCATCTCCACTTTCGAGAGCCCTCTCCATCATACCTGCTAGCCTGGCCTCTCTCCGCTGACTCTCCTTGGCAGCAACTGATTCTCTTGAGGATGTTTTGGTTCTGAAGCACTTTGCACCACAAATATGACTTCCGCCGTCGCCGGTCCGTCTGCTAGCTGCGCGGCAAGGAAGCGGCGAAGAAGCACGAGAGGATAGCGGGGAGTAGTCAGACCTGCCACAGCAGACAGCTGGTGATCTTGGCCGAGACGTGTAGGGTGAACAACTTGCCGTTGACAAGGCTAACGGCGATTCGGCGCGCTGTGCCGATTCATCGGCGCCTTGAGAGCAGACAGCTGGTTGTGTTATGGAACCATCTTGCCGTACCTGATCGCCTTCCGACGGCTTATCCAGTATGGACTATGTCGTGTTTAGCTTCAAAAGAAATCAATTTCGGTGGAAAACTCAGTACAAAGTTATCACGACTGTATCAGGATCCAGCCACTGACTTCACACTCGACACTAGTACGTAAATTCTTTGTAATTAGCACACTTTTGTCACTCGAACTACACACGTCTTCACTCGAGGCCGTCTAGCAGGCGAAAAATATTATTATTATTATTATTATTTTTTTATTATTGTTATTATTATTATTATTTTATTATTATTATTATTATTATTATTATTATTAGCGAACGGAGACAAACGACTCGCAGCGTCTCTAGAGCAGCGCACAGTCCTAGATGTTCTAGATAAACTGCAATAGAAGTTCAGCGTGGCAACGCGATAATGATTCTTGACACGCTCCCAAAGGGAAGAGGCCTGGCAAACCTAATGTACTTTTATAGGCAGTTCAGTCCGTACATTTACCGGCTGGCTTTGATAGCAAAATAAATAACGATTATGAATTGAAAACGAAATGATAATAAAAAATGTATTATTATTATTACTATTATTATTATTTTTTGGTTGGCAGGGTAATACTGCTACTAATAAGAACATTATTATTATTACTATTACTATTACTATTACTATTATTATTATTATTACTATTATAATTATTCTTCTTGTTATATGATGATGCCCACATGTCTGCCTCATGTATCTCTGCCTGGTTATGAGTTTTTATGTGTGCCTTGTACGCGTCTAATTGTGTATACGTCTGCTGTTGCTGATGTTGTTGTTGTTTTTATTGCTGCTGCTGTTGTTGCTATTGTTGTTGATGTTGATGTTGCTGCTGCTGCTGCTGTTGTGGTTGTCGTCGTCGTCAAATTTGTCACAGTTGCTCGTTGTGCCTCTGTCTTCAACCAAGCTACTACTACTACTACTACTACTACTACTACTAAAACTGCTATTACTGCTGACTGAACCACGCAGTCTGCCAATCAAACGTCTTCTACCTATTCGTTGACTCAGTCTTCGAGTGTCTGGATTCCGTCGGTTAGCGGCTGCAGCTGCTGCTGCTTCTGGTTCGTATTGTAGACCGCGTATAGACGTCGTGCGGTGGACTGCACTGATGGCGACACGTGCACACGCACAGATGGCGGCGCAAAAGGCAACACCAAAGGTTCTCCGTTTGCTTTTTCGTTGATTGCATTGCATGACACTATGCTATGATTTGCTTTGCTCGCTTCTGTTCGCACGCTGCTGTTTAATCATTGCCGACCGCTTGATTTGAGTTGCATTTTGCTTCGTTAAGTTGTTCATCTGAAATGGCCGGCTTTGCTTGCTTAATCGTCTATTAAATTTTAGCGGTTTTTGGTCGGTTTGTTTGTGCATGTGTGCATGTATGTATGTATATATATATATATATATATATATATATATATATATATATATAGATATGTATATATATATGTGTGTATATATATATATGTATATATATATATATATATATATATATATATATATATATATGTATATATATATAGCTCTATATCTCTATAATATCTATATATATATATATATATATATATATATAGGCGTGTTGTCGGTACCATTCAACTCGTCGTTTTTATGGTCCACAGTACCTTATCTAGCGATGGAAGGCTGACGAGATCAGGTTTGATATGCACACTTCACTAACCGAACAACGGAGATCGGCTGGGAAGCTGGCGCGGTACTCTTGTTTTTTTTTTGAGGAGAAGGAGGTTTAGGGTATAAAATACATTTACGTACAACTGAAAGAAAGCATAACAGGAGTTGGTAAGCCCCCTAACATGCCAACGCTCAGACAGTGTGAGACTCAGCCACCTAACGGCAAGTCTTGGCATTTGACAAGAGTCAAGCCGAAGGACTAAGGCAATACCCACTAAAACCCTACATATATAGACGGCAGTGCCTACATTTATGTATCCTCCTTAAGATGACCCTTCGACATGCGGGATCCTTAACGCAGAAGAGTAACTACACACAGAGGCGCTGTACTCTGGAACCTGCTGGGTGTCTTTGGGTGTAACGTATTTTCTCGCTCCCCTTCCTCGAGAAACAGCGGGGTATTTTCTTGTAATCTAGGATTTACCTTCTGTTCTCACGGGCGATTTGTTAGCTGAACTTCGTATTTATTTAGGTTCTAGTACATCGGTATATATGCATTTGTTTTATTACACTATTTCTCTGTGATGTAGAATTTATTCCATTACTAGTACGGTGGTCTGCAAGCTTTACCTACAATGATCGGATGTCACATCGAGTCACCGAAAATGTCAGATCCTTGTCGGTAACCGTATATATGTATATATATATATAGGGTTTAAGAAATATTTGACGAGCTATATATGGGATTGTGAAGCTCGTGAAAACAAATCTTTTTTCCAGTGGAACATGGTCTCTGATAAAAAAATCGTTGTTTCGAAGTGAGAGTGAAATTACTAAAATCCGCGACCTTATTGTTTTTGCCTGACATAGGAGCATAAATTGTACAATTGCAAGGCAACCAGTCATAAAGTCCTTTTGGGGCTGACTCTCAGCCAAGATTTAACGTCCATGGGACTGCTTTTCGCATTGCTTCATAGACGGACCCCCATAAATACAAATGTGCAACGGTGGGATTCGAACCCGCGCACTTATGTGTCTTCTCCGGTTGCGAGGCGCAGACGCATGCCACCACGCCACCGGGCTCGACAAGGCAACCAGTCAGCCTATAGAAAAACTAAGCACACCGTCGTGTTCGTGAGAAAAAATCTGTCTCCTCCGAAGAACATACAACGCCGGCCAGAAGATGCGACATGGTCGTTTTGAACAGAATTCGCAAAAATAAAGTTATTTTATTAGTTTTCACACGAAATACGTTGAAATCATTACTTTACGATCAACCACAACGCTCAAAACTAGCACAATCGCACACATAAATGACTGTGTGACGACGTTCACTACCGCCGACGTGTCGCGCGACAGGCGACGTCACCAGAAAGTTATGCATGCACTTAATCTCGACATGCCCGCCGAAAAATCGTAAATACTTCGCAAACACAACCCGCATTGCCATAAGTTTGGTACCAAAATTATCTTTATAAATTGTGTGTAATGTGCTGAATGTGTTAGTTTTGAGCGCTGTGAGTAGTCGTAGTGTAATGATTTTGAGGTATTTGGTGTAAAAGCTAATAGAATAACTTCATTTTTGCCAATTCGTTTCTAAATGACCATGTCGCATCTTCTGGCCGGTCATACATTCTTTAGAAGAAGCATACTTTTCACGAACACGACGATGTGCTTAGGTTCTGTATAGGAGGACTGGTTGTCTCGCAATTGCACATTTTGTGCTCCTAAGTCGGGCAAAAAACACTAGTGTCACAAATTGTAGTATTTTCACTCTCACTCCGAAACAAGACTTCTCAGAGCCCATGTTCCATTGGGAAAAAATGATTTGCTTTAACAAGCTCTACAATTTCATTAATTGGTCTTCTCTTTCTATATATATATATATATATATATATATATATATATGTATTCACTATACATGACTGGAAACCTTTCTTATCGCGGATTAACATTTTTTGAATAATCTACTGTAAAGTGGACAATATTATGGAAAGGGCCTGCGACTGTGACGAGTAATTGCTACTAGATGTATTTATTTAGCAGGTGTTAGAGACTCTTCTGATATTGTGCATTGCCCTTGCGGTAGACAACGCCTTCATATATTTCGGACGCATGTGGGCCATCTTTCCGTAAATCATTATGGTTGTTGGCAGTTGTGGACTGTATTAGTTGTCTGCTTTGATTTATCTCGTAACATTGAAGTAAGCAAAACCCTATATACTTCAAAGCAACTTTCTTGAGGTGCCACCTCGAGTCGATTTCGACGTATCGGATACCATTTCGAACCAATTTGTCATAAGATTTGATATATATGTATATATAGTGTGGTAACAAGGATTGTATTGTTCAACAACATCTCATACTAGGCGCAAACTTGCCTTATCGCCGTCTGATGTAGAAAGTTTACAACTACATAGGAGCAGTTATTGCACTCATAAGAAACGTTTTCATTTGCCTGGTGAGACACCGCCACCGCCTATCTACTGCCGTTTACACACTGCACAGTACAGCGTAATCTTGCAAATCTCGCTTAGCTGCAGCATTATGCGTCCCTGATATAACAGGGTGATATGTGTCTACACAGTTATCAAGCGAATATTAAATCAATCAATCATCGGTGATGCTTAGTTGTTCAAACTCACTCGACGAATGAGGGATAAATAAGCAAACAATACTTTAAAATATGGTCGTTCGTTTTATACGTACGTAAACGGCTATGATAACGACAGCGATAATAAATACTATCATATTAACATTAACACTCAATAGTGCCGCTTAGTGCTGGTTACTTTAATACTAAGAACTTTAATTTGTTTGCTATCCCCTGCATTTGTATGATCTTTTTCTCTCTCTCCCTGTGCTGCCTTCATTTTTATTCATCAATTCATATTACAATTTTGTTGAAGTGAACGTGTTCCAACTTCCAACCTACAGCAACCCTGGCCTGTACCACTTAGCAAGCAATTCCAGAATTGAGATCGCCTTGCTCCTCTGCTTTAGTAAAAATATCTTGTTACGGGATTGGGTTATTTCTCTATTTGAGGCATTCTGCTCCCTGGTTATTTCCCATTATGACTTCTGCTGCTGCTGCTGATGAGGAGGCGGCTCCTGTCTGCTGCTACTATTGTGATAGACTTTTCCGAACTTTTGCTAACGGGACACGACACGCCGAGAAGGCGGACCTAGGTGAGGACGTATTGCCGTCAACACGAAGTGATGAAGATAAACCGGCTGCGGCGGCGATGATGATGATGATGACGATGATGTTGCTGTGTTGATGCTTATGATGGTGTCTATGATGCTTACGTGATTAGTTAGCACGTGTTGGTTTAAGTTCTTCGAGCTTGCCTGGTTTACCTCACGTCGTTACGTGCTATGGTTACCTTAGCTATGAAAGAGGGCAGTCATTACTAGTTACATAGGCACGGACGGCTGGCTAAGCGTACGCTGACCCCAGGCAAAAGAGCGCGTGGGCGACGGAGGCTATCAGAGGAACACAAATCGCCCCCCAATCGAGAGCGGACGAGACCCAGAGAGGAAGAGAGCGTAAAAGGAAGAGAGAGAAAGAGTGAGAAGGAGATAAAAGGGGAGCCCTAAGGGAAAAAGTAACGAAGGCGGGAAAAGAGCGTATGTGTGAGTGTGATGATAATGACGGAGAGTAATATCGACTACGAGCATAAGACAAAGGAGAGAGAGAGAGAGAGAGACACAGTGTGAGGTTTTTCAACATTGTCGCGTATGACTAATCGCGCGCTCTATTTGCGCGCGTTGACGTCTCGAGGGCTCTCGAGGACATTAAGCCCCTTCGCCGCCGCCGCCGCCGATGGGTAGATATGATCTTATTTACATCTCTGTATCCACGTATAGTGAATATCTTGATGGATACATGTATAATGATGATGATGTCCGTGTGCATGAATGCATGCATGTATGTTTGTCTGTCTCTCTGTATATATGTGTATCTGTATGTCTGTATGTATGTCTATCTGTATGCCTGTATGTATGTATCTATGTTAGTATAACATGTCTGTCGCCGAGAGCGCCGGTATTCCCGGCACGTATCGCGCAGCTCTATGTCTCTACGAGGCTTCGTAGGTAGCTATTGCAGGATTAGCCGTCCGTCCTCGTAGTCGCTGATAGTAGAAGTGCTCAAGTTCACGCCACCGTAGTCAACTCACTGCAGCTATTGTGTAAGTGACTGGCGTTGGCGGCCACACGGCCAACAACGGTTGTTGTTCTTGTTGTTGTTATTGTTCTTGCTGTTGTTGTTGTTGTTGTTGCTGCTGCTGCTATCATTCTTGTTGCCATTGCTATTGCTGCTGATGTCGTTGGTGTGGTTATTGTTGTTTACCTATGGACGTTGGTAGATATGATTAGTCGTGCAATCACTACTATCTATGATTATTGTCATTAGTGCTATTCTGATTCTCATAATGATCATGATTAGTAAGTAGTATTACAACAACAACTTATACTACTACTACTATTACTACCACAACTACTAATACTGCTACAATTATTTGCGCCAATGTTCCTAGTAGTTCGAGTGGTATGATTCGTATGATGACTAAATACCCGCCGGGGAAGGTAGGCGGAGGGGGAGGCGCGGAGCGTAGGGTGTGTGTGTGCTTGAGTGTATAGATATCAAAGGCCAGGCAGTAGCTGGATGGGCTCGCATGCGGTAAGCGGTAAGGTAAAACGGTGGTCGGTTCCGTTTGCAATTGCTCAAGCCATTTCCATTCTGTCGGCGGTGGCGGCGGTATCAGCGGCAGCAACAACCACTGTTCCTTCTGCTGTCCCTAGGTCCTTCCCTATTTTGCTGCTGCTGCTGTGGGCATTTCTAGCCTGGTGCAAAACAGGCGGCCGGTGCATTCCAGCCAGCCGAGCCGCGCGGTGGCCAGCACTGCGATTTGTTCTTGATGAAGAACGACAACAGGAGTTGTATGGCTCTATTCCCCTAACTTATTTACCCCCTCCCTATACACCCCCGCACCCCACCTTACCCCACCTAATTCCCCCGCTGCTGCTGCTCCTGCTTCTACTACTACGTTCTACTACGATTACTACTTCAGCTTGAGCGCATAGTAAGTGTGTATGAGTGTGCGTGTTCGTGTATGTGAGAATATTGTTGCGGGCTGCCCTCAGCCGTCGGCGCGCGAAGTCAGAGTAGAACTTCATCATAAGCGGCTAAGCCGGGCCAGTCAGGAACACACAGTAGGAAACTGGCCGTTGTCTACTGTTTGCGACGACGACGACAACGACGGTCAAAGTCTACTGTGTGTATAGGTAGACAATGGCCGAACAACGGTCGTTGACTCGTCAGTCGAGGTCAAAGTCGAACTTGACCGGCTCTACGGGAGTTGAGCGTCGACACAAGACGCGTTGGCTAGACGTGTTGGCGCCGAGAACTTGGGGGACTGTTGTGGTTGTGGGGGTGGAACTGGCAGAACTGGCGGGGAACCGCTACCGGCTCGTATTATTGTTTGTTATTTAGTGCTACCACTAGTGCTAATTGCTGCAGTCATTGAAATCGTTGGTGAGCACCGCGACGAAAGGATATGATGGCGTTTTGGGCAGTGTCTGCTTTAGCTGAGACTGGGGCAGGGGGGGGGGGGGTACATGGTTGTACACGTGTGGTCCCTGTGGTTGCCCTGCTCCCCCCCAAAAAGGGCCCCGCAATGTTTTTTTGACGAGTAACAGGTTGTTGTAAATGGTACTTGCCGTGGTGCATCTTATAGTGACGTGAAAAAAAACGCTATCAAACCTGAACTTGAGAGTCGCACAATTCTTTTGTGAGTGAGAGATGCAAAACGATTCGATTTGCTAAGTGGTCTAGGTCGGACATCTCTACTCTTAACAGACAGCAGTAGCGTGGCTGAACGCGGTTGCTAAATCGATGTAAACAATAAAAAAATATACACGTATATATATATATATATATATATATATATATATATATATATATATATATATATATGTATATATATATATATATATATATAATAGGATATTTGGAGCAAACGCAGATAGCAGAGCATCAATAAATCTTTAGCATCACAGAGCCCCGAACTGTACCTGTAGAGTCCGCGTCGACATAGCGGATCCATTTCAAATATATGTTCACGTCTGCAGCGTGACCTTTCGTTACACAACACAGTGATAGATCTGATAATAGGTTTTGCAGGCAGACTCCACGCTCGAGGAATGTGCTAGGTGAGCCACGGAACACGTGCTGTTAGTACGCTATATATCGACGTGTGCCTTGGATCTGCTTTTGGAATGGAATACAAAAAACGCTGTTACTTGCACAAAGGAGGTTGTTTTGCACACAAAACGGAGATGACGTGAGTCGTTTAAACATATTTGACAGGCAAACCTTTCTCGTGTATCCACCTTGACATACGCCAAACAAACAAATTGCTTATTTGTTCAGTGGATTCCGCCTATCTTCGCGGACAGACGGAGCGCCGACTTATTAGGGATTTTGGTGTGACGTCAATAAAGTTTTGTACTAGCAACGAGCGACTCGCTCGTTGCAACTGAAATAGTAATCGCACGTTATTTTCGATGCAGCGAGCGAATAGCACACAACTTTAACTAGTGCTCAATTGATTGCTACCACCCATTTGTGTTTGAAAACGCGGGCTTATTCGGTTTGCGCTTTCCCTTTTCTATGCCGGGCCACAAGTTGAATTAACAAATAACATATAGCAAACGGCAAGGACTTCTGTTTTATGCAGTACATAAGCTGTAACTGGATCTAGGCATAAATTATATATATATATATATATATATATATATATATACATACATATTATATATCTGGAACGGGGGCGGATTGGCGAGTTATAGTACTTTAAACATTGCCGCCAGGCCGAAACCATTAAGGGTTCTCGATGTGCTTAGAGCTTAGAAGTGCCACTCTTCAGTTACTCACCAAAAAACGGGCCAAATTATGCGCCAATCGGTGGCGGCGTTTATTGTTTAAGTTTAGTTCAAACAAATTGAAGCAAACGAAGTTCGGTAACTTTTAAGGAGCCGAAACTGCCGAAGTAAAGAATATGGATCAAATTTTGTGTTGAAAACTAAATTATATATTCTAAAGTGGTTGAAATGTTACGAGCTGCTTGTGGCGAGCAATGAATGTCCCGAAAATCTGTGTATACGTCGTACCGTCGATTTCGCAATAGACGTGAAAGGACCGAAGATGACCCCGTTCAGAAAGGGCTTCGACGTCAACAACAGAAAACACGTTGACAAAATTCGTGATATCGTACTTAACAAACGCCGAATTATTACCATTACCGGTTATTGCTGCGCAATTGGAGATGTCTATCGGATCAGCTGTAATAGTTTTTACCGATATTTTGTACGTCAGAGGACTAGAAGACATTTTTTTAAGAAGATAGCGCGAGAACATCCGACGCAAAAGGCCTAAACGCTGGGCAAACACTCTTGGATCATCCATAACGATCCATCACAGCACCGGGGCACATATCGCCACTAATATCAGACTGATGAAAAATTCGGTTTCTATTTTTTAGCAACCTTCATATTCACCGGGTCTGGCTCCGCGCTACGTGTTCCGTGTTCCCTCGGGTAAAAAAAAATTGAAGGGATAATCTTGTTTCGAGACTATAGAGAAGACAAAGGACAATTAGCAGGAGCAACTCAATTCGATTCCGAAAGACGGGTTTAAAAATTGTTTCAGCGAGTTCTAAAAAAATGTAACACAAGTGCATTGCAGCGGGCGGAAGCTATTTTGAAGGAAACAAAAACATTCTGAAAAATTAAATAAATCCTTTTTTTTCCAGTTATATAACTTTTTTATGTTAGCACTTTGGAGTGAACAATTGTCTCTGCGTGAACGTGCAGTCACGGGTTCTCTAACCCAGGATTAGCCCAGTTCGACAATGTGCCCCGAACAGATGCTGCGTTTCCTTGTTGAATGTCGAGAGACAGTCTCTGACGCAAAAACTCCGATGCTCTTGAGTCTCCCGTGGAAGGTAAAGGCTTCTGCCCACGCGCTGAATCAACTTCAGTATAAGCGGTTCTGGGCCTCCCATTGTTTCAAAAGCCAACGGACAAAATTTGTGCGGATAGCCAACGCCAGAGTATTTTCTACATTTGTTAGTCTCTGCTAACCTGGACGCATGACCTGCCTGGTCCGCCCCTGCACCGACCATCGAAGGGTCTAATGAGTCGGACTTTTTTTATCCTTTTTTTTTAAATAAATATGTATCAGAACGTTTTGATCCGCCCTCGAATATACGCTCGTATTGTGGTTATTCCTCTTAGTCACTAGTTTGCACACTCTATTATACCCGACATCCGCACACGGAGATGGTGATCGTGGTGTGCTTGATTGAATGTTGCTGCAACTTTTTTTTATCGATGCGACCTACTAACGTCGGTCGGCGGTTCTCTGGCGAATGTATGGCCTACGGATTTGGTTTGCAGGGTCTGTGCGATTACGACTACACGATGTCGGGCCTCGACGGTGTCGCCCAGCCGTTGCTAACGGACATGTACCAGGTGACGATGGCGTATGCGTACTGGCACTCGGACAAGCACCTCAAGCCGGCGGCGTTCGAGTTGTTCTTCCGCAATAACCCGTTCCAGGGCGAGTTCACGGTGTTCGCCGGGCTGGCCGACGTCGTCGAGTTTCTGAAGAAGTTCCGCTACTCCGCCTCGGACCTCGACTATCTGCGAAAAGAGCTGCCCACAGCGGACAAGGCCTTCTTCGACTACCTCGGCCAGCTGACCGCGAAAGACGTGTCGCTGTACGCGATAGCCGAAGGCAGCGTCGTGTTTCCTCGGATACCGCTGGTGCGCGTTGAGGGCCCGCTGGCCGTCGTCCAGCTGCTCGAGACGACCCTGCTCAACCTGATCAACTACGCGTCGCTGGTCGCCACGAACGCGGCCCGCTTTCGGGTGGCCGCCGGCTCGAAAGTCGAGCTGCTCGAGTTCGGCCTGAGGCGGGCGCAGGGCCCCAACGGAGGCCTGTCCGCCTCCAAGTACTCGTACATCGGCGGCTTCGATGGCACCTCGAATCTGATGGCGGGCAAGCTGTTCAAGATCCCGGTGCGTGGCACTCATGCGCACGCGTTCGTGATGAGCTTCGCGTCGGCCGACGCGCCCGAGTGCACGATGATCGCGCACGCCACCAAAGACGACGGCCAGAAACACGACCTTCTCGAGTTGAGCACGCAGTGGCTTCAGAGACTCCGGGACGCCAAGCTGTTCGGCGTGTCGCAGGCCAACGAGGCCGAGCTTCGTGCGTTCGTCTCGTACGCACTAGCGTTTCCGGGCCGCTTTCTGGCGCTCGTCGACACCTACGACGTGTGCGGTTCGGGCGTGCCGAACTTCTGCGCGGTCGCGTTGGCGCTCGACGAGCTCGGCTATCGGCCGATCGGCATCCGCATCGACTCGGGCGATCTTGCCTACCTGTCGCGGCAGGCGCACAAGCAGTTCACGCAGGTCGGCCAGCACTTCCAGAAGGCGTTCTTCAACGATCTGACGATTGTCGCCAGCAACGACATCAACGAGGAGACCGTTCTCTCGTTGAACGAGCAGGGCCACAACATCAACTGCTACGGCATCGGCACGCATCTGGTCACCTGCCAGAAGCAGCCGGCGCTCGGCTGTGTCTACAAGTTGGTCGAGATTGGCGGCAATCCCTGTATCAAGCTCAGCAACGATCTACTCAAGGTCACCATACCCGGCCGAAAGAAGGCGTTCAGACTGTACGGACACGACGGACATCCCCTACTCGATCTGCTGCAGCTTGTCGACGAGGAAGCGCCAAAGCCTGGTCAGAAAGTGAGTAGAAGCAAGCAATTCGGTGCAAGTAACGAAACTATATTGAATATAAATAGAAAGTAGGTATAGTTTACCGATAGAAAAGCGGGCAAAACGGGTCGTCGCTCTCTCAAAGTTTAATTGATTGACACGCGTTGATAAAGTAGGCCTTTAGTTGTGAGGGCAACGTTATTTGCTCTATCTTTCTCGGCGAAATATTCCGAATTTTCCGTAATACCGTGCAATTTTAAAGAATCATTTAACGTTTTTGCGCTACACGGAGCTACCGCCTTAGCTTAAGCGTCGACCGATATGCTTGGAGTACCTATATGATATGTAAAGACTATAAGTGTTCAGCTGAAAAGACATTCCTGGCCTTCGCAGAGCTGTCCTTGTATCGCTGAAGGTTGGTACAAAAGTGCAGACGGCTCACTGCTCGAATTTAGTGCCCACTGTAACCTATCCCTGCCATCGCCCGGTAAGAAAACGCATAGTTTATATATGATCGCTTCTTATAAAAAAACGGGCATTTGTAAGCTTCTAAGCGGCATATATGACAAGCGAGGGTAGGCAAGTGTTTCTTGTTCGTTAGATGGCATATTTTCGGCAAGTAACAACCACTTAAGTCCCAGTTCGAATAAATTATTATTATTATTCCGTCAGTGACCAATGTGATATGCTTTCGTTAGTTCTTTTTCGATGCGACCTTGCATGATGACTGAATTTACTTTAGTGGATTGTGTTTATTTAAATTCTCATTGTGCAAACACGATGCGCGGGTAAAGTGGAGCAGAGCATACGAAATGTTATGGCTATGCTTGACCAGCTTCCATATCGCGTTTTTACTAGTGGATGTGTGGAATCAGCATTGTGTGTTTGAGCCCACCCTTCCTCTGTTTGTGTTTGAGAAGATCTTGATAACCTGACCCTCATGATGAGGACCCTCATGACCGTCTCATCAGGCGATAACCTGGGGCGGTAAGATCAGGATTGTAAGATGGGTAAGGTAAATCAGCCCGTACGCGTTCACTGCGGCGACGATCTCTTGGACCATTGGATGAAAATTTCTTTCCTCCGAGCCAGATATTGAAATTTGGAAATATGAAAAGGGGCTAAATGAAGAGATGCTTGATTTTTTTAGAATAAACGTGTTGGAGGTACGGGAATAAGTAAGAGCCTAAATGCGCAAGGCTCAAAGAGTGTGGTGGGTGCCAGTAGGTTTCCAGCGCAAGTCGCATATTGTTTTTTGAGGCTGGTGTTGCTCATGTGGGGTTGCGGCCGTCCTGGTGAGAGATGACCCCTTTCCAGTTCACGAGTTGTGGACGCATCTGAGTAAGTTTTTCCCTTTAAACCCGTTGGGGTTCTTGAATTTGCGGGCATTAATCAGTTTATGAGAAACTCAGTTACAGAAATCATACGTTTTTCTTAGTTTATTCAGCGTCCCACCTATGGTTGTTTGGTCAACTTTAACTTCTCCCGCAAGCTTTCGAGTGATAAATCTTGCCCTCTGTTGCCTAAATGCAAAAGTCCTCTTCCAGCGTGTGGATTGGTTATATATATATATATATATATATATATATATATATAAGTGTTAGGTCAATGACGTTGGCCACATCTGAGGGCTGGCTGGCTGTTCTTCGTTGTGCTTTGACAGGTGCTGTGTCGTCACCCGTTCGTGTCGACGAAGCGTGCCTATGTGTGCCCTCACAAGGTCGAGCCTCTGTACCAGCTGTACTGGTCGAACGGCGAGTCGCTGCCCCTGCCCGAGTTGGAGTCGATTCGAGAGCGGGTCATCGCGGAGATCGGGTCGTTGCGTGCCGACATCAAGCGTGCGCTCAATCCCACGCCGTACAAGGTGTCCGTCACCGAGAAGCTCTACACGTTCATGCACGAGCTGTGGTTGAAGAACGCGCCGATCGGCGAGCTGTCGTAGTAATCGTAGTCGTTCCCGTAGTGGTCGTAGCAATAGCAGCAGTAGCCGTAGTAGTAACGCCTGCCGCAATAGCGGTCTCGTCGCGGGGAGCTGTTGGGGGCTGCACCAGCACCAGCACCGTTGGACGGGATGCTGCTTGCGCAGATGCCGTCGGTTGTTCGGCTTTCATCTGAGGCCAAAAATTCTTCTATGTCTTCGTCCTGCTGATATTTAATAGTACAGCTAGTGAGAGAGAGAGAGAGAGAGAAAAACACATGATTCAACGTATGACTGGCATGCGCTTGTGTTCCTGTTGGTAGTTCTGAGAATAAATAAGGACCGTTATATGTACGTATATATATATATATATAAAGTTAGTTGAATATTGATCAGATGAGAAATCGGTTTGTGTGCCTAGCGAATTAAAGTGGATTGTGAAAGTCAATCATGTTGACGTCTCGATTCGAGTCTGAATGAGCCTTTATGTTGAGGGCGGGCTGCACTGCGTGTAACGCACTTTCGATGAATGATGATGATGATGGCGTTCACCATGGTGCTGGCGGCGTGCACGGCATCGAGTGTAACGAAGTCCCGGAACTCCCGGCATTAAGCACTCCAAGCACGATACTATTCCAACAGAGAGAGAGAGAGAGAGAGAGAGGAATAGAGCTGCTCAGGTTGCTTTACGCAAAAAAGAACTTCCCACGAAAAACATCGCCATCTGCAAATCTCACTGTACAGCGCTGTATGCCTCGTGCTGCGTTCACGCAACTCGCGACGGGTCGGAACATTTGTTCGTTTTAGTTCGTTTCATTCTTGTGTGTTTTTTGGTGTGTGGGCTTCTCATCGAGCGCATTTTACGTTTGTCGTAGTGTCATTGCCGGACTGCCCCACCACGAGAAAAACGAAGATTTTAGTTGTAGGTGTACCAATCATATATATATATATATATATATATATATACATACAATGCACTGCAGTTGACTGGTGCAAAGACGGTGCTGCCGGAATCAGAGCAGACAACGATACATAGTTGTAGTAGTAGTACTAATGGTAATAATTTTGTTATTTCTATTACCTATGATTATTATGTTATGATCCTTAGCCATAGATTTATCAATATGAGCGAGCATAACCGAATATGTCAGCTTAATAAAGATATCGGCGCCTAAGAGTTTAAATTTGGTATACGGCCAAGCAATGGAGCTATCGCACGATTCATGAGTTATATATTTATATATATATATATATATATATATATATATATATAGAGGGAGAGAGAGAGACGCTTTCGGCTACTTATGAAAGAGTACTTTAGTTTCTTGTCTAGTATAATCAATTTCCAAAATTGTGTAATCATTGTAACCTGATTATTTTTATTGATATGTGACATATGTTGGACTATATATATATATATATATATATATATATATATATATATATATAAGGATGTTGTTTCATCTATGTACAAATGTGGATACTAGTCATAATAACAGAGATTTGAAAAGTAATAAACCAGTTCTAGTTTATGATCGAAGAAGAGATACGGGGTTTTACTGTAAAGCTTACTCGAATGCATTTCCACCAATATAAAAAATGTGTTATACTTTGACAACGATATTCAGGCAGCTAAATCGGGAATAGTCGATGCAGCTTGGCTTAAATGCTGTATACCAAAGCCAGCAAATATTTAAAGATAAAAGACGTGTTGCACGTGCCGGTAGGGTTTTTTTATCAGTATAATTTCTAACGGCCGTACTTATTCAATGTCACCGCCGTTTGCCTAATTTACCGCTCCAGTTTAAGGTTCAAACCGCTTGTAGACATCTTGAAAACCCTGCCTCTCAAGATTTGTAAATGTCTGCAGGTAGTGAGCAAATCTGTGTGTTTTGTGTGTTGTTTTGTTGGACTCGCGCTCAATAAGGCGCCATACATAGTAATTCAGATGATTATGCCACAACATGCTCATATGCTCCGCCAGCCACATTTGCACTAAAAAGGTCTGATATGAGCGAGTGAGCCGTCCTTCTGAAGCACGTATTGCCAACCATTAGACACAAAATGCATTCACGCGATTCTACTACAGTTTGCAGGACAATAAAATAAATGTTTTATGTCACTGTTTGACCGTTTTGAAAAACGTATGGTGCCATCATGACTTCTCCACTAGACACTGCATTGAATATCTAGTGCAGATAAGCTAGATTGTTCTGTCCCGCCATAGAGACATCTTTTGCTCGTGGGCAACCCAACAATAATTTCGCTAGGTGATTTTTGCGTCTACAGTGAATAGCTTCTTCGAAATAGAGCAAGTCTGTTCGTTTTATTGGTCTCAGAGACATTCTTCTACTCGTAAGAAGCGGTGCGTGAAGCGGTGTTTCCGGTACTTGGGTACTCTCCTTTGAATGCTAGTATATCTCGTTCTGCTCGTTCATCGACCAGCACTAGAATTGAAATACATTTCTGGAATTTATCTCGACGAACCAACAACGCCGATGATACTCCGTCTGGACAGCGTGACATCCGTCGTTCTCTTAGCATCCCAGGTAATACGGTTAGTATGCCTTTAATTAATACCCCTTATTGACGGATAGTTGGTGTTCCACCCGAACGCAGAATTTGTGCCATCATGACATCGTCAATAAAAACGGTGATAGGATGCCGATCGATCCGCCGCGACTCTTGGTTCGTGTGCAATCTGTATTGACCAAATGTATCCCTTGTCCCTTTATCAAAATGAAAGTTGAGCGATGACACTAGAGGGCGAGTACCCTATTTAAGGCCAGCCAGCGCAAACGGGCGAGCACTCGTCCTCACCTGTTAAAGCGTGCGCAATATCGCTATTGTCAGATAGCGATTGTTGTTTCTCATTGTTGTTTTTATAGACTAAAGCCTGACCGTAGTTAATTCAACGGCAAACGTAGCAAGTAAAATATTTCAACCGAACTTAAATAACATGCATATATATATATATATTGTTTGTCCTAAAAGTAATAGGTAAAAATCGATAAAAAAAATTATTAAACCAATTGTTACAATTTTTTAAAAACGTTCAAAACAGGCTCCTTCTGCGTCGATGCAGCGCTGCCAGCGCGATTTCCAAGCATCGAAGGCGTCACGGTAGGCATTCTCTGGAATAGCCTTGAGAACCGCGGCGCATGCTGCCTGGATCCCCTCTGTCGTCTCAAAATGCTTGTCTTTCATCGGCCTTTTCAGGCGAGGAAACAAAAAAAAGTCCGGGGGGGGGGCACATCTGGACTGTAGGACGGCTGCGGAAGCATTGGGATGCCGGCCTTGGTCAGGTAGCTGTTCACAAGAAAGGCGGTATGAGCCGGGGCGTTGTCGTGATGCAACTTCCAGTCGGCTGCGATGTCTTGTCGGACCCGATTGACCCTTCGTTTGAGTCTCTTTAGTCTCTTTTGGTAAATTTAACATCTGGGCAATTAAACGAACACTTAGTCGACGGTCTGAGTTCAAAACTTTGCGCACACGAGTCACATTGTCGGTGTTTGTCGAGGTCAAAGGTCTTCCAGCACGGTCTTCATCGGCAACCTGTTTCCGGCCCTCCAAAAAGACTTGGTGCCACCGAAACACGCCACTTCTTGCTAAAGCAACATCTGGGTAAGCCTGCTTGATCATTTCAAACGTCTCTGTTGCAGATTTACCGAGTTTCACACAGAATTCACCTCTGGTCTAACGAACGCTGCATTTTCGGCTTGCACCACTAACAGAAACATGTCGCGCAAAAATGGCTGTCCTGATTCTCCCGTTGCTAGGAGACAACCGAACAGCCGCTCGTTCGTTAGCTAGGAGCGCCCTCTACCGAATCCAGTCGGCGCGCGCACGCTCCGAAGTACAGTCGCGCGAAAAAAAATTAGTCCTATTACTTTTAGGACAAACATATATATATATATATATATATATATAATTTGTTTTGCTCGCCGTAGTATCGGTAGTTGAGATGATGTTCTTGGTTGTCATCTATCGGGGTGTCGGCTGTTCGATCTCTGTTGTTGATCGAATTTTCTTTGAGCGATGCTCATTGAGAATAGATGATAAACCATACCGTTGAGAGTCTGCGGCCATGCTGCCACAAGGACTGTTTGGGGAAACCCTAGATATCTTAACATGTCCGGTCCTCGGCGTTTGATTTTCTGCTTTGAGCTCGTTTCCATCAATTTAAAGAGAAGGCGGGTTCTTTTGTGAAATGATCGATTTATAGTAATATAAAGTATATAAAGTATGTGCCGATATAGAGGGTGTCCATGCATGCATGGTACGCATTTGAGTAAGGCGCCAAATTTGACTAAAGAACGTTTCCTTAATAGAGTTAATTAGTAAACGTTGCTATTACGGTGTGGCAGGCCGTATATAGCTTTACAAAATATGCAGCTACGAGATATCTAGTTGTTCAACATTCGATCTAGCTGAACGCAGCAGTGTGTTCTGAAAAAAAATCCACTCCGTCTGAGGAGACACTCAGCATTGGCTTACAGAAGCGAAATGGTCTAGTAAGGAAAGTTTGCAAAAATCGAGATCCTGCGATGTCTCATGGTTAAGATTTTACAGTCATTGGCTCCCGATTTTGTCGGTAAACTCCTAAATCACGCACACATATTTAAGAGAATGCGTATTATGGGAAACTGGCTTAAATTAATCATATCACAACTCGAACCACCATGGGTTTGGTACCAATCAATGTGTTTGTTTACTACCGTAAAAGCAAAACAACAAGTTGTTGGATGTGAAAAATAAGAAATGAGGCAACACAGTATCTCGTTTTGTTTAACTAAAAATTTACTGTCATTCTTAAACAAAACATTTCCGCCCCACACTCCGTTGGATTTTTTTAACGAGTTTGAGGACTCTCTCAAATGTGTAACATTCATGCATGGAAACGCTGTGTATACACTCTCGACGCCGCATCAAGGGCTTTATATGATTTGGGAGCCGCGTCCTTGTCATGAAACGTCCTCATGCGGCTAGCTCTCATAACCGCATGAGTTCATGGCCATGCGGTTGACATGGTAATGAAGTCCAGTCCACGCGCCTTGAGAAAAATCCTGAGAAAAATCATCTTTAAGGTAATAAATTGCCAAGCTCGGACAGCAGCTTCCCTATTTTTAGTGGCAGAAGAGCCATAAGGCCGTTTCCGTCTGAGATGACAGGCGGACTGTGGGTTGGCTATAATTGGTTAAACATTTGCCTGATGAAATTCCGTTGCTATCGTTTATTGAAAGAAGCACGGTATTGTCAAAAGCCCTGCAATGCAAACCCGATTGTGAAACCTCTTTGTCGTATAGAACACAATCACGTACTCGGCAAACTTTCTGCCCAAACAAAGCCGAACGCAAACTTGGAAGCATATGGCGGTAGTAACGCCAATTTTCGCAGAAGGCAATCGTTTTTATAATGATAGCTCGATTTGTGTTTGACAACTAATAAGCAGGCACGTATATGTAGGATATACGTATACGATAAGAGCACAAATGTCTCCAAGGAGGAATATGTCGCATATTGTAAAGCAGGCACGTTATACTCGAAACAGCAGTTAAAAGAATCGTTCCGTGCGATATCTATGACTATTAGACCTGAAATGTGTTGTACTTTCCAGCCAATGGAGTCAGGTTTTCTTGTCCAGGATGACATTTTTAATAGCTTCTTCACTTTGTTCCAACAAGTCTATAAACGTATGTTGTATGTCGTAAACAGGGGTCTCTCCTTACTAGTGATCCTAATCCGTTATTATCTGATGAATGTATAAGTTCATTATATTATCTGCTATATCATTTTAGTTAATTATATTATCATATATTATTTCTAAGACATTGTTTAAATCTTAGAATCACACATGTTATGTGTGAGCAAAAATTGCTCCATTACATAAAAAAAATATATGCCTTTTCTCTTATACCGCTTCCATCCGTATCCATTGTTAAACAATTGGCAAGCTCAACTGTATCACACCTGCAATCTTTGGAATGCGAATCCTGAAAAAACAGTGCTTCATGTGCGCTCTGTTAATACCAACAACAGTGCTTTATGTGCGCTATGTTAATGTTAAAGCCTCAGTAGACTACGTTTATTAGTAATCATTTCACAAACTACCCGCCAACAAAGTCAATAAAGTTGACATTTTCTTTTGAATTTATGAGAATTATCACAGAAATTGCGTTCTTTGAGCATGTCGAAGCCACAATGTTGTTAGGGGAACTAACGTAAGGTTGCTAGAACCTTGAACGTCCTTACATGCCTTGGTTCGTACGTTTGCCCGCTGAACTTAAGCCCTGGTTTCTGCTAAAGAATTGTGTTTTATCCACGCAAGCAAGGCTCTAGCTCTCGTCGTGTACACTCATAACGTTTAGGAAAAAAGCACGGGCTTCGGAACTTACTGTTGTGTTTCTTGACTTCGGATTAATTTGCTGTTGTTACACAATTTATAACAACACATAATTTTTCCCTGCGCGGAGAACGCGGAAACGTCTTGTTTAAAAAAGAGAGTGAAGTTTATAAAAGTAGTTATTCTGCTTTTTTCTCCTACATAGTTGTGCGACATCTACGTTTGCGGGAGAACCAGTCAACGCATGAAGGAACCGATTATACCGGTGTGTTCGGAGGAAAATTCTGAAAACACTTTACTAGCTTGCGTAGCGAAAAGCGAATAACCAGATTAAGAAAAGTCATAAAAAGTCGATTATGACTTTTTATACCTAAACCAAAAAGTACATTAAAGAGCCACTCGAAACTTGTTTATGCTTACATCAATTGTTTTGTAGAGTGTTATGGTCAGCAGTGTAATCAGGCCTATCGATATATATACACGATATATTACATATATACGTATCCTATTAACTATCTTTCTATTTACAACCCCATAGGGACAACCTACGAACTACACACCGAAATATGTTTTTCGTATGTTTGGGTCGGTATATTAAAACGTTGAGCAGCTGAGTTTTAAGCGCTACGCTTTTGCCAGGAGCCGAAGTTTTCTCAATAGGTGTTAACAGTTTGTACAGGCAGATCGGAGAGGATCTTCATTTGCGATCACCACGCGGTTGTGGCTAACAGGAACTCATTTCTAAATTATGCCATATATTAAAGTAAATGGAACTCTTAGACACGGCCCCTGGAAAAAATGTGCATCTTTCCTGCAGAGATATGTGTCTACTGAGTATCCAGCAGCCTATATGCGATACTAGAAAGCCATTTCCTTAGAGGGAAGTTTCATCTTCTTTGTTGAGCAACATAGCTTATGTATACCTCATAGCATGCAGCGTGAAAACATCATTTTTGGTTCGTGTGGGCTTTAAGTCATGTGTCGCTAGGTGGCTGTTGGTTAAGGCTGTGAGCACACCCTCATCTTCTCGCTGATTGTCCACGACTGCCTTTGTCCGGGTGAAATCCCAGGCTAACGAGAAGTGTGCGCTCGCTTTCGTAGTTTCACTGCATAGTTCGTTTAGTTTTGGCTGCACCATATCAACGAGACAGACGGATAATAATAATAATAATAATAATAATAATAATAATAATAATAATAATAATAATAATAATAATAATAATAATAATAATAATAATAATAATAATAATAATAATACTAATCCTGAGTTGCTCACGACAAAACTGCTTAAGGATGTCGGGAGAAAATTGGCGCTTGCTACAGGAGACAAGAGAACGGGCGAGTATTTACTGCAACGTCTGTCATTAGATGTTCAGAGGGGGAATGCCGCTTCGGTGAGAGGTACCCTGGCTAGGTGGACCAGCCCAAGCCTGGACCTAACGTCTTGAGGTATGCCCCAGCGGGCTGTGTACATGTTCTTACACCACAAATATATATTTTGCTACACTTAAATAAATGATAGAATAATAATAATAATAATAATAATAATAATAATAATAATAATAATAATAATAATAATAATAATAATCGTCCCAAGGTAATCACGAGATAGCTTACACTCTCGACGTGTACGTTGGTAAACATGTGAAAACATGTTTAAACTAGGCATCGCCCATGGATATGTGTTGCTGTAGTTGAGCCTGTTGACCGGCCGCAAACAGTCCGGCGCACACCGCCATAACCTGGCATATCGATACATTTGAGGTTTTCCATTAATAGCATCATCGGGACAGAAAATGTGTTTCCAGTGGGGCTTTCTCGCCACCCACTTAGGGCGACAATAATCATGGTTAGGATTGCGCGCGGTTGCTCTAAGTATGACCAGCTCAAACGAGTTGAGTCTCACTCTCCACTCTCTCTCTCTTCCACTTCACGTCACACGCGGGATACACCCCACACCAATGCTGCTCTTTCTCCAGCGACAACGGCCGGGGGATGTTGAGTGGGAGTTTCGAGAGTGCAGCGCAACCGAGGCAAACATGTCTCGACGGATTAATTAAGCTATCTGAGCAAACGATGCGTTCGGTGGCAAGGCAATTTGGCCTAGACAGGTGGGCGGGCCTTCTATAGATGACGTTCTCTCTGGCAAAGTCGTCCTGGCAACGCTTTTTTCTTTTCTTCTTTTTGTTCCTAGGTCACTGCTTAGCGTGTGCCGACACCTAGGATGGACTAGCCGAGTAGTCTGTGTATCAACGGAGACATTTACTATGGCTGTGTTAACTCAGCCGATTTCCCTAGTACGCCGGCCAAACAAGAGAAATTGTCGCCGGTTGATAGTATGAGAAAGGAAAAGGCATTACGTCTAAGCATTGGAATCGGTACAACGCTCGTCTGATCTTCGTTAGTTCTCTCCGTACGACACAAGTTGTGAGAGGGCGTCAGCTAACGTTTTTGCCACTTGGGTCTTGGCCGAAGATAGCCTAGGAGCAGCCGAATGGGGTACTTTGTAGTGTGACGAACGAGTTCTAGGCACTAACTGCAAAACCGAGACTTCGAGTAGTGGAAAACTTCACCCAACAGATGGGGGATATCTGAGCCCTGAGACTATGTGCCACCTCAAAAACAGCCGTGCCATTCAGCGACACCAGGCGGCCGAACATTAGATGTCTGCATTTTCCTAAGGAAGGTCTGTATGGTGTTCGACCTTCCTTAACACACTGCGGCTGTGTTAGCCGGTTTAACCTTGCGTCGAGACAAATAAGTGCGAACGTCGCCGGGTTTAGATTAGCGTCGACTTAGCGTTTTAACGAGATTGGACTTTCCAGCCGTTGTAACGCGGCACTTGTAGCCTTGACGGATTTAGCGTTAGGTATGATCGGAATTAGGAGAGCAAGCAAAAACTATAATGTCGGCAGAACATATTTGCGCTTAGGTGCGTCGTTTTCAAGAGTTTAAAATTTCTGCAATGGCCAATGACTATGAGCGCACTGACTATAAATATATATATATATATATATATATATATATACATATATATATTTGGTACGTAAGTCCAGGATGCCATGAACTGTGGTTGAAAAGTAACACAGGTTTTGTGACATACGCACCAAATTGAACGCCTGCATATACGCTAGATTTTCAACTTGCTTTATCAAATGAATAAGATATCTAATGATCGTTATTAGATGTGCATTCGTTCGGTTGTATTTAATATGAGCATAAATTGAGCGTGAAAGCAGATATAAGAATTGCAATAAGAATTGCAGAGTTTCATTTCTTGAGAATTACCTTCAATACGACATTTGTTTCTGTTATGAGCTTATGTAGGGTGCAATTCAGCAGATGCACAATTTTCCTCCAAACACTCCAAAGATATCATTGGTTTGTCGATAGGATGACTGGGACTCTCGCAATTGCAGATTTAGTGGAGGTGCGTCTGGATAAAAAGCTTAATGCTCCCACGTTTGGAAATTTTGCTCTGATTCCAAATGAAGATATTTTCGTCCCCTCGTTCCATTGAAAAACATATTTCTTTGCTGCTAGTAACAATAGACCCCAAAGTTTGTTGGACTAATTTTGGGAGACCCTGAATATATATATATATATATATATATATATATATATATATATTTAAAGACGGATGTAAAAAATGTATAAGTTTATTTTTTTTACGTATAAGAATACACCCCTCACACTACAGTCATACGGTGTCTGGGTGGAGTATGGTGCTATTTTGGAATTGTTTTGACACTTACGTCGCACCCTGCTGACTGTTTACACCCGAGTGGAAAACATGTCGGTTTAAGGTGGGTTTTAATTTTAAGGACATAAAATGATCCACAAACGCTAAGTCAGCCAAATACAAAACAAACTTTTTGTTTACTAACAACTGCTTTACAGTAGTCACGATCTGAGCAGAGTTTTGCTGATATCTGCTACCAAACTCATATTAGCACGATTTTCACTGGGTCAAGACCTATTTCAAACTGTTTTCGTCATTGCCGGCAAATTACGTGTCTGATAGTCACATAAAGACATCAGTCCGCCAGCTTAGCAGCCGTACTGTGAAAATACTTTCTAAATGTTTTTGCGCGTATTTTTGTTGTTGTTGTTGTCGTTGTTGTTGTTGTTGTTTTAAACCTATTATTAAAGCCATAAATTCAATTCGTCGATAACCTAATTCAATGACAAGTGTATCCCACATGACAATACATAATTCACCGCTTCATTAATTCAACACTTCCGCTGGTAATGTTGTTGAAGCACATATTAGCTCGTGTGGCCCACCGTTACGGACACGAGCATAAGTGAGACAAGCATCTGATCACTTCATAGACAATCAACAACAATAAAAGCGAGAAGAAAGTTTTAAGCGATTTTTCTTCCAAGTGTGATGTACCTCGGAGCTAGTCCTCTCTGTAGGGTTCACCAATCTAGGGTGCATAGGGTCTTTCGGCAACGCCGTGCCGATTTCATCATGCGAATAATTCGTACTACGATTGCTGCAAAATGCTGGTGAAATCAACCGCAAGCGACGATTAATCATCATCCTGGAAAATAAAGCCATCGCGGGCCCTCGTCGTAAGTGCTTTGTAAAACAGACAAGGTCCGTGATAAGACGACTTGATATTTACGAGGGTTATTGCTAGTTCACTAACACACACACACACACACACGCACACTTAGTATCGCCAGACGTATTGATCTTACCCAAAAGCTTCCATAGTGTTTGGGATGATATTGATGAGCGTGAACTGAGCGTGAACCCACTCGTCGCCGAAGTGTTATGAGGTATCTCGACGCCCATCTAATGATTTCAATCAAAGTCCTACACTCTATTCAGCTCGTTTCCGTCTATCCTAGATGATTAAACAGGTCATATCGTATTGCGCTCACTAGCGTTATATTAACTACTTGGGAGTGACAGATTGCCTGTAAAAGAGCATGACAATAAAACAACCCGATGATGATGATTAATCTAAATAGTGAGATTTTGCTATTATAGTGGTACAACAATACAGTATTAAGCGAACACATTCATTGGATAAAATACCCTCTTCTACTATAAATTATATGTTAGCCAGTTATAGAGTTTAAATTGTCATCGAATCTTGAAGTGCAAAAGAACGCCGAACGAGGATTAGTTCACGGTTGGTAATGGTTCACGATTAAGCCTAAACTTTGTGGAGCCCGGTGGCGTGGTGCATTCGCCTGTGACTCGCTACCGAAGGAGACACATAGGTGCGCGGGTTTGAGCCCCACCTGCGCATTTGTATTTATGGGGGTCCGTGTTTGCACACTTGTATTTATGGGGTTCCGTCTATGAAGTACAATGCGAAAAGCAGTCCCCTGGACATTAAATCTTGGCTGAAGGTCAGCTCGAAAAGTTTCATTATTCCTGAACTTTGCCTTCTAGCATGCTGCCTGCGTGTAGTATGAGTAAACTTTCCGATGATGGCCCTAAGCCAGTAATTTACTGGTTAACGGCTACTTTTGCATCAGCTGTTTGGAGACATACAGACAGTGCAATGTTATTACCACGGGTGTTTTTCAAAGGTAATTATAATACGCGAAGCTCGTTCGACTGATCGAGCTAGAAAAGCTAACGCGACGCTACTTCGAGTGCGGTGCACTAACTACGCTGGTTGGTTGTATCTGGTTGGTGTATCGCGTTTTAGTTTTTAACGTTGTAATTTCGGTTACCACCGCCATTAACATCGCCTAGAGTTGGCCAATGGGTCGAATTGGTACCGCTATTGTCAGGCAGAGAGCGTAGCCGAGCAGGTAGCGCGTGATCCCGAGGTCAATGCCCGAACCAAGCTTTTTTTGTGAGAAAACATGATTCTATTATTATTATTCTATTTCTCCTTAAAAATTGATTCTATTAAACTATGATCACGTAGTGGTAGTAGCAATAGTTTACGATAATTTGTGTAAGAAACTGTTCCTATCGACTATAATGTGAAACGGAAATAAGCCCTGCCCTTCTTCTTGGAGGAGATTCTTGTTACGTGTGGGTGTTCACGTTCTGTCGTCCCGTTGTTGAGACTATAACACATTCCATACATGCATTAGTTAAGATCGCTGCTGATACACAAAATCGAGTGCCAAAGCTTATCGAATTATAGTCACTAAAGTACGAGCATTGCAGTTACAGTTTGTTTCAACTTTAAATAGCTGTATCACGTCTCTTGTGCAAGCATCATCAAAAGCTACTGCAAAAAGTCCCAACTAACGCAGGCTGTGTTGTTGCAATATTAATTCAATATCAGCGCAGGTGAATGCGGCTTTGCAGTCCGAAGTTTCTCGGCAGAACGTGTTTTCGCCTGCGCGATGAACAACTGTTTAATTCAGATAGGCAAGTGCCTTTGTTATCGTTGTCTGAGCAGAAACAAAGCATTGTTGACGTTGTTATTGCTGTTGTTGGCGCTTATGTCAGAGCTCTGAGGAGATTTTTTAGATAGAGCCTGCTTTAGTATTGTGCGAGCTTATCTTGCAATCTCATCAAGTGGTCTGCAAAACAGAACAACGCGTACAGGCGACTGTGGCTTGGCAAGCGACAGGTCTGTCTGCACGAAGACCGTTTGCGACCGAACACCAACGAAGAGGCAGGAAGAATTCTTCAGTCGTCTGCTGGGGCTGTCTGCTCTCTCTCTCTCTCTCGCACGAAGTGAAGTTACTAATTATGGCCCACCTATGAATAAGTATCCTCTTACCATCTTATTCCTCTTACCAAAACTCCTTCTGTCTGTGTTCCAACGGAGAGCGGCCGCACACGATGCTAACTGGCGAGTTAGAAAAAAAAAACAATCTATATTTCTACCTCAAAGTTTTTATCCTCCTGAAGCCAGACCAGAGAGCCATCATAGAACGAATACGTGATTAGCCGTGTACAGAGATTGACGGGGAGAGTATGGTGTATCTATGTGGTTTATTACGGAGAGCTCTCGTATGCACATATGCAAGCCTGGAGCCCGGGCTTAGTCGTCGCCGCTGTACCGTGCATTACTAACAATGACCGGCTGCACAGTGTGGAAATATAGCTACACACGGGCGACATCGTATGCTCGATATAATGGTGAGTGAACGTGCGTAAGGCGCGGTAGCACAATAATGGTTGCTGGCGAACCTAACTCACAGCGGCTCAATCGAGGGTTTGTGGAAGCTGGAAGCTAATTAGCGTTACGCTTCCAGGTTTTTACGCTGCTCTTCTAGACTATGCTAGCGCTCTTGTGCTAACAGCGACAGAAACAGCGACGTCCTGGAAGTCTTACCAGCCCTAGATGTATTTAATATCCGGTGCCGCCTCCTTAAACAGCTTGAAGGGGTGGAAATACCGGTCATTTTTTTCACCCTAATGGTTTGACAACAACAACAACAACAACAACAAATCAATCACCACCCGTCCCGACGATGGCAGCTAGCGATGTTGTAAATGCTCGAAATGAGCTGTCCCATGTCTGAGATGAATAGAATGTTAATACTTCAGTTCCTCACTTCATTTGCCATTAAAGATGTGCTTTACAAGCCAGAGTTGAACAGTCAAGTTGTCTTGTTGAAAATGAAAGCCAAGGCCGCGAGTCCGAAATCATCAGCATTCGGCAATGTGTATGCTCAAGTATGCCACGTTTCAAGAAGCGCTAAGCCACGTATTCTAACAAGAGATTTGCGTCTTCATGCATACAAAACCTAGCTCACTCAACAGCTCCAACCTACATACACCGTGCACAGCAAACAGAATTCATCAAACATATAAATGAGCGCTCAACAAATGAACGGTGAGTTTTCTAACAAAATTATCTTCAGCAATTATGGTCATGTTGACGACTTCGTAAATGATAATGAAAATTGCCGCTTTTGGAGTGACGAAAAGCCGCATGAGTTTCATGAGCAGATAGCCCAGCAGCCAGAATCAGCACCTCAGAAGTTGTCGTTTGCTACCAGAATAAACGAAAACCAGCGGTAGTCGAGTTTTTGGTGCCGAGATGCCCTAGGCGCGAAAAACAAGACTGCCAAAACAGATCTGAGAATTAGTAAGTAAATAGAACTGATTTAAGAGTGTTTTGCCAATCGGAAAAAAAGCCAACGTAGTCTCAAGTAAGTCTCCCTGCTATCTCCCGGGAAGACTCTGAATGGCAGTAGTAGATCGAAAAATGCTCGAACGCGAGTCACAGTTAAAACGGAATATTTAGTCCTAGATGTGAGCATTCTACGCATGAAAACACGGCAAAAACTTAGTGACAACGAGAATTCGCAAAAAGCTTGTTGACCATACAACCGTTAAGGCCTCTCAAGAAGATTAACTTAATAACTTTAAGCTCTGTAAGCACTACGTTTTACACATCTCATGTACAGTAAATTTATAATTGCATACTGCCCGCATGGCATTGCCCGGTGTCACTATGCTGGCAAATACGCGAAGAAGTTAATTAATTATAATTATCTATTTTTCAATATGATAGTTATATTAACTAATTATTAATTCTTAATGATTATTATTAACTAATTAAAACAAAATATGTACCTAATTATACCCGATAATAATATCTACACATGTATTACTAATATGTAGGGACACAGGCGACATGTTCTAATGTCACTATGCTGGCACACGTGCAACTCTATCGGATATCAAAAGGTGGCTGTACGACCCTATCGGGTATCCGCACATCGGGCACCCTATCAGAAGCTAGCATGTTAGCGTTCTTTCGTTTTTGGTACGTGTTTTTGAGCTTTGGCAGTTCTTCCGCCTGTCGGACAAAAACAAGCTGCTTGTCTAAAGAAATGGAAGTGATGCTTAGAAGAAGTTAGATAACATACAACAGTTAGTTGATTAGAACTACAGTGTGCAATAGCTTAGCTGTGCATGGGACATAGGCTTGAGAGAAAATTGAACATGTTGGTTGACGGAAGACGTCGTCTTCCGTTTCGAAAAGTACAACAAACATAATACGTTGGAAGATCCCGGTCAGGATAGTGTGCGTCTCTTTCTGCCACATATCATCAAAATCATTTGCTATCGTTCACTGGCAGTTATAAGCCCTGAGTTCGATACACAGGTATGTATGCCCAATGTTTCCATATCGAAAAAAAGTATGCCGAATCGGGCCGATAAGATATCACCTCTGTGCTTCTCGAAATCCAAGATTCGAAAATTTCAGCTTTTTGTTTAACCCTGATGAAGAATGGCTTTAGGACACTCGTGAAGAGAGAGAGAGAGAGTAGTACTCTCCAACCATTGACGAAAGCCTAGCCATTAAAACGTACGGCCTGGCAGTGGATGCAGCAAACGTTGTTAACCTTTTGGTAAGCCTGAAAGCAAACTGTTCAAAAACAAGTACTGCTCTCTCAGACAAGAGAGCAAGGACGTGTCAGGCAGAAAAATGTTGCCAAACTTTCTGCAAACCGAAATCGTTATAAGTACATCAGTCACTGAATAGAGCTAAATGATTTTCACCGCAAATTTATAGGTGTAATTTATATATATGGCTATAGTTTCTCACTACCTATATATGTATGTATACATATTTAAATATATAAATATATAGCTTCACACCACCTATATATACACGTTGACGTGTGTACGCGTTCATAAGGAGACAATTGTTACTTCTCACATATAAACAAATAAAGCTATATATATATATATATATATATATATATATATATATATAGGCCTTCTTCATCAGTCCCTTGCACCCGTTTGTGACACTTTTGTTTATTATATAAAAGCAAATTGCAACGTAAGACAAAAGAAAGCCTTACCGTAATTTTGTTTCATTGATTTTATTCCAAGTGATTTTCTCGTTAATTAACAGCAGCTTAATAGCGAGTTTATTGTACAAATCTTCAGTTGGGTGTCAATGTACAGCTTGACGCGCTTCTAGGTTCAGACTAAATTGCATCGCTAAGAAATACTGGCTACAACTGAGCTTATATTTGCATTCTTTTATGTAAAAATCAAAGTATTGTAGATAGGAAAATTACATGATCGTATTACAATTAGTATTATAGTATATATGGTGAAACGACATTTGTTTATTAATGCCTCTTGTTGATCAGAACGCAACCAAACAATAGTGATAGTAGCTAGAAAAAATTAAGATATCTGATATCAAAACTAAGCATAACTATACAAAATGTAACATCCAAACAATTTAATTCAAAATTAGCAAAATAATGTAATGCAATATAACGCAAAGAATAAACGAAATAAAGCTAGCCGGGTAAAATATATTAGTATACCGATGACATGTGGCCTACAACTACAGATTGTGCCTAGACGCATGGAGAAACTAAGCTTGATGATTAATATGTTTTATTTTTTTTCTATGAAAATTAAAACTGGTACAATAAAGAATGTGGTTGTCTTGTAAAAAGACGAAAAGAAGTGTGGTGCACTAAATACTCAAGAGAAACTCTGGCAATCGATTTTAATATAGCCTTCCACCCTACTGAGCTACAAGTGTACGCATCTCAAGTGCAAATAAAAAATATGTTTCAATCGATCTGTACATATTGGAATTTAGAAGATAAGGGCAACGGTGTACTAATGTTGCTGGAATGTCGATAAGCACGCAGAAAAAGTGACGAAAGGGCTCTTCGGTTTGTACATATCTATGACTGCCAGACATGCCGATGTGTCGAGAGAGAACGAGTGTCTCTTATAGTGAGGATCTTGGTTGTTATTTAATTTGTGGACGCCCCCTGTTTAGTCGTGCTATATTGGATTTCTTAAGACGGCCGACAAAGTAGTTTACTACGACGTGTATACTTCAAATATTTTGAAAACGCATACTGTTCATATCACTAACAGAATTTCACACATCGAGTTAGGCCGGCATTGCTAAGCTATTCCATCTATTTAATTTGCAGCAGCAGCACATATTTGAAATTGTTTCGAAAATAATTCTACCTCAGGACACAGCTGACCAAGCCATCTCGGCAGAGTAGCGAAACCCTAATGTGGGCACAAAACAAACACGCCTTTACGTATGTTTTTTATCAAATTGTTTTTACCGCCCCGGGCGTCTTCCTGGATCCGGCAGGCGTCCTGGAGCGAGCACCCTAACATAAGTGGTTTCAAATCCAACTCGAAAAAAACGAGGCAACAGACTTGCTTAAGTAAGCCCGTTCCAGCTCGACAAACGAACTACCCGCTCGCCTTCTTCTTCAGCAATTAAATACCAGCATGCCATATTTATGCTTGCCTGTTTTCTGCTCATAACTAACGAATCGTGTTGCCTAATATTCAGGCTAGTTTACGTATTGCATAGCTCCAACGAGAAGGCAGAACGCAGAACTGGCAACGTCATTAGGCAGCACCGGTGACATCAACACATTGCTGGCCATAATTAAGAAACAGTCCTAGTGCATGATAGTGTTTACTTGAATGTAGATAAAGATGTAAGCCATGTTATATATATATATATATATATATATATATATATATATATATATATATATTTGTAAGCCATGTTATATATATATAGCCCTGATAACCACATTTTAGACTCTCCAAATGGGTTAGGATGCCTGTGGCACGATATCGTCTAAATGCTTTCTCCAACAAATGTGTTTAGCAGGAACAGAGGCAAGCACAGCCAAAACAACAAGCAACACTGGGGCTCGAACTTTCGAATATCGGTCTGTTGTTAATCACGGTTGTCATGGCAACGCCCTATTTCAAACGGTACCGCCATTATTCGTCTAAGCCGTCTCCGCCGCTATAAATATGATACGCTCACAATGACTCCGAGTCGGTTCTATTCTCCAGTTCAGCGTACTCGATGGTACACCTTCCTATTGATCACGTACCAGGGCCAGTACGCTTCTTAATTGGCTTCATTGCTTACTTGCGTACCGAGTAGTGCTGAACCGGACAGTAGTACAGTATGATGCCGATGTACTACTGTATACGTCGCGTAGTCTAGTAAAGTTTTCGGGCTGACCCTCAGCCAATATTTAACGTCCACGGAACTGTTTTTCACGTTGCCTCATAGATGGACCCCCATAAATATAAATGTGCAACGGTGGGGCTCGAACCCGCGCACCTGCTATGTGTCTCCTCCGGTTGCGAGGTGCAGACTTAAGCCACCACGCCACCGGGCTCAACGCGTTGCGTAGTCTACTACGCTCGAAGTTACACCATATCTAGTCCAGTTTCGACATCATCAATTACGCGAAAAGTGATTTAGCACTTTATTCTCACCCGCGCAGATCTATGAATCATAGGGGGTAGCTCTATGGGGCTGCGCTGTTGCCTCGCGCGCTCGCGGGCGATCCGTCTTTCCTTGCTTCTTCTTTGCTCTTATGACATCGCTTCCCCTCGTTGCCCCACAACGATGGGGTTCTCCATTGGTTGGTTCTCGTTGTCTTTGTCCAGTTGGCTATATGGATCTTCTTGTCGCTGAAAGCCATCGGCTGCTGCGGGACGGAAGCAGCAGCAGCACCAGAGGAGTCAATGGCCGTGGCGGGACCTGTGGCTGTATGTTCTAGAGCCGCCACGAACGAGCCAGCCACATCGGTCATAGTAATGTGCCATCGTCACATCAACTTTGGCCTGAACTCATCGCCGCAGTTACGCAAGCAGCAAGCCTGCGAGTAGGCCTGCGTTCGGTTTTGCGTTAGTTACGCGAATCAAAACAACCTTCTGTTTCGTCCAATCGATACCTCGGTTAGCGACGACCTCATTAATCAATAGACTGCAGTCAGTTCATAGCCAGGCACCAGCTGTGCGATAGTATTGCGAGTCCAGATATACGACTGGAATCTGAGGCAAAGCTCCCGGGACTTTGCACGTGACGCTTGCAATGCTGAGATTCAAGCTGGATGCTGTTTTTTTCATGAACATTGTGGCGTATCGGAACTTGCTCCCGCTAATTCGATGATGCACGAGTTTCATCGTTGTTTTGACCTATTATGCGCTTGACATGCGTGCCAAAATACACATGTCACCCTTTCATCTCAGGGGCATCATACACTATGCATGTGAAATGGGTTCCACGATCCACGAGCCGCTCGACTCCAAGTGTATGTATGTGCGCCTACTGCAAACGGATGTGCTCCAGATACCACGACCGGTCCGATGCGGTCGTTCTCCGGTGCTGGTGCTGGTTAGATAATTGAGCATTGTGTGGTTGCGCTCCACTCCATGAATAATAACGTTCCACGAAATCGTTGCGGTTTAAAGTAAGTTCGGCGAGGGCCTTGCTACAATGGTTTAGCCTTCCGGCGCAATCTCAGTGATCGGCGCTGCATAAGTTCCGCCGCCACCGGTTTCGTAGCCGATGGCCCGATAGTCGATCATAGGGGTCTTTGGTGGTCTATCACCGTCACCCAGGACAACGGTCGCGGCTCTTTATTAAATTACTGTTTGCTCGATTAAATTACGAGGCTATTCGTTAGGTAATCCAGTAATAATAACACATGGCCCAGCGTTTCCATCTATTTCAAGATGATCTTTGTATGTCCGCTTCAATAAAGCTCTGACGCCAAGGTCAAGCGTGTTCACTACATACTTGTTCCATAAGTTAGTAGAGCTGTAACGAAACATTTTGAAGACATCCACATCAATTAAAATAGTAAATAAAAACTGATCTCTCAAACGATTCTATAAAAACTTGAGAGCTTCTTTCTTGGGCATCTATGCGCTCTGCTTTGTGAATTTTCCATATACACTTTTGTCCTCGCCGCATTCTCTATGAAGACGTTTGCCACCATTCAAATGCAGTCCCTTTCAAAAGATGAAATCAGCCTAATTATATGTTTCTTTCCTAACTATTTACGCTAATACCAGAGGTGGCGTGAGAGTACAATATGTTCATGAATTACTAAAGATAAACTAGTCTGGAACATGTAACCATAGTACTACCGCCACTTCCGCGTTTAGTGGTGTCGAATTAAATTAACACCCAGATACTCCCATACTCGATATGGGACACTCCACTACTGGGAGACGCCATGTTTTACTACATTTTTGGCCAGGACAGACATCTGGTTGACGCCATTGTACTATCTTGTTGTGCAAATAATGAAAGGGAATTTTCTTCAAGAAGGTTGTTTCTACTTCTAGACTATACACCGTCCCCTATGGGCTCGAATCATTGTGAGGCATTTCTTCAATGCACCGAAGGTCGGAGATCTTGAGATATCTAGTGTGATATGTTTTTTCACCTATCCTACTAAAATCATGTCTAACGATAACTACCCGTTGATAAATAAGGGTGGGAAGAACAATAAATAAACATGAAAAAAGAGTTAGGATACTAGAACTCCACTGCGCAAACTTCTATTAGATAGAAAGCCACTCTGTCGTTCTTTAAAGCCTATATACATGCACTCTGCAGGAATTAGGAAATACGAGGCGTGTTCAAAAAGTATCGCGACTTTTGAATTTTCGCGGGTTACGTATATTCGAATTTCGATTTTTTGTGGCGTTATGTTGGTACTCATGTCTCTCACTTATGCCGACAAGCTCGGCCATTTTGAATGTTCACTTAATTGTTGACAGCTGCTTTGCTTGCACGTGTTTTGGATCGTCTTCGATTTTTACCTATTCAAAAAAATGGATCAAAGAACCTGTATCAAATTTTGTGTGAAAAACGAAATTAAGTGCGCGGATGCATTCCGAATGTTGACTGTGGCATACGGAGAAGCTACCTTGGACCGAAGCAACGTTTATCGGTGGTACAAAATGTTCTCAGAAGGCCGAGAAGATGTGAACGACGAAGAGCGTGCCGGACGCCCGAGCACTTCAACAACAGACGAAAAAATTAATGAAGTGGAGAAAATGGTATTGGCCAATCGTCGAATCACCGTTAGAGAAGTTGCTGAGGACCTAAACATATCGATTGGCTCGTGCCATTCGATTTTTATCAATGATTTGGGCATGAGACGGGTCGCCGCGAAATTCGTACCAAAATTGCTCAATTGCGACCAAAAACAGCATCGCATGAACATTGCTAATGAGATGTTGGACTCTGTCCGCGACGACCCAAATTTGCTCCAGAGGGTCATAACTGGTGACGAATCGTGGGTTTATGGTTATGACGTGGAAACCAAAGCTCAATCATCTCAATGGAAGCTGCCGCACGAACCAAGACCGAAAAAAGCGCGCCAAGTTCGGTCGAATGTGAAAGTTTTGCTGACAGTTTTCTTCGATTGCAGGGGCGTGGTGCATCATGAGTTCTTGCCACAGGGTAGAACGGTCAATAAGGAATATTACCTGCAAGTTATGCGCAATTTGCGCGAAGCAATCCGCCAGAAACGCCCGGATTTGTGGAAGAACAAAAATTGGCTTTTGCACAACGATAACGCCCCTGCTCACACATCGTTGCTTGTGCGCGAGTTTTTGGCCAAAAACAACACACTAATGATGCCGCAGCCACCGTATTCCCCAGATCTGGCCCCCTGTGACTTTTTCTTGTTCCCTAAACTGAAGAGGCCCATGAAAGGACGACGTTACGCTACGCTTGACGAGATAAAGACGGCATCGAAGGAGGAGCTGAACAAGATAAAAAAAAATGGTTTTTTGAAGTGCTTCGAAGATTGGAAAAACCGTTGGCACAAGTGTATAATATCTCATGGGAATTACTTTGAAGGGGACAAAATAGATATTCATGAATAAATGAATAATTTTTGAAAAAACACAAAAGTCGCGATACTTTTTGAACACACCTCGTATAGCTTAACCCTGTAGAAATCCGTTTGAACTGACCGGGCAAACTGGGTGCTTTGCCTACTCTGCATTGCTTAAGATCGGCAAACTTGTTTTCTGGCTTATAAACTGGGAGAAACGTACCGCTTGTTTACAAACCCGTTCTATAATATATAATAATACCAGTTATTCTATCGCATATATATTTCATTATTTTTTTTAGCGACAATAGTGAAAACATTCCAATGACCTGCAGAAATCAAAATTAATTGATTTTGGTATGTCTTAGATATAATACTAGGTCAGGTTGCTTCGCCTACTTTACAGAAGTATACGGAACTACGTCTGTGCTGCGTAACATGTAACGTATATTTCTGTTGATAATTCGCAAGGTTACACAAAAGGCACTCCCTAGGAAGCCATGCCAATTGCGCCACTGCCTGACCGAACTATAAAGCCCTCCTGTTCTAATCACTTAGCCGGAAACTCTGATTTACCACTCAAAGAATCGGAGAAAGAGGATCTCTTTAAGGCTAATATAAGTGGTGTCCTTTGGACGGAAAGTGATCATCTGAAACCGTCTGCTGAGTCCAAGTTATTTGCAGAAGCAAGACTCTGCAATACGGCAATCGGATACCATATCAACCAATACCGCTGATGCGCGTAAGAATCACATTGAACCACTTCTCAGAGAGTCATAATGATTCCACTAAGGAAGCAGTATGTATCCAATATAGCATTGTGAGTTGTCGAAAGTGGCCGATATCGCGACAGTTAAACTGTAGCAAATATATCTCTGTATTCATCATCATCTGTATTGCAAGCTCTAACAATTGTTTAGTTTTCCGCTCTAGAGTTACGGAAACAATGGCTTGTAAATGCTTTCCTCTAGCATGTCGTTAAGTTAATTCTGTCGATATTATTAGTAAGTAAGCCGTTATAATGAATAAATATTTGATTTTGATGATGTGTGATGATGAATCTGATGATCATCAAATGAATTCGATCAAATGAACAAAAAATGTTAGAGAAATGTTATTACTGTTGTAAAGGCCAACAGTACTGGTAAGCTAATGCATTGCTTAGTTTTTAATGCATGTCATGCTAAAGTAGATCAACTAAACCACTTTCTTGGATTTTTTTGCTTGGAACACGCGCAAGAAGAAGCTCAAACATTTAAGTAGAAAATTCAAGACTGTGGCAACGTTTAGATACAGAGTAGACACCGCGCAATCAGTGAGTAATGTAAACGTTCATCATCTGGCACGCCAGCTAACAGTGTGAATAAGAAACAAAAGCTCAAATACACAAGGGTTTTTTGGTGTACTATAATCAATCTGTGGGCCCAATGTTTGTACCAGACACATACCTGCCTTGATCAGTAAGTTAGCAGTGTTATCTTTAGTTAAGTACATAACAATGTTTTTACTTAATTTGATTAATCTGAACTAGTAACTTGTTCAGATTAAAAAACAATGACTTGGTAAAGCGTAAAGCCATTTTGCATTATTATGCATAGCTAAAATGATGTGTTGCCGAAACGCGTGAAAGTGCAATAGGTCTGCCATTGGTATATATATATATATATATATATAAGTGCGTTTGGCAGTATCGCCCTCTATTTCTGTACCGTTCTACGTTCGATAAATACGAGAAGCTTTTCAGAGATCCAAAAACACACGCAATACTGTGGTATTGGGCCAACTGTTCCCAATCGTCTCAGCAAAAAGATGTCTCATCCGAAAGACAAACAAATGCGAAGGGTCTGGGCAATTTTTCAGATGCTATCCGACCCCGCCGAACCTAAGATCTAAAGTAAACAACGACATCTGAAAACGGTAGCTCGGCAGTTATTGCGTCTGGTAAAACGTTTCTAGGCACTCCTTTGTTACACAAGAGAAACGTCACAAGCCAGGCCCTGTGGAGCTACGCTAGCCAAATGTTCTCTGACCGAACTCGCAGAGAAGTGTTGTTTTCATTTCAGAGTGAGCAATAAAGCTAGAGCAAACAACGAGAGTGTGTGATAATTTGATCTTCCTAGATTGGTAGTAGTCCGAAATTGACAAATTTAAATAGGTAGCGTCTAGTAGCAAATATTTTCTTCACGAGGTTTAAATCGAGCGCGACTATAGGAATCGCGTATTGTTACTCATACGAATTAGCTAACTGAACTTTAAATAAATGCACTTTGCACAATCTACGAACGTAGACCAGGGTCAAAGATCAGCGTTTACAGGTATTTTTCACAACTGTGCACCTGTGCACTGTGAAGTGCTACTACACAAAGGGTCGTGCGTTTAGCTAAACCCGTGATGAACAAGTCAGTTTCAATACTGGGGAGTCCCCGGAAAGCGGAAAGTGGTCCGACTGATCTTGCATAAGACGTACGGATTTTTGGAATGGCCTACAACCAGAAAAGTTTTCCGCACTGGGCGTTCCTAGCACAGCTATATGCTTTGGTTAGCCGAATGGCCAGCGGAGAAACACGATTTTCTTTTCAGAAAACGCCGCTGACTGTTTGCGCCGCGAGTTTTTAAGACAAGCTATTAAAAACATTATTTATTTTCCGTATATTACACTATGTCTGTGGGGCACATATCATGGAGGATTAGCTAAGCCAATGCGCCTAGCGGGCGTGTATTGTGACTATCACGTGTCAGTTTCGTTAAGACCAGGCCGAGACCACTTCAGAAGTGGGCCCCGAACGGCGGCTGTCTGGTCCGAACACCAGAAGCACTCAAGGTCTCAAACGCAAGAGGGCAGACTTCATGGAAATACCCAATTTATGAGTATTTTCTTAGTTTGCTGGTTTCCGCAAGGTCTGGTTTAGTAGCTGCCTGGTCCGAACACCAGGAGCACTCAAGGTCTCAAACGCAAGAGGGCAGAATTTATGGAGATACCCAATCGATAAGTATTTTCTTAGTTTATTGGTCTCCGCAAGGTGGGTGATACACGATTGGCTGTGAGGACCTAGTTTGTAGACGGGTTGACCACATTGATACCGATGAGGGATAACTAGGCCTGCCTCTAGTCGTAGGCCTGTTGCTATGCGAATTGTCTTGTCATCAAGAAGGGCACCTATAGGGGCACTGGGAAACACGTGTAACCAGGTGCCTAAATTCTTGGCGGACACGGCGTTTAGGCGAGCTCTAGTCGTGTCGTCGGCAGCTTCATTAAAGAGACGTCGTTGTACCTCAGCGTGCAAAGGAGCCCTTCAGTCACTTTGAGATAGTACGTTGACAGGCCTGCCTCCGCACCGAGCCTCAAGGTTTTCCTGAAGCTGGGCTAAGCCGTTTCTAAAGTGGCCGACCCTCACTGTATCAAAAAGGAAGATTGACTGTTTTCTGCGCTTAGCATTGATGAAACTATGGCAGATCCGACCAGAGTCACTAAAGGCAAGACTCCGAGGCCTCCTTTAGAGACGGGGGGGATGGATGTTGCCGTGCACTCAGTGGTAGAGATGTGTTTAGCAGGGCCTCGAGAGTAGACAGTGTCAACTCGTTGAGCGCTGAAAAGTCTTCAGCTCGATTAGACAGGTCAGCCCCTCGGAGAAGGTAGATGAGTCTTAAGTCCTCATGGGTAGAGGAGGCATACCTCGTAGTTGGTCGGATTTAACTCCAGCTCAGATGTTGCAATGAAGTTAAGGACATGCCGAATGTCCTGGGCTACTGTGTGAACCTTTCGTTTTAATAGGGTATCGTCAAGGTATTAGAGGTTTAGCGGGCTTCTGGCGGAATCTACCAGATCATTGATACCAAGACAAAACAGAGGTGGTACAAGGGAATCCCCCTGCTGCAGTCCGGTGGCGGACGAAATCACATGCCTATGCATAACTAGGTGGGAAGGATGCCGATATGCCAGTCCGACGTGGTGGTTTAGGGGACTAGTGCGCTAGTCATGGTTATCAGCTACCGGGGTGTCGCCGGTTCGATTCCTGTTGTTGATCGAATTTCTTTGAGTTTTCGAGTTTTTTAAGCGATGCTCATTGAGACTAGATGATAAACCATACCGCTGAGAGTCAGCGGCCATACCACAAGAACTGTTAGAGAAACCCTAGATATCTTAACATGTCCGGCCCTCGATGCATTACAAATATGCCTCAGGTTGAGTTCCAAGCCCGTAGGGAACGCAGGATGGTCTAGAATTGAAAACAACATTCTCATTTTTTTTAAATCTAGTGTTGTAATAGATGAGGGCGTGGGATGCAACGATCTTCATCAGGTGATTGCGTTTTACACTGTTCAAAGCGTCTCTAAAATTAAGATTCACAAGCATCCCAGGGGGGCTCGCCCAAGTCGGGGAAGGCACGAGTTGCGTGAATGGCTACCTCGGTTTAGCTGGCGTTGCAAATTCCAATTGAAATGCACCCGTTGCGTGAGAAATGGCGGCTTTGTTGTGGTTGATCTGATATTTGCGGCGAGTCTGCGTAGCGTAACCGAACACGCAATGGGACGTATCGATCCGACCTTTTTTGAGCGCAATTAGTCTTGCGCCAAATATCAACCGTTGGAGGCAAGGAGGGGTTGCCCTAAAGGAGAATGTCTACAACGTTTGTCAGTGCGTAGAGCAGGCTAGCGGCGACGCCTTTGAGGGACAGGAACAGAAGGTACATGATGAACCGGGGTCGCACAAAGGCTAGCCCTGCAAACGAGTTCTTAGAGAAGCTCTAATTAGCTACTTGAATATCTTCCTTTGACGTGACATAGGGCATAGGGGTTTTGATTAGAGTCGGCCGTTCTAGGTCCTTGGGGCTAATGGGTATTGCTCTCGCAAGGCCTCTACTTGGTTTATGCTGGACGTTATGGTATCTGTGAACACAATAAGTCTGGCGGCGCAAGAAACATCTCTATCGGAGAGTTTATTAATGGACTGGTGCACGGTATCATTCTTGAATGGTTTTGGAAGTCAAGACGCGAGGATGAGAAGTGTCAATCACATCTGGTGATTATATTATGATCAATCAAGAGGGGGTCGGTTTGGAGGAGGAAGCCTCAGTGGCGGTTGAGTGCTTAGCTGCTATTGTTACTTCTCAGGCCCGCCGCGTGTATCGCCTGTCACATAGTGGACATTTAATAGTTGATGGAGCGGCGCGTGACGCTTCTCCGCCTTGAGCTGTGCGATCATGATCATTCATGGTTGTACGACTCGTCGTAGATTGTCCACTAACGGTAGCAGCTGTAACAGCGGCTCCAAAAGCTCTAATAAAGCCTTGAATTTGGCCGATATCTCTAGGCCTGTAAGAATCTGAGACAGTTCGAGGAAGGTGCTTTTGGAGCCAGGCACAGCCTGAGTCGCTTTACGTGTGCGCCTAGCGGCTATTTTGATTCGGCGTTGCCTTACTCATTATATATATATATATATATATATATACATATATATATATATATAAATATATATACAGGTAGTTCAATAAGTTCTTAGAATGAGCTTTTTAGAATTCGAATTTTGGCACGCTTTCACCGCTAATAGGAACTGCAACTTTTCGACTGCTAGCGCTCAATATATTATGGTGATTGGCCGTTGCGATTTCGTTTGATAGCTTTCCCGTGCAACGTATCGGCGTGATTTTTAAAAATGGAGAAAAAAGAGTTTCGAGTGGTTATCAAGCATTTTTATTTCAAAGGTTGGAATGCGACCCAAGTAAAAATTGAGTTAGACGAGACGTACAGTGACTCTGCGCCATGCTTTGCCACTGTTTCCAACTGGATTAATGTGTTAAAAAGAGGTCGCAGGAGCACCGAGGATGAACTACGTCCAGGAGGCCAAAAAACGGCAACTGATGAGGAAAACGTAGAGAAAGTGCGAAAAATTCTTGGCACAGATAAGCGAATGAACATTAAGGAAATAGCGGAGGCATTAGAAATTAGTTTAGGCAGTGTGCATTTTATCCTACACGAAAACTTGAAGATGAAACAGCTTAGAGCAAAATGGCTGCCGCATTTGCTCAACGAAGGCCAAAAAGACGCGCCTGTTTTGGCTTTACAGCGAAATTTGACCAAGATGTCGAACAATCTGTTGGATTTTTGGCGCAGATTCATGACCGTCGATGAAAGCCGGGTTCATCACTACACTCCCGAGACCCAAGAAGCATCTTGCCAATGGTGTGCACCTGATGAAGGACCTCCGAAGAGGGTGCGGACAACGGCATTGACCGGAAAGGTGATGGCTACAGTTTTTTAAGACCAACGTAGAATAATGCTGGTCGACTACCTTGAGAGCTGTAAAACGATCACAGGAGAATATTATGCAAGACTGTTGGACTGCCGTTAGCAAGAACTCATCGTGAAACGGCCCGCTTTGCAGAAGAAGGTTGTCCCGTTTCACCAGGGCAATGCTCCTGCACACAAGTCCCGGCAAGCATCGGCAAAACTGGCCCAACTGAGGTTCGAACTTATTGAACAACCCTCCTATTCTCCAGACCTGGCCCCCTCTGATTATTTCCTCTTCGGACATTTGAAGAATAGTCTCGGGGGAAAGCGTTTTTCCAGCAATGAAGAGGTTAAGGCTGCTGTCAATGCCTATTTTCAGTCTAACGACGCGGTGGGAAAAGTGTATTGAGCTTCTCGGGGAGTATATCGAATAAGAAAAATTTAAAAACATGATTTGGAAAATTCTCGGTTTTCATTCTAAGAACTTATTGAACTACCTGTAAATATATATATATATATATATATATATATATAAAGTGTGTTGCAAAAAATTAGCAACTCATGTTTTTTTGCGATAATTTCGGCTTGGTTTATTTGAATGGCTTGAAATTTTAAGCGCATGATGTACATGACGAAACATGAGTATAGTGTTGATTTCATTGCAATCTCAAAATCGGTTCATACAAAAAAAATAAAAAAGTGTGAAAAAACAGTGTTGCAAAATATTAGCAACAATAACATGCTAACAACACAGCTCTTTTTTGTAAATGATAGTCGATACTACAGCTGATATTCGATCCCAGGGATCAAATGTCAGGAATATTGTCTAGCTAAATCAATCGTTATATAGCTGCAAAATATTCTACAGCTTAGTCGTTGTTCCGAACTAACGACGAATCTTATGTTTAAACCATGGGTCGTACAAAGGATCTTTCGGATAACGAAAAGACAAGAATTGAGGCATATGCTGAGCTCGGTCATACAGTAACTGCTATAGCAACCAGATTAGGACGGCATAAGAGCACCATCAGCAGGTTCTTACACCCTGGAGTGAACCAAAGGTGCAGATCTAACAGTGGGCGTAAGCCAGTTTTGACTATTCGAGATCGGCGAAGGATCATACAGTTGGCTACTCATGACCAAATGTCTTCTTCCATGATCAGGACTACTTTAGGAGTGCCAGTGCACCGATCCACAGTGTACCGAGTGTTAAGTTCTGACAAAAACGTGCGATACGCGAAAAGGAAGCTTATGCCGCGACTGCAACCGAAGCACATTGTCGCACGGCGTGAATTTTCGCATAGATACCAAACTTGGGATAACGAGTGGAAAAACATCATTTTCTCGGATGAAAAGAAATTTAATCTCGATGGCCCTGACGGCTGTCAGTACTATTGGCACGACTTACGGAAGGAACCTAAATGGTTCTCGAAACGTGTGGCCGGTGGTGGCTCTGTGAAAGATTGGGGCGCGTTTAGATATAATGGGAAGTCTGATCTAGTCGAGATTGTGGGCCGAAACAATTCTGACATGTACCAGCGCATTGTCGGTTCCCAGTTAGAAGCCCACTTTAGAAGAATTGGGGGACCTGACGCAGTTTTTCAACAAGACAACGCCACGTTTCATACCTCGGCTAGCACTATAGCCTTTTTTCAAGAACAAGGAGTGCCACTTTTTGACTGGCCGGCATTAAGTCCAGACCTGAATCCTATTGAAAATCTTTGGGGACATTTGGTAAAGCAGATTTACGCAAATGGTCGACAATATAATCATTTGTCGGACCTCAAAGAAGCTGTCCAGCAAGCATGGACTAATATTCCACTTTCGTACTTACAACAGCTCATTAACTCCATGAAAGACCGACTATACTCCTGTTTCGTCATGTACATCATGCGCTTAAAATTTCAAGCCATTCAAATAAACCAAGCCGAAATTATCACAAAAAACATGAGTTGCTAATTTTTTGCAACACACTTTATATATATATATATATATATATATATATAAATATATATATATATCAGCGCTCATCATAGGTGCAATGTTTAACCGCCCCTCCACTAAAAGAGCATCACAACGAAAGCAGTAGTGATGATTGCGTAGGTTCTTTTTTTTTCACACTTGACTGACTGCGCGTGTGTTGCATTGAGATGCAAATCACGTTGCTCGACGTTGACGAAAACAGGTCGTTGAATCTGCGAAGTAATCTGCGAAATCTGTAACGTAAAGATAAACACAACACAGCTCAGGCGGATACGCTGCGATATGGCCTGCAGTTAGTTAGTCAATCGGCTAGATAGCTACGTACGGTAAACGGACGGCCTGCGCTAATTCAACAAGACAACTAGAAACGTACAACCAACGACAATTTCAATGCTAAACGTACCCTGCACCGTTGCTTGCATAGTGGCCGCGTGCTCAAATCGGGTCAACTAGAGTTTACAATCTGCGAATGTGCACGGTTTTATTATTTTATTCTTCTCATCGCTTACAGAGGTATCGTAGTTGTTCACGTGCCGAATAGCATCTCAACTCATCCCACCCTGACGTTGTCCTTAGCGCGACACGCACGCCCGTACGCAGCATACGATCACGTCGGCACGCCATTGCCCAACGATCAAATGCGTGGTGTGTACTTCTTTTCACACACTCCTTGCACGTGTACGACTAGTCAACTGAAATGGGTTATACGCTTAGCATCGACGCCCGCTTGCTTCGCCTGGTATTGGTAACAACACGTAACCCTTAACTCTTTCGAAATCGGCCTTTCCTCCCTTTCCCTCCTCGCCCCCCCCCCCACACCTCCTCCTCCTGACATCTTCATTGAAATGCAGATTTGTCTAAGTTTACGGCGTGTATTGTTCAGCATCCCACTACGTCTGATTACCTATTCGCGAGGGAGATCGCTCGCTCCTACGCGTACTCGTTAATCGCGAGTCATTTAACGATGCAATGGTTGAGAGAGTACGTTGCTTTCGGAAGTTAACCGTTACGTGCGGCCAGTTAATTAACCGCTACGTACGGCCGCCACCGGGTGTGTTTTGCAGCCCTCCAGGTCAACGGCTAATCAGTAGTGCTACAAGCACACGCGTTTGGCATCTTCGTTGATACAAAACCTCTTCAGCCGAGCGAATGAGCAATTGACACAATGTGTGCGCTGTCGAACGAAATGTACAGGGCCGAACGCACACTTCAGCATGCATGCATCAGAATTTGCTACTCTCTCGGCCGTTGCCGCACCACGAGAAGCGAGACTCATTGAACGGTTTCCTGCTACCGCTACCTACAGACTCGCTTTTCATGCCGCGCCGCAATTTTTCCGCGGCCGGGCTGAAACATTCATCGACCGCCTATCTGTAAGTTTCAAGCTGGCTGACTCGATAGCTTGCCGATAGAGATATGGTGGACATCTATTCGCTCAGGCTCTGCGACACTATAGAACACGGCAGTTCGCGCTCGCAGCCGCCGGCGGCGGCTCTATCTATACTCATGTGTCGATAGCTGTCGACCTACACAGCCACTGCAAGACCCCATGGCCCACATGGCGCGCACACCGTTCTGCCTGCCCCTAGCAGAAGCACGCACACGGTTATGCTGCCTCTACGGGCATCCATACCCTCGGGCTCCGGCCTAGGTTCCGGTCGGCGACGTGGGCCACCTCATCAATCCACCGACACGAGCCCATTAACGCTACGCGCTGCTGCTGCCGCCGCCGCGGCCATCACCACTACCTTTACTACTATTACTACTACTAACTACTACTACTACTACTACTACCGATGTTGCTGCTACTGGCAGCGGCCTATTGAGATGACGAGAGAGACCACGGGGGGTTTACATGAGGGTGGGGGGGCGGAGGCGGAGGCGCAAGGGAATTCTCGATCCGTCGAGTCGTACCATTGCGCCTATGGCCCCGCGCCCTTCAGTGGCAATGATCGATACGCTCTGCCGTTGTTGCCAGCGCAACCATGGCCCCGGTCCTGCTGCCGGTGGCTGTTACTGTGTGGCCGCCGCCACCGCCGCTACCGCCGGTTCAGTGGCCAACTGCTGGCGACCGGAAGATGTATGTCCTTGTCCTTTTGTGTGTGCGTTCGTTCGTCCGTCCGTCCGTCCAAATGTCGGCCTGTTCGAGTACGGGGCTATTCAGCTGGTCCTCCGGGTTCTTCTTTGTCGTCGTCGTCCTCGTCGCTTACTCACCAACCCCCTCCCTCCCTCCCGGTAGTTGTCGATGGGCGTATCCGCCGCCAAAGTCTCCGCCGGCCGTCACAGATAGGCGACGTCTTCTTGGACGTGCGTCAAGGCTGCTGCTGCCGCTGCCGTATCCGTAAAGTGTGCGAGGACTTGTTTGTGTGTCGGCTTCGCTGGCTGGCTGGCTAGCCTGGTAGTTGGTTAGCGGAGCTCCTCGACGTGGTGGTGGTGGTGGTGCATCCATCATGTCCACAGGAACCTCTCTATGGGCCGAAGCGCGTCGAAAAGCCATATTCCTTCACGTATCCGCAAGCGCAATCCACAGCATCTATCCTGCCTAGAAAGGCACTAAACTTGTACCAGTAGCAATCGTTGGCGTGGTAATAGTAATTATACTAGTAGTTGTAATTGTAGTAGTAGTGGATTTAGTGTCGAGCCCGGTGGCTTAAGTCTGCGCCCCGCGACCGGAGGAGACACATAGGTGCGCGGGTTCGAGCCCCACCGTTGCACCGATTTGTATTTATGGGGGTACGTCTATGAAGCAATGCGAAAAGCAGTCCCATGGACGCTAAACCTTGGCTAAGAGTCAACCCCGAAAGTGTTTTAGTTGTAGATGTAGTAGTCGTTGTCGCTGAAGTAGTATTAAAGAATGGTTCCAGCTCCTCGCCTCTTCCTGAGGCCATTTAGGTGAGAGGTTTTTAGTGGGTATTATGCCAACACCATCGGCATCGAGTCCCACACTACCTGCTTTGGGTGTGCGAAAAAGCATTTTCCCTCTCACCAAAAAAAAGTACTTGCGTGGGCGGGCCAGCGCACACCTCTACCGCTTTAATAAGGTTGAAATGATGAAAAAAGACACCGGATTTTATTTTACATGACATCTGCCAAATTAATGGAAACGCTCTCCTACTGGAGAACAACGTATAAGGTTTTTCGAATATGAAGCTGATTGTTTAGTGTGATGGGCAGCAGACTCCAGTCAGGTTAGACACAACTGGTCATTTAGGAGGTTGGAGCACCACCGGTGCATACTTGCAAAGAGCTTGCTTCCTGCCGCGGTGCGTGATTGTGTGTGCAACCGCATTTTTCATTTGTACTCTGAGGAAGAGGATTGTCGAAAAGTAGTAAAATGTATTTGCATAGAATGTGCCACTACTAAAAACATTTATTGTTCAAGTGTCTTGTTATAATTTTGACAGATATATCGTTTACTCTTCAATATGCATCTCTACTTTTCAAGCATAAATTATACGTGACAGAATATAAACTACGTTAATTAACTTTTTTACATTTAAAATCAATCTTAAAAATGCTGATAGTGTATATCAGTCAACGTCAGTTTATAACTTAATTAGCTTAATTTAGCCACAATGACCAATATATCACTTACAATGATGCTCGTAGAGAGTGGAGAAGATGAATGGTCTGCAACTTGCACACTAATGGTCGCGAGATCTAGGCAAGAACTGCCCTATATAGGTAGAAAATTATTCGTTTAGACAGAGGCGAATGCTGGGCAATACACTCTGTACGGAATGCCCCGGAAGCCACTATAACAACTAATAGAATTCTAGTATTTTTAAACTTGGCATACTAACTATATGCAACGCTACGTTATAGCGTGGCGTTAGATATAGCCAATCCAATGTCGGAACATATATATATATATATATATATATATATATAGTTGCGTCAGAGTGTTGTTATTACTGAATAACTTAATAAAGTTGGATTTTGGATTGTGGACTCTGAGCCTGATAGACACAAGAACACAAATTGAAACAAGACTTTACCTTTAAGAAAACAAAATGATACGAAGACGATCCAATAGTTATGCCCACGTAGCGGTAGAACGAGTAGTACGTAACAGTCACAATAAATGCAACTCGAACTTAAATACGTCTCCACTCGGTAGACTAGCTTTTCCCTACCAATTTATGTAGAGGGTTTTTTTTTTTTCGAGAATGGCGTGAACCGCATGATCGTGAACTACGGCTGCGTGTGCTCCCGCCTTCCCGTACGAGGTAACGTGGTCGGTCAAGTCAATGTAGGCTATTTGCCTCGTTGCTTCGCAGGCTAGCAGTCCCACTCTGCTAGCGTTGGCGTCGGAGTTTTCCGCTCAAGCGGGCATACAGGGCGGGCTCGTTTCAAAGTGAATGATGATCTCTGATCTGTAGTGCTGCTGATGTATACAGGTCACGTAGTCAAAAAAAACTGTCTGGGAGACAAAACAGACCGAAGACGAAAGCGCGCACGCGCGCGCGAGAGAGGGAAGGAAGGAAAGGAGATACAAAGTGTTTGTGTATGGGACGTTGAGAGAGAGAGACAGCGAGAGATTTAAGGACGGGAACGAGCCCGACCGTCTGCAAAAGGTAGGCGTTGCTTCATTGCATGCCTGCCTTCGAGTAAGCAGATGACATGTGGAGGGGGCAGCTTTTTACCATACGGTAACGGGCTCTAATAGTTTTCACCGAAAACGCGTGCTTACCATGTTGGCAAACTACAAAGCTGCAATATACGTATACTATGGACAGTATACAGTAGGCTAGGTTGGCCCCAAAAAAGAAACACTCCACGTTCATTTATGGGTGTGCGTGTGTGTGCAGCATTTGTCGTCGATAGACAGAGAACATAGCGATAGGACAACAACTATAATGCCAGCTGGCGATTATCGCACTATCGACGCATCATTTTAAATACTTGGAGCCGGGAACGGCATGCCACAATTTTAATGACATGAGAATATTGAGGGCTCGTTACCGACACGACGCTAAATAGGTACATGCCAAAAATCGTTCTTATTGAAAACCAAATATGTCCAACAAAGGCACGTCTATTATTGTTAATATTATTATTATTATTATTATTAGTAGTAGTAGTAGTAGTTCCGCTGCTACTGATGTAACAGTTGTTACAGCTGCTGCTGTTCATGAGGACACGCGTATCAGTGACGACACATTTGGTGACATTGTTCCCTGTCAATGTCTGTCTGCCCATCGGGTCCCGTTACGGTGCCAACGTTGTGCGTCCCAAATAGGTGCCGAGCGGGGGCTAATATTGCCTTCATCTTCTTCCGTCCTGGGCCAAATCCTTTGCCATTCACTTCTTGTGGGTCAGCGCCCCCCCCCCCCCCCCCCTACTCGGAAGGCCTCCTCCTGGTCACACAAACGTAGACACAGCCACCCAACTCATATTTGGCACATGCGGTTGAGTATTTGCCTCGCAAGCAGGCAGCTAGCACAAAGAGCGAAAATAACAACAATCGCGATTAGAACAACAACAAACAATTATGCATGTATTTATAACAAAAAACAAACACCACAATATGGCAACAACAATAACAATAGCAACAATTACAAGGACGACAACAGTAGGTGAGCGACCGGCCATATTTGGCCGTTCAGCAACTCGATTGTCACTTATCTACCACAAAACTACCTTAGTTATCATTGTTATCATTGGCTATCATTTCTTCTGGTTTTAAGCAATTAAGTGGTGTTTGGAGCCCAGGAAGATATTTCTTAAAGGTACCATGTCCCTCGCTAGTAGTTAGGTCAATGGGTACAACAGCCTTTACCAAGCCTTTCCTATTCTTCATTTTCTACTGTACATTGTCGTTGGAGAGTTTAGGGTTTCTGCAACTGAGTTTCATATTTTTTCTGCAATATATTTTAAGAACTTGGACTTGTAACAGCTGTGGCTATGGCTTTCATAGTCGGATACAAATTTAAGCGTTAATGGCGTCTGCATTCTCTTTCGCAGGCGTTTGCCAAAGGTGCTCGTGAGACACTACGTTCGCATACGGAGCTGCCAATAGCATTATACCGCGGAATCGCTTGCGCCGGGCTCAATGGGTCGAAGCTCTTAGGGTGATCATGGCAAACTAGACGGTGAGCACAGCGACGCCGCTTCTACGCACCGGAACGAGCCCTGAGATCTAAAGGCAAAAGAACGCCGCCGTATTTGGGAAGATTCTACCCTCTAGAAGGAAGACGAGCGGCCCCTATAATATCACCCTATGGCAGGAAAAGGGTCCTCCAGGCGCTAGTCGCCGGAAACTTACTTCGAACCTAACTAGCCTCTGCAGGCCAATGCAGGAGTTTCTGCCTCAATGGTATAAAGCAGCAAAGCCCCCTTAGACCTTCGGAGAAGAAGCTAGCCATGAGTAGACTTGCACCCTTATTCCGATTGTTCGATGTATTTGCATAGACAGCTCCCAGTCGGTGGGAAGATGGGGAGACGACTGGTTTCAAGTGGGTTGGAGCCCCATTACTCATTACGGCCCACACTTGCAGACGAACTCCCTGCCCGGTGGCGTGGTGCATTCGCCAGCGCATCGCGACCAGAGAAGACACATATGTGCGAGGTTTGGATTGTTGCACATTTGTATTTCTGGGGGCTGTATTTATATTGGGGGGTTGTATATTGTATTTATATCCACCGTTGCACATTTGTATTTATGGGGGTCCGTCTATGAAGCAATGAGAAAAGCAGTCCTGTAAACAAACTCCTTGTAATTGCGTTCGTGTGTGCAAACCGCATTTTCCAACTACTCTCCCACACAGAATATAAAGCATGATGCTGTGGACCACGCCTTCTGGGGGCCAATGCTGTTACAAACTACCTCAACACTACAACAAATTCTACTATCACAACTAATTAGCACTTGGCCAGCTCTCTTTCTGCAGTCCCGCAAGCCAAGTGCGATCACAGTTTTCAAGCGCTCCACATGGTTAAGAGGTGTGGAGCAGACAGAGGGTGTGACTCTGTTCGTGCATAGCGAGCTTTCGTCCGCTGAGAACTCGACCCCGTCCCCTTGGAAGGGTGGTTTTCGTTGCAAACATTTTCAAAATTTTCAAATTATAGATTGCAGTCTACTAATTACTATTCAGATGCTTGTAGCACCGCCATTCAAACCGTTGTTGATGCTGCTATTGTTGCCGCTAAGTTTAAGTTTAAGTTTTTTAAGTTTAAGGATGAACGCACATACCTGTGTGGCGTCGTGTCTAGGGGGCTAGTGCACTAGTCATGGTCGTCATCTGCCGGGGTGCCGCCGGTTCGATCCCCGTTGTTGATTAAATTCTCTTTAAGCGATGCTACTTGAGTGTAGATGATATGGGTTTTCTCATAGCATCTTCTCTCAAGTAGCATCGCTTTAAAAAAAAGTATCCAAAACTTTTTGACTAAACTATTTTTTTGAAAAATATCAAAAACAAAAAAAGCAGCTTCAACTTAAACCTTCAATAAAATCATTACAGCTGAAAGTTAGCGACCAAATTGCCATAAGGGCCGGTGTGGAATCCCTAGATACCTCAACGTGTCCGGCTCTCGATGCCTTATTGAAGACATTCACCTCACGGCGATTCCCTCGGTTGTTATTTAGGCCACGGTCAATTGTTGTGGTTGACCTGGTTCGTTCGTTGATCGTGACTTCTTGTAACAGAAGCCGTAACGACAAAGTCGACACTTCTTCTACGATTCTGTTGGCGCCAGTTGGATGCATCTGGCTAAGTAATCCTTAAGGTAAGAACATGAACCGGCAACGGGGCACCGCACGTCGGGAACCGGTTGAGTAAAACCAGAGCGCAATATTAGCGGAATACGCGAGAAGCACAGCCACCCCAATTCGCCTCCTCGGCAAGCAGTGAAGCGCAACGCTACCAACAAACAGCAAAATTTGGTCAATTCCCCCGCTAGTCGACCGCACGCCACCAGAGACGGTTCGAAAGCAAGTGCGAGCAAGTGTTCATTAACTGATGAACGGGCGTTAATATAGCTGTTTACGAATAAAAGGAAGTGCATATTTACTGACAAACGTTCAAGTATCAGTCTGTATATATGCGTAGTCAAAAAAACAACGATGAGGCAGTCATATAGATAAGCTCGTCACCACATTACTATTTGAATAATAAGTGCATGTATGTTAGGACCATTTTGGGACTATTTCATGGTTTAAATGACCAAGTATGTTTTGTTTCAAACCATGTGTTGCCAATTATGTATTCCAACACTTCTAGATCACACCTTGTTTTGAGCTATAGTACACTTAAATATACGGAACATCGAAGCAAACACTCGCTTTAACGACTTACACGATGCCTGAATTCCCTCCCGGCCTACCTTGCTTTGCTTGTTTTATATTACAGACTTGGTTTTGGCCGCACACTGAGAAGTTCTTTGACATCATTAGTGCTAAACGTGGGAGGTAGTGTATTTATACTACACGTTAGGAATCGTTGCCAAATAACTAAGTGATAAATTTACTCGACTCTGAGTACAACCTTTCGACTAATTACTCACTTAGAAGAATTAAGATCTCGTGATGCGGATGTACTTAAAATTGTCGTGTGCAACATCGATGGAAATCTTCTGACAAATCTTCTAAAGCAAAACCTAATCAAACGTTAGTTCGATTTTCTAACAATTACGACAGACGACTATAATATTAATTTCTTTTATTTTTGCGCCTCTTATTTTTCTGATTTAGCTGGCTCGTGCACTGTTAAAATACTAGTTCGTATTTAGGAAAATATTTTAAATCAACTAGATGTAATTTTATATTGTTTGGCGCCAGATCAATCTTCCCTTTGAGCTTCCAAGAATTAACCAGCACAGCACTTTCAGCACGGAGAAGTGGACGCGTCCACATCACGTAAAAAAGAACGGAAAGAGATCATCCTTCACCAAGACAACCCAGCACCCACTAAGCATAAAAATATACAACCTAGACTGGTAAATTCGTGTGCACCCACTACACTCTTTCATCATCAGCCTATCACTTAATCCAGTACCCAAAACTTTTTGACTTAAAAAAATCTTCTTTTGAGGACGTCCTAAATGCGGAAATCAGACCGTTACCAGAATAGATTAAAAAGTTGTCTGATCTTTAGCAACCCGTAATTGAAAAAGGGGGAAGCTATATAGATGATTTTAATGAACCCGCATGTTCTTGCAAATTCGAGTTTTTGCTTCAAGCAAAAAATAACAAGACCTCTTGCAGTAACCCAATATTATTAGTATCCTATTTGTTATCTGTTTGCAACGGACGACATTTCATTATTATTATTATTATTATTATTATTATTATTATTATTATTTTATTTTTTTGAATCAGCCGACTGTTGCTGCAGTCGCGGGCAGGTAATTAATACACCTATTGTACATACTTTTTATGTTCTGCTTCAGAATGCATCTAATCATGTTTTTTTTTTAATTTTATGTAAAAGTATCTCCTGTGCCGATATGCAGTTTAATTATTATTATTATTATTATTATTATTATTATTATTATTATTATTATTATTATTATTATTATTATTATTATTATTATTATTATTATTATTATTATTATTATTATTATTATTATTATTATTATTATTATTATTATCATTATTATCATTATTATCATTATTATCATTATTATTTTTATTTTTATTATTATTAATATTATTATGGTAGTTCCGAGAGCACTTACTTGGTATTAGAAAATCTAAGATCCCAACATCCCATGATTCCTAAAATATCAGTGCTCCGTTTCCATAGCGAATGGCCAAATAGAACACTAAACGTAATGTGTAGAGCCTTTTTCATTGTTGAGCTCAGGTTTTTATGAGAAACTTATGCCACTATAAAATAGATCATATTGAAATACGCATGTGCGCACACCCGTTTAACTAAAAATGAAAGTGAAAACCTTTGTAATTTTGTACGGTGTTAAATATATATAAGGCACAAACTTGCTATACGTACAGATATGCTATCCGAGCAAGAACAACGGCTAATAGATCTTCTTCATGAATGTTTCCTGGTTTCTCTATTGTTAGGCGTAGGTGGTGAGCCCATGATTCAAAATGATTCTTAGCTGCAGCATCGCATGTCGTAACCCAGAACTTTGATGTGACGTTAAATACACGCGTTGCTCCCCGGCCAAACTTATGATGGGGCAGGGGTGTGTTTATCTAGGTAGCCTGTCTACGATGGCATTATGATGAAGTTGGAGCATTTGGGGAAAGTTTTTATTAGGAAACACACTAACTAAATATATTCTCGGCAGCAGCCACCACGCACGACGATTAAGGTCATCTAGATTCAGTTTGCCTCTGTAATTTCAACGGCGTGATCACTTTCGTCCATGCGGCCTAACAAACAAAACCAAGACGTGTGAGTACATTTGCTTTATAAGTTGATAAAACTATGTTTTATTGTTGATAAAACTAAAAAACCACTTTATGCATACTGCAATTGAAGACGTAACTATGACTGTTAGATAACGTACATCATGGCTTGCATAAAATCGCTAACTTTACATAAAGCGTTCTTCGCGTACAGGGTAAGCAGTGTTGGTTCAAATCGCACACAGGGGCGAGTACGAATTGCTGAAGTTTGCGTTGCTGACACTGCTCCTCTCGTCATTGTTTAAGGACAAGATGTCCCACTTATCTGTCTGCTTTCCACCTAAGATCTTTCTGCCTGCTGATCACACACGCTTAAGGCAATCGAAAGCAAACCAGACCAGTTTAAAATAATTTAATTTAAATCTGCTGCGCATTGCTGCTATTTCCGGCTACCCCTTATTCGATTTGGCCCCGATGCGTTGCAACAGGCCGAAAAGGCTAGAACGAGGAAAAGTGTCTCTCAATCTCCCTATCTATCTCTATCTAACTCACTCTTCTCTCTCTCTTTCCCGTTCTCTCTCTCTCTTGTTTTTATCTTTTATAACAGAAGTATACGTTTAGCTCCTCAACGTGCTTCTTCTTCTCTATCTTTTATTTCCCTCGCCCCGTTTCTCCGTACACTTATTTAGCTGCGGTTCGTTAGCCAGATCACTCCAGCGGCACCTCTAACGTTCATTTGATCTCGAAAAAAAATCTCACTATTTCTGGAACTATCCGTCGTTTCCGAGATGCATCCTAATAGGAGCACCCAACAACGAAAGGGCACGTAGTTCCTATGGCCCTTGGCCACGATATTCCGTCTCATTAGCAACCTCTCTCCTTGTTTCCTGTGCGGACGACTCGCGAAAGAACTCGTTCTGCGTGCATGACGACTTCTTTAGTTATTAAACAAATGCAAAGGAGATATATTTGTAAATTACTGCTGACTTGCGTAGAAATGCGCATATATCTTTAACTAACTTCTTCTGAAAGCACGAGATATTTTTTAAGATAAATTCAAATCATTCGTCAAGGTTCCTTACATTTTTACTTCTAATTTTAGCCCGCTTTCTGTGAGTACTGTTTCCCGTGTTGAATCATCTAGATTAAAGGCTGTTCCGTCTTTTTGATTTGCCTGAACACTGTCTTTGAAATGCTATTCAAGTATGTGGTCTATCAGTAGGCATGGATTATTACAGGTTATTATGGGGAACTGGTACACCGGGGTACCGGAAAAAACCAAATCAAAATTTGGTTACAATGATTTAATTTGTCCCTCGTAATAGAACGATCCCTTATAGCCATAAAGGCCATAAGAAATCGCTCTATCAAGAAATATCGCTGCGTCTTATAGAATTTTGCTGCATGCAACACATTCGAGAAGAATCTTCGAATAGCACGTGTTTCCTTTTTTATTGCGCACATCTTTTAAATCCGAGTCAAAATGGACTCGCGCCGCCTTGCTCGAGATTCGCACTTAGTTATTGAGAATGATTCCGATGTGGGCTCTGTTCTTCGGATCTCAAATACCTTCTTTTGCTGTGTAGAGTATACTATCAACCACGTTAATCGCAGACGACGTACAAAAATAGACAAGTTGGGCTATGCGTTAATTCCGTCACATCGTATACGTTTTTCCAATGAAACAGATATTTTCGCACGCAAATTGAACTCTATAAGGCTCTTCCCTAGACGAGTCACGTTTGTTTGGGGGTAACGCCGCCGCCGCTGCTGCTGCTGCTACCAGATCTACTAAAAATAATCACTCCTAACTTGGATACTTATCTAACGAACTATGCGCTGTAACTCAAATATTATGTAAGATTGTATTTTTTATATAACTTTTATGTGTATATTGTGTCTATAGTCGCGGCCAGCCGTAACAAGGGCAATTAATCCGTGTGGTCGGATTGTCGAGGCCGTATCCAAAAATAGTCGCTTGCGCACGTTTAGCAATCAACAGCTATGCGAATGCTGGTGATCGCAATGCGAGTTTACCGTTGCCGACCACAGCCGAGCGCAGTTTTTGGGGCTTGTAAATGAGGCTTCATTCGTTCGAGAATGTACATAATTACAAAACGGACTCCCTCTCGACAAGCGACACAACAAACATTTGTTGGAATTTTCCTTACCCGAAAGCATCCAACTACTCTCCTAAAACAGGAAAAAAATAGAAAAGCGCTTTTGTCAAATTAAAGCAATTTTACTTCAATATCATAGTGGCCGGTATTAGTAACGTTCCGGTATAATATTATTGAAAGCGGTTGTAAAGAGACAATGTTGCGAGCCACAAAAGTGGCTCGCAACATTGTCTAAGTAAATTATCTGAACGGAAACGAAAAAAGTCACAAACACACGAAATACGTAGATAATCACGGTAGTCAAATAAATAGACACGCTCAAAAAAGAAGACAATGCATAGGAACACCTCAAAAGCGGTGTTAATTCGATTACATTTTACGTGGAAAACAGGGCGTGTCGTTCTCAAACCGTGTCTGTTCGGTACACATTCTTTAAAGAGGGGTTTATTCTGTCTCCATTGGTTTAAATACAATATGATCTGATTGACTACTACGCGCACGTCTGTTTATTTGAATCATCGACGTCAATAATTGATATGACCGAGATAGACTATATCTTCTAAGGCAAACTTTCATCATAACGTAGACAAGAACATCCACCTAGTAGGACTGCTGTATGAGTTTAGCTCTACATCATTTGATTTTATTCTCTGTCTCGTCGTGGAAGCCATGCGGCGTCGTGGGGGCAACTGCGTTGGCCCCCCAACGCTATAATGTTTCTGATTACAGGTGACAACCTAGGCTTTGCCATTAAGCTGGCGTATCCAGGCGTTGCCATATCGTCAGAAACTCCTTAATTTCTATCGTCTAACTCACCTTATAGTGTATGAGATAAATCACGCAAAATGTGCTGTAACATTTACCGCCTTACACGCAAGCTTATCTTTACAGAGAAGCTCCTTATATTCTTCGGGCATTCGTCGTTGCCTTACATTTTCGCACTCATCTCCATTTATCGGTGGACTCAGACAGGACTTTATGTGGCAGCTTCAAACGCGTACATTTCCACTTAGGTGAAGCGAAGACATGTATGCGACCTCGATATGCGGCGGGCGCGCTAGTCGGTAATAAATTTTACGCCAGCCCCAAGTGGTGGCGGTAGGTGTTGACGTTGGTTCTCAAACCGGCCCAATCACAAGAAGCTTAGGAGAGGAGCCCACACGCGAGCGAGCGCGACGAGCAATGTAAGCAACGATACTGATGCTCAATTTATACTTGGAGTTGGAAACTGGGAGCAGCTACGGCAAAAGAAGTCCTCCAGGAGAAACATAAAAAGTGCAAAGAAAGACAGGCACAACTGCGGCTTCAACCCGAAAACATCCATAGAAAAGTGCAGCTCGAAGAAAACGGGCTTGCAGGTGTTAGACAAGTGCTGGATCCTCTGGGCGACCCCAGCCAATTGATCTGAAAGGGCGCTCGCTACTTCTCCTGATAGTCTATACTACTGTTTTTATGAAGATCTGGGCTATCAGAAAGTGAAGCTTAAGAGGGGAGGTGCGTTTAGTGGGTATGGGTCTCAACGGAGTAACATCCAACCGTTGGGGTCGAGTCTCACTCTGCTAGAAAAAGAGACTCGTAGCGATAGTGCGTAACTGCATTTAATACCTCCTCCAACAAACAAACAAAAATTATACTTGGAGTGCTGCACCTCAGATTTGACTAAACCCTAAACCCACTAAATTACGAAGGACCACTGCAGCCTTCTGGTGGGAAAGACCAAACAAGCGCCGTGACGGTTTGATAGAAGGAGGGAAGAACAAAAGCAAGCAAGCAGTAATACGTAAACACGTTGTTACCTCATTATTTTGCGCAAGGCGGCAGCGGAGGCGGCGGCGGAGAAAGAGAATCGGGTGCAATAGGGTGCAACAAACCGTCTGGGGCTGCATCGAGGCATAGCGACGTCGATTGAGGACCGCTCTCCACGTCACGGACGGCCTGCATCGAGTCACACCCAGGGTCGAACCTCGCTAGAGCACCAAGTTAGTGATATGCGAGTCAGCGGTGACTCAGCACGTTTCAAACGAGCACAGTACAAACTTCTGTGCATTGTCGGCAACAGCCTGGCCAAGGCGTTTGCGTATAAAGACTACAGCGAGGACAACAATGACGATGACGACGACCTTTGGGGAAGGCGATTGTCTGACAGATTATGAGAATAGGGGCATCGTCTAATGGCAGCTAGGGCAAGACGCAGCCATATCATCAATCACATAGGGCGGCCGTGCATGTGCAACCGGTTGCGGGACATCAGCATCATGGCTGCCAGACAGTCGTGCGCAGGCGGCTACCAGCCTTGGCCGGTCAAATTTTGTCGCAGATGGCGACAACTTTGATGCGGAAACGGCGGAACCAGGGAAAACTTCATCTGCAAACTCCCGCAGCCAGCCCAACTAAAGCCCAACCACTTTGACAGAGTCGATTTCTTGGATTTCTCGATTCACAGCCATTCAATGTGAGAACATCATCTGCACTTCCGTTTTGTCGAGCGCCTGTCGATCAGCTGCGCCTTGCGACTAGAACTCATTTAAGTTGCAAGGCGAGTTGTCTTTGTGGCAACGAACAATTCTTGTTGCGTGGTGCAGGGCAGACGACACTCGAACTAGAGAGGGCGTGTGTCAAATTGCTGACGTATTGCTGTGTATAATTTAGATTAGCCATTTATTATTAGCCCCGTGATGACTTTGGCATGATGCCAACTTCGTGCCAGAAACTAGTGAGCCTAAACGTCATCGTGGCTCTTAAAGAAGCTTTTATTAGGAAATGTTGGTTAAGCAACGATCTGTGCAGCGTTAGAAGCAGGCCGCACAACGCGGCTCTCTAGCGGGGTGATAGACACTGGAAAGTAAGTATAAAATGTGTTTTTCAAAAAAAAAATAAACAAGTGAGAGAAATTGTACTTTTCACAACTGATTCCTTTTAGTTGGGCACGCCAGGTGTTTCTGGTCGAGCCGTCTGTTCGAACTACTTAGCTCGCTCTTTTATTGTTCCTCCAAACGTTACCGTATCAATACGAACCCTAAACTTAGTTTTGGCAAGTCAAACTACAAAGGCCATAATGCCAACTATACGTTAAAGTATGTACCTATTTTTAATTACCTTCATGTTTAGGCTTACTTATTTAGAGATGTAGTGGGGCACTATGCCCGCATACAGAGAAATTATATTCGCTACTTGAGAAGGACCCAAATCTAGCATTTAGAATTTAATCAAAAAGGCTTTTGCACACCTATTTAGGAATTTTAGATTGAATAATACTTCACTAAATGCCTCTATGTGTTTTATCACATTTTTGTCCTATTTCTATCTCTATGCAGCAAGGATCTACGACCCACTATTTCAAAGCTTAGCGTCTTTTTCTCATTTCGTGCTAATTTTGGCAAAGTAGGACTTGTTTATGCGAAGCTTAGAGAGAGCGCAAGCGCTTTTTTGAAGTTGTTATGTAAGACGTTGGCGGCACGTTAACACGTCAACCATTTGTGCAAGAACCGTATGGATGGCGAGGTCTCAAGGCTCTCTCCCGAGGTTCTCACCTTGCTCCACATTTTTTATATCTGATAAAAATATAACATTAATTTATAGGCTAATTATCTTAGAACATCTAGTAGATTTCACTATTTGAAGGGCGCATACCTTTGCACGATATGGACGATTAAGTGCTGTGACAAAAAGTGCACGCTTCTAAAGTTCTAAACTAACAATCTAATGCGTCCTGCCTAGGCCAAGTTTTTCAGAAGCTGGCGAAGCCCGAGTCGATGCAGTCATTATGCCTTATTGAAGCTTTAATAGTCATAGCTAAACGACCTAATATACACTTTTGTTTGCCCGCGCAAATCGTCGTTCTTTTTGTCATACAAAAATTTCTAAAAAGTCGTTTTTTTTATCTGGAAGCGTTTGGGAATGCTTAATGGTTTCATATGCACCGCCAGCAGCGACTAGCAAACACTTGAAATTCATGTTTCTCCTTAGGGTTCTCACTCCTTTAGGCTCGGACTTGTATAAAACATTTTAAAATTCCACAGATGTTTGCATGCAGTGAAGCCAACCGCTCTATACTTACTATTGTGGAATTGGACCGTCAGTTCAGTCAATGTTAAACCCCGCGTAAAACCTCGAGACAGAAAAGACTGAACCTTGACCACTGTGGAAGACGCAGCCAAGCTATACAGCTTCCTTATTTAATTTCGTTGATAGGTTTATCAATAGACGCCTCATCCGTCAAAGTCCCCCCAATCATTTCGAAGATCGACTCGCCGCGATATGCTTCTTGGTTCACCGCATTTCAAATAGCTGTGGCTAGGGGTCTCTTTACTTCAGAAACGACACCCTATCGAGATGGTAGTAAGCTTGCGCCAACCAAAAAGTTAGTCCCGGAGAAGTCGACGCAGAGATTCTTCCAGCACAAGTGTCCAACAAATCCTACTGCGGTGATTGCGTAACTCGATCATGCTAATAATGCTTTGACCAACGTACGTGGACTACGTACTGTTCAACCTAGTCGATCAGTCGTACCGCCTTCCGTCACATCTTCTCTCTCTGGCGACATCACGTCACGTCTTCAATTATGGTATCATCGCGAGACTGTCGTAAACCTAGACTTCGTCACCGACGACCAAGAGTGTCCTTTCAGACAGTTTGTTACTTAAGGCCTGGTCCCCATCGAGGTCTACCTTTGTCAAATTACCACCCAGGTGTCGGTGCTTCTGCAATTCGCAATAGCAAATCTAATGCCCGCTGACACGCGTAGATTTCAAAGTGTCTGTGCGCTTTGACATTCACGCCATACTCTCGGCGGAACGAGGTCACATCGGTAAAGCAGATCTAGAAGCCATTGCAAGATCTAGGGCCATAGAATTGCCGAGTGCCATTTCTTTCGCTGCGCTAAGTACACTTGCAGACGGCCATAGGTTGATAACCCATGCTGACTGTGAGCACAATTGGAAAATGTCGTGAGCGAATAAAGCCAGAGAGCTTCCATGACCTCTCGTACGTAAAAGGTGCTGGTCGACACCTTTGGTATTTTATAATCAACGACTTATTCGCTAGGGTCCTAATCGGTCCAAATCGTAATGCCCTGTCAGTTTGCACGGTAGAGACGGGTGCCTTCACTATCGGCCTTTGGATTCCAAAGGGCTCTAGTACTGTGAGCACAACAGAAAGACCGAACGTATAGCTCATTTGCATGTCGTTCACCGTGACCTCCAACCGGACCTTGCACGCTGCTAAACTGAGCAGGGAAGCTTAAAAATACGCTATATGTTGCAAGATTCCTAGTCTTTTGTCGTTCCAGGCCCAATATTGAATGGCGGCGGAGGACCTAGTTGTTCTTAACACTGTGCATCGATCTTACAATAACAAGAAGAACGGATGCACATAGGATTTTAAACTGGAAGGTTTTACTAGACGAGGAATCTCTAAGTGACCATCATATACTTGAATTTCACGTGACCATCTCCCGCGAGGGACCGCCCACAACGCCTCGTCCTACAACCAGGCGCCAGGGGGTCAACGAGATCCGGGAGTCCCTTAGGACCCTTATCAACCAGGACGGGATGCCAACAACACCCGCGGGCCTCCAAAACCTCCTCAAGACCGTCTGTAGAGTCGTCACGGGCCGCGGAGCACACCGGTTGCATCGAAGGACCCCGAAGAACTGGTGGACGAGCGAAATAGGTGGCCTCAGGAAAAGGTGCATCCGGGCACGGCATCTCCTTACCCGCGCTCGGCGAGCCGCGCCTGAGGGGCAAGCTGCCCTGCAACACGGCGCGTAATATAAAAGGCTGCGAGCCTGCCTGCGTAGGAAAATCTCCAGGAGCAAGGAACGCTCCTGAAGAGCCTTTCTCGAAGAGCTGGAGGACGACCCATGGGGCCGCCCGTATAAGATGGTGCGGGGTTTTCCCCCCTTCAAACAAAGGGTGGAGCTTACGTCGGAGGAAACCCGGGAAGCAGTTATGGCACTCTTCCCGCGGCACCCGCCCTTTGACCGAACCCCATACTTAGAAGACACAGGGGGGTCTGAGGACAGCATACCAGAGGTAACCCCGCACGAAGTTCTCGCAGCGGGGGAACGCCTTAAGCCGGGAAAGGCACCGGGCCCAGACGGGATCCCCGTCCTCGCGGGTAAGCTCCTGCTGAAGGAATACCCAGAGGCGGTGGCCGCCGCGGCGACGGAAATGCTTCGAACGGGCTTGTTCCCTACCGCATGGAAGGCCGCGGACCTCGTGCTAATACCTAAGGGCTCCGGCTCGAACCGGCCCATATGCCTTCTCGGCTCCCTGGCCAAGGCCTTCGAGTCCATCGTAGAGGCACGACTCCGAGAGTTCCCGGAGGAGAACGGCCTCCTTTCCGAGGCCCAATATGGGTTTCGTAAAGGTCGCTCCACCATTGCAGCGATAAAGAAAATCCAACTAAAGGCCGAAAGCATTCGCGACTCCCCGCCGGGACGCCGAGATCTATTTTTAGCAATACTACTGGACGTGAAGAACGCTTTTAATAGCCTCCCGTGGAGAGTCATCCTCGATACTCTCCACAGGAAAAGGGTGCCCTTTTACTTAAGACGGATTTTATCAAGCTACCTACACGACAGGATTATCCACTCACACGACCAAACTTTTAACATGACCGCAGGGGTGCCGCAGGGCTCAATACTAGGCCCCCTGCTATGGAACATCACGTACGATGACGTGCTGCGGCTGGGGGATCTCCCACCCGGAGTCGAACTCCTCGCCTACGCTGACGACCTGGTCCTCACCGTCCAGGCCCGGACAATGGGCCAGCTTAAGGCGCGTGCGCATGAAGCCCTCTTCGACATAGCGCACTGGATGCAAATAACTGGGCTTACTCTGGCCCCCGCTAAAAGCGAAGCTATTCTCCTGGTAGGTCGGAGGGGCTTGCCCCCGCCGCGCCTTGTCCTGGAGGACCAGGAGATTGCTGTAGTCAATACTACAAAGTACCTCGGGGTCTTCCTGGACCGGGGCCTCCGGGGTACTGAACACCTACGGCGGGCGTCAGAAAGGGCATTGAAGATCGCCAATAGTTTTGCGCGCCGCATGCCAAACACATACGGCCCTAAACAAACAAGAAAAAGGATTATTATGTCCGTGGCCAAGCCAGTCGCCTTATACGGGGCTCCGGCCTGGCCTACCAACGCTCTGAAGACTAAGGCAAATAGAACCCGCTTACAGCGGGTCGGAGCCCTTAGGGTCACCATGGCGTACCGCACGATTAGCACAGCGGCGGCGCTCGTGCTCGCGGGCACTATCCCATGGGACCTGAAGGCAGAAGAGCGCCGCCGCCTGTAGGGCGACCAGAGCCTTAAGAAGGAAGAGGAACGGCAACACACACTGCAGCTATGGCAGGAGGAGTGGGATGGCCTGGCAGAGGGGACCCAGGTGCCAGTCTCCGCAAGCTGGTCCCTAACATCAAGGACTGGCTGTACCGGCCCGGTGGGGAGCTCACCTTCCACACCACCCAGATGTTGACGGGGCACGGCGACTTTCAGTCGTACCTATTCAGGATCGGGAAGGCCCCCAGCCCCATGTGCGTCCACTGCGGCAATGGACTCGAGGACACTCCAGAGCACACAGCTCTGGCGTGTCCCGCATCGGCGGAACAGCGTCACCCCTTAAGGACTTAAATGAATACGCACATTTTTAATCTACGCGACGTCGTTCTGAAGATGACAGAATCCCTGGAACACTGGAACTTGACAACAGCGGTTTTTAACAAGATTTTACAAGCTAAGACATCGGCCAACAAGCTGCGACTTTTTCGATTCCCTGCAGCTCCGAGGGACAACTTTCGCCAGGAGTAAGAAGACTCGCCCCCTCTGACTGTTTGATGCATGCGCAAGCAGTTCCCGGTCAGTTGGGGGACGGAGACATGACTGGTTTTTAGTGGGTTGGAGCCCCACACTACCGGCCCACACTTGCAGGGACTCCCTGCAGTGGTGTCCGTGTGTGCAACAGCATTTTCCAGTTAGTCCTCTTAAAAATAAAAAAAAGGCCCAATATTGAAAACCTACTTCAAGACGTGTACGATCACATCGCTAAACCTTTGGACGACCATAAGACTAGCCACATCCTGTTACAACGGCTATTTCGAAATATTCAGAAAGAATGCGCCGATGCGGTACTATGACAGCTGACTCGCTGGTTTTATAACACACATATACATAAATATATGTATATATATATATATATATATATATATATATATATATATATATATATATATATATATATATATATATATACACATATACATAAATATATGTATATATATATATATATATATATATTTACAATGATGGCGAGGTGCTAACAGTTTTGCGGCTCATACTGTGTCTAAAGCTCCCAGATACCTCGGGAAACCTAATGCATTCTGACGAACGTAGATTATAAAATCGTTCGCGGTTATACGTGCATGCACGCCGTACTCTAGGCCGCGTGGCGGTTCGGCTCGTCGCAAGTAATAGAACAGATCTAGAGATGCTAACGTGAAGACTACTAGGTCTTTGCGGCTGCTTCTTTAGAACTGTGGGAAGCTAAGAGTAGCAATAGACCTTGGGCCAGTTGGCATGTTTACGTCGGTGGACATTGCGCTCCTTACGAAAACTTACCAGCAGGAACTGCATGTCGATAATATGCGAGGGTTTTACCAGCTAGAAGTTCTACCTGCGGGAGGCCGTGGTAGACCAGTGGATGGACTATCAATTTACCAACATAAACATTTACCGCCGGCGCAATGTGTGAGGAAGAACGATTTCTGTGTGGGCCGCTCGTCTATGAGAGTAAGCATAATCGTCTTCCACCTCGCCCCCCCAGAACTTGACTCGGCAGAGGTCGCTGACACGGTGAGTTCTGGTATATCTGTCTATGCCAACCGTCGTCGGGCGACTTCAATGCCCGTATTGATGGTGGAGATACTAACGATAAAGGAGAGGAGCTGCTCCAGTTAATGGGATGCTTTGGTCTGAGATATTCATTCAAACAGCGAGGCGATCCACACTTGGTTGCCACGAGGCATGTTGACTTTTCGCTTTTAGAATTTAATAGCCTCGAGGTGAGCAGTGATGTGGATACCTGTTGTGAAATGCTAGAAAGACCACTGCAGCTGCTAGCCAGTCGCAGGCTTGACTACTTCAACAGTAGAAAAGCTTACATGAGGCTATGGTATGACCACAAGTGTAAATACTCTAGGCGGGAGCAAATCCCACTGCTTGCATGCAGAGCGCAAGAAAGCCTACGTTGTGGGACCTCGAAGGGGGGCAAACCACCTGCTCAGCGACGAACAAGTAACAAGTCACCTGACCGGCTTCTATATGACTGCAAGGCGGCACGCCTGGCTCCAATGATTAAGCGCCAGCTCACATTGGAGCAAGATACTATGAATCTGCCCTTTGAGGTAGAAGAAGTAAGTCAGGTTCTGCAATCTCTTCCGAGAGAAAAGTGTGCGGCGCCAGACCAGGTTTATACTTGGTGCACTCCGAGCCTTTCTTGGGCTTTCTCTGTAATTTTTAAGGGCTTCAGCTTCATTATCTTGGGACGACCTTCACTGCTCATATCGTTGAGGCAGTGCGCACAGCCCTAATCTCTCTTTATGGAGAAGTAGACGACGCCCGTCTCGATGGCAGTGGCACTTTTCTACCTCAAGATTGTTCCAATGATGATGTATGGTCTTGACAGAGTATGGGAACACCTCACTCGGGTAAACTTTAGTTTGCTTAAAGGATGTTAAACAATGTACATGAAGCGAGTACTTTGCCTGTTAATGCGGACAAGGTGCCGTTTTGTGTACCTAATGTCAAGCTGTGCACCGGCTGTTAAGACAATTCGAGTGAGGTTCAAGACGCCGCGTACCCTACCATTCGAGAACTTTATCTTGAAATAGGAAAATAAAGTTAAACATGTCCAATGAGAGGTTAGAGACCTGGATATTTTCAATGCCTCTCACCTCTGGTGTAGTCTTGCATGTGACAATCGCTATGTCTATACCAGATACATTGTTATCATCACCTGGTCTGTTCAAATCGAGCATTCACGAGGAGTACACGGAGTGCATCTGTTGACTGTGCTCTCAGGCGTGTACAACGTTTCACGCGTCCGCGTGCGTAGCTCTTGCGAAGATATCACTGCACTGCATGTTTCACCGCCGAAGAACAAACCGTGAGCAGCTGTCAACTATATACTTGTCTATGTTATATGCAAACTCAATATGAATGAAATAGATATGATGATGAATATGAATAGCAACAAAAGGAACATACAGTTACAATGATATATTTAACTTTGCAAGCGCGTTCGGAATTTGCCTGACCGTACTTACTGAATCGTCTACGCGGCGCATTAAAGGCTTTGGCAGAAATCATGTGTGCTCAATGATGACATAAGTGTGGTGCAGCTACTACTTAAACTTGCTTGCGCTTAGATATATCACAGGGCACTTTTGGCACAAGGTTTACTGCCGTGAAGCGGCTGTAGTCGCATACTCGCAAGCTTGAGCAATGCTAGCTAGTAAAGGCTTTATGGCTATGACGACCAAACCAACATTTCGAATGAGTTAAACACGTATTATATATTAGAAGATCAACCAATAAAGTTTGTTGTTGTTGTTGTTGTTGCTGTTGTTGTCGTTGTTGCTGCTGTTGTCGTTGTTGTTGTTGCTGTTGTCGTTGTTGTCGTTGTTGTTGTTGTTGTTGTTGTTGTTGTTGTTGTTGTTGTTGTTGTTGTTGTTGTTGTTGTTGTTGTTGTTGTTGTTGTTGTTTTGTTGTTGTTGTTGTTGTTGTTGTTGTTGTTGTTGTTGTTGTTGTTGTTGTTGTTGTTGTTGTTGTTGTTGTTGTTGTTGTTGTTGTTGTTGTTGTTGTTGTTGTTGTTGTTGTTGTTGTTGTTGTTGTTGTTGTTGTTGTTGTTGTTGTTGTTGTTGTTGTTGTTGTTGTTGTTGTTGTTGTTGTTGTTGTTGTTGTTGTTGTTGTTGTTGTTGTTGTTGTTGTTGTTGTTGTTGTTGTTGTTGTTGTTGTTGTTGTTGTTGTTGTTGTTGTTGTTGTTGCTGCTGCTGTTGTTGTTGTTGTTGTTGTTGTTGTTGTTGCTGTTGTTGTTGTTGCTGTTAAAACTTGCTCTTGCTGTGACGCAAACTCCAGCATTGCTGTCTTTGACAGGCGCAGCAGTTCAGTTTCCTCAATTTCAGCAGTCAAACGTTCAAACGTAGCTAGATGTGAGTCTAGATGTACCCGGAAGAGGACGCCGACCCCGGCCGCCGCCACTGCCACCGTCGCCGGCAAATTTGACAGTATAATCTCGTGGTGGCTGGGAGGAAGAAACGATGGAGGTGGACCTGTAAACACCCGCCACCACAAGTCACGCAAACCGCCGGCAAGAACACCAAGAAGAGACAGCAAGAGAGCTGCTGACGACGACGAAGCTGACGACGACGAAGCTGACGCTAGCCGCTGCGCTGGGGAGCAAGCATAGCGTACGTATGGCCGAGAAACGAGGACATCACCCCCACACCCCCACACACACACTCACCCGCATAACCGCACACTTATACACATAAATGCGCGTATGCAAGAAGCGTCTTTGCGAAGCCTTCGGTGTTGGTCTCATGCGGAGCAGACAGGCAGGCCTTTCAGTGCAGCCAGGCGGCATCATTAAGGAATGACAGGCGCAGCAGCGGCAGCGTTTAGCGTTGCAACGTCATTGTATTCTTCTTGTTCTCTTCATTGTGTGTGTGTGTGTGCGTGAGAGAGCCACATCAAGGCGAGGCGAACCGAGGCCACGTCACGCCAGGCCACCACCGTACCGGCCGTTGGAGTCTGTAATTAATTGTAATTATGTGCTGGTTCTGCTGCTGCTGTCATCGCGGCCACCGTCGCCGCCGCTGGAAAGGCGTATGATAGACACTGGAAAGTCAGTGAAAGCCACAGGGGGAAGCTGTGCTGGTTGTCACCGCCACACGTATGGTTGCAGCGAACGTATCTGTCTGCACGAGAAGCCGAGAAGGGAGAGGCGGGGAGACACATTATTATCACTCGAGATCATTTGCAAACAGACAGACACTATCATATATATATATATATATATATATATATATATATATATATATATATATATATAGGGTATAAAACTGTAGTTTTTGTATCATATCAGAGACTCCTCTCCAAGATCTGAGCTATTCTATTTGCACAAAAATTGGCGAAACTCAAACCAAGATATAATGCAAAATCATGTCAAAACTCGTTCTAGTAACTGCAGATCTGTCTGTCCTAATTTCTTGAGTAATATAACGATAACGATATATTGCTATTAAAAATATTGCTATTAGCTTTACTTCTATCTTCAAAAGGGAGGACGCGGTCTGTATGAACAATGCTCGTGATCTTTAATTGCTGCCTCTCGAATCGCATTTTACACACGGTTTCCTGTGTGGTTTCGGAAAATGCTATCAGTCGACTTTATCGTGACCCCCAGGCAAATCAAGTAATTTAAACAATTCTTTACATTACCCTAACTCGAAGGGCGTTGACTTCTACCAATCGAACACTTCCTCAAAACCTAATTGCTACGTCATGGTTAAACACCATGTCTTTCATAAAATGAAATAGTATCTCAATTTTCAATTTACCCGTCAATAAACGTCTGCTGTAGGTCGCAATGCCGCGTACATCAGAATCCTTGCCCACTCTCGTGTCCACCCCTGCCTCACCTGGTCGGAAAGCCCTCCTAAGGTACCGAAAAAAGCAAACGTGTGGGTCCGTCGCCTTGGGCCACTCCTGCGGTCTAGGTTACTTTTCCACAATCTTCATACAATTATTTGTGCATACTGTATTTTTTTTAGAATGGCCCCCAAAAATATTAACAACCGATAAGGAATCCCATCCTGGAGTAACTTATACGTAATTCTGTTTCTCGGTGCTAGGTCAAAAGTGGTTTTAATGTCTATAAATACCGCGTATAGCGGTCTGCTCGGCTCGGATAGTTTCCCAGCACTCTGCTCGTAATTGGCGGCTGGCCGTCGGGTCGACTTCAATTTTATTTGTTTTTTTTTATATGTTTCCCGGGTATTGCCTTTCTATTTTTGAAGAAGGATTCGAGTCTATTTGATATTATCCCCGAAAATATCTCATGGAAATTGACAAACATTACTCTACTAAAAACATTAATAGTATATATGAGTATACGTTAGGGCGGCTAAATTGGTTTAAACTTTGACGGACTGTCTGAACATATCTGTTATTTATTCATGTGCCATGTCTGGTGTCCAACGAGGCGCTATTTTAAGTAGATAAAGCAAGCACTGACCATGGCCAAGCAGACAACTACGTCTCAAGAACTTCAGCGAGGATCTACTGTTTAGGCTTTTTGCGCCGGGCAGATCCCTAGCGAGATTATTTTGAATTTCTTGGGAAAGAAAGCCTTATATAGACGGCAGGCTGTAGAGGAAAACTAGTTTTTCTAAAAATAAAGGGTGTTTCAAATGTGGTAGTGCGCCGGGTAGAGCGGCTGACTACAGCGACAAGTGGGAAGGAAATTTCCGATGGAATTTTTACCTCAGGTAATTTTGAACGCAAGCAGGGCAACAGGTAGATAATACATTTCATTAATCAAAAGCAATTCGTACGCGGCAAACGGACCGGCTGTAAAATCTCTGCGGCTTCTGGCGAACTTAGTCATTAGTAATACGGAGGGTGGCGACAAAATTGGCAGTGAGGAACTCTAGAGACTTTAGTAACCTAAGTGTTAGGCCTCAGCAGTTGGGTTTCTCTATCAATGTGAAGGCTGAAATATGTTTTACGCCACCAGAGCTGTTTAGATTCTCGGCCCGATCTCTCCGTTTTGGTCAAACCTGACTTGAAGAATGCGTTTAACGTCAAAAGGAATTACTAATTGAGAGTGGTTAAATGTGAAGTCCCAGTCATTTATCGCAAAGTCAAACTGACCTATGGTGATCCGTAGCACTTGATCTTACCCTTGGCACTGCTCTTCACGGCTGTAGAGGGTTCAACAGGGGGACCCCCTCTTTTTGTTCTGTCTCGCCATTATTGATTTTGGTGAGGATCTCGAGAGAGCATTGAGTACGCTACATACACAGTGGTTTGGAATTGAACCTAATCAAGAGTAAATGCATAGCGGTTGGGGTGCGCCTGCTCTGTCGTCACTTTCGTTCGGCACTTGAGCGATGACGAGACAAGCAGAGCTAGTTTCCCTTTACCGATGTAAATGCAGTGATGAAATCGATTTCCTTGGTCCTCTTCTTTGCTTCACTCTTAGCACATTCAATGGTTGGCACGAGCGCTGCCCGCCCTAAACACGTGGTAGCCTTAGCGGAATCAGCTAAGTTCAGAAAATATTCAAGCCTCTATTGCACCTACTCATTCTCACCCCTTGCGTTTGACACATATAGGGGGAAGGCTGGGTTGCTTACAAAGAAGCTAAGCAGCGATGTCGGAAGAAGACTGGCGCTTGCTACTGGAGACAATCGGGTAGGCAAGTATTTACTACAATCTCTGTCTCTAGATATTTGAAGGGGCAATGCCGTTTTAGTGAGAGGAGCACTGGCCAGGTGACCAGCCCAAACCTGGACTTAATGCCTTGAGTTTACACATTGGTTAAGAGTCAATAATTAAAGGATCGTAATCCTTGTGAATTGTATTGTAATATGAACGATAATAAATATCTCTCTCTTTTGCTATATATATATATATATATATATATATATATATATATATATATATATATATATATATATATATATATATATATATATATATATATATATATATCGTCCGCATAATTAGCTGTTAAAAGTTTTTGCGCTCAGCTATACCCTCTCCGAGATCTGCTCTCTTTGCAAGAAAATAGGGCTGCCAAATCTAATATGGGGCGTTGCTCAAGGAAAAACGCGTAGAGATTGTAGCTGTTTATTATGAAACGGGAAACTATAAGGCAGTTCTGGCGAGCTCTTCGTGCCTTGTGAAAACACCATTCGTGATCTTGTGCAAAATGTTTACTGGACAAGATCAGCAGGTGGTGTGCCAAGCCATGCAAGACCACAGATCACTAGTCCGACTGAACATATCGTCGCTGTAGCTGGCAGTGTGAAATAATGTCCGAAACATTGGTTCGGAAACGTGCCCAGCAACTGTGTCTTTCGCGCCTCAACTTGGTGTATTTTGAAGTCGGATCTGTCAATGTACCTATAAAAGATTTATCTGACGCAAGAGCTCAAGGCTGTAGATTATCAGGGCCTGCTAAACTTTACCAACTAGGCTTCCGTGATAAAGCAGCGTACTGCCAATTTTATAAAGAAAATTATCTTTTCCGATGGCCTTTGGTCTAAAGGAGTTTTGGACCATATTTTTTCACTCCACGATAAATGGCGAGCATGATCTTTAACTGTTCTCGTAGCAAGGGCTTTAATTGTCTTTGACCGAAATTGGACAGAATCGATGTAAGTGAACTCTGGTTCCAACAAGATGGTGCCACAAGGCATACAGCCAGCGACACAATTGAGTTTTTGAGTATATAGTTTCCCGGACGCGTAATCTCGCGTAACACTGCCGTTTAAGACTTTGCGATCTAACGCCGTTACATTTTTCCTAAGGGTGTTTTTGGAGTCAAGTGTAATCCAATGATCCCACTTATTATCAGCGATTATTAGCGAACTGACAACCGATAATGAAGCGTACATTGATGTAATTAAGCCTGATTAATGTGAAAATAATAGTGTCCCGTATATGGCCTGTAAAATCAGACCTTACAGAGGTTGTATTTCATAAGAAATGGCACTATATCTATTAAACAAATATGTTTAAAATATCTTCAACGCTTACGTTACTTTAAAGATGTCAAATGAGTTTGCGCCTACACCCTGTATAAATATAGATATAAGGTATACAAATATGATCAGGTTTCCGCCCCTCGATAAGTAATCGGTACAGCATACGGTACAAAAACGATACCAAATTGAGGTCAAACGCAAACCGTTATCTGCCACAAATTATCCACATAAGCAAACGGATGAGTAGTTCGGTCTACTTAAAGAAAAAAACTATTGTACGACAAACGCGTGTAAAGGCTTAGAAAACGAGCTACACTAGATTCTCGTTGTGCACTGCAGACTTGTATTACACGTCGTTTCATCAACTAGGAAAAATTCAATAAGCCAATTATACAGCGCGCATATTCAGTACTGACTCTTTATTGCGACACATTGCGACCATTGATCTCCTGTAAAGCTCAGAGGCTTTGTAAAAATGCCGAAAAGCGTTCAACATGAAATGTGAGGTAACCACTTTTTGTCACAGCTATTCGTACAGATACCGTGTTTGCCGCCGACTCAGGCGTGAGACGGCGCCTGCTCATATTGAGCTTAGTGGCTTTTGGCTGCCCGCACCGTGAAATGCCGAAGTGAAATGCCAAAAACAATATAAACCAGTCACACCAACAATACCAGCAGTGATAACCTCAATACTTCTTGTATATCATCTTTTTTTTTATTAACACCCGGGCTGGGCAAAAGTATTTATGCTATAGCAAAGTGTTTCGGGCCAACCATCAATCTAGCGTTTTGCTATTTCTGCTATGTCGAGACCAAGTCGTCGGACATACCGCTGAGTAGTATCTATCACATTTGCTCCAGCACTGTCGAGATATGATCTGCAGTTCATGAAAACCCTCCACGTTGCCCAGAACGTGATGAATTCCGTGGGCTGCAAAGGCCGTAGTTAGGTTAGAACCTCAATACTTCAGTGCTGCAGTAGGTAAGCGCAGATAAGATTGCGCAGGTGGCACAACACGACAAGCAGGCTTTAGGCATACATTTTAGAGCTGTCTGGGGGGCCAGTCAGTGATCAGTCTTCATCTAAGAGACCGTACGAATAGCACCGTTATTGTAGCTTTGAGGTTTTATTGTTATTCTATAATAATAATAATAATATTATTATTATTACGACTTGGAACTACCTGTTTCCTTAGCATGAGGCTGCAACGCATGTAGATCCTCTGCCTTCGGACTGGCGCAGGAAGGTCTTTGGTACACAGCGTTAACACGGAACGCACGTGGCGAAGTCTCGGAATAAACATCGATCAAACTTTATCATAACGTCAGGATCGAAAGCTATAGAAACGATAAGATGAATAACAATGATGCCGCGCTTTCTACCTGACGGATAGCAAATTACTTCTCCTCCTCCAGCTCATCTCGGGGATTGCATAGAGATGGTGTTTGCTGCCGAAGAGTCCGCGCCGAGAGTACAAAGAACCAGCTGAGTATCTCACGACTGGGAAATACGTAAACTTCTTCGTCACTGTGATTGTGTGGACCTGGCCCGTCTTCTCTGTCTTTATAAAACTGCTCGCAGGCAGTGCGAGCACCAAGTGCTGGTATCACTCACGTTGAAGGGGCTATACCTGGCAAATATGCTTCCAAAGTTGTATATATATATATATATATATATATATATATATATATGTATAAAAGGCGAGCACTGCCAGGTGTGCAAATGTATTGTAAATGATAATCATCACAATATTTTATATATATATATATATATATATATATATATATATATAAAGTTCATATACGCAGATTGTTTTACATAAGAAAACAGTTTTATACTTTTTTAGTTTGCCTAGACAGCACTCTATGTGCGGCGACGTCTAAGAGTGTGGTAACGTAATATCGATAGGCCAGAAGTACGGTAGCACCAGAAGCACGACTAACTAGGATATCGGATACTTGAGCTTTGTTTTTTCTTACAAAAACGCTAATGGCCTTCTTGCTTCCTTAGACGTTGCTGACCCGCGTGGCTCGTACCGGGGTGAAACGTTGTGCACGTCTTCGTTAACTAACGGCTAAACGTCCTAGCTGTATACGTAGTTATATTACATCGTTGCACAATTACTTAAGCCTGTTACATAATTAGTGCCATATTGTAGTGTTGCACTTTGAGCTTCTCTGTGTGAATTTAATTTTGAAGACTTACTATTTACATATGCTGAACACTGCGCCGCTGTTAAAAAAAAGCTGCACCCACGAATTGTTTATCAATGTGCGTTCGTATTTGCTATACTTTTTTTTGGCCGAAACTGGTATCTAGTGAACTTCCAAGGTGTTACTGAGTTTACCTTGTGGCGTGTCAAGATTTGTTTACTTTACGACAGGTCGAAATTATTCCTATGAAAATATACAAACGGTCTATGCTTCTATTTGATGAAAGTAAAACTTTATACTATTCAAAAATGACGTAAAGTCAACACTACAGGTTCGCCAATAGACTACCAACTACAGGCATTACACCAATATATCTCATTGACTCTTGTATTTCGTGTCGAGAGTCATATACAATAATTGAGAAACTGTTTTTATTAAGTGCGTTCTATTGATAACATGTACGATGAGCATGACTTAATAATTCCGCAAGGCTAATGCTTGTATACGGTTTTGCACTAATACATTTAAGCATTATCGACAAAGGAAGGATATCTTGTGTGTAAACAAGCGTATGTCACATGTTCTACCTAAACATACCTAAGGAAGCCAGGGTTGAGATACATAATTTAAATTTTTTGGCAGACCTATTTCTGCTAACCAAGAAACTCTTTATTCTGTTGTTGGCGAATGCTTAAGGGGTAATTGTTTAATAGTGTTATAAAGTGGGGAGTCGCTGTTCGGCGCACTGTGTCCGTTCGTGTATGCTTTATAATAATTATGTCGTTTTGCCGCACTCTTGTTAAATCGCTGTGTTCTGGTGAATTTCTGTAGTGAGTTTGCACACAATTACATTCCACGGCAGACATGGTATCTTCGGCAGAACTCATCGCAGCGGCGGCACACGCCAGTCTCACATGGTTCATGGAACTCGGGCCGTTGACATACGTAGAACGTAATGAAAGCCGTGCACTGCAAACCGAGTTATTATTACTGTGTGTCTGTTGCTGCACTCTGGCCCCTTCCACTACGCATTTCTCGTCGCTCCGGTATTGAAGAATGCCGGGTCGAGTTCGGAACACGTCGCCTCCCACCTACTAGTGCAGTCATTGGAGGCTATTGTGCGAGGGAGGTTTTAACGGCAACTTATCGGTCTTCTATGAGGAGTGGACAGTCTTCTAATAGATAGACGAGGCGGTCGCGCGTTGATATTTTACATTTCAAACCCGGTCGCAGCTGCTTCCTTCAGAAGGAAGCAAACAAGTATAGATTTGGCATAAAGTCGAGTAGAGCTGCACTGGCACTAACGCAGGCCATTAGACGCATCGCTTTTTTTTGCAAGGCCACTAACGTTTGGCGTATAGCAGGGAAGGTTCCACTAAACACGACGACTGTATATTTAAAAATATATAGGTTTTCATGAGGTTTCAATGAGTGCGTTGCATAACTCTAGTTTAAATTTCGTCATAGCAGACGAACATATTTGGCTGACTGCTGAGGATACATTTTGCCATGCCGCAGCACATGTTCAACATGATGTCGGCCGCGGTAAATGTTTTGTTTACATACAAGTGCAGTATCGTCTAAACTAAATTACCTTATGCCGACAAGACAGATATATCTGTTTGTGCACGAGGCATTTACGTTTGTTACAAATTGTTAATTAGGGCTTACCACTTTCCATGCAGTCACCACCGACTAAATGATTGCATTATTATATCTCCACCAAACAATCACAGCCATTTACCATCTCTTTGAGCAATGCCCATTACATTCCTCCATTTGATTTTACCTTCTTCCATTCTAGCTTGTCTTAAGGGCTGCTGATTTGCGAGCAGTTTTCATCATGATTTTCCTTGCCACTCCAGGTTAAGCACATTTTACAGAAATGTTTTCTTTGCTTGCTAATACAGACAGGCTACGGGCTTTCAGTGGTTTTTGTTAGCTTTTTGGCACGCTCTTTATGCCTGACGTTTAGCACACACATCTTACATATTGGTTAGCGGGCCTGTTCGGTTCGTCACCAGCTGCCAGCGGAATTGACTCCAATACGCCCCCCCCCCGTGCCTCACTAAGATCATCAAATATGTGTCATTCAGGGAGCGATACCTTATATCATTTCTCTGAATTTGTCCGAACCTCGCCGATTCGTCTCATACAGTGCGTTGGCGCTGGTGAAATGAAACAGCTCTAGTCACTGTCTACTGTTTCTTCCGATGAAGACATCTGTCAATAAGACGATATCGAATTGGTCGCTTAGCTCTTCGCTGTTCATCTGTTCGTTTCGAAACCCTTTATTGGATCAGGTTGCTATTGACGGACGGTTCAGGCCGGTTTGACAGGCCGGCGGCGGTGGCTGCCAATGGCGTCCTTCAGCGTTTCCGTAGAGGTTTCTTCGAGGAAATCTTCAAATTCAAGCTAGAAGAACGTCCGTACGCTAATCGATTTCCTACGGCACGAGCAGGAGAAAAAGCCAACACCGCCAATGAAACGAATAGACCCCCTTAGCTCATCGTCGTTGTCGTCCCCATTAACAGCGAGTTCAGTTCGTGTTGCTTGAGCCTACCCTCGACTACGAAAGGCAGGTCCAAAAGCCGTCCGAGAGATGTCCCTAGTCACCTATGTCTACGTATGAATAATATTCGTGCCGTTATGTACGTGCGCCTGGCTGCAGTTTGCGCTCCAAATCCGTACAGACTGCGACGTAATGTCATTAGCTGGTTATTAACTAGTTTTCATCTAGTTCATTTGCTAACTAGTTTTCATTTGCTCATCAATTTGGGGGCCTTGATAGGCAACCCAAAGGGCTCGCTTAGGTGTGGTGGTCTTGCCCTACTTAAGCATAAAACTGTTCTGGGACACAATCACATTATGCCATTGAGTGAAATAAAATAAATGTTCTTCAAATTACAATGTTGGGCACTTCCTGCTCTTTTTCTTTCGCACGGTGTTATTAAGTTTTATCAGCACGAAATCTGTTCTAATAACATTCCCTTCTCCGGAAACTACTTTTTTCTAATTATACAGTACTGAAACTATTCTAGTTTTGCAGTACGTACGTTTGTGTCGATCGGATCGGGCGCGTATGCATGTTACATTTAGTAAGCCCAGGTGGAAATATACTACTAAGCATATCGACTACAAATGAGTATAACCAAACATACTACTAAAGCTAGTACTTACTGTACGCAACAAGTATTAGGAGGTTAGTTCGCCCACGAATTAGCGGGAAAGACGAGCAGAAAAAAGCATTAACCACGCAGTAGCAAAAGCTTTGAGATTGTAATATATGAGATTATTCCGGTGCCGACTATCCAACGGCACATATATTGTAAGTTTTTAAGCACATTCTACGCACAAATAGCATAATTTAATCCTATATATATATATATATATATATATATATATATATATATATATTTAGATAGCTCGCGCCAAGCAGCGGCGACCACTCTGGTTACGAAACTACAAGATACTGATGCTGCTAAACGTTTGCAATGCGTTTAACACCGCCAACTGGTCCACAATAATAAGTGCGCTCGAGCAGAAAGGGATCTCCTCGTACCTACGGCGCATACTATCATCGTACCCGAAGAAACGTACACTCTTGACGCAAGGTGAAACCCATCCAATTAAGGCGGGGGTGCCGTAGGGCTCGGTACGCAGCAAAGTTTTATGGAACGTGGTATACGACGGTGTCTTGCGGCTAGACGATCTGCCGGATGGGGTAGAGACACTCGCTTACGCGGATGATTGTGCACTGGTAGTCTCCCCTTGCACATGGACTATCCAGGGCGAACCCTCTGATCGGATAAACAGGTGAATGACTGAACATCACCTGGAGTTAGCACCACAAAAACCGAGGCCTTATATCTAACTGGCCGCAGGCAGACCGGGCCTATATTCTTCTAGCTCAACGGGCACGTTCTCACACCTCCACGCTAAGTATCTAGGAGTGACCCTGAACACAGGTCTAACTGGCCCACCACACATCAGGCAGGTTACGCAAAGGATAGTAAGAGTATTGGCCAACCTGGCCCGTATACTGCCCTGGGATCGAAGCGCATCGAACTCCAAACGGCGCCTACTAGCTGCTGTTGCAGAAGCATTCGAGTTCTATGCCACACCAGTGTGGGCGGACTTGGCACTCAGAACCGTCACGGCCCGCCAGGCTTTGCGCCACTTCCAACGGGGATTAGCCGGGCGTACCAGACGGTCTCCACGGACGTCCTGCTTGGGGTCGCATGCCTTCTTCCATGAAACATGCTGGCGGAAGCGAAGAGTAGGCGGAGATTAAACGGGGGGATATCATGGATTGAGGCTCAAGAGGGCACACTCTCCGCTTGGGCCGAAATGTGGACCAACCTGCCTGCCAGAGACACGAAAGGCGCTGAGCGGACATGGCACGTTCCAGGCGTACATGATGGAGATCGGGAAAACAACGACCGACATATGCCCTCCTTGCGACGTTGGGGTGCGAGATGATGCCGCGCATACCGTTGAGGCATGTGCAGCGTTGTTTGCGTACCCGAATAGCTCACCGTTCACTCTACGGGCATCTACCGCGCCGATGATTGCTACGCATATGGTCGATTCGACGACTGACTGGGGTGCTGGCCTACCTCGATGTGCGAAAAGATCCGGCTAGACAATAATCGCCGGGCGCAGTTCTACCCTCGGAGCCCCTCTGCTACAACCCAGCAGGACTAACCCTCTAGGTAAGCGCCTGTTCTCAAAGCAATGGTTCACAATTCCGAACCAGGAGGGGGTTCGGGAGAGGGGTATTAGGTAGTGCGAATTACATTGAGTCATGATAGAATGTTTGCAAGGAAGAAAGCTCCAAATCGACGGCAGGCAATAGACAAGGAACTGTCTACTAATTTCGTTAAAAACAAAGATTTCCACAAACGTGGTAATTAGCCGGTTGGGGCAGTTTGCCACCGCAGTGAGTAAAAAGAAGATTTGTGATAAAATCTTACTTCTTATAATTTTAAACAAGCAATATAATCACACATAACACAATTTAATAATAAACGCATATAAATACAAAAAAAAGGATTCCTTCGAAACAGGCCACTACTTAGAGCCTCTGTTTTTTGCACTACGTTACCATCATTTTTACGTATTTGTATTTATATATCTAGCTATGCATGTAGTTTTGCATATCCACACCTATGAACACGTGTATTTACCACGATATATATATATATATATATATATATACCATCTTATGGTAACGAGAGGCCCCCGTGACAACGGTGAAGCACTGCTCAAGGCCGTGCAGTGCTCTGGCTCTACAATCTGCCTGGTTGAGTTGACGAGGGTTCGTCCCCTACTACGCACCGATCGTATAAAACACAAAGACTATCTGAACTGCCAGCAGGTATTTGCCGTATTAATGCTGTACGGCCTACCTGCTGGCATTCAAGCTGCCATGCCGCAGCAACAGCAACCCTGCCGGCTGTCGCAAAGGACTCTACGCGTGCTTGACGAGACTTCGAGAAATCTAAGACGTCACACTAATCCCATATGGCCGCTGGGCGAGGGCAGGGAACGGGCTGGCGAGGGCAGGGAACGGGCTGGCAAGATCAGGGAGGGGAAGACAACATTACGACGAGACGTGAAAGTGACACGCGCCCCTCTACGAGAGCATAATGGTCGAGCGACCACAACATGCGCACTCTTGTGGCGTTCCTGTTAGAGCTGTTTTACGCAAAAGTACCGTCTGAGTGGACGCACCTTACAATACACGCAGGACATATGTACATGCACACAGTACGATAGCGTTACCCCCCCCGGCTGTAAAGACGGATTAAGACAAAACCACGTGGCCCGAAATGCAAGATAACGGACGTTCATGACTGTTGGGTTGTTGTGTATATACTCTGAGTGCTTTAGTGTTATTACTGCCGTTTGCCGTTTATTGTTACTAATCTTTTTCCTGCTGTTGTTCCTGCTTCTCGTAGAACAGTCTTCGTATATATATGTATATATATATATATATATATATGAATATATATATATATATATATATATATATATATATGTATATATTCATATATATATATATATATATATATATATATATATATATATATATATATATATATATATATATATGCTTGACCTATTGCTAACCGCGCACGCAGATCAATAGCGACGTCCCCTCAAAGCACTTTTCTATCTGAATCTAGGTAGCCAATTATACTTCCACTGCTGTTACTGCTAAAAATAATCTCTTTAAAATAGCATAGTGCAGCTCTTTTGATGTCGTCCCGTATACGTTTGCCAACGACTACTTTGCCAACGCGTCCAATCATTACTGTCGTTCCAATTCGTTTTCATCATTAACAGTTCTTTTTACTGTCTGTATATGTATCAGTGTTTTTAATATTTCTTAAAGTCGTAAGTCTCATTAGGGTACTACGATATACGTTCGCCTTGTCATTTGTATGTTTAAGCTGGTTCCTCTAGCTTGTAATGAAGTTACACAATTTAAGGAACATCTACGCAGCCATATGTGTCTTAGACTTATGTCTTTGCAGTGTTTATCATAGTTCTCCTTAGATCTAGAGTTTCAAAAGAAGATTAATTAATTAATTAACGTTACGCAACATTTTTTGCTGAGCGAATGGATCTCACGGAGAAGCGAATCCCCAATTGTCGGCAGACCGTAAGGAGAACTTGGCGAATAAAGGCATTATGAATATAGTTCCACAGCGGGCCAATCTTTTGATAACAATAGTAACTGAAACAAACATTTTAGACGGTGTAACCTCTTTGTTGTTTTGAACGTAAGCTGGTGGGACACGTACTCTGTAATGCTTACTTATTGGTGGTAACTCAAACATTGCAAAGAGGTCTGCGACCGAATTTCGTCGACCACGTTCGAAAAATGCCCTCAGCTCGTCACTGCAAGTAGTTTTGGCTTGACCCACTACACCCTTATTGGGTCGCCGGACAGATGGAGGCTACGTGACATAATGGAGGTACGAGGAACGCCTCATATCTGAGATGAAGCTAGCTCTCTCCGTACGAAGCCCCAATCTTCTTGAGACGTCTGACCAAAACATAGCATTAGTACATAACACTTTGAACTTGCCAACTATGATACATGCAACTCCTCACAGGTCACGGCGACTTCCAGTCGTACCTGTTCAGGATTGGAAAGGTCCCCAGCCCCACGTGCGTCCACTGCGGCGATGGACTCGACGACACTCCAGAGCACACGGTGCTTAGGTGTCCGTCATGGGCGGAGCAGCGCGCAAGCTTAACGGAGTTTTTAAATAACAACCCAGCTCTTAACCTACACGACCTCACTATGAAAATGACGGAATCAATTTCAGGATGGAACAAAGTGACCCAAGCTTTTAAGAACATACTGCAAGAGAAGACAAGGGCCTCCCTCCGAATCCGCTCGCGCCTCCCCGAGGCTCCCGGGGAACACATCCGCCTGGACCAGCAGACTCGCCCCCCCTGACTGTTTGATGATATGCGCAAGCAGTTCCCAGTCAGCGTGGGGGACGGGGACACGACTGGTTTTTAGTGGGTTGGAGCCCCACACAACCGGCCCGCACTTGCAGGGAGCTCCCTTGCTGCGGTGCCCGCGTGTGCAACCGCATTTTCCAGTTAGTCCTCTTAAAGAAAAAAAAAATATGATACATGACTGATGGTGGTACGATGCCCAAGCTCTAACAGAGTTGCAGCCAATGTGTCTGAGTTAGGCTGCGCAACAAACGAATTGACCATAGTACGCGACCCGTATAAGTGCAGTGTACAAGTAGAACGACATGGAACATTATGAAATGCCAGTGTCGTAGCGTTCGCATAAACCAATTATTCTACAGACATCGCATGGAACTTCTAACTACATTTAACCTACAGTTAAATCTAGTAGCGAGTGCTGTACAGGGTCTATTTTCTAAATTGGCGCTCTTTTCAATTTGATTCCTCATCGCATTCGCGTAGGAACGCGCTTATCCGGTTGATCCAATCGCAGTCATACACGGTTGCAGAAAAAAAACAGAACCGGGTTTCTGCAGAGTAAAGAGGAAGATTCATAGTAGAGAGCAATAAAGAGTGTGCACAGCAGAGTAGAAGAAAGAGTGTGCACAGCAAAGACTAGGGAGACTGATCAACCCAATCCAACTACAAATTTCTGAGAATTCTTCAGTCAGCAGTCTTGCGCTTGAACCTAACATAACGAATAAACACGGCGATAACGACCGTGCGCAGGCTTGTTCACGAAGACCTCAGGTACAACTCCTATGTTATATAAGTCAGACAAATATTCACTGAGACAGCGGAGGGCTCGATGCCATTTGCTCCTAACTTCTCTCAAGCACGAGTCAGTAAATTGCCTTCGTTTTCTCTTGCCGCTCTCTCTAGCCCCGATTTGAATCCGTTAAACTACTATTTAGGATATCCAGAATTTGTTTGAAGATCGATACAGAAAATGGTAGAGCTTGTTAAAGCAAATATTTTTTCAATCGAATATGGTATCTGAGAAGTCTTGTTTTGAGGTGAGAGTGATATCACTACATAGAAGCACATAATGTGCAATTACGAGACAACTATTTCTTCTATACAGAAACTAAGCACATCGTCACGTTCGTAAAAAATCCTACTTCCTCTAAAGGACATATAACGCCGGCCAGAAGATGCGGCATGGTCGCCCAGAAGAGAATTCGTAAAAATCTTTTTTTACTTTTATTTCCTTTAAAAGGGGAAAGGCGCTTGTTTGGGATGCGACGATCACCGACACGCTCGCCCCGTCGAACCTGGAGGCCAGTGCATCTGCCGCTGGCTCCGCAAGACAGAACGCCTAAAGACCAACAAATATGCCCAGCTCGCCAACGAGTTTATTTTCGTATTCAGTATTCGAGACACTCGGGAGACCCGGCCCAGAGGCATGATCGCTTTTACAGAAGACTGGCAAACGAACTAAACTGGCGACAGGGAAAAACGAGCTCTTGACTTTCTACTTCAGCGGCTATCTCTGGCGGTGCAGCGCGGCAATGCGGCAGCAATAATGGGCACAATGAGGGATGAGTTGAGGATAAATAATCGAGGATAAGCTCGACTGGTAGCGCTCCTTACAAGCCCTCGTGTAGTTAGTTAATCACATTTCGCTGTAACCCAAAAACTAAATAATAAAATTCTCTCCTATTCGCAAAAATAAAGTTATTTTATTAGCCTTCACGCCCAATGCCTTAAAATAATAACATTATGATTAGTCACAGCGCTTAAAACTAACGCACTGTTACCACTTTAACTATTAGCCTCTTCAACGATTAATTCATTTGACGAAAAATTTGTTTGCATCAGCTCACTAACAGCGTACAAATTCGCAGAGTTGACACTACTAGAATTTCTATTTGACTATTTGGGTATTTCTTATACCGACTCTGATCTCTCGTCTGTCCTGAACCATGCTAAGCCTAAAGTTATTTCACCATGAAATTTCACGTACAAATTGGTCTCTGAAGATACACAGCGTCGCGACTATCGATGCATGTGTGCTATAGATTTGTTCTAACGTACGTAAAATTCCGCAATTTCTGCATGGCGCCAAAAATATGACCGATTCGTAATTAGCTCTGTTATGTGTTTATGTTTGTTTGGTACCTTTAGCAGTAGAGACTAGCAGCGGGTTGAATTTCAACCGATAATTTATTTCAAACGATCATTATTGTACTCGTTAAAATGTAAAGGGCCATCTCTTTGCGGAGCAATTGCCCCGACCCTACAATCTCCGGAAGCTTTATAATTTACAAAAAGTTTTAACAAATTCACAAAGGCAGGGGCAGAAGGGGCTCGCGCCCTAGATGCAAGTTTCCTCGGCATCTAAGTCCCTAAAAAAGAGCCGCTACTGAGTTTGCCACCTTTCTATCTATGGCTACCCTTGTTAACTTGCAGGCGATATGATATTTTAGTTCGTTTTGTTGCACCTGAGTGCAGACCTTATAAACCTTTATGGAATATTAAATTCGATAGTCCGTTTAGATCAACCAAGTGACATGGAAACGAGCGATTGAGTCAGATGTTCTGTTAAATTGCTCGTTTAGTGCTTGGAGAATAATACAATTATGTGTACCTACGCTAATCTGTTCCTTTTTCCTCCTACTGTCATGTAAACACGTAATTATATATATATATATATATATATATATATATATATATGCGTATGCTTTTGAACTTTTACATTACTCTATGCATACATCCAAGTATGTAATTCCTCTAACAAATATACGTAATATATATAGCTAGTTATGTCTATTATCGTATTATGTGTTCGTGACGCTTTCATCAGATTGGCGCTGTACAAATCCGCTGCCAGCTAAGGGGAAGGCTACGAATGCTTACACCTAATTATCAGGCAACGAGATTTGACATTGAGTCGACAATGCGCTGGTACCACTCAGTTAGGATCTGGTCGTACCCTTATCCTGGCTGATGCTGGCTACGCGACCTTGAAATCTACGGATTCAAAAGCAGTAGAGTTATCGAATGAATAGCACCCTTGTTGTCGAAAAGTTCAAAGGCTGATCGGCAGTTCATTTACTAGGGAATGACGTTGTGTAGTGATTGGCAGACGCAAAGTAACCGGCTTTGTATCTGGTTTGTCCCAATAAAAAGTGGACACGTGTCAGAGTGCCATAATTAAAGCAGCGACAGCAGCGTCGCAACTCATCAGGGTTGAAACAGAACATTCGAACGAAGCGTGCACCGCAGGTAATCGCGTGTAGCTGATTCACCTGTTCGTGTGAGATCATTCAACGTGAATTCGACGCGTGGTGGTAGAATCTAACGCGTGGTGGTAGAACCTCAACCATTCTTCAGTATGGGCATTGATCTGCTGCCGAAACAATGGGACCAGTGTTGATGAACAACAATGGCGATTTCGGTTAGAGTTGTAATAACGGTATGCATTTTGTTTGCCCTTGATATTTCTTATTTATTTTGCACAAAAACATAGCGCCGGTTCATAAAATAATTTCTGATAAAATCCTGAATTAAGTAAGTATTACTAAAATTAAAATAATCAATTTTACTTACCACAAGGAGATGCAACCAAGTTTATATATATATATATATATATATATATATATATATAAATCTAAACGATTATTTTGCTTCATACTGTTACCTGACATGATCATCATGTTTCTCCGGAATCAGGAACCGAAGCATGGACAGATCTGCACACACGTTTAAAAGTCATTCATAATAGAGGAAAACACCGATCTCTCTCTCTGAGTGTTAAGTTATAAGCTCACTGAAAAGTACCTCCTTTTCTCATCAACCATTTCTCTTTAAGGCAACGAGTCTATATTGCACATCTCATAAAGAAAGAAAAGTAAGTCTAAGACATCGGCACTACCAGTTCTTCAATAAATTGACTCTGTTTTATTATCGTACTCTCGAGCTGGGCGAAGTGGCCGAGTTTAACGACTTAGTCTAGAGACGGCGGATAGCAGGTTCATGCATTAATATATTATAGCGCCTTGGTACATAATTGTATTCTGTCCGCCTGCGAGTCGACAAATTAGACAGTTCTACGGCGGTAATCCAGAATTCCAAAAACATAGAACATAAACTGGACAACTTAAACTTGCAGCACCTCTTCTCTGAGATTTTGGTACCATTTACTCAAGTGATATTGTAATGTTGACGAGCTTACAAAATACTCAAACGTTTAAACGTCAAAATAACATTAAACATTGCCAATTTAGGCATATTGCTTGGTATAGTGGCATACAAGTGTTCGGGTAACCGTTTACACTTAAGTATATACCTGGCTGTGTGCATTTAATTTGTATGTCCAAGTCCCAAACTATTGCAAGCGCCATCGACAACTCGAGCCATTCTGCATGCAAGGAGAGAAGACGAAGAATCACTAATTATTGGGTATTTGGATCCGCGCTTTGATGACTGGGTCGCTCTAAAACTGTATGCAGGCTGTAAATAGAAGCAGTGGCCACACCTAAGGGGATCGCAGAATCCCTTAAAAGAAGCACTTTTTCCAATGAAATTGGGATGCCGGTCGTTTGAAATGTGCCGTCGCGAGAGAAAAAAAACACCGAAATGTTCGTAATGTATCTACTAGTGTCGTTCAATAAGTCTTTATTTACCAAATTTCTTATCACCGTATTTGTACTAAAAATTGTGTGTGCCAACAGGGGAGCCCCGGTACGCAGACGTCGCGTGATTCCGCTAAAGTTCGTTCCGTTCTATCAGTCTGATCGAGCCCTTTGTTCACCGTCTCTTTTCAGTGTGTCTCACTCGTAACTCAGCTAAAAGTATTAATTATTAACAACATTGTAGCAAACACGGTTAGAAGTCCGCAAGCTAAGCCTGACAAATCAATTGTTTATTTCCACAAATTTTGCCACCCAAGAGTTTTCTTAGAACCGAGAAGAACAGTATTCCTAGTTAAAACTAGTAAAGCAATACTTGATAGACGAAGTACGAGCTCTTCTATTTAAATTGGCATACATTTATTTCGCTTGCTTTTACGCCTGCTTATTCACATGAAAACAGATGTTTCAATCCAATGCTATACGCCTGTCGAAAGGGATATCTCTGAAGTGGGTGTTTACTCAGCATAGCTCTCGTTCACGCGTTCGATTTAGGGCATGAAATGCTCACAAGTCCATTAAAAATATACTAATCGATTCTCGCAAATTCCCGCCTGTGTTAACGTGAGGTGTGAGAGAGTCAATATTGTGATAGCTCACATGTTGTGCCAACAACACCTGCACCAAATTGCTCATCTTTCTTGATTAACGTTCGCTTCGACTGCGATTATGAAGCTTCAATTGATTCTAGAGTCCTTAAGCAGGACTTTCTTCTGGTTCTGCATATTTAGCCGCCGTCAATATACTATACATCGTTTTTGGGAATCTAAAAAAGTTTATAATTTTACTCGAGGTCCGTTGGGCACAAAGGGTTTTAGCACTTTCGCTAAAATGTGTCTAGAGACGTGTGTGCTTCATTCTCGATGTTTTATGTTAACAGTATATCTGCAATTAACTTTGGTCTGCCAGGAAGGAGGGATGAATGCATACCTGATACCACGGGGCTGATCGCCAAGATGTATGCGAGCTTAAATGGAGTACCTTGTCTTATACACTAGTGGTCTCACGGAAAAGGTATAATCTGGTATCGGACGGTGTTACGTTTGGCCCACATGGCGGACTACGCCGTAGCAGAAACGACATACGTTCACCACCAAGTGTTCAAGAAGGTAACAAACAACTCCTTATGCCGATTGCTGTGCAAACACGGTAGCCTATCAGCAACAGGACATGGCCGTTCTTGCACAACTACTTTTTCAATCTTGAAACAATTCTTGCAAAACGTACGAATATAAACCGGTGGGAAACTCAGTTTCTAAGCAGAAGGAAAGGCTGCCGTTCTATCTGCAACCTCTAGCGCACATGTTCATAGCTCACTACAATAAACTAAATACAATGCAATTATTATCATTAAGTATTTCAAGTACTCACACGTAATTAACGTTATTACAGTCGCGACGCGTTGAGCCAAGTGGGCAATTCGATTATTATTTAGCGATTCATTAAAACGAAACCTGAGCTCTATGTTAGGTGATTTGATACATATGCGATGCCAATTATCACACACTTACGAGGTATTCGCGTGGCATTTATGTCTAACAAACGAGCGAGAGATACGGCGTAAGATTTAAAGTAGATATATGTCAGGAGCTGCTTCAAGAAGGTAATCCATTTGTAAACTGGATTGTACAAACGTTTTAACGACCACCGACAACAATGTGCTTGTGTGCGACGTATGCAAAAACGAACAGCTCTGTTCAAAGCAAGTTATTCAACTCAGTTGCCACCACCCACACACGACATTAAAGTCCCCATTCGCTTGAAAAGCATGCGTCTGCAAAGCGTCTGTCATTTGTTTATTTTCAATGTAGTCGCATGAATTGCATAAGCGCAAGATAAGGCAACGTGCAACTATAATGTATGTATACCACGAATGTATGTCGATTGATTTGTCATTCGATCATTCATATTACAAAACAGAAGATTCGCAAGGAAAGCTATCCTATGTGCGATGTGGTATGAAGCGCGATGATCATGCATTAGTACTAGCCGTACCGTTGAAGTACGTCAAACAGGGTGACTATTGCCCTAACTAACTCCGGCTATTGCAGGCAGTCTGGCTTGCCCCCCTTTGTTTTGTAACGAATGTTGCAGCGGGGCGCCCGCTCTTCGAACAGGGCACAGATGAACTGCCTAGTTGTGATCAATGCGATTAGGACAAGGCCGACGAACCGAACAATGTCAGTATGGAGCATTGGTGCGACGCATCCTCGCGCAGGGTGCGCAGAAGATGAGCGACCTGAATGATGAGTCTGAACGTCGTCGCCAAGCTCACGCCAAGCGCACGAAACAAATAAATGGGAAAAGAGGAGGGAGAGAGAGAGAGATCTGAAAAGAAATGACGAATGGAAGATGGAAAGCCGTCTGACGCACAGGAAAGAGATCAGTGAGCAGGCTGATCTCTGACCGATCGGAACCAGTACATTTTCGTAGAACCAGTACAGAGAAAGGGGAAGTCAGTCGTCGCATTCTTTTGCATTGTGTGAGTGCGAGCGGCCGGAGGGCTGGCTCTGCCCGTTAGAGGAACTTTGAGAGAGAGAGCGCAGAATTAATGGATGGGTGGGTGAACGGACAAACGGACGGATCCGATGTCGGCAGAAGGGGAATAGGAAAGATGGCAGATCATCATAGATGATTTTTGTGCCTTCATTGGCTACAGTCGTCTGCTTGTGCTAGCATACAGAATTTGCCACACACGTGTCCCAGAGCGAGTGTAAATAACGGGCTGCCCCCTGTGAGCTACGGATGGGGAGGGAAGGGGTGCAGGAGGACAGTGACCGAGCCGAACCAAGGTCGATTCGATCGAATGTTTATGATGGTGTAGTCACAGCTCGTGGCCAGCTCTAGCAGGTCGGGAACCTGGTAAGGCAGAGGCGGCGGCTGCTGCACACGACGTTCTGCCAAGATGGATTGGCCCCTTTGACAGGACTAAGGCTGAGGGGCTGATGTAGCAACGGCTAGCAGTTCTGCGCATCGTCGCAGTGCAAAGCCACGACATAACGCTCTCACACAGTGCTGGGGCAAACAAAGCACACAGCAGTCAATTTCAATCGGTTGTTGTAGGCGGGAGCGCCTCGGGGAAGGGGGTGCCAGGTTCGAGTTTCCTCGCACTTCCTTACAAGTAGCACACGCGTTGTTTTAGCCCACACCCACTGCCCAACGTCCATGACCAATCACTAAACTAAAAAAAACGTAACTCACTAAGCCAACAACCACGCCGTAGAGATATACTGGATCACTCAACTGGATCACCTACTATAGACACACAGTGACGCTCTACTGCGCAATAGGCATTGGAATCCGTCACGCTATACACAAGCCATCCACTGCAGTTATGTGCTCTCCTCCTCCGCAAATACGAACTAGTATCCCTTAGTAGTAGTAGTAGTAGTAGTAGTTATATTCTGTCGAGCCCGGTCGCGTGGTGGCTTAGACCTGCGCCATGCAACCGGAGGAGACATATAGGTGTGCGGGTTCGAGCCCCACCGTTGCACATTTGTATTAATGAGGGTCCGTCTGTGAAGCAATATGAAAAACAGTTCCGTGGACGTTAAATCCTGGCTGAGGGTCAGCTCGAAAACCTTGCTTTTTTAGTAGTTATATTCTACGAAACGCAGTGGTCAACTTAAGATCACTCTGTCTGTTTTATTTTACAATAATAATGCGTTACAAATTTCGGCTAGACAGCCGCTCACAGACAGCTCACACAAGCAGCCTGCTGCAGTTCTAGACTCAGCCTAATTTTCAACTAGCGGCGCCGCTATCAATCGATAGCCCGCACGGCTCCTTCGCTAGTCAACCGCTATGGAGGATCGTCCTCTCAGCTGGTTACTCCTTCTCCACGTCCACACCTCTTCTCTCCACCCTCTACTGCTTTCTCTTCACGGTTTCATCTCGTATGCGCTCGCCTATGCTGTGTTTTACACGTAACTTTTAGTTTATCTTCCTTACATACCTGATATTGTCACAGCAGAAAAAAGGAAATTGAATTGACCGCGGGTCTTACACGATAAATAATACAATATAATTGATATTAACGTCGGGATGGTAATGGCAGTCTCTCCTGATATTGAGACTTCTGTGCCCCCGTATTTCCTTTCGGAAATGACCGATTGCAGCCCAGTCCGGCATTCTCTTTGTCTAAACTTTGAAAACCAATTAAAAGGGTAGCTTTCCCAGATGACTTTCCGAGTGCGAGGCAAGCCTTACTCGGTTAGAGTTTAGCTGTTGTACAATAAGTTAAACTTGTTGTAGTAGACGTGGCGTTAACTGTCGTACTGTAGAACTGTCTCCAGCATAGAAGCGGGCATCGCAAGGACGACCCGACGGGTCAATTGAGATTAAATACATCTTTCGAATACCCCTTATTCGTTACTATGTCATCATATATCCGTATTCGCGAGTGGGCTAATGCAAATCGCCATTCGCTCGTCGTCGCTGCCACTACAAACAAGTAACTACAACTGCGTCATCGAATTTTAGAGCGGTTTTCACTCAACAGAATAGCCCAGCAGTTGTTCAAGCTGACGGAAGGTGTGCCTGAAAAGGTCTCGTGCTCTACTTTCTTACTAGCATGTATTGTCTTCACGTTAGCAAGACGCAGCACGAACGCAGAGAGTTCTACCAAAGTAGCATTGAGAAAGAGGAACTTAATAAATTCTTCTTAACGAACCACGGTCGGACTCTCCTCGGCGTGTGTATGTGCGTAGACCTTCAGAGCTGTATCTAAGGTGCTTCACTAGGTCAGAGAAAGCATTTCTTCGGATTCTTCCTATGTTGGACTGTCCACACGATTTGATCCAAGGTCGGATGGGTTTTCACCTATGTGTGGAATGTTCTTTGGCTTTTTTCGAAGTATTGACATTTCTTCGCATGCTTTTTCTGTAACAACATTATCTAGTGACAGCATGAAATGACCAAGCACAAAATCAACCCAGAAGCGTCATCGAAGTCTCAATTTTTTTCTTTTGCGTTACACGCTTGACATGTTAAGACACAAGAGGTCGAGCCTGCGACTCAAAGTCGTGGTCAAAGTCGAGGAAAGTCGAACCACCTCCAACACTCCGTCCCGATAACAAAGTAGTAGTTTGAAAGTAATCTGAGTTCTCCAAGTGAAAGAAATAACTTTTAGCGCTTTTGCTTCATAATTAGCCCCTTTAAATTGCATATTAAAAACGATACATCAGAAAACTTCTCCGTGTTGTCGTCGGCGCTCTTGACATCGCCGGGGTCAATATTGTTTTCGTTTTCGATTCACGGAGTTAATGACGATGGTGTGGTTCGTATCCTAATAAACATAAATATAACATCACTTTTATTTCACATAAAAGGGTTGGTATCAATATACATACTTCTGTAAGACAATCGTGACTAATCACCAAATAGGCGAGCGCTATTTGGATTATCATGGGCCCATTTGGCCATAATACGCCAAGCAAACAGTTCGTTCACAAGATCACCGCGGGGCACGGCTTTTGAGGTGATTGATCGTTGACTCCTTAGGTTATTGGAGCGTACATCAAAAAAGTGTCCTAACAAGTCACATTTTCGTAATTAATGTAGAACAGATAAGTTGCACTGCATGAAAAGTGAGTCAATACTTGGAACAACGTCTAATCTAACACGCTGTGGGGGCACCTGATTTGCAGGCGTCTTAGAAACATGTGATGACTAATGATTTGCTACGTACGGGCCACGATGAAGGGTGGTCTTCAAAATGTACAGAACTTCACAGGATTCCTTCGGCTAACTAGTGTTTTGTTTGCTGGGTCTCTCTCCCATTGCGTTGACCAAAGTGCCGTTGCTGGAGCCATTACCATTCCTGATATCCGTCTTGCAAGAGTTGCTTGTTTTTAGAGTAAGCAGATACATTAGCTTCAGGATATAGGCATGAGGCAAAAACCTTGCGCGATGAAAACGATTTGTCATAGAGTTAAACCTTGTAGCTCGCGAGTGCTGCAAGTTTTATCGATGGAGCCTGGAGCCACGATTCTCATGCGTCAACTGATTTTACGGTACAGCATGCATGTCTTTCATTACAAAATAAACTTGACTCGCGGGTTCGATATCCCCGGCTAGCGGAAATTTGATTACGCCTGTATATAATTATACCGTACAGAAATACAAAATATAGAAGTAATTGCTTTTCTTGATAACCGAGTTTCATTACTTTAAACATCTAGTTATGCGCCCACGGTGGTGCTACCTTAATCGTAGGTGGCTGACAATACTACTATCAATTGAGTAAGACAGAAAATAACTTACATTTTTCAACTTTAAAATCAATCTAGAACATAAACAAAATCCATTGTGCTGTGAAAATTACAAGTGATTTGTTAAGGCGTATGCCTATTTGTAATATATATATATATATATATATATAAACGATGGCGGACTAAAAATAGTTCTGACATATATTTATTAAAAACATATATTTATTTAATTTTTAAAGTTTTTTGTTCCCTTCAAAAGAGCTCCCGGTTGCTGCCGATGATAGACTTGTTCCACATTCGTTCCGACCCTCTGAAGTATTTTTTACACGCATTTTTCAAAATAAAGTTGAGTTGCTTCTACATTTTTTTCTTTATCTCATCTATTGCCTCGAAGCGTTATTCTTTTAAATTTAGTTCTATCCGTGGGAAGACAAGCGAAAAAGAAGAAGAAACACAGCACCAAGCCAATTCCGGCTAATAGAAAATTATACAAAATCAGTAACGATTTGTTCGCCGGTGCGTTGTGTGATGGAGTATCCAAGAATTGTTTCCATAGAGTTGGTTAGAGGTCTCGTTGGAAGTTCTCGCACAATGTTCTTAAAAATTTGCGGTAGTATATCTTATTGACCGAATAATCACATTTTAGACGCTCGTAATGGGCTAAGTTGCCTGTGACATGATATCGTCTAAATGCATCTATCGTCATCGCGTTCTCGTACTGGAATTATATAGGCTTTCTCCAGCAGAGGTATGCAGCAGCAGGGCAATAACAACCACGTTCAACAAATACAACCAGCAAGGCCAGGGCTCGAACTTGCGATTGTTTTGCTAACCATGGTTGCCATGTTAACGCCCCGTTTCGAACGGTGCATTAGCCGCCTAAGCCACCGCCGCTACAAAGCCATCGTCGCTAAAAATCATCAAACCTCGTTTTCTTCACCAATTTAAACCAAACTCAAAAAAATAAAACTTCCACCGATTGTCTCGTATATAGCTTATGAATAGGGCGTTTCAGCAAAACAAACCGAAAGACCTTTATTGTTTCAGTCAGGCGATAAAAATCAAATTACTAGAACATGCCGATCTGCCCTCATATATATATATATATATATATATATATATATATAAAGTAACTGGAATGAACCATATAGTAAATCTAAAACATCACCGATTTTTGACCGATTTTATTCATCTAAATGTGTTTTTGATGTTAGCACAACCTTCTCCCTATCGATCGGACTGGTCTATTGATTCAAATGGTAGATCATTCTTGACATTATCCGCGTGTCCAGATATTTTACTGCTTCTGGTGCAGTGAATTTTCTTTCGTGTAAATAGTTCTGCATACATCTGCATAAGTTTGGCAGTTTGGCAGTGCGATGTCCGTTAGTACGGTGGATGCGGCGAAATTTCCCAGTCGAAGCTTACCATCTTGCGGAGGCTGAGTAAACCCAATCATCTCCCCATCCTCAATATGTCCGCCTTTCGTCGTCATTATCTTAACCTATTCACGACCCCTCGCTTAGAGCCGAAACAACACTCTCCGAATGTTCTCCACGTCGCACTGAATGGCTGATATAAGACACTCCAAACTGGTATGTATTTTTTGCAGCTTACCATGGATTTCAAAATATTTCTGATAAAAAATAAGTGTGGTTAAGGTCGGGCGAAAACGTTGGCCATTGTCCTGAAAAAGGCGCCTTGGCACGTTGGCGCAGAGCCACCATTGGCTTTACGCTGTTCTGTGGAGACGTTCATGCAATCCACCAGGTCCAAGTGGCAGCAAAGAGATGCATTTAGTGTTGGTCCAAGGGGGCATAAATACGAGGGGCGTTTGACCTTATGCACATTCTTCCAGCGTCAACCGTAACGGACTCCGCTAATATTTTCCACAGTTGTTTGATCAGCTCTCCGCTTGACAAAGCCTCGACGTTTTAGTCCAATCCAAAACCATTAGCCCTCTTTGAATTTTATTGTATTTTTTTACTAGAAAGACCGACGCCTCTTTTTCGTCCTGTGACAAATCACGAGATGTTCACCGACTAGATTTTTTGGTAAGTTTGAGGTGTTCATGCAAAGTCGTATGTCATCTTGTTTGTCGCATTTCCGTCGCTGTGTGACTGACGTCTTTTACAGGGTTTGTCATACAGATTGAAACGTTGAGTTTGCAGTTTTCTGTACTACCCATACACACTCCTCAGGGATGGGTCTTCAGTCCCAATGATCGAACTGGTGTGCTGCTTAAAACACTCGTGTGCACTCAATCCTCGTTAGAAGTTATACAAAGAACAGCCCCATTTTTGAGTACGGCTGGCACTAACACGATTGCGCTCGTTATTCAACCGAACGCTATTCAACAATCGATTCAATTATTAACTTGCTTTCCGCTACTCGGGAAATTCCAAACATTTCCCACGGCCCCGCGGAAGATCCAGCGATCTCCTGGCCCTTCAAGGCGGATCGCGTGGAGGCACTGATTGTACGATGGGTCTGTTCATGAAAACGAACAGAACGCCATCTGACCTATACCGCATACACTGCACTGGGTAATAGAACGTTAATACTCCAAGACGTTTGATTTGAACATTAGCGAGGTTTTTATAAAACTTCTACTAGTCTTTGTTTATCTAGTTCATGTGCTACCTATTCGTACGCAGTCGAACATTAATATATCTTGATCGGCCATTGCATTTATCTATAAGAGGGCCGATTAAAGAGAGCAGCAGCCAAGTTAAGAGCAAAGGAGAGGAATTTCTGAGCTGCGATCTGTTCAAAGCACTACAGAATCTGCAAGTGGACGCAGAATATGACTCCGCCATCGGGGTCATAAGAAGTTAAGAGCCATAGCTGGCAAGTCAATCTTGTATGAACAGTACAATAGCGCAGATAACACAGCAGATTCGTCGAGAAGTACGCCACATAGCTTCGAGAGCAGTCTGCGAGGAGATATTTGCCTTGTAAGACACGGCCAAGGGCATTCTATTACATGTTGTTGCCCAAGTGGTCATTATGCCGTGGAAAGAAAATTGCAACACATGCTTAAAAGATAGGAGATTATTTTTCCTTTGACGTATGTTAGGATCCCACCTGCATCACGCAATTGCCATGCGTGCCACTTAGTAACGATGACGTTATAATACCCTCGACGGTGTACTCACTTATCCATGTCTAAAAACCAAAATGTGGCCTAATGCAACCGAAGGCGGCTAACTGAAGAAGCAGCAGTCGTTTTTCTTTTTACTCTACTGCTCTCAACATCTACACTCAACTGCGTTTTGCTGTGTCACTGTGTGGGCGTAATGCGGGCTATTTACAGGTTGATCATGCGTGATTCCTATTGATGCGAATAGAGTATGCTTCTAATGACGATGCAATCCTCCACTGGATCAGTAAAAGAGTTCCATTGGATTCTTAGGGCAAAACTAGAATTATATTTTATAGGCACGGTGTCACTTTAGTCAATTGTATATTAACCACCTATTGCTGCTATAGCCATGGGTCTAACGGTATCTAAATGAGAAAATTCCATTCTTCCAGAATGTTTGGTTTTTAGATGCAAAAGGTGATCAAGAGTGCTGCTTGTTTTTAGAGGCAAAACGTTATCTCCTCTCAGAGAACAGCAGTGAGTAAAACAGACGAAAATCTGAGAGAGAGAGTTAGGTCAGGACAATAAGCTGGGTGAGTTAAAACATCCCATGAAGATGCTAGAATTTTCCAGCAATCTGTGGTAGGTCGCTACAGATGTATGCAGATGGGCGTTGTTATAGCGGAATACGACGCCTCCGCGACTGCAGAGCCGGAGACGCTTTTCGAGGACTTCTTGTTTCAGACTGTCGAGCAACTGGTAGTACTTTTGCTCACTGCTAATCGTCGCGCCGCTCTGCAGAAGCTCATAGTTTCACCACGCCTTTTTAATCCCACCATACATCTCACGCCTTTCCAATCCCACCAGACTTCTTAGCATGAAATCGATGTATTCGAAACAACCTTGGGCCTGGTATCTTGCTTCGATGTGACTTGTGCGAGTTGCATGATTGTCGACAATCCCACTTTTCATCGCCGGTAATTAAGTTTTTCGAAAAGCTTTTTTTCGGAGGAAAATAACAATAAACGGTGGCGTTTAGGCGGTGGGCCTGTGCGTTGCGTCAAAGATCGGCGCGTTTTAAGTACATACGACTAGATGATGCGACTAGTGAACGGATCCATGGAATGCACTTAGTTTGTGTGCGATCTAGTCGAGTACACGTGTATCATAATTTACGAAAGCAGTTCTTTCATGCGCGTATCCACCGCAGAAGGCCGACTCGCCGTGGTTGATTCGTCACGTTTGTCAGAATCTCCGCTACGAAAACGATCAAACTACTGATGTCAGCAGGCACTACAAGTAGTCGCCGCCTATAAACGGTCTCACTCAGTCGTTCGTGGTAACAAGAAAAACCTAATTTCACGCAAGCGTGTAGGGGTCTTCTGCTGAATTTCTGCGACTACGGAAAACGGCACAATCGTCAATTGTATGCAAATCGACTTTAATCGGCTGCGCTGGCGAACGACGTCTCAAATCGATCGATATAAACCGCTGTGTATCACAAAGTCGGGATTTAGAAAAACGGAGCGAAGCAGGTCTATATCAAAACAGATACATATACCACGACCAACGAAATGATACCTAAACAACCAACAAAAAGATATCCACAACCCAAAATTGCCCTCTTCTCAAAAAAGGGGTGCAATCCGTGGTAATTCGTCCTACAGATCGGTCCTCACTGAGAACACTCGCGTAAAAGACGCGACGATTTAGACCTGATTTAGCCAGTCAGAAAGTCTGCTGGTTAGTGAGCTCAACGCAATTCAGCGCATCATATGGGATGCAAACGTGTGTTTTCGTCATAGATCGTGTGACATACGTTTTTTATTCTGTTTTTCGCCGACATATTCCTACTGAACGTACGTAGTTCGATGCGGCATGCCGTTTATGAGTAATAGAAAAATTATATCTATCTAAAATGTCATTTGCGCGAAGTTATGTCTATTCGAAAAACAAGAAAGGGAACGGAATGAGACTGTTTTGGCGGCAAATATTTGCGCTACAAAACTGATACGATGTGCCGCAATGCGGTAAATCTATCGCTCTCTGATAAAGATTGAGTTACGGATTAAGCTAAGATTGAAACTGAGGTTCTACAACATACATAATTTAATGTGTGCATCATCGTACGCATTGCACTACCTAACTAGCTCCGCGGATGTGTGAAAATGTGTTGACGTATCGGTGCTGCATGGTCTCATTAGAAACGACATAATCGACTGTCTAAATACCTGCGCTCTTCTTACTAAAAAGTACCATGAGCATTCCTTTCTGAGAAACTGGTATAGCGCCGTTGTGAACGCCCGCCTAAAAAGATGCTACACTCGAAGAATAATTTGCTGTGTATCTGGTGGGGGGTGGACAGGTGCATTTTAAACCTCTGCAGAACAAAGAAACGATTAGCAGTGCATAGTACTGCACTGAAGTAGTAATACATAAGTTAGGCATAAGCTAACGTCAAAAAGAGTCTTGACAAAGCAGTGCAAGCATTGATGGTTGACATTCCATCATGACAACGAGCGTGCATCTGTGACGACGCCAACCGCAACATGCTAAATTTTGATCATGGGATATTCGATCGCATACACCTTATACTCCCGATGTTCTTGTTTTAAAATCTCATTTCTTGCAATTACTTTAGCGTCGTTGGGATATGAAAATGTCCACACTCCAAAAGGGTATCAAGAGCCATCTTAACTGATTCGTTGCGTCAAAAAACAAAGCATTCCTAATTTTAATCGCGATAACGTTGGACGAAGGTTGTAAAAGAGAACACTGGGGGTAGCGTCTAAATATTAAAAATGAACTAATTAACTGATTGAGATAATTGTTATGTTGTCCATACTTCATATATAGGAATAGAATATGTGGGGCTAGTTGGACCAGCTTTTGCGCTCACTATAAATTATCTCCTACATTTACCTTCAAACTCTGTCAAACGATTCAGCGAGAAGATGGATAACTATCTATTTTCGCCGTATTTAAATAACACTGAATTGCTTTCACGTTTGAAAAAGGGTCAACCATAAATTGTCAGATAGTAAGTGGCATAATAATATTATCACTAAATTAGCATCAAATTGAAGCTAGGCGTTTTGAGACTAAAAGGCAACGTGAGCTCAATCACGTTCTATCAGCGAAATCAATTTAGGCAATGGAAATTTTGTTCTAAAAGACTTAAGGTAGCCTATCTTTTTTGATTCTCCCCTTCTGAGTTTGCCAAAACACCGCCGTCTGCTGATCGCTACGTCTATAGCTTGCGCTATTGCATGCATTTGTTGTTCTGTAACTCAATGTAACTTTGTGGCAGAAGGTCGCTCTTCTTCCGTCGTAATTACTAGTTGCTTGTCCCGTTCAAACTTCGTCGATCTGATCATCGCTCTCGGAAAATACAGAAAAAAAAACATTGTTTGTGACATTCGGACAAAAACGCTGAAGTTCCCATCTTCTGTGTTGCTTATTGTTCTCAGTTTTTTTTTAGTTTAACCCTAACGAAAAGTGCCGATCGACCTATCAGCGTCCCTTCTACGCACAAATTCTCAAATTGCGTTCGCGCGCTCAGCATTATGATAACCATTAGCATGTCTTTGTCGTTAACTAACTCATTTGCACCTGTGACTTAATAGCCAGCTAATTGTAGTTAACCGATTAGATTGCAAACGCCACGTGCACTGTGTGCCTGCGGCTGTACATCTCTGTTTGTGTGTGTACGCACGAGGCCGGATCGGCAAGTTCTAGTCTTTTGAATTTTGCCGCCAATCAAACCACCAAGGTCATCGGGTTTGTTTTACTTAGAAGCGCCATTCGTCAGCTTCACACAGGCCACACGTTGTTTATTGTTTGAGTTTGTTGAAGTGAAAAAAAAACTAAGTTCGGCTAAACTTAGGGAACCGAAATGGAGGAGCAACGAATCTGCATCAAGTTATGCGTTGAAACCAAAAAGTGGTGGAAATGTCACGAACTGCTCATGGTGCAAACAGTGCCCCGAAACACTGTGTATACGTGGTACCGTCGATTTGGCGACGGACGTGAAGAGACCGAATTTGACCCTTGTTCGTGAAGAGACCGAATTTGACCCTTGTTCGTGAAGATCTTCAATCGTCAATAACCAAAGAAAACGTTGGCAAAGTTTATAATCATATCTTACCTGAAAGTCGCCGAATTACTATCAGGATAAAGTTGATGAACTGTAAATGTCTTATGGATCAATTGTTATAGACTTGATCGATATTTTATGTGTCAAAATATTGGCAGCGAAGTTCGTTCCGAAAAATGTTGAATTTCCAGCAAATTAACGCCCGTCAGGAAATGTTCGAATTCGGGCGCTAGCAGATGACTTTGGATTGTTTCAGGGAGTGATGACAACAGACAAATCATAGGTATATAGTTACTACATCAAGATCGAAGACTAATCCTTCCAGTGTGGTTCTTTTCGACTAAGTGGAAGTTGTTTACGAATTTTTGCTATCTCGTTCTACATGAATTAGGAATACTAGCGCGAAATTTTAAGCGTGGAACGACTGGCGCAAGAGGCCTGAACTCTCGACAAACAATTTTGAATTAAGCGAGCACCATCGCACACAGCGTCATTGATGTTGGATTTTTGTCGTTAGAGATGCGAGAAACTTGAACATCGGCGACTTTCTGTCACCATGATGGCTGTAACTACTACAACTACTATAAAAAAAATCGGCCTGACCCTCAGCCAACATTTAACGTCCACGGGACGACTGCTTTCGCTTTGCTTCGTAAGACGGATTCCATAAATCCAGCTGTGCAACGGTGGGGCTCGAACCCGTATATCACCTATGTCTCTCCTCCGGTCGCGAGAAGCACGCGAATGCACTCACCACGCCACCGGGCCCGACTACAACTACTATTCAGCCGGTTGCAACTGCTGCATCGCTCCATAGCAAGCAAAGAGCAGCGACTGACTGTCTGTGTGTCCTAAAGCTGGACTGGGTTTTTCGTTTTTAATTTCTCAATTTATTGGTTCCATTATGATTTCTCATTCAATTTTCTTTTTTTGTTTGCCAATGGGAGCTTGACGCATGGGCCACTGGCAGCCAGCAGTGACTAGTGTGGGACCTGCAAACCTATTAAGCTTAGGCGTATTCATCCCACCCCCTCAGGCTCAGAAATGCGAGGCATTTCCACCTAAGGTCATATTTTCCTACGCTTCGGGACAATAGAGAACATAAATAAAAGTTTGCAGCAACAAGTTAGTTAATTCGATTCCGAAAACGCGGTAAAAATATATATGTATCAGATCAGAACTTTTTGTTTTGCCCTCGTATGTGTGCATGTTCTGTTGTTATAATCATCATTCGTCACGTTGCTTCGTGTCGGCAGACAAATTTACCGCTTCAAGTAGCTTAAAATTTTGCAGTATTTGACTTAAATGCTTTCAGGCCATGTAACGCGATAACGCTTTCACAAAAGGTATACTCGGAATAGGCTTTGATCGCACTGCGGTAACCAAAGCCTGCGAATAAAGTCTTGACCAGCCTCTCTTGGGAGGTCAAGATTTTATTGACCTTATGACTAAAAGAGGGGCCACGCTTTCACGGTCCACATTTGTACTGAAAGCTAAAATCAAGCCAGCATTTACCTTTTTGCTCTATGCGGGATTTCTGTTCTCGCTGAGCTGGCCTTAGGACACCTGCGCTATTTTTGACAGATGTTCCGCCCTAGTCAAATTCCCCACCTGACTATGTACTCAATATAAATCACACAAATAACTATGCTTTTGTCTAAAACATGCAATTACCATTTTTACCTAATTGAGTAAGTAAAGAAACAATAAGAGTAGTGGTATTTCATTGATGACAAGTCTCCCACTAATGCTACACCTTCTATGTCTCTTCACAAAGTCAGACTAGAGTCAAGCTCAACAGGGTCTTCTTTATCCGTCGTTTAATCTAAGCCCGTTCCCTTGGCTGTGGTTTCGCTAGATAGTAGATAGGGACAGTGAGAATCTTGTTAATATATTCATGCACGTCACTAATTAGAGTTTATGTTACGCACTGTTTATTAAACACTCTGATACATTATTCGTACACTGAGGCAGTACGTACCATTATAAACATATGTTAAAATGGTAAAGGCCGGATCCACCATGTCTTTGACTTTGGCTGCACCTGGTAGCTCCTTTTCTTCTCCATCCTTTGAGATATTGATGGCTTCGGAATGCCCAGAGGCTTTTCTGGACCGCTAGGACAGTTAGATCAACGATGTTCCCTTTCGGGAGCCCAGCCTTATCAGGTCCTCGGCGGATTGCGGTACCCAAACACCACCTAGAGATATGGTGATGGAGCCGAAACTTCGAGGTTTACCCTGATTCGGCAGAGAGCTCTGTACTTGCGGAACATCGTATTTCCTTAACTTGTCCTGGCGGGCACGATGAAGGTTCCGGTGCGAGCCGCAAGTCTCGGTGTCAAGCACCCAGACCTCGGAAGGTGTTGTGATCACGAAGTCCGCGCGGAGAGCAGGGCGGTTGGCGGACCTGAAGCTACGCTCCTGGTCAACCGTGTATCCCAAGCGTGGGAATAGTCTAGCCACTTTATTATTGACATCGTCATTACGCTTTATTATGGGGAGGTGCGAATGGGGACAGAGTTGTACAGCGTGGTTTAGTGTCTCTACCGCATTGCACCCGTGTTGGCATCTTTTATTAAAGCCAGGCCGCTCGCGGGCCATACGGGCACGCGTTGGAAGTGCGTTAATCCGGAGTTTTATCGGATGGATTCTAGAGAAGTAGGGCATACATTTTATCCAATTGTGGGCGTAAGGGGTTTAATGTGCGTCTGTAAGGTATGCCATGTCGTATGTGCTGTGTAGTCTTGTCGCCCAATATGTTGTTTCGTCATGGGCGTTCATGATGGAAGTCCCCAGAGACGCACAGAACCGTTCGGCTTTTGCGAGGTCGGCCCGGTAGGACTCTGACTGAGCGATCCACTAGACGCCCATGTGCTGTGATTGTTGTAGGTTAGTGAGTCAGAAAAGGCGAAGCTTAGATATGAGGGTACGGAGAAAAGGTATGTCTAGACTTCCGTTTAAGGTGTGGGCGTGGATAAATTAACTGGGTACCGAATTGTCTAACTTTAGCCAGTTATCGCATCTGACGGTGCGCCGGATCAGCCTATCGAGAGTTTCTAATCTAATGCTGGATGGACGAGGTCCAGAAACTAATTTATAAAGGAGTTTGGGGATAAGATAGTCCTTAAGAAGGATCAGCCTCTGGGGAGGTCTGAGAAGAGCTGTGGTAATTTTATCAAGAAGAGAGGTGAGAAGCACCTTTGTAGAGTCAACCCGACCATTATGGTCGAAGTCAACCCCAAGATAATTACATTGGGTGCATATGCTCTTTGCAGGTAAAATAGACTCTCCAACGGAGAATTCTGAAATTGATGGAGTTTTGGTCAAACGATCTTTACCACTGTAATGGGATAATGTTAAACTTGTATTACTGTTAATTCTAAGGCCTCGAGCAATAAATAGGAGTTGTGCTATAATTAGGAGTTGTTAGAGAGTGGCTTTAGTGGTGGCAAAAAGAATGAGGTCGTCTGCGAAGGCAAGCCCCATCAGACGATCCCCAGTCGGGAGTTGGTATCCAATATCTACAATAGCTTGTCGAGTTTCTTAAAAACATCGTTTAAGACTAGATTGAATAATAGAGGTGACACGGGATCACCCTTACGAACACCTCTCATTGGTCATACTATTTTATTACTATTGTTAAATTCTAATTTAGTTTCAGAGGAGGAGTATAGGCGCTCTATGTAGTCTACGAACGTCTTCAAGTACCCACGGCTCCGGAGCGCCCAGAGAACGGAGTCGTGGCTGACCATGTCAAACGCGACTAGCCCCGGGGCATTAACCGATCGGCCCGGTTCCATTGCGCAGTACACATTCCCTGTACAGAAAATAAGAGAGTCATAGTTACTCCCGCCATTTACCCGCGCTTCAAAGAATTTCTTCACTTTGACATTCAGAGCACTGGGCAGAAATCACATTGTGTTGTAACCAATTCTAAGAACCACTGAAAAGGACACCGGGATGTATGAACGAGTTGGTTCTAAGAACTTGTGAGAACCACTGAGTAGAACGCGGTTCTAAGAACGAACCGGCTTTAAGAACTTCTAAAAATAACACGGTTTCAAGAACAACTGAATAGAACGCGGTTCTAAGAACTCGGTTCTAAGAGCCACTGAGGAGAACGCGGTCCTAAGAGCCACTGAGGTGCATGCGGTTTGAAGAACAAGCTGGTTCTAAGAACCACTGAGGTGCATTCGGTTCTAAGAACGAGGTAGTTCTAAAAACCACTGAGAAGAACGCGGTTCTATAGACGAACCGGTTTTAGGAATCAGTGAGGTGCACTTGGTTCTGAGAACAAGCTGGTTCTAAAAACCACTGAAAAGGACGCGGTCTAAGGACAAGCCGGTTGTATGCCGGTTTCACTATAGTGTTGGTGCCGGCGTCAGCGGGGTGAGTCACGTTCGATCGCGCTCCCGGATAAGTACCGCAAAACCTAGTTCAAGCGCGGAAAATCTGGGAAATCTGCGGACCAACGACCGCCCTCGACCCAGTGATCAAATAGGTGCAGTTTTCGGTTAGTGAAACATTCGAAAAACAGTGGAAAAGTCAGTCACCAAATCGAACGCTGAATTCGAATCCTAACGGACGTAAACAAACGCAGGCCTAAAAACGAACCAACGTTTGGAGCCTCGAAACTACTGTGTACAGATTGACAATTTAACGGGTACTACAAATCTGTGTCGGCCACTTCGATTGGGCCGCTAGATCCCGAGATCTCGAATTAAGCCGAAAAAGTTGCGTTTTTGGTGACGCAAACAGAAGAGCAAGAGAAACCTCGAAAACCGCTGATACCGTTTATACAATCGGACAGCCCTCTTCGCAAGGACTCGATAGATGGGTTAAACGGCCTATATACGGTGGCTACGTGCTAAGAGACAGCTTTTGGCAAAAAGTTTATATTTCAAAGACCAACAGAGATCAGCTGATCAGGTGATATCAACACCGCTGCGGCAAGATCAGCAAAGACACTGATTCAGAAAGCGCGCTTGATAAGAAGCATAACAGTGAGCTAAAATCCCTGCTAGTGTGTTAAAAACGCGAAATTTTGATTTTATTCAAAAAATTGCCATTTTTGATACCTGCAGGCTTACGTAGACACTAGTGAGGGGGCCGAAAGGCCTTCCTCACTAAATATTGACAAAGAAATGGAGAAAAACAGGAAGAGCACCAGAGTATAGTGACATCCCTGTCCGGACTACTGACGAGGACAACTTCGGAACCCAATCTTGCGGTCCCAAGAAAAGCAAAAAAAGACACGGAGTCAGCAACATTAATGAGCACGGAGGCAGCAGCAAGCAATGATTCGCTATGCAGCTACACCAAGGTAGGAGGTAAAAGGCGAAAGCAAGAAGACGATGAAGCGTCCGAAACGCAAAAGGATGCGACAACAACGATATGGGGGTGCAAAGAGTTTGACGAGTTGCTCAATTGCGCACATAGCCTTGTAAAACAGACTATCCCAGCAAATACAAAGGATAACGTTAAAGGTGCAATAAAGGCTCTCGAAAGCAGCCTGATAGCACTAGAAAACAAAAGAAAGCTCTCAAACGATAGCGACAACGATAGACACCTGGATAAGCTCAGAGTGAAGCTAAACGAAAAAGAAAACATTAACAAATTGCTTTACCATCAATTGTTAGAGAAAGAAGAATTAAATAAACAGCTACAAGAGTATATTAAACAGCTCGAAGAGGCTGTAAAACAGCGACGAACGCCTCAGAAAATTAAACAGGCCGAGGAAGAGGAGAGGTGCCAAGAAATCTGGAACAATCTGCAAAAGGTAGAAAATGCAGACCAGGCGATAAACGAGCTAGCAAAGGAATGGCCGCGAAAAGCCTACCGTCAAACTCGAATAGTAAAATCTAGTATCCTAGGTGATAGAGAGGTGAGAGCACCCTTGGTACAGGATAAGAACGCCAAGGATATGGAAGTGATTAAGAGGTTAACACAGTATTTCCCCGCAGCCCCAAAACTGGCTGAGCTGACCGTGGGCAAAGTTGGCATGCTAAAGATTAGCCAAGAAGAAATCGATCTGGGTGAACCAACGACCGCTACAAGGGACGTGTCGTCACACTCAACACGAACCCTGATAGTAGGCAAAATCGGGAAAAAAGAAAACCCTAAAGCCGTTCCCAAAACAATAGAAATGGTTATAGACAAAATGAGTAAGGTCATTAACAGAGAATGGAAGTCAGAAGAAAACAGAAGAAGAGGAGCTCTGCACGTCACAGAAGGAACTAACCCCGAACTCGCCAGAAAAGCGACAGAATACTGGCTGCAAAGATTCGAAGGCGAGATTGATCTGTGCCTAAAAAAGAAGGCCCCCCGAACAGAGAGACGAACGCGAGGTCCACAAAAACCTAAATCCGGGTCAATTATCATCAATACAACAGGTGATAAAACACAAGCAGAATGGTCCAGCATTCTACAGCGTGATAAGAACACAACCCGAGCTGGAGTCACGGTAACAAACATCGTATATCCCAGAGAAGGCGGTATCAAAGTACTTTATAGGGAAAACCAAAAGAGAGCAACTACAAGCTTTCTAGACAGCATAAGGAACAAAACGTCTCTGCAGGCCACAGAAAGCCAGCCGAGCATTAAGATTCGTGTGCTGGGAATAAATAACGAGGTTAGTAAGAATACCATCCAACAGGCTGTTCGAAAAGCCCTCAATCTCGCTAACTCGGAGGCCATAGGCATCGAAGAACCCCGACAAAACAAGATGGGCAAGTGGGGGGCCACCGTCCTGCTAGAAAAACGGAAAGCAGAAGCACTGCTGACCAAGCGGAGGCTGACAATCGGGTGGGTGTCGTATCCTCTAATCGAATGGGTAGTACCCCCGTGCTGCTTTAAATGCCAGAAAATTGGGCATTGGGAACGCGAATGCAAGGAGTCAAAAGTGGCAGGCATACGATGCCACAAATGCGGAACAATTGGCCATGCGGCCAAGACCTGCGACAAAAACCCCAAATGCTACAACTGCAAAGAGGGCGACACCGGACACGCGGCCAACTCCATGGAGTGCCCGGCCTACAGGCAATGTATTCGAAATACAAGGGACCGAAAGAGCGAGGTAAGAGACACGGACTCTAAACAAGGACCCAAAACAGTCCAGCTCCAGCCCAACGCTAACAAGCAATCCACTCCATCAGAGGACAACATCATGGAGGCCGCCATTGCTGGAGACGAACAAACGTCAAGCGCCAAACAAGACGACGACGGCTTCGTCCCTTATAAAAAGACGATGAAAAACCCGAGAGATAGGGACGCAAACACCATCCAAAACGACGCCGAACAAACTGCAATGCATACAGATTAACTTGGGCCGGTCCAAGGAGGCCCAAGCAATGCTGGACGCAAAGATGCAGAAAGATGATGTGCAGCTGGCGCTGATTAGTGAACCCAATGTGAGATGGCTTAATGACGGCCGGGCAAGGAATGCCTTAGGGATGAAAACGGCGACGCAGTGCTCTGGGTCCAACCCACAGTACCCGTTAAGGCGCAAGGAGCGGGAAAGGGCTGGACATGGGCGGAACTCGACCAATGACCGACAGTGTTCAGCTGCTACATATCGCCAAACACGCGACGGCAGGAATTCACCGATTTTCTAGACAACCTCGCGAACGAGATCAGGCGATGTGCGGCAAGAAATAAGACCATCCTTATTGGGGGAGACTTTAGTGCGGCCGCAGTGGAATGGGGAAGCCGACGCTCGAACGGAAGAGGTCGTCAGCTGTCAGAGTAGTTGGCCCAATTGGGCATGACCCTTTTCAACGATGGCCTGCGGCCTACGTTTGAACGAAGGGACCAGTCTTTGTTTATCGATTTAACGGTTAGATTAACAAATTAATAATTAGACTAACAAAAGCTACGGTAAATTTGGTGACGGGGTGGAAGATTTCAGAAGAAGATTCTCTGAGCGACCACCGGTATATTCAATTTGAGTACGGCGCGAACACTGCCCAGCAAAGTTTTCTCAGAGAGAAGGAGGAGATTTTGCCCGGCGACGGTATCTTCTGTGGCGGCCATGCGCAGCAGCATCCACCCAGAGATCGACCGGAACGCGTCGGCACCCGCCGCCTAAATACTGGTGGACAGCAGAAATTGCTAACCTCAGATAGGTTAGCTTCCTAGGGCCAGAAGGAAGAAGATCGGCATAGGAGTGATCTGGCAGACTCTACAAGCTGCAAGAAAGGCCCTTAAAAGAGTCATCAGGAGCAGCATAGAGAGAAAATGGAAAGAACTGTGCGAAGAGGTGGATGACAATATATGGGGGAAACCCTATAAAATTGTCATGGATAAATTAAGAAGGTCTCGCCCGGCACTTCCGGACGGTCTTGTGAAGTGCGCGGTAGAACGACTTTTTCCGAGTCGCGCTGACCCCGCTCGGTCAGAGATTGAGGTTCCAGAGGCGGGCGTGCCACCTATTGAGGATTGCGAGATAATGGCCGCCGCGGATCGCTCGCCGAAAGGCAAGGCCCCGGCCTCGATGAAGTACTAGCAGAGGCGGTAAAGATCCTCCTACAGGAGCAGCCAGAAGTGGCTAGCTAACCAGGAAAGCTACCGACAGACCCAGGTGGGTATCGCCCGATATGTCTCCTAGATACCATCGGGAAGATATGTGAGACGATACTCAACTACAGACTGATTGCTGAACTGGAGGAAAAGGCTGCTGTCCGACAGCCAGTTTGGCTTCTGACGTAGGCGCTCGACAGAAATGGCCATCAATCTGGTGCTAGTGGAAGCCGAAAGGCAGCGGCAAAGGAATCAGTGGTCAAGGGAGCTTTACATGGTCGTCCTTCTGGACGTCCGCAACGCCTTCAACTCACTGAGCTGGAAAGTAATCCTAGAAGTTATGGCTAAGAAGGTTGTCTCTCCGTATCTGCAGAAGGTAATATCCTCCTATCTCAGCAACTGAAAAGTCGTGCGTACAGACAGGGAGTTCGCCATGACAGCAGGAGTCCCACAAGGCTCTGTCCTAGGGCCCACGCTGTGGAATATGGCGTACGATGATGTGCTGCGGCTCTGCGACATGGAGGGCGTCCAGACCATTGCGTATGCCGATGACTTGGCTGTCCTTGTCACGGCGCGCAATGCGGACGCACTTCAGGGGCGGGCCCAGCGTGCCATCGAAGCAATAAATGACTGGATGGTGGGTCACGAGCTCCGGCTGGCCCCTGAGAAGAGTGAGGCTGTGCTTCTTACAGGACGGAAGAGGCACGGAGATGTCCGGCTAGCACTGGAGAGAGTAGCTATCAAAGTCAAGCAGTCAGCCTGCAGATACCTGGGAGTGAAATTGACAAAGCCCTCAATGGCAACACACATATAGATAAGGTGACCGCCAAGGCAGAAAATATCGTCAACAGCCTGGCTAAAATTCTGCCAAGAACACGGGGCGCGACTGAGGGCAGGAGAAGACTTTTTGCCTCTGTGGCAGAGTCCACCGTGCTTTTGCCGCACCTACTTGGGGTCCCAGCGCGATGAAGCTAAAGAGGAATAGAAACAAGCTTCTGAAGACGCAGCGCAAGCTCGCGATAAGAGTCGCTACAGGGTATCGCACGGCCGAAACAACAGCGCTGATCGCGATCGCTAGGCTCATTCCGTGGCCTAGGCTAATCGAGGAGCGAGTGCGGCGAAGACAAGAACGCCAGAAGAAAGCGGTGGCTCGACAGCAAACGCTCGATAACTGGCAACGGGAATGGAGCCAACTGCGAACGGAGACCCCAGGAGCCTGGACTAGCCAGGTTATACCCGACCTCATTAAATGGTTTAAGAGAAAGCATGGCCACGTCACCTATTATCTGACGCAGGTGCTAACGGGGCATGGATGCTTCCAAAAGTACTTGTACAGATTGGGTAATGTCGCGGAGCCTACGTGCGTTACTTGCGGCACGGGCGAGGTTGACGATGTTACTCACACTGTCTTCCACTGCCCAGCACCTAAGGCGGCACGAGCAGGTAGTAGCGCAGTGGCGGCCCCGCGCATGATGGTAACCGACCTGGTTAACGCCATGCTTGAAAACGAGGAGAAATGGAAGCACGGGGTGGACCTGGTAGAAGGCGTAATGAGGTTGAAGAACGAACTGGAGCGAGCACGGGTAGCCGCGAGCCGACGGCAAGAGACGTCCACAGCCAGCGGGTAGCGCCGAACGAGGAAAAGCATAAAGGAGGATAGCAAGTGAAATCTCCATTTTTCAGTGATGTAAAACGAAAGTGTACCGCTGGAATATGGTTATATGAATAAAACCCCTAATATAAAAAAAGCCGGTTACACTGCGGTTTGAAGAACGAGCTGGTTCTAAGAACCACTGAGGTGCACGTGGTGTTAAGAGCGAGCCGGTTCTAAGAACCACTAAAAAGGACGCGGTGTAAGAATGAACCGGTTCTAAGAACCACTGAGGTGCACGCTGTTTAAAGAACGAGCTGGTTCTAAGAACAACTAAATTGCATGTGGTTTTAAAAACGAGCCGGTTCTGAGAACCACTGGAAAAAAACGCGATTCTGAGAACGAGCCGGTTCTAAGAACTAGTGAGGTGCACGCGGTTCTAAAAACGAGCCGGTAATAAGATCCAGTGAGGTGCACGCGGTTCTAAAAACGGGCCGGTTCTAAGAGTCACTGAAAAGGACGCGGTTCTAAGATCGAGCGGGTTATAAGACCCAGTGAGATGCATGCGGTTTTAAGAAAAAGCTAGTTCTAAAAACAACTGAGAAGGACGCGGTTCTAAGGACGAATCGGTTTTAAGAACCAGCGAGGCTCATGCGGTTCTAGGAATGAGATAGTTCTAAAAACCAATGAGAAGGACGCGGTTCTAAGGACGAACCGGTTTTAAGAATCAGTAAGGTGCACGCGGTTTTAAGAACGAGCTGGTTCTAAGAACCACTGAAAAGGACGCGGTTTTAAGGACAAGCCGGTTTTAAGAACCAGTGAGATGCACGCGGTTCTAAGAACGAGCTGGTTCTAGGAACCACTGAAAAGGACGCGGTTCTAAGAACGAGCCGCTTCTAAGAACCACTAAAAAGAACGCGGTTTAAAGAACCACTCATAGAACGCGGTTCTAAGAACGAACTGGTTCTAAAAACCACTAAAACGGACGCGGTTCTAAGAACCTGTAAGGTGCTCGCGGTTCTAAGAACGGGCCGGTTCTAAGAGTCACTGAAAAGGACGCGGTTCTAAGAACGAGCGGGTTATAAGACCCAGTGAGATGCATGCGGTTTTTAGAACAAGCTAGTTCTAAAAACCACTGAGAAGGACGCGGTTCTAAGGACGAACCGGTTTTAAGAATCAGTGACGTGCACGCGGTTTTAAGAACGAGCTGGTTCTAAGAACCACTGAAAAGGACGCGATTCTAAGGACAACCCGGTTTCAAGAACCAGTGAGATGCACGCGGTTCTAAGAACGGGCCGGTTCTAAGAACCACTAAAAGAACGCGGTTCTAAGAACGAGCCGGTTCTAAGAATCAGTGGGATGCATGCGGTTCTAAAAACGGGCCGGTTCTAAGAACCAGTGGGTTTTAAGAACCAGTGAGGTGCATGCGGTTCTAAGACCAAGCCGGTTCTAAGAACCACTGAGGAGAACGCGGTTCTAAGTACGATCCGGTTCTAAGAACCACTGAGGAGAACGCGGTCCTAAGACCGAGCCGGTTCTAAGAACCACTAACGTGCATGCGGTTTGTAGAACGAGCTGGTTCTTAGAACCACTGAGGTGCACGTGGTGTTAAGAACGAGCCGGTTCTAAGAACTACTAAAAAGGACGCGGTGTAAGAACGAGCCGGTTCTAAGAACCACTGAGGTGCACGTGGTTTTAAGAACGAGCTGGTTCTAAGAACCACTGAAAAGGACGCGGTTGTAAGAACGAGCCGGTTCTAAGAACCAGTAAGGTGCACGCGGTTCTAAGAACGAGCCGGTTCTAAGAACCACTGAAAAGAACGCGATTCTAAGAACCACTGAAAAGAAGGCGGTTCTAAGAACCACTGAAATGAACGCGGTTCTAGGAACCACTGAATTGAACGCGGTTCTAAGAACGAGCTGGTTCTAAGAACCACTGAAACGAACGCGGTTCTAAGAACGAGCTGGTTTTAAGAACCACTGAAACGAACGCGGTTCTAAGAACGAGCCGGTTCTAAGAACCAGTGGGTTCTAAAAACCAGTGAAATGCACGCGGTTCTAAGAACAAGCCGGTTCTAAGAACCAGTGAGGTGCACGCGGTTCTAAGAACGAGCCGGTTCTAAGAACCAGTGAGGTGCACAGGGTTCTAATAACGAGCCGGTTCTAAGAGCCACTGAAAACGACGCGGTTCTACAAACGAGCCGGTTCTAAGGTCCAGTGAGGTGCACGCGGTTCTAAGAACGGACCGGTTCTAAAAACCAGTGAGGTGCACGCGGTTCTAAGAACGAGCCGGTTCTAAGAACCAGTGAGGTGCACAGGGTTCTAATAACGAGCCTGTTCGAAGAGCCACTGAAAAGGACGCGGATTACGAACGAGCCGGTTCTAAGGACCAGTGAGGTGCACGCGGTTCTAAGAACGGGCCGGTTCTAATAACCACTGAGGTGCACGCAGTTTTAAGAACGAGCCGGTTCTAAGAACCACTGAGGATAACGCGGTTTAAGAACGAGCCGGTTCTAAGAACCACTGAGGTGCACGCTGTTCTAAGAACGAGCCGGTTCTAAGAACAACTGAGGTGCACGCGATTCAATGAACGAGCTGCTTCTAAAAACCACTACGGTGCACGTGGTTGTAAGAACCACTGAAAAGGACACGGTTGTAAGAACGAGCCTGTTCTAAGAACCAGTGAGGTGCACGCGGTTCTAAGAACGAGCCAGTTCTAAGAACCAGTGAGGCGCACGCGGTTCTAAAAACCACTGAGGTGCACGCGGTTCGATGAACGAGCTGCTTCTAAGAACCACTGAGGTGCACGTGGTTTTAATAACGAGCCGGTTCTAAGAACCAGCGAAGTGCACGCGGTTCTAAGAACGAGCTGGTTCTAAAAACCACTAAAAAGAATGCGTTTCTAAGAACGAGCCGGTTCTAAAAACCAGTGAGGTGCACGCGATTCTAAGAACGAGCCGGTTCTAAAAAGCAGTGAGGTGCACGCGGTTCTAAGAACAAGCCGGTTATAATAATCACTGGCAAGGTCGCGACTCTGAGAACGAGCCAGTTCTAAGAACCACTGAGGTGCACGCGGTTCTAAGAACGAACCGGTTCTAAAAACTACTGACAACGACGCGGTTTTAAGAACGACTCGGTTCTAAGAACCACTGAGGTGCACGCGGTTTGAAGAACGAGCTGCTTCTAAGAACCACTGAGGTGCACGTGGTTTTTTTAGAACGAGCTGGTGCTAGGAATTACTGAAAACGATGCGGTTCTAAGAACGAGCCGGTTCTAAGAACCACTGAGGTGCACGCGGTTCGAAGAACGAGCTGTTTTAGGCACGAGCTGGTTCTAACACCATTGAAATGGATGCCATTCTAAGAACGAGCCGGTTCTAAGAACCAGTGAGATGCATGCAATTCTAAGAACAAGACGGTTCTAAGAACCTCTGAAAAGGACGCGGTTCTAAGAACGAGCCGGTTCTAAGAACCAGTGAGGTGCACGCGGTTCTAAAAACGAGCCGGTTCTAAGAACCAGTGAGGTGCACGCGGTTTTAAGAACGAGCCGGTTCTAAGAACCAGTGAGGTGCACAGGGTTCTAATAACGAGCCGGTTCTAGGAGCCACTGAAAACGACGCGGTTCTACAAACGAGCCAGTTCTAAGGTACAGTGAGTTGCACGCGGTTCTAAGAACGGACCGGTTCTAAGAACCAGTGAGGTGCACAGGGGTTCTAATAACGAGCCGGTTCTAAGAGCCACTGAAAAGAACGCGGTTCTACGAACGAGCCGGTTCTAAGGACCAGTGAGGTGCACTCGGTTTTAAGAACGGGCCGGTTCTAATTACCACTGAGGTGCACGCAGTTTTAAGAACGAGCCGGTTCTAAAAACTACTGAGGAGAACGCGGTTGTAAGAACGAGCCGGTTCTAAGAACCACTGAGGTGCACGCTGTTCTATTGAACAAGCCGGTTCTAAGAACAACTGAGGTGCACGCGGTTCAATGAACAAGCTGCTTCTAACACCACTGAAATGGACGCCATTCTAAGAACGAGCCGGTTCTAAGAACCAGTGAGGTGCATGCAATTTTAAGAACAAGACGGTTCTAAGAACCTCTGAAAAGGACGCGGTTTTAAGAACGAGCCGGTTCTAAAAACCAGTGAGGTGCACGCGGTTATAAGAAATAGCCGGTTCTAAGAGCCACTACCAAGGACGCGGCTCTAAGAACGAACCGGTTCTGAGAACCACCGAGCAGAACGTGGTTCTAAGAACGACTCGGTTTTAAGAACCACTGAGATGCTCGCGGTTCTAAGAACGAGCCGGTTTTAAAAACCACTGAGGTGCACGCAATTTAAAGAACAAGCTGCTTCTAAGAATCTCTGAGGTGCACGTGGTTCTAAGAACCACTGCAAAGGGCGCAGTTCTAAGAACGAGCCGGTTCTAAGAACCAGTGAGGTGCTCGCGGTTCTAAGAACGAGCCGGTTTCAAGAACCAGTAATGCGCGCGCGGTTCTAAGAACGAGCCGGTTCTGAGAATCACTGAGATGGACCCAGTTCTAAGAACGAGCCGATTCTAAGAACCAGTGAGGTGTACGCGGTTCTAAAAACGAGCCGGTTCTAAGAACCGGTAAGGTGCACACGGTTCTAAGAACGAGCCGGTTCTAAGAACCAGTGAGGTGCACGCGGTTCAAATAACGAGCTGGTTCTAAGAACCACTGAAAAGGACGCGGTTCTAAGAACCAGTGAGGTGGACGTGGTTCCAAGAACTAGCCAGTTCTAAGAACCAGTTATGTGCACGCGGTTTTAAGAACGAGCCGGTTCTAAGAACTACTGACAAGGACGCGGTTCTAAGAACGAGCCGGTTCTAAGAACTATTGAGGGAACCCAATTCTAAGAACCACGGAGGTACACGCGGTTTAAAGAACGAGCCGGTTCTAAGAACCACTGAGGTGCACGCGGCTCGAAGAACAAGCTGCTTCTAAGAACCACTGTGGTGCACGTGGTTTTAAGAACGAGCTGGTTCTAAGAACCACTGAAATGGACGCGGTTCTAAGAACGAGCCGGTTCTAAAAATCAGTGAGGTGCACGCAGTTTTAAGAACGAGCCGGTTCTAAGAACCACTGAGGAGAACGCGGTTCTAAGAACGAGCCGGTTCTAAGAACCACTGAGGTGCACGCTGTTCTAAGAACAAACCGGTTTTAAGAACAACTGAGGTGCACGCGGTTCAATGAACAAGCTGGTTCTAAGAACCACTGAAAAGGACGCGGTTGTAAGAACGAGCCTGTTCTAAGAACTAGTGAGGTGCACGCGGTTCTAAGAACGAGCCAGTTCTAAGAACCAGTGAGGTGCACGCGGTTCTAAGGACCACTGAGGTGCACGTGGTTTTAAGAACGAGCCGGTTCTAAGAACCAGTGAGGTGCACGCAGTTCTAAGAACGAGCTGGTTATAAGAACCACTAAAAAGAATGCGTTTCTAAGAACGAGCCGGTTCTAAAAACCAGTGAGGTGCACGCGGTTTTAAGAACAAGCCGGTTATAATAATTACTGACAAGGTCGCGACTCTGAGAACGAGCCGGTTCTAAGAACCACTAAGGTGAACGCGGTTCTAAGAACGAACCGGTTCTAAAAACTACTGACAAGGACGCGGTTTTAAGAACGACTCGGTTCTAAGAACCACTGAGGTGCACGCGGTTCGAAGAACGAGCTGCTTCTAAGAACCACTGAGGTGCACGTGGTTTTTTTTAAAACGAGTTGGTGCTACAAATTACTGAAAACGATGCGGTTCTAAGAACGAGCCGCTTCTAAGAACCACTGAGGTGCACGCGGTTTGAAGAACGAGCTGTTTTAGGCACGAGCTAGTTCTAACACCACTGAAATGGACGCCATTCTAAGAACGAGCCGGTTCTAAGAACCAGTGAGGTGCATGCAATTCTAAGAACAAGACGGTTCTAAGAACCTCTGAAAAGGACGCGGTTCTAAGAACGAGCCGGTTCTAAGAATCAGTGAGGTGCACGCGGTTCTAAGAACGAGCCGGTTCTTAGAACTAGTGGATTCTAAGAACCAGTGAGGTGCACGCGGTTTTAAGAACGAGCCGATTCTAAGAACCAATGAGGTGCACAGGGTTCTAATAACTGAGTCTACCTTTGGCAGTCGTCAGGTGCGGTCACGTTTTGGCTTCTCTCCGTAAAAGGTGGCTAAAAAGCGCGGGAACCCGAGGCCCATAACGGGCTGACCACTCGCACTGGATAGCCGCTGCGACAGGGAGCACAACGTGCGCGAAAAGACACGCTAACGGTGCCGCGTACAGACGAAGAAAGGAAACAGAGTGCAACGTTTTTTAACAGTGATTCGAAAACGTTCGAAAAACGAACGCCGGTGGCACCGCAGCTCGATTGTTTACAGGCCGAACTGTTTACAGGGAGGCCTGTGACATCAGCTGTTCGGTGGGACCGCCGTGTATATACGTGATCGGTGTTTTGAACAGCTTCGTGCATATAGTGGTGCAGAGCGGTGCGAACACGCACACACACTCTGTAAGATAACGTGCCTGTGTATGTAGGATGTGAACACGCACACACATTCTGTGAAGTAACGTGCTTGTGTATATATACCACCAACAACCGTCAGGTGCGCACGAAGCTACCTCTACGGAGAAGCAGCGGGTGGCAGAGTGGACAGCACCGCTGACTGGAAAACCCACCGAGGCAAGATCGGTTTGGGTTCGAACCCCCAATTTTTTTTTTTTTTTATACAGTGCACACTTTTAAATTTTAACTTTTAAATTTACAATTTTAACTTTTAAAATTTATATTAGTTAATTATCTGACTTAATTATTGTTCTATATCTACTTAGGTTTTAAAGCTCATTTTTACAATTACTGACTTTTAAACAAGACTGGCCTTAAGAAACATGTTTCGCTAACCGCCGCCCAAGGAGCGCGACAAAAGCGGGACCGACGCATCGCAACCCTCGACGGATACAGTAACGACTCCTGGCGAGCAAACGGCTAACCTCGGCGAAACGGCACCTAGGAACTACCTGGAGAAGATTACGGAGTTGGTGGATAGGCTGATTCGTCACACGGCCAACAGAAAAAACTTGGACACTATGGTTAAGAGCCTGGCGGAGGAGCTCCGTGTTACCGTAAAAGAGGCCAGGACACAACGAAAGGATGTCGGCACCTGGACCGCTCCTGAGACTACCGACTCCGGGTGCCAGTGCATCCCCGGCGAGCGCGCAATGGACGGGCAGGCCGAGAAAATAAACGCGCTAATAGACGCCTGCGGCACGGAGGAGGACCTCAAACAACTCCTCACCGAAGACTGGCCACCAGCCGTCTACACGAGGATAAAACACCTCGGAGTGAGCATTCTTAAGGAGAGTCCCCTTCGGATTCTGGTGGCCAGGGAGGACGACCCCTCCGACAAAGCTGTATGGCAGAACATGGCCTGTCAATTCCAGGGCATTGCCGGGGAGGCGGGAGACAGGACAGGCGTAGTCCTGTCCCGTCGCATAAGCGAGACGGGGGACGACGGCGAGCCTATTACGAGGGCCCTGGTGGCGCTCCGGCTCCCCAAGGATGCGACGTTAATCCAAGAGAAGAACCTCCTGGATCAAGCGTTAACAAAGGCCAAGGCACTAGTGGGCTCACGAAGCCTTGGACCTATCCCCTGCCATATAAGTAGCCAGGGGGAGCAGAGGGGAGTCGGAAAACTTCTCGAGTGCCTGGCCCGAGCTCAAGGCCTACACCTCGCCGTCACCCCTACGACACGAAGGAAGGCCCTAGACAGCGTGAAGAAAAGCAAGCCCAGCCCCACAACGACCTTTCTTCTAAAAAAGAAGGAAGGCAAAACCTACGCGGACATGATCCGGGAGCTGGGGACCAGGGTGGACCCCATCGCACACAACGTCAGGGTCAACCGCGTCATGCAACTGCCCAGCGGAGATGTGCGGCTGGTAGTTGCGGAGGCGGCAGAGGGAGGGGCCAGCACCTTCCTTCAAGCCCTGCAGTCAGCCGGGGAGGCGGACGTGAGCCTGGACCGCTCCTCCATGCGACGCCTCCTTGTAAAGGACATCATTAAGGGTACCTCTGCCGAAGACATCGAAAGAGCCCTCCGCAAGGCGGCGCAATGCGAGGGACCACTGACGGTCGCCCCCCCCCCCCAAAAGGGGTTACCGGTCGGTGGACGGCCCTGCTCCGAGTCGCCCCGGCGGATGCCGGCAAGATTCTCGGCATTAAACGAATCCAAATGGGGTGGTCCTTGTGCCCCATCTTGGAGTGGATCAGTGTCCCGACATGCCAACGATGCCAACGTGTGGGGCACTCTGCCCCCTCATGCACCTTTGAGGCAGTCAAAGCCAAACGCTGTCATAAATGCGGAGAGCTGGTGCACCTCTCCAGGAAGTGCACGGGGAAAGCGACGTGCTACAACTGTGGTGAAGACGGGCACGCAGCCAACGTCGCCGCATGCCCGAAGTTTCGGGAACAACTTGAGGAACTTCGTCGCCGCGGCGGCCGAGCCAATACCCGAGCGGCACCCGCGCTCTCCGCCTCAAGGCCACGCCCTACGGCGGTCCAATCCACTTCCGGAGGCCACCCTAGTGCCGCGGTGGATTTTAGGGCTTTACCCTGGTAACCCAGAGGGGTCGCAAGAGGGTACAAGGGTCATCACCCCTTGCGGACCCTCGGGCCTCCAAGGCCCCCAACACCCAGCTCTCTCCTAACTCAACACATGACTAAGATTCTTAAAGCTCTACAGCTAAACTGCAACCGTAGCAGGGCAACATATGCAATGCTTGAAGAGGTCAGTAGCAGAGCCGAAGCAGATGTGCTGCTGCTGAGCGAGCCCAATGTCCGGTGGGCAGAAGAGAACCGCCCGGACCGGTTTACCGACGGCGAGAGGGCAACAAGCATTGTACTTGACCGCCGCTGCCACTCCCGGATTTCAGGACATGGCAGCGGCCACGGTTTTACTTGGATTGACGTGGCGAACGTTGGGCGTTTTTACTCATGCTACTGCAGCCCCAACGTCCCACTTGAAGATCTTATCAAACTTTTAGAAGACTTAACCGCATCTTTTAACCAATGTGACAAGCTCTTAATTATAACAGGAGATTTTAATGCTTCCGCCGGCGCGTGGGGTTCCGCCGCTACGAACCGGAGAGGACATGCAGTCCTCGAGTGGTTGGCGGCCATGGACCTAGTCGTTCTTAACACAGGTGCTCCTACATTCCACAGGGCAGGGCGCACCTCTTGTATAGACCTAACTATCACACGCCGGACAGAGGCCCACAGGATTTTAAACTGGAGAGTTTTAAATGACGAAGAATCGCTAAGTGACCACCATATAATCGAATTTCACGTGACGACCAGCTTAAAGCAACCATCTGCAGGGCTGCATCCGCCTATGAGGCGCCAGGGAACCGCCGAACTCCGGGAGTCCCTTAGGGCCTGCATAGGCCCGGATGGCCCGCCCGCTTCGATGACGGGCCTCCAGGAGCTCTTAGAGACCGCCTGTAGGGCTCCCTCGGGGCGCGGCACGAATTCTAGGCGCCGCGGCACACCAAAGCACTGGTGGACTGCGGAGATCGGACACCTAAGGAAGAGGTGCCTTCGAGAGAGGCGCCTTTTTACGCGTGCCCGGAGGCGTGCGCCCGAGGGGAGGTATGCCCTGTACCATGGCGCCGAGTATAAGAGGCTGAGGACCCTCTTACGCAGGGAGATCTTCAGAAGTAAGGAACGCTCCGGGAGAGCCTTTCTCGAAGAACTGAAGGACGATCCCTGGGGCCGTTCATACAACATGGTAAAGGGTCGCCCGCCTTTTAAACGGAGAGTGGACCTCACGCCGGACGAGGCCCAAGAGGCAATATCAGTCCTCTTCCCAAAACATCCTCCCTTTGACCGCGCCCTCTACCTGGAGGCCTCAGGGACGGAAGAACAGGATCCTCCAGAAGTCACCTTGCAAGAGGTGCACGAAGCGGCGGCACGCCTCAAGGAGGGAAAAGCACCAGACCCCGACGGCGTTCCGGTCTCCGCGGTCAAGCTACTAATGACGGAACACCCGGAAGCAGTAGCCGCTGCGGCGACTGGGATGTTCCGGACGGGCTCGTTCCCTGCGGCATGGAAGGCTGCAAACCTAGTTCTCATACCCAAGGGCCCCGGCTCCTACCGCCCGATCTGCCTACTCGGCGCCCTGGCTAAAGCATTCGAGTCCATCGTGGAGGCACGCCTCCGGGACTTCGCGGAGGGGACCGACCTGCTATCCGACGGCCAGTACGGATTCCGCAAGGGCTACTCAACCATCGGCGCCATAAAGCGGATCCAGACGCAGGTTGAACTCCTCCGCGAGTCCCCGCCTAGAAGACGGGACTTGTTCCTCGCGATTTTACTGGACGTCAAGAACGCTTTTAACAGCCTTCCATGGAAAGTCACCCTAGGGACTCTCCACAGGAAAAAGGTCCCCTTTTATCTACGAAAGCTTTTATCAAATTATCTACATGACAGAACATTCCAGTCCCACGGGTCCGTTTTTAACATGACTGCAGGGGTGCCACAGGGATCCATACTTGGCCCCCTGCTATGGATTATAACCTACGACGACGTGTTGCGGCTGAGGGATCTCCCCCCCGGCGTCAACCTCCTTGCCTACGCTGACGACCTCGTCCTAACCGTCCAGGCTCGGACCGCGGACCTGCTGCAGAGCCGTGCGAACGAGGCACTTGGCGACGTCGCCCGCTGGATGCAAGAAGCAAGGCTTGCTCTCGCCCCAGCCAAAAGCGAGGCGATACTCTTGGTGGGCCGAAGAAAATGCCCCGACCTTCACCTCCGCTTAGATGGCCAGGAGATCGTACTCGTCAACCACGTAAGGTACCTCGGGGTTACCCTTGACAGGGGTCTCCGCGGTACCGAACACGTGCGGCGGGCGACGGAAAAGGCAACGAAGACGGCCAATGACTTCGCACGTCTCATGCCCAACACATATGGTCCACGGCAGCTGAGAAGACGAATAATTATGTCCGCGGCCGAGTCGGTTGCCCTGTACGGAGCTCCGGCCTGGCCCACCAACACACTAAAATTCGCCGCGAACAGGACTCGCCTGCGTAGGGCCCAAAGGGTTGGAGCTCTCAGGGTAATCTCAGCGTACAGGACGGTTAGCGCCGCGGCGGCCTTCGTCCTTGCCGGAACGATCCCGTGGGATTTAAAGGCAGCCGAGCGCCGCCGCTTATGGGATAACTCAGGCCTCAAAAAAGACGAGGCACGTCAGCGTACAATCGACCTCTGGCAGGAGGAGTGGGAAGACCTCGAACAGGGTGCCCCAGGCGCCAGCCTCCGCACCCTGATCTCAAATATCAGAAGCTGGCTTAACCGGCCGGGGGGGGGGGGGAAATCACATTCCACACAACCCAAGTCCTCACAGGTCACGGCGACTTCCAGTCGTACCTGTTCAGGATTGGAAAGGCCCCCAGCCCCACGTGCGTCCACTGCGGCGATGGACTCGACGACACTCCAGAGCACACGGTGCTTAGGTGTCCGTCATGGGCGGAGCAGCGCGCAAGCTTAACGGAGTTTTTAAGTAACGACCCAGCTCTTAACCTACACGACCTCACTATGAAAATGACGGAATCAATTTCAGGATGGAACAAAGTGACCCAAGCTTTTAAGAACATACTGCAAGAGAAGACAAGGGCCTCCCTCCGAGTCCGCTCGCGCCTCCCCGAGGCTCCCGGGGAACACATCCGCCAGGACCAGTAGACTCGCCCCCCCTGACTGTTTGATGATATGCGCAAGCAGTTCCCAGTCAGCGTGGGGGACGGGGACACGACTGGTTTTTAGTGGGTTGGAGCTCCACACTACCGGCCCGCACTTGCAGGGAGCTCCCTTGCTGCGGTGCCCGCGTGTGCAACCGCATTTTCCAGTTAGTCCTCTTTAAAAAAAAAAAAGGGTTCTAATAACGAGCCGGTTCTAAGAGCCACTGAAAACGACGCGGTTCTACAAACGAGCCGGTTCTAAGGTCCAGTGAGGTGCACGCGGTTCTAAGAACGGACCGGTTCTAAAAACCAGTGAGGTGCACGCGGTTCTAAGAACGAGCCGGTTCTAAGAACCAGTGAGGTGCACAGGGTTCTAATAACGAGCCGGTTCTAAGAGCCACTGAAAAGAACGCGGTTCTACGAACGAGCCGGTTTTAAGGACCAGTGAGGTGCACGCGGTTCTAAGAACGGGCCGGTTCTAATAACCACTGAGGTGCACGCAGTTTTAAGAACGAGCTGCTTCTAACATCACTGAAATGGACGCCATTCTAAGAACCAGCCGGTTCTAAGAACCTCTGAAAAGGACGCGGTTTTAAAAACGAGCCGGTTCTAAGAACCTCTGAAAAGGACGCGGTTTTAAAAACGAGCCGGTTCTAAAAACCAGTGAGGTGCACGCGGTTATAAGAAATAGCCGGTTCTAAGAGCCACTACCAAGGACGCGACTCTAAGAACGAACTGGTTCTGAGAGCCACCGAGCAGAACGCGGTTTTAAGAACGACTCGGTTTTAAGAACCACTGAGATGCTCGCGGTTCTAAGAACGAGCCGGTTTTAAGAACCACTGAGGTGCACGCAATTTAAAGAACAAGCTGCTTCTAAGAACCACTGAGGTGCACGTGGTTCTAAGAACCACTGCAAAGGGCGCAGTTCTAAGAACGAGCCGGTTCTAAGAACCAGTGAGGTGCTCGCGGTTCTAAGAACAAGCCGGTTCCAAGAACCAGTAATCCGCGCGCGGTTCTAAGAACGAGCCGGTTCTGAGAATCACTGAGATGGACCCAGTTCTAAGAACGAGCCGATTCTAAAAACCAGTGAGGTGTACGCGGTTCTAAAAACGAGCCGGTTCTAAGAACCGGTAAGGTGCACACGGTTCTAAGAACGAGCCGGTTCTAAGAACCAGTGAGGTGCACGCGGTTCAAATAACGAGCTGGTTCTAAGAACCACTGAAAAGAACGCGGTTCTAAGAACGAGCCGGTTGTATGAACCAGTAAGGTGCACCCGGTTCTAAGAACGAACTGGTTCTAAGAACCACTGAAAAGACGCGGTTCTAAAAACCAGTGAGGTGCACGTGGTTCTAAGAACTAGCCAGTTCTAAGAACCAGTGATGTGCACGCGGTTTTAAGAACAAGCCGGTTTTAAGAACTACTGACAAGGACGCGGTTCTAAGAACAAGCTGCTTCTAAGAACCACTGTGGTGCACGTGGTTTTAAGAACGAGCTGGTTCTAAGAACCACTGAAATGGACGCGGTTCTAAGAACGAGCCGGTTCTAAAAATCAGTGAGGAGCACGCGATTCTAAAAACGAGCCAGTTGTATGAACCAGTAAGGTGCACGCGGTTCTAAGAACGAGCCGGTTCTAAGAACCACTGAAATTGACGCGGTTCTAAGAACGAGCCGGTTCTAAGAACCAGTGGGGTGCACGCGGTTCTAAGAACGAGCCGGTTCTAAACACCAGTGAGATGCACGCGGTTCTAAGAACGAGCTGGTTTCAAGAACAACTGAAAGAGACGCGTTTCTAAGAACGAGTCGGTTCTAAAAACCAGTAAGGTGCACGCGGTTTTAAGAACGAGTCGGTTATAAGAACCACTGATAAGGTCGCGGTTCTAAGAACGAGCCGGTTCTAAAAACCAGTAAGGTGCACGCGGTTCTAAGAACGAGCCGGTTATAAGAACCAGTAAGGTGCACGCGGTTCTAAGAACGAGCCGGTTCTATGGACCACTGGTGTGCAGGCGGTTGTCAGAACGAGCCGGCTCTAAGAACCACTGACAAGGACGCGGCTCTAAGAACAAGCCGGTTCTAAGAACCACTGAGGAGAACGCGGTTATAAGAACGACCCGCTTTTAAGAGCCACTGAGGTGCACGCGGTTCTAAGAACGAGTCGGTTCTAAGAACCACTGAGGTGCACGCGATTCAAAGAACGAGCTGTTTATAAGAACCACTGAGGTGCACGTGGTTCTAAGAACCACTGACAAGAACGCGGTTCTAAGAAAGAGCTGGTTCTAAGAACCACTGAAGTGCACGCGGTTCTAAGAACGAGCCCGTTCGAAGAACCAGTGAGATGCACGCGGTTATAAGAACGAGCCAGTTCTAAAAACCAGTGATGTGCACGCGGTTCTAAGAACGAGCCAGTTCTAAGAACCAGTGATGTGCACGCGGGTGTAAGAACGAGCCGGTTGTAAGAACCACTGAGGAGAACGCGGTTCTAAGACCGAGCCGGTTCTAAGAACCATTAAGGTGCATGCGGTTTGAAGAACGAGCTGGTTCTAAGAACCACTGAGGTGCACGTGGTGTTAAGAACCACTGACAAGAACGCGGTTCTAAGAAAGAGCTGGTTCTAAGAACCACTGAAGTGCACGCGGTTCTATGAACCAGTAGGGTGCTCGCGGTTCTAAGAACGAGCCCGTTCGAAGAACCAGTGAGGTGCACGCGGTTATAAGAACGAGCCAGTTCTAAAAACCAGTGATGTGCACGCGGTTCTAAGAACGAGCCAGTTCTAAGAACCAGTGATGTGCACGCGGGTGTAAGAACGAGCCGGTTGTAAGAACCACTGAGGAGAACGCGGTCCTAAGACCGAGCCGGTTCTAAGAACCATTAAGGTGCATGCGGTTTGAAGAACGAGCTGGTTCTAAGAACCACTGAGGTGCACGTGGTGTTAAGAACGAGCCGGTTCTAAGAACTACTAAAAAGGACGCGGTGTAAGAACGAGTCGGTTCTAAGAACCACTGAGGTGCACGTGGTTTAAGGAACGAGCTGGTTTTAAGAGCCACTGAATTTCACGTGTTTTTAAAAACGAGTCGGTTCTGAGTACCACTGAAAAGAACGCGGTTCTAAGGACGAGCCGGTTTTAAAAATCAGTGAGCTGCTCGTGGTTTTAAGAACGAGCTGGTTCTAAGAACCACTGAAAAGGACGCGGTTGTAAGAACGAGCCGGTTCTAAGAACCAGTAAGGTGCACGCGGTTCTAAGAACAAGCCGGTTCTAAGAACTAATGAAAAGAACGCGGTTCTAAGAACCACTGAAAAGAAGGCGGTTCTAAGAACCATTGAAATGAACGCGGTTCTAGGAACCACTAAATTGAACGCGGTTCTAAGAACGAGCTGGTTCTAAGAACCACTGAAACGAACGCGGTTCTAAGAACGAGCCGGTTCTTAGAACCAGTTAGGTGCACGTGGTTCTAAGAACGAGCCGGTTCTAAGAACCAGTGAGGTGCACGCGGTTCTAAGAACGAGCCGGTTCTATGTACTAGTAGATTCTAAGAACCAGTGAGGTGCACGCCGTTTTAAGAACGAGCCGGTTCTAAGAACCAGTGAGGTGCACAGGGTTCTAATAACGAGCCGGTTCTAAGAGCCACTGAAAACGACGCGGTTCTACAAACGAGCCGGTTCTAAGGTCCAATGAGGTGCACGGGGTTCTAAGAACGGACCGGTTCTAAAAACCAGTGAGGTGCACGCGGTTCTAAGAACGAACCGGTTCTAAGAACCAGTGAGGTGCACAGGGTTCTAATAACGAGCCGGTTCTAAGAGCCACTGAAAAGGACGCAGTTTTAAGAACGAGCCGATTCTAAGAGCCAGTGAGGTGTACGCGGTTCTAAAAACGAGCCGGTTCTAAGAACCGGTAAGGTGCACACGGTTCTAAGAACGAGCCGGTTCTAAGAACCAGTGAGGTGCACGCGGTTCAAATAACGAGCTGGTTCTAAGAACCACTGGAAAGGACGCGGTTCTAAGAACGAGCCGGTTGTATGAACCAATGAGGTGCACCCGGTTCTAAGAACGAGCTGGTTCTAAGAACCACTGAAAAGGACGCGGTTCTAAGAACCAGTGAGGTGCACGTGGTTCTAAGAACTAGCCAGTTCTAAGAACCAGTGATGTGCACGCGGTTCTAAGAACGAGCCGGTTCTAAGAACTACTGACAAGGACGCGGTTCTAAGAACGAGCCGGTTCTAAGAACTATTGAGGGAACCCAATTCTAAGAACCACGGAGGTACACGCGGTTTTAAGAACGAGCCGGTTCTAAAAACCACTGAGGTGCACGCGGTTCGAAGAACAAGCTGCTTCTAAGAACCACTGTGGTGCACGTGGTTTTAAGAACGAGCTGGTTCTAAGAACCACTGAAATAGACGCGGTTCTAAGAACGAGCCGGTTCTAAAAAACAGTGAGGTGCACGCGATTCTAAGAACGAGCCAGTTGTATGAACCAGTAAGGTGCACGCGGTTCTAAGAACGAGCTGGTTCCAAGAAGGACTGAAAGAGACGCGTTTCTAAGAACGAGCCGGTTCTAAAAACCAGTAAGGTGCACGCGGTTCTAAGAACGAGCCGGTTATAAGAACCACTGACAAGGTCGCGGTTCTAAGAACGAGCCGGTTCTAAGGACCACTGATGTGCACGCGGTTGTCAGAACGAGCCGGCTCTAAGAACCACTGACAAAGACACGGCTCTAAGAACAAGCCGGTTCTAAGAACCACTGAGGAGAACGCGGTTATAAGAACGACCCGCTTTTAAGAGCCACTGAGGTGCACGCGGTTCTAAGAATGAGTCGGTTCTAAGAACCACTGAGGTGCACGCGATTCAAAGAACGAGCTGTTTCTAAGAACCACTGAGGTGCACGTGGTTCTAAGAACCACTGACAAGGACACGGTGTAAGAACGAGCCGGTTCTAAGAACAACAGAGGTGCACGTGGTTTAAGGAACATGCTGGTTTTAAGAGCCACTGAATTTTACGTTTTTTTAAAAACGAGTCGGTTTTGAGTACCACTGAAAAGAACGCGGTTCTAAGGACGAGCCGGTTTTAAAAATCAGTGAGCTGCACGTGGTTTTAAGAACGAGCTGGTTCTAAGAACCACTGAAAAGGACGCGGTTGTAAGAACAAGCTGCTTCTAAGAACCACTGTGGTGCACGTGGTTTTAAGAACGAGCCGGTTCTAAGAACCAATGAAAAGAACGCGGTTCTAAGAACCACTGAAAAGAAGGCGGTTTTAAGAACCACTGAAATGAATGCGGTTCTAGGAACCACTAAATTGAACGCGGTTTTAAGAACGAGCTGGTTCTAATAACCACTAAATTGAACGCGGTTTTAAGAACGAGCCGGTTCTAAGAACCAATGAAAAGAACGCGGTTCTAAGAACCACTGAAAAGAAGGCGGTTCTAAGAACCACTGAAATGAATGCGGTTCTAGGAACCACTAAATTGAACGCGGTTTTAAGAACGAGCTGGTTCTAAGAACCACTGAAACGAACGCGGTTTTAAGAACGAGCCGGTTCTAAGAACCAGTGGGTTCTAAGAACCAGTGAGGTGCACGTGGTTCTAAGAACGAGCCGGTTCTAAGAACCAGTGAGATGCACGCGGTTCTAAGAACGAGCCGGTTCTAAGAACTAGTGGATTCTAAGAACCAGTGAGGTGCACGCGGTTTTAAGAACGAGCCGGTTCTAAGAACCAGTGAGGTGCACAGGGTTCTAATAACGAGCCGGTTCTAAGAGCCACTGAAAACGACGCGGTTCTACAAACGAGCCGGTTCTAAGGTCCAGTGAGGTGCACGGGGTTCTAAGAACGGACCGGTTCTAAAAACCAGTGAGGTGCACGCGGTTCTAAGAACGAGCCGGTTCTAAGTACTAGTGGATTCTAAGAACCAGTGAGGTGCACGCCGTTTTAAGAACGAGCCGGTTCTAAGAACCAGTGAGGTGCACAGGGTTCTAATAACGAGCCGGTTCTAAGAGCCACTGAAAACGACGCGGTTCTACAAACGAGCCGGTTCTAAGGTCCAATGAGGTGCACGGGGTTCTAAGAACGGACCGGTTCTAAAAACCAGTGAGGTGCACGCGGTTCTAAGAACGAACCGGTTCTAAGAACCAGTGAGGTGCACAGGGTTCTAATAACGAGCCGGTTCTAAGAGCCACTGAAAAGGACGCAGTTTTAAGAACGAGCCGATTCTAAGAACCAGTGAGGTGTACGCGGTTCTAAAAACGAGCCGGTTCTAAGAACCGGTAAGGTGCACACGGTTCTAAGAACGAGCCGGTTCTAAGAACCAGTGAGGTGCACGCGGTTCAAATAACGAACTGGTTCTAAGAACCACTGGAAAGGACGCGGTTCTAAGAACGAGCCGGTTGTATGAACCAATGAGGTGCACCCGGTTCTAAAAACGAGCTGGTTCTAAGAACCACTGAAAAGGACGCGGTTCTAAGAACCAGTGAGGTGCACGTGGTTCTAAGAACTAGCCAGTTCTAAGAACCAGTGATGTGCACGCGGTTCTAAGAACGAGTCGGTTCTAAGAACTACTGACAAGGACGCGGTTCTAAGAACGAGCCGGTTCTAAGAACTATTGAGGGAACCCAATTCTAAGAACCACGGAGGTACACTCGGTTTTAAGAACGAGCCGGTTCTAAGAACCACTGAGGTGCACGCGGTTCGAAGAACAAGCTGCTTCTAAGAACCACTGTGGTGGACGTGGTTTTAAGAACGAGCTGGTTCTAAGAACCACTGAAATAGACACGGTTCTAAGAACGAGCCGGTTCTAAAAAACAGTGAGGTGCACGCGATTCTAAGAACGAGCCAGTTGTATGAACCAGTAAGGTGCACGCGGTTCTAAGAACGAGCTGGTTCCAAGAAGGACTGAAAGAGACGCGTTTCTAAGAACGAGCCGGTTCTAAAAACCAGTAAGGTGCACGCGGTTCTAAGAATGAGCCGGTTATAAGAACCACTGACAAGGTCGCGGTTCTAAGAACGAGCCGGTTCTAAGGACCACTGATGTGCACGCGGTTGTCAGAACGAGCCGGCTCTAAGAACCACTAACAAAGACACGGCTCTAAGAACAAGCCGGTTCTAAGAACCACTGAGGAGAACGCGGTTATAAGAACGACCCGCTTTTAAGAGCCACTGAGGTGCACGCGGTTCTAAGAACGAGTCGGTTCTAAGAACCACTGAGGTGCACGCGATTCAAAGAACGAGCTGTTTCTAAGAACCACTGAGGTGCACGTGGTTCTAAGAACCACTGACAAGGACGCGGTGTAAGAACGAGCCGGTTCTAAGAACAACAGAGGTGCACGTGGTTTAAGGAACATGCTGGTTTTAAGAGCCACTGAATTTTACGTTTTTTTAAAAACGAGTCGGTTTTGAGTACCACTGAAAAGAACGCGGTTCTAAGGACGAGCCGGTTTTAAAAATCAGTGAGCTGCACGTGGTTTTAAGAACGAGCTGGTTCTAAGAACCACTGAAAAGGACGCGGTTGTAAGAACAAGCTGCTTCTAAGAACCACTGTGGTGCACGTGGTTTTAAGAACGAGCGGGTTCTAAGAACCACTGAAAAGAAGGCGGTTCTAAGAAGCACTGAAATGAATGCGGTTTTAGGAACCACTAAATTGAACGCGGTTTTAAGAACGAGCTGGTTCTAAGAACCACTGAAACGAACGCGGTTTTAAGAACGAGCCGGTTCTAAGAACCAGTGGGTTCTAAGAACCAGTGAGATGCACGTGGTTCTAAGAACGAGCCGGTTCTAAGAACTAGTGGATTCTAAGAACCAGTGAGGTGCACGCGGTTTTAAGAACGAGCCGGTTCTAAGAACCAGTGAGGTGCACAGGGTTCTAATAACGAGCCGGTTCTAAGAGCCACTGAAAACGACGCGGTTCTACAAACGAGCCGGTTCTAAGGTCCAGTGAGGTGCACGGGGTTCTAAGAACGGACCGGTTCTAAAAACCAGTGAGGTGCACGCGGTTGTATGAACGAGCCGGTTCTAAGAACCAGTGAGGTGCACAGGGTTCTAATAACGAGCCGGTTCTAAGAGCCACTGAAAAGGACCCAGTTCTAAGAACGAGCCGATTCTAAGAACCAGTGAGGTGTACGCGGTTCTAAAAACGAGCCGGTTCTAAGAACCGGTAAGGTGCACACGGTTCTAAGAACGAGCCGGTTCTAAGAACCAGTGAGGTGCACGGGGTTCTAAGAACGGACCGGTTCTAAAAACCAGTGAGGTGCACGCGGTTGTATGAACGAGCCGGTTCTAAGAACCAGTGAGGTGCACAGGGTTCTAATAACGAGCCGGTTCTAAGAGCCACTGAAAAGGACCCAGTTCTAAGAACGAGCCGATTCTAAGAACCAGTGAGGTGTACGCGGTTCTAAAAACGAGCCGGTTCTAAGAACCGGTAAGGTGCACACGGTTCTAAGAACGAGTCGGTTCTAAGAACCAGTGAGGTGCACGCGGTTAAAATAACGAGCTGGTTCTAAGAACCACTGAAAAGGACGCGGTTCTAAGAACGAGCCGGTTGTATGAACCAATGAGGTGCACCCAGTTCTATGAACGAGCTGGTTCTAAGAACCACTGAAAAGGACGCGGTTCTAAGAACCAGTGAGGTGCACGTGGTTCTAAGAACTAGCCAGTTCTAAGAACCAGTGATGTGCACGCAGTTCTAAGAACGAGCCGGTTCTAAGAACTACTGACAAGGACGCGGTTCTAAGACCGAGCCGGTTCTAAGAACTATTGAGGAAACCCAATTCTCAGAACCACGGAGGTACACGCGGTTTTAAGAACGAGCCGGTTCTAAGAACCACTGGGGTGCACGCGGTTCGAAGAACAAGCTGCTTCTAAGAACCACTGTGGTGCACGTGGTTTTTAGAACGAGCTGGTTCTAAGAACCACTGAAATGGACGCTGTTCTAAGAACGAGCCGGTTCTAAAAATCAGTGAGGTGCACGCAGTTTTCAGAACGAGCCGGTTCTAAGAACCACTGAGGAGAACGCGGTTCTAAGAACGAGCCGGTTCTAAGAACCACTGAGGAGAACGCGGTTCTAAGAACGAGCCGGTTCTAAGAACCACTGAGGTGCACGCTGTTCTAAGAACGAGCCGGTTCTAAGAACAACTGAGGTGCACGGGGTTCAATGAACGAGCTGGTTCTAAGAACCACTGAAAAGGACGCGGTTGTAAGAACGAGCCTGTTCTAAGAACCAGTGAGGTGCACGCGGCTCTAAGAACGAGCCAACTCTAAGAACCAGTGAGGTGCACGCGGTTCTAAGAACCACTGAGGTGCACGCGGTTCGAAGAACGAGCTGCTTCTAAGAACCACTGAGGTGCACGTGGTTTTAAGAACGAGCCGGTTCTAAGAACCAGTGAGGTGCACGCGGTTGTAAGAACGAGCTGGTTCTAAGAACCACTTAAAAGAATGCGTTTCTAAGAACGAGCCGGTTCTAAAAACCAGCGAAGTGCACGCGGTTCTAAGAACTAGCCAGTTCTAAGAACCAGTGATGTGCACGCGGTTCCAAGAACGAGCCGGTTCTAAGAACTACTGACAAGGACGCGGTTCTAAGAACGAGCCGGTTCTAAGAACTATTGAGGAAACCCAATTCTAAGAACCACGGAGGTACACGCGGTTTTAAAAACGAGCCGGTTCTAAGAACCACTGAGGTGCACGCGGTTCGAAGAACAAGCTGCTTCTAAGAACCACTGTGGTGCACGTGGTTTTAAGAACGAGCTGGTTCTAAGAACCACTGAAATGGACGCGGTTCTAAGAACGAGCCGGTTCTAAAAATCAGTGAGGTGCACGCAGTTTTAAAAACAAGCCGGTTCTAAGAACCACTGAGGAGAACGCGGTTCTAAGAACGAGCCGGTTCTAAGAACCACTGAGATGCACGCGGTTCAATGACCGAGCTGGTTCTAAGAACCACTGAAAAGGACGCGGTTGTAAGAACGAGCCTGTTCTAAGAACCAGTGAGGTGCACGCGGTTCTAAGAACGAGCCAGTTCTTAGAACCAGTGAGGTGCACGCGGTTTGAAGAACGAGCTGCTTCTAAAAACCACTGAGGTGCAGGTGGTTTTAAGAACGAGCCGGTTCTAAGAACCAGTGAGGTGCACGCGGTTCTAAGAACGAGCTGGTTCTAAGAACCACTTAAAAGAATGCGTTTCTAAGAACGAGCCGGTTCTAAAAACCAGTGAGGTGCACGCGGTTCTAAGAACAAGCCGGTTATAATAACTACTGACAAGGTCGCGACTCTGAGAACGAGCCGGTTCTAAGAACCACTGAGGTGCACGCGGTTTTAAAAACGAACCGGTTCTAAAAACTACTGACAAGGACGCGGTTTTAAGAACGACTCGGTTCTAAGAACCACTGAGGTGCACGCGGTTCGAAGAACGAGCTGCTTCTAAGGACCACTGAGGTGCACGTGGTTTTTTTAGAACGAGCTGATGCTAGGAATTACTGAAAACGATGCGGTTCTAAGAACGAGCCGGTTCTAAGAACCACTGAGGTGCACGCGGTTTGAAGAACGAGCTGTTTTAGGCACGAGCTGGTTCTAACACCACTGAAATGGACGCCATTCTAAGAACGAGCCGGTTCTAAGAACCAGTAAGGTGCATGCAATTCTAAGAACAAGACGGTTCTGAGAATTTCTGAAAAGGACGCGGTTCTAAGAACGAGCCGGTTCTAAGAACCAGTGAGGTGCACGCGGTTCTAAGAACGAGCCGGTTCTAAGAACTAGTGGATTCTAAGAACCAGTGAGGTGCACGCGGTTTTAAGAACGAGCCGATTCTAAGAGCTAATGAGGTGCACAGGGTTCTAATAACGAGCCGTTTCTAAGAGCCACTGAAAACGACGCGGTTCTACAAACGAGCCGGTTCTAAGGTCCAGTGAGGTGCACGCGGTTCTAAAAACGGACCGGTTTTAAAAACCAGTGAGGTGCACGCGGTTCTAAGAACCATTCTTAAAACCAGCCGGTTCTAAGAACCAGTGAGGTGCATGCAATTTTAAGTACAAGACGGTTCTAAGAACCTCTGAAAAGGACGCGGTTTTAAGAACGAGCCGGTTCTAAAAACCAGTGAGGTGCACGCGGTTATAAGAACGGGCCGGTTCTAATAACCACTGAGGTGCACGCAGTTTTAAGAACGAGCTGCTTCTAACACCACTGAAATGGACGCATTCTAAGAGCCAGTGAGGTGCATGCAATTTTAAGAACAAGACGGTTCTAAGAACCTCTGAAAAGGACGCGGTTTTAAGAACGAGCCGGTTCTAAAAACCAGTGAGGTGCACGCGGTTATAAGAAATAGCCGGTCCTAAGAGCCACTACCAAGGACGCGATTTTAAGAACGAACCGATTCTAAGAACCACCGAGCAGAACGCGGTTTTAAGCACGACTCGGTTTTAAGAACCACTGAGATGCTCGCGGTTCTAAGAACGAGCCGGTTTTAAGAACCACTGAGGTGCACGCAATTTAAAGAACAAGCTGCTTCTAAGAACCACTGAGGTGCACGTGGTTCTAAGAACCACTGCAAAGGGCGCAGTTCTAAAAACGAGCCGGTTCTAAGAACCAGTGAGGTGCTCGCGGTTCTAAGAACGAGCCGGTTCCAAGAACCAGTAATCCGCGCACGGTTCTAAGAACGAGCCGGTTCTGAGAATCACTGAGATGGACCCAGTTCTAAGAACGAGCCGATTCAAAGAACCAGTGAGGTGTACGCGGTTCTAAAAACGAGCCGGTTCTAAGAACCGGTAAGGTGCACACGGTTCTAAGAACGAGCCGGTTCTAAGAACCAGTGAGGTGCACGCGGTTCAAATAACGAGCTGGTTCTAAGAACCACTGAAAAGGACGCGGTTCTAAGAACGAGCCGGTTGTATGAACCAGTGAGGTGCACCCGGTTCTAAGAACGAGCTGGTTCTAAGAACCACTGAAAAGGACGCGGTTCTAAGAACCAGTGAGGTGCACGTGGTTCTAAGAACTAGCCAGTTCTAAGAACCAGTGATGTGCACGCGGTTTTAAGAACGAGCCGGTTCTAAGAACTACTGACAAGGACGCGGTTCTAAGAACGAGCCGGTGCTAAGAACTATTGAAGGAACCCAATTCTAAGAACCACGGAGGTACACGCGGTTTTAAGAACGAGCCGCTTCTAAGAACCACTGTGGTGCACGTGGTTTTAAGAACGAGCTGGTTCTAAGAACCACTGAAATGGACGCGATTCAAAGAACGAGCCGGTTCTAAAAATCAGTGAGGTGCACGCGATTCTAAGAACGAGCCAGTTGTATGAACCAGTAAGGTGCACGCGGTTCTAAGAACGAGCCGGTTCTAAGAACCACTGAAATTGACGCGGTTCTAAGAATGAGCCGGTTCTAAGAACCAGTGGGATGCACGCGGTTGTAAGAACAAGCCGGTTCTAAGAACCAGTGAAGTGCACGCGGTTTTAAGAACGAGCTGGTTCCAAGAACGACTGAAAGAGACGCGTTTCTAAGAACGAGCCGGTTCTAAAAACCAGTAAGGTGCACGCGGTTCTAAGAACGAGTCGGTTATAAGAACCACTGACAAGGTCGCGGTTCTAAGAACGAGCCGGTTCTAAGGACCACTGATGTGCACGCGGTTGTCAGAACGAGCCGGCTCTAAGAACCACTGACAAGGACGCGGCTCTAAGAACAAGCCGGTTCTAAGAACCACTGAGGAGAACGCGGTTATAAGAACGACCCGCTTTTAAGAGCCACTGAGGTGCACGCGGTTCTAAGAACGAGTCGGTTCTAAGAACCACTGAGGTGCACGCGATTCAAAGAACGAGCTGTTTCTAAGAACCACTGAGGTGCACGTGGTTCTAAGAACCACTGACAAGGATGCGGTTCTAAGAAAGAGCTGGTTCTAAGAACCACTGAAGTGCACGCGGTTCTATGAACCAGTGGGGTGCACGCGGTTCTTAGAACGAGCCCGTTTGAAGAACCAGTGAGGTGCACGCGGTTATAAGAACGAGCCATTTCTAAAAACCAGTGATGTGCACGCGGTTCTGAGAACGAGCCAGTTCTAAGAACGAGCCAGTTCTAAGAACCAGTGATGTGCACGCGGGTGTAAGAACGAGCCGGTTCTAAGAACCACTGAGGAGAACGCGGTCCTAAGACCGAGCCGGTTCTAAGAACCATTAAGGCGCATGCGGTTTGAAAAACGAGCTGGTTCTAAGAACCACTGAGGTGCACGTGGTGTTAAGAACGAGCCGGTTCTAAGAACTACTAAAAAGAACGCGGTGTGAGAACGAGCCGGTTTTAAAAACAACAAAGGTGCACGTGGTTTAAGGAACATGCTGGTTTTAAGAGCCACTGAATTTTACGTTTTTTTAAAAACGAGTCGGTGTTAAGTACCACTGAAAAGAACGCGGTTTTAAGGACGAGCCGGTTTTAAAATTCAGTGAGCTGCACGTGGTTTTAAGAACGAGCTGGTTCTAAGAGCCACTGAAAAGGACGCGGTTGTAAGAACGAGCCGGTTCTAAGAACCAGTAAGGTGCACGCGGTTGTAAGAACGAGCCGGTATTAAGAACCAATGAAAAGAACGCGGTTCTAAGAACCACTGAAAAGAAGGCGGTTCTAAAAACCACTGAAATAAACGCGGTTCTAGGAACCACTAAATTGAACGCGGTTCTAAGAACGAGCTGGTTCTAAGAACCACTGAAACGAACGCGGTTCTAAGAACGAGCCGGTTCTAAGAACCAGTGGGTTCTAAGAACCAGTGAGGTGCACGTGGTTCTAAGAACGAGCCGGTTCTAAGAACCAGTGAGATGCACGCGGTTCTAAGAACGAGCCGGTTCTAAGAACTAGTGGATTCTAAGAACCAGTGAGGTGCACGCGGTTTTAAGAACCAGCCGGTTCTAAGAACCAGTGAGGTGCACAGGGTTCTAATAACGAGCCGGTTCTAAGAGCCACTGAAAACGACGCGGTTTTACAAACGAGCCGGTTCTAAGGTCCAGTGAGGTGCACGGGGTTCTAAGAACGGACCGGTTCTAAAAACCAGTGAGGTGCACGCGGTTCTATGAACGAGCCGGTTTTAAGAACCAGTGAGGTGCACAGGGTTCTAATAACGAGCCGGTTCTAAGAGCCACTGAAAAGGACCCAGTTCTAAGAACGAGCCGATTCTAACAACCTGTGAGGTGCACGCGGTTAAAATAACGAGCTGGTTCTAAGAACCACTGAAAAGGACGCGGTTCTAAGAACGAGCCGGTTGTATGAACCAATGAGGTGCACCCGGTTCTAAGAACGAGCTGGTTCTAAGAACCACTGAAAAGGACGCGGTTCTAAGAACCAGTGAGGTGCACGTGGTTCTAAGAACTAGCCAGTTCTAAGAACCAGTGATGTGCACGCGGTTCTAAGAACGAGCCGGTTCTAAGAACTACTGACAAGGACGCGGTTCTAAGAACGAGCCGGTTCTAAGAACTATTGAGGAAACCCAATTCTAAGAACCACGGAGGTACACGCGGTTTTAAGAACGAGCCGGTTCTAAGAACCACTGAGGTGCACGCGGTTCGAAGAACAAGCTGCTTCTAAGAACCACTGTGGTGCACGTGGTTTTAAGAACAAGCTGGTTCTAAGAACCACTGAAATGGACGCAGTTCTAAGAACGAGCCGGTTCTAAAAATCAGTGAGGTGCACGCAGTTTTAAGAACGAGCCGGTTCTGAGAACCACTGAGGAGAACGCGGTTCTAAGAACGAGCCGGTTCTAAGAACCACTGAGGTGCACGCTGTTCTAAGAACGAGCCGGTTCTAAGAACAACTGAGGTGCACGCGGTTCAATGAACGAGCTGGTTCTAAGAACCACTGAAAAGGACGCGGTTGTAAGAACGAGCCTGTTCTAAGAACCAGTGAGGTGCACGCGGTTCTAAGAACGAGCCAGTTCTTAGAACCAGTGACGTGCACGCGGTTCTAAGAACCACTGAGGTGCACGCGGTTCGAAGAACGAGCTGCTTCTAAGAACCACTGAGGTGCACGTGGTTTTAAGAACGAGCCGGTTCTAAGAACCAGTGAGGTGCACGCGGTTCTAAGAACGAGCTGGTTCTAAGAACCACTTAAAAGAATGCGTTTCTAAGAACGAGCCAGTTATAATAATTACTGACAAGGTCGCGACTCTGAGAACGAGCCGGTTCTAAGAACCACTGAGGTGCACGCGGTTCTAAAAACGAACCGGTTCTAAAAACTACTGACAAGGACGCGGTTTTAAGAACGACTCGGTTCTAAGAACCACTGAGGTGCACGCGGTTCGAAGAACGAGCTGCTTCTAAGAACCACTGAGATGCACGTGGTTTTTTTAGAACGAGCTGATGCTAGGAATTACTGAAAACGATGCGGTTCTAAGAACGAGCCGGTTCTAAGAACCACTGAGGTGCACGCGGTTTGAAGAACGAGCTGTTTTAGGCACGAGCTGGTTCTAACACCACTGAAATGGACGCCATTTTAAGAACGAGCCGGTTCTAAGAACCAGTGAGGTGCATGCAATTCTAAGAACAAGACGGTTCTGAGAATCTCTGAAAAGGACGCGGTTCTAAGAACGAGCCGGTTCTAAGAACCAGTGAGGTGCACGCGGTTCTAAGAACGAGCCGGTTCTAAGAACTAGTGGATTCTAAGAACCAGTGAGGTGCACGCGGTTTTAAGAACGAGCCGATTCTAAGAGCCAATGAGGTGCACAGGGTTCTAATAACGAGCCGTTTCTAAGAGCCACTGAAAACGACGCGGTTCTACAAACGAGCCGGTTCTAAGGTCCAGTGAGGTGCACGCGGTTCTAAGAACGGACCGGTTCTAAAAACCAGTGAGGTGCACGCGGTTCTAAGAACCATTCTAAGAACCAGCCGGTTCTAAGAACCAGTAAGGTGCATGCAATTTTAAGAACAAGACGGTTCTAAGAACCTCTGAAAAGGACGCGGTTTTAAGAACGAGCCGGTTCTAAAAACCAGTGAGGTGCACGCGGTTATAAGAAATAGCCGGTTCTAAGAGCCACTACCAAGGACGCGACTCTAAGAACGAACCGGTTCTGAGAACCACCGAGCAGAACGCGGTTTTAAGAACGACTCGGTGTTAAGAACCACTGAGATGCTCGCGGTTCTAAGAACGAGCCGGTTTTAAGAACCACTGAGATGCTCGCGGTTCTAAGAACGAGCCGGTTTTAAGAACCACTGAGATTCTCGCGGTTCTAAGAACGAGCCGGTTTTAAGAATCACTGAGGTGCACGCAATTTAAAAAACAAGCTGCTTCTAAGAACCACTGAGGTGCACGTGGTTCTAAGAACCACTGCAAAGGGCGCAGTTCTAAGAACGAGCCGGTTCTAAGAACCAGTGAGGTGCTCGCGGTTCTAAGAACGAGCCGGTTCCAAGAACCAGTAATCCGCGCGCGGTTCTAAGAACGAGATGGTTCTGAGAATCACTGAGATGGACCCAGTTCTAAGAACGAGCCGATTCTAAGAACCAGTGAGGTGTACGCGGTTCTAAAAACGAGCCGGTTCTAAGAACCGGTAAGGTGCACACGGTTCTAAGAACGAGCCGGTTCTAAGAACCAGTGAGGTGAACGCGGTTCAAATAACGAGCTGGTTCTAAGAACCACTGAAAAGGACGCGGTTCTAAAAACGAGCCGGTTGTATGAACCAGTGAGGTGCACCCGGTTCTAAGAACGAGCTGATTCTAAGAACCACTGAAAAGGACGCGGTTCTAAGAACCAGTGAGGTGCACGTGGTTCTAAGAACTAGCCAGTTCTAAGAACCAGTGATGTGCACGCGGTTTTAAGAACGAGCCGGTTCTAAGAACTACTGACAAGGACGCGGTTCTAAGAACGAGCCGGTGCTAAGAACTATTGAGAGAACCCAATTCTAAGAACCACGGAGGTACACGCGGTTTTAAGAACGAGCCGGTTCTAAGAACCACTGAGGTGCACGCGGTTCGAAGAACAAGCTGCTTCTAAGAACCACTGTGGTGCACGTGGTTTTAAGAACGAGCTGGTTCTAAGAACCACTGAAATGGACGCGGTTCTAAGAACGAGCCGGTTCTAAAAATCAGTGAGGTGCACGCGATTCTAAGAACGAGCCAGTTGTATGAACCAGTAAAGTGCACGCGGTTCTAAGAACGAGCCGGTTCTAAAAACCAGTGAGGTGCACGCGGTTCTAAGAACCATTCTAAGAACCAGCCGGTTCTAAGAACCAGTGAGGTGCATGCAATTTTAAGAACAAGACAGTTCTAAGAACCTCTGAAAAGGACGCGGTTTTAAGAACGAGCCGGTTCTAAAAACCAGTGAGGTGCACGCGGTTATAAGAAATAGCCGGTTCTAAGAGCCACTACCAAGGACGCGACTCTAAGAACGAACCGGTTCTGAGAACCACCGAGCAGAACGCGGTTTTAAGAACGACTCGGTTTTAAGAACCACTGAGATGCTCGCGGTTCTAAGAACGAGCCGGTTTTAAGAACCACTGAGATGCTAGCAGTTCTAAGAACGAGCCGGTTTTAAGAACCACTGAGATGCTCGCGGTTCTAAGAACGAGCCGGTTTTAAGAACCACTGAGATTCTCGCGGTTCTAAGAACGAGCCGGTTTTAAGAATCACTGAGGTGCACGCAATTTAAAAAACAAGCTGCTTCTAAGAACCACTGAGGTGCACGTGGTTCTAAGAACCACTGCAAAGGGCGCAGTTCTAAGAACGAGCCGGTTCTAAGAACCAGTGAGGTGCTCGCGGTTCTAAGAACGAGCCGGTTCCAAGAACCAGTAATCCGCGCGCGGTTCTAAGAACGAGATGGTTCTGAGAATCACTGAGATGGACCCAGTTCTAAGAACGAGCCGGTTCTAAGAACCAGTGAGGTGAACGCGGTTCAAATAACGAGCTGGTTCTAAGAACCACTGAAAAGGACGCGGTTCTAAAAACGAGCCGGTTGTATGAACCAGTGAGGTGCACCCGGTTCTAAGAACGAGCCGGTTTTAAGAACCACTGAGATGCTCGCGGTTCTAAGAACGAGCCGGTTTTAAGAACCACTGAGATTCTCGCGGTTCTAAGAACGAGCCGGTTTTAAGAATCACTGAGGTGCACGCAATTTAAAAAACAAGCTGCTTCTAAGAACCACTGAGGTGCACGTGGTTCTAAGAACCACTGCAAAGGGCGCAGTTCTAAGAACGAGCCGGTTCTAAGAACCAGTGAGGTGCTCGCGGTTCTAAGAACGAGCCGGTTCCAAGAACCAGTAATCCGCGCGCGGTTCTAAGAACGAGATGGTTCTGAGAATCACTGAGATGGACCCAGTTCTAAGAACGAGCCGATTCTAAGAACCAGTGAGGTGTACGCGGTTCTAAAAACGAGCCGGTTCTAAGAACCGGTAAGGTGCACACGGTTCTAAGAACGAGCCGGTTCTAAGAACCAGTGAGGTGAACGCGGTTCAAATAACGAGCTGGTTCTAAGAACCACTGAAAAGGACGCGGTTCTAAAAACGAGCCGGTTGTATGAACCAGTGAGGTGCACCCGGTTCTAAGAACGAGCTGGTTCTAAGAACCACTGAAAAGGACGCGGTTCTAAGAACCAGTGAGGTGCACGTGGTTCTAAGAACTAGCCAGTTCTAAGAACCAGTGATGTGCACGCGGTTTTAAGAACGAGCCGGTTCTAAGAACTACTGACAAGGACGCGGTTCTAAGAACGAGCCGGTGCTAAGAACTATTGAGAGAACCCAATTCTAAGAACCACGGAGGTACACGCGGTTTTAAGAACGATCCGGTTCTAAGAACCACTGAGGTGCACGCGGTTCGAAGAACAAGCTGCTTCTAAGAACCACTGTGGTGCACGTGGTTTTAAGAACGAGCTGGTTCTAAGAACCACTGAAATGGACGCGGTTCTAAGAACGAGCCGGTTCTAAAAATCAGTGAGGTGCACGCGATTCTAAGAACGAGCCAGTTGTATGAACCAGTAAAGTGCACGCGGTTCTAAGAACGAGCCGGTTCTAAAAACCAGTGAGGTGCACGCGGTTCTAAGAACCATTCTAAGAACCAGCCGGTTCTAAGAACCAGTGAGGTGCATGCAATTTTAAGAACAAGACGGTTCTAAGAACCTCTGAAAAGGACGCGGTTTTAAGAACGAGCCGGTTCTAAAAACCAGTGAGGTGCACGCGGTTATAAGAAATAGCCGGTTCTAAGAGCCACTACCAAGGACGCGACTCTAAGAACGAACCGGTTCTGAGAACCACCGAGCAGAACGCGGTTTTAAGAACGACTCGGTTTTAAGAACCACTGGGATGCTCGCGGTTCTAAGAACGAGCCGGTTTTAAGAACCACTGAGATGCTAGCGGTTCTAAGAACGAGCCGGTTTTAAGAACCACTGAGATGCTCGCGGTTCTAAGAACGAGCCGGTTTTAAGAACCACTGAGATTCTCGCGGTTCTAAGAACGAGCCGGTTTTAAGAATCACTGAGGTGCACGCAATTTAAAAAACAAGCTGCTTCTAAGAACCACTGAGGTGCACGTGGTTCTAAGAACCATTGCAAAGGGCGCAGTTCTAAGAACGAGCCGGTTCTAAGAACCAGTGAGGTGCTCGCGGTTCTAAGAACGAGCCGGTTCCAAGAACCAGTAATCCGCGCGCGGTTCTAAGAACGAGATGGTTCTGAGAATCACTGAGATGGACCCAGTTCTAAGAACGAGCCGGTTCTAAGAACCAGTGAGGTGAACGCGGTTCAAATAACGAGCTGGTTCTAAAAACCACTGAAAAGGACGCGGTTCTAAAAACGAGCCGGTTGTATGAACCAGTGAGGTGCACCCGGTTCTAAGAACGAGCTGGTTCTAAGAACCACTGAAAAGGACGCGGTTCTAAGAACCAGTGAGGTGCACGTGGTTCTAAGAACTAGCCAGTTCTAAGAACCAGTGATGTGCACGCGGTTTTAAGAACGAGCCGGTTCTAAGAACTACTGACAAGGACGCGGTTCTAAGAACGAGCCGGTGCTAAGAACTATTGAGAGAACCCAATTCTAAGAACCACGGAGGTACACGCGGTTTTAAGAACGAGCCGGTTCTAAGAACCACTGAGGTGCACGCGGTTCGAAGAACAAGCTGCTTCTAAGAACCACTGTGGTGCACGTGGTTTTAAGAACGAGCTGGTTCTAAGAACCACTGAAATGGACGCGGTTCTAAGAACGAGCCGGTTCTAAAAATCAGTGAGGTGCACGCGATTCTAAGAACGAGCCAGTTGTATGAACCAGTAAAGTGCACGCGGTTCTAAGAACGAGCCGGTTCTAAAAACCAGTGAGGTGCACGCGGTTCTAAGAACCATTCTAAGAACCAGCCGGTTCTAAGAACCAGTGAGGTGCATGCAATTTTAAGAACAAGACGGTTCTAAGAACCTCTGAAAAGGACGCGGTTTTAAGAACGAGCCGGTTCTAAAAACCAGTGAGGTGCACGCGGTTATAAGAAATAGCCGGTTCTAAGAGCCACTACCAAGGACGCCTCTAAGAACGAACCGGTTCTGAGAACCACCGAGCAGAACGCGGTTTTAAGAACGACTCGGTTTTAAGAACCACTGAGATGCTCGCGGTTCTAAGAACGAGCCGGTTTTAAGAACCACTGAGATGCTAGCGGTTCTAAGAACGAGCCGGTTTTAAGAACCACTGAGATGCTCGCGGTTCTAAGAACGAGCCGGTTTTAAGAACCACTGAGATTCTCGCGGTTCTAAGAACGAGCCGGTTTTAAGAATCACTGAGGTGCACGCAATTTAAAAAACAAGCTGCTTCTAAGAACCACTGAGGTGGACGTGGTTCTAAGAACCACTGCAAAGGGCGCAGTTCTAAGAACGAGCCGGTTCTAAGAACCAGTGAGGTGCTCGCGGTTCTAAGAACGAGCCGGTTCCAAGAACCAGTTCTCCGCGCGGGGTTCTAAGAACGAGATGGTTCTGAGAATCACTGAGATGGACCCAGTTCTAAGAACGAGCCGGTTCTAAGAACCAGTGAGGTGAACGCGGTTCAAATAACGAGCTGGTTCTAAGAACCACTGAAAAGGACGCGGTTCTAAAAACGAGCCGGTTGTATGAACCAGTGAGGTGCACCCGGTTCTAAGAACGAGCTGGTTCTAAGAACCACTGAAAAGGACGCGGTTCTAAGAACCAGTGAGGTGCACGTGGTTCTAAGAACTAGCCAGTTCTAAGAACCAGTGATGTGCACGCGGTTTTAAGAACGAGCCGGTTCTAAGAACTACTGACAAGGACGCGGTTCTAAGAACGAGCCGGTGCTAAGAACTATTGAGAGAACCCAATTCTAAGAACCACGGAGGTACACGCGGTTTTAAGAACGAGCCGGTTCTAAGAACCACTGAGGTGCACGCGGTTCGAAGAACAAGCTGCTTCTAAGAACCACTGTGGTGCACGTGGTTTTAAGAACGAGCTGGTTCTAAGAACCACTGAAATGGACGCGGTTCTAAGAACGAGCCGGTTCTAAAAATCAGTGAGGTGCACGCGATTCTAAGAACGAGCCAGTTGTATGAACCAGTAAAGTGCACGCGGTTCTAAGAACGAGCCGGTTCTAAAAACCAGTGAGGTGCACGCGGTTCTAGGAACCATTCTAAGAACCAGCCGGTTCTAAGAACCAGTGAGGTGCATGCAATTTTAAGAACAAGACGGTTGTAAGAACCTCTGAAAAGGACGCGGTTTTAAGAACGAGCCGGTTCTAAAAACCAGTGAGGTGCACGCGGTTATAAGAAATAGCCGGTTCTAAGAGCCACTACCAAGGACGCGACTCTAAGAACGAACCGGTTCTGAGAACCACCGAGCAGAACGCGGTTTTAAGAACGACTCGGTTTTAAGAACCACTGAGATGCTCGCGGTTCTAAGAACGAGCCGGTTTTAAGAACCACTGAGATGCTAGCGGTTCTAAGAACGAGCCGGTTTTAAGAACCACTGAGATGCTCGCGGTTCTAAGAACGAGCCGGTTTTAAGAACCACTGAGATTCTCGCGGTTCTAAGAACGAGCCGGTTTTAAGAATCACTGAGGTGCACGCAATTTAAAAAACAAGCTGCTTCTAAGAACCACTGAGGTGCACGTGGTTCTAAGAACCACTGCAAAAGGCGCAGTTCGAAGAACGAGCCGGTTCTAAGAACCAGTGAGGTGCTCGCGGTTCTAAGAACGAGCCGGTTCAAAGAACCAGTAATCCGCGCGCGGTTCTAAGAACGAGATGGTTCTGAGAATCACTGAGATGGACCCAGTTCTAAGAACGAGCCGATTCTAAGAACCAGTAAGGTGTACGCGGTTCTAAAAACGAGCCGGTTCTAAGAACCGGTAAGGTGCACACGGTTCTAAGAACCAGTGAGGTGAACGCGGTTCAAATAACGAGCTGGTTCTAAGAACCACTGAAAAGGACGCGGTTCTAAGAACCAGTGAGGTGCACGTGGTTCTAAGAACTAGCCAGTTCTAAGAACCAGTGATGTGCACGCGGTTTTAAGAACGAGCCGGTTCTAAGAACTACTGACAAGGACGCGGTTCTAAGAACGAGCCGGTGCTAAGAACTATTGAGAGAACCCAATTCTAAGAACCACGGAGGTACACGCGGTTTTAAGAACGAGCCGGTTCTAAGAACCACTGAGGTGCACGCGGTTCGAAGAACAAGCTGTTTCTAAGAACCACTGTGGTGCACGTGGTTTTAAGAACGAGCTGGTTCTAAAAATCAGTGAGGTGCACGCGATTCTAAGAACGAGCCAGTTGTATGAACCAGTGAGGAGCACGCGGTTCTAAGAACGAGCTGGTTCCAAGAACGACTGAAAGAGACGCGTTTCTAAGAACGAGCCGGTTCTAAAAACCAGTAAGGTGCACGCGGTTCTAAGAACGAGCCGGTTATAAGAACCACTGACAAGGTCGCGGTTCTAAGAACGAGCCGGTTCTAAGGACCACTGATGTGCACGCGGTTGTCAGAACGAGCCAGCTCTAAGAATCACTGACAAGGACGCGGCTCTAAGAACAAGCCGGTTCTAAGAACCACTGAGGAAAACGCGGTTATAAGAACGACCCGCTTTTAAGAGCCACTGAGGTGCACGCGGTTCTAAGAACGAGTCGGTTCTAAGAACCACTAAGGTGCACGCGATTCAAAGAACGAGCTGTTTCTAAGAACCACTGAGGTGCACGTGGTTCTAAGAACCACTGACAAGAACGCGGTTCTAAGAAAGAGCTGGTTCTAAGAACCACTGACAAGGACGCGGTTCTAAGAAAGAGCTGGTTCTAAGAACCACTGAAGTGCACGCGGTTCTATAAACCAGTGGGGTGCACGCGGTTCTAAGAACGAGCCCGTTCGAAGAACCAGTGAGGTGCACGCGGTTATAAGAACGAGCCGGTTCTAAGAACCACTGAGGTGCACGTGGTTTAAGGAACGAGCTGGTTTTAAGAGCCACTGAATTTCACGTGTTTTTAAAAACGAGCTGGTTCTAAGAATCACTGAAAAGGACGCGGTTGTAAGAACGAGCCGGTTCTAAGAACCAGTAAGGTGCACGCGGTTCTAAGAACGAGCCGGTTCTAAGAACCAATGAAAAGAACGCGGTTCTAAGAACCACTGAAAAGAAGGCAGTTCTAAGAACCACTGAAATGAACGCGGTTCTAGGAACCACTGAATTGAACGCGGTTCTAAGAACGAGCTGGTTCTAAGAACCACTGAAACGAACGCGGTTCTAAGAACGAGCCGGTTCTAAGAACCAGTGAGGTGCACGTGGTTCTAAGAACGAGCCGGTTCTAAGAACCAGTAAGGTGCACGCGGTTCTAAGAACGAGCCGGTTCTAAGAACCAGTAAGGTCCACGCGGTTCTAAGAACGAGCCGGTTCTAAGAACTAGTGGATTCTAAAAACCAGTGAGGTGCACGCGGTTTTAAGAACGAGCCGGTTCTAAGAACCAGTGAGGTGCACAGGGTTCTAATAACGAGCCGGTTCTAAGAGCCACTGAAAACGACGCGGTTCTACAAACGAGCCGGTTCTAAGGTCTAGTGAGGTGCACGCGGTTCTAAGAACGGACCGGTTCTAAAAACCAGTGAGATGCACGCGGTTCTAAGAACGAGCCGGTTCTAAGAACCAGTAAGGTGCACAGGGTTCTAATAACGAGCCGGTTCTAAGAGCCACTGAAAAGGACGTGGTTCTACGAACGAGCCGGTTCTAAGGACCAGTGAGGTGCGCGCGGTTCTAAGAACGGGCCGGTTCTAATAACCACTGAGGTGCACGCAGTCTTAAGAACGAGCCGGTTCTAAGAACCACTGAGGAGAACGCGGTTCTAAGAACGAGCCGGTTCTAAGAACCACTGAGGTGCACGCTGTTCTAAGAACGAGCCGGTTATAAGAACAACTGAGGTGCACGCGGTTTAATAAACGACCTGCTTCTAAAAACCACTAAGGTGCACGTGGTTTTAAGAACGAGCTGGTTCTAAGAACCACTGAAAAGGACGCGGTTGTAAGAACGAGCCGGTTCTAAGAACCAGTAAGGTGCACGCGGTTCTAAGAACGAGCCAGTTCTAAGAACCAGTGAGGTGCACGCGGTTCTAAGAACCACTGAGGTGCACGCGGTTCGAAGAAAGAGCTGCTTTTAAGAACCACTGAGGTGCACGTGGTTTCAAGAACGAGCCGGTTCTAAGAACCAGTGAGGTGCACGCGGTTCTAAGAACGAGCAGGTTTTAAGAACCACTAAAAAAAATGCGTTATTAAGAACGAGCCGATTCTAAAAACCAGTGAGGTGCACGCGGTTCTAAGAACAAGCCGGTTATAATAATCACTGACAAGGTCGCGGCTCTGAGAACGAGCCGGTTTTAAGAACCGCTGAGGTGCACGCGGTTCTAAGAACGAACTGGTTCTAAAAACTACTGACAAGGACGCGGTTTTAAGAACGACTCGGTTCTAAGAACCCCTGAGGTACACGCGGTTCGAAGAACGAGCTGCTTCTAAGAACCACTGAGGTGCACGTGGTTTTTTTAGAACGAGCTGGTGCTAGGAATTACTGAAAACGATGCGGTTCTAAGAACGAGCCGGTTCTAAGAACCACTGAGGTGCACGCGGTTCAAAGAACGAGCTGTTTTAGGCACAAGCTGGTTCTAACACCACTGAAATAGACGCCATTCTAAGAACGAGCCAGTTCTAAGAACCAGTGAGGTGCATGCAATTCTAAGAACAAGACGGTTCTAAGAACCTCTGAACAGGACGCGGTTTTAAGAACGAGCCGGTTCTAAAAACCAGTGAGGTGCACGCGATTAGAAGAAATAGCCGGTTCTAAGAGCCACTACCAAGGACGCGGCTCTAAGAACGAACCGGTTCTGAAAACCACCGAGCAGAACGCGGTTCTAAGAACGACTCGGTTTTAAGAACTACTGAGATGCTCGCGGTTCTAAGAACGAGCCGGTTTTAAGAACCACTGAGGTGCACGCAATTTAAAGAACAAGCTGCTTCTAAGAACCACTGAGGTGCACGTGGTTCCAAGAACCACTGCAAAGGGCGCAGTTCTAAGAACCAGTGAGGTGCTCGCGGTTCTAAGAACGAGCCGGTTCCAAGAACCAGTAATCCGCGTTCGGTTCTAAGAACGAGCCGGTTCTAAGAATCACTGAGATGGACCCAGTTCTAAGAACGAGCCGATTCTAAGAACCAGTGAGGTGTACGCGGTTCTAAAAACGAGCCGGTTCTAAGAACCGGTAAGGTGCACACGGTTCTAAGAACGAGCCGGTTCTGAGAACCAGTGAGGTGCACGCGGTTTGAATAACGAGCTGGTTCTAAGAACCACTGAAAAGAACGCGGTTCCAAAAACGAGCCGGTAGTATGAACCAGGGAGGTGCTCCCGGTTCTAAGAACGAGCTGGTTTTAAGAACCACTGAAAAGGACGCGGTTCTAAGAACCAGTGAGGTGCACGTGGTTCTAAGAACTAGCCAGTTCTAAGAACCAGTGATGTGCACGCGGTTCTAAGAACGAGCCGGTTCTAAGAACTACTGACAAGGACGCGGTTCTAAGAACGAGCCGGTTCTAAGAACTATTGAGGGAACCCAATTCTAAGAACCACGGAGGTACACGCGGTTTTAAAAACGAGCCGGTTATAAGAACCACTGACAAGGTCGCGGTTCTAAGAACGAGCCGGTTCTAAGGACCACTGATGTGCACGCGGTTGTCAGAACGAGCCAGCTCTAAGAATCACTGACAAGGACGCGGCTCTAAGAACAAGCCGGTTCTAAGAACCACTGAGGAAAACGCGGTTATAAGAACGACCCGCTTTTAAGAGCCACTGAGGTGCACGCGGTTCTAAGAACGAGTCGGTTCTAAGAACCACTAAGGTGCACGCGATTCAAAGAACGAGCTGTTTCTAAGAACCACTGAGGTGCACGTGGTTCTAAGAACCACTGACAAGAACGCGGTTCTAAGAAAGAGCTGGTTCTAAGAACCACTGACAAGGACGCGGTTCTAAGAAAGAGCTGGTTCTAAGAACCACTGAAGTGCACGCGGTTCTATAAACCAGTGGGGTGCACGCGGTTCTAAGAACGAGCCCGTTCGAAGAACCAGTGAGGTGCACGCGGTTATAAGAACGAGCCGGTTCTAAGAACCACTGAGGTGCACGTGGTTTAAGGAACGAGCTGGTTTTAAGAGCCACTGAATTTCACGTGTTTTTAAAAACGAGCTGGTTCTAAGAATCACTGAAAAGGACGCGGTTGTAAGAACGAGCCGGTTCTAAGAACCAGTAAGGTGCACGCGGTTCTAAGAACGAGCCGGTTCTAAGAACCAATGAAAAGAACGCGGTTCTAAGAACCACTGAAAAGAAGGCAGTTCTAAGAACCACTGAAATGAACGCGGTTCTAGGAACCACTGAATTGAACGCGGTTCTAAGAACGAGCTGGTTCTAAGAACCACTGAAACGAACGCGGTTCTAAGAACGAGCCGGTTCTAAGAACCAGTGAGGTGCACGTGGTTCTAAGAACGAGCCGGTTCTAAGAACCAGTAAGGTGCACGCGGTTCTAAGAACGAGCCGGTTCTAAGAACCAGTAAGGTCCACGCGGTTCTAAGAACGAGCCGGTTCTAAGAACTAGTGGATTCTAAAAACCAGTGAGGTGCACGCGGTTTTAAGAACGAGCCGGTTCTAAGAACCAGTGAGGTGCACAGGGTTCTAATAACGAGCCGGTTCTAAGAGCCACTGAAAACGACGCGGTTCTACAAACGAGCCGGTTCTAAGGTCTAGTGAGGTGCACGCGGTTCTAAGAACGGACCGGTTCTAAAAACCAGTGAGATGCACGCGGTTCTAAGAACGAGCCGGTTCTAAGAACCAGTAAGGTGCACAGGGTTCTAATAACGAGCCGGTTCTAAGAGCCACTGAAAAGGACGTGGTTCTACGAACGAGCCGGTTCTAAGGACCAGTGAGGTGCGCGCGGTTCTAAGAACGGGCCGGTTCTAATAACCACTGAGGTGCACGCAGTCTTAAGAACGAGCCGGTTCTAAGAACCACTGAGGAGAACGCGGTTCTAAGAACGAGCCGGTTCTAAGAACCACTGAGGTGCACGCTGTTCTAAGAACGAGCCGGTTATAAGAACAACTGAGGTGCACGCGGTTTAATAAACGACCTGCTTCTAAAAACCACTAAGGTGCACGTGGTTTTAAGAACGAGCTGGTTCTAAGAACCACTGAAAAGGACGCGGTTGTAAGAACGAGCCGGTTCTAAGAACCAGTAAGGTGCACGCGGTTCTAAGAACGAGCCAGTTCTAAGAACCAGTGAGGTGCACGCGGTTCTAAGAACCACTGAGGTGCACGCGGTTCGAAGAAAGAGCTGCTTTTAAGAACCACTGAGGTGCACGTGGTTTCAAGAACGAGCCGGTTCTAAGAACCAGTGAGGTGCACGCGGTTCTAAGAACGAGCAGGTTTTAAGAACCACTAAAAAAAATGCGTTATTAAGAACGAGCCGATTCTAAAAACCAGTGAGGTGCACGCGGTTCTAAGAACAAGCCGGTTATAATAATCACTGACAAGGTCGCGGCTCTGAGAACGAGCCGGTTTTAAGAACCGCTGAGGTGCACGCGGTTCTAAGAACGAACTGGTTCTAAAAACTACTGACAAGGACGCGGTTTTAAGAACGACTCGGTTCTAAGAACCCCTGAGGTACACGCGGTTCGAAGAACGAGCTGCTTCTAAGAACCACTGAGGTGCACGTGGTTTTTTTAGAACGAGCTGGTGCTAGGAATTACTGAAAACGATGCGGTTCTAAGAACGAGCCGGTTCTAAGAACCACTGAGGTGCACGCGGTTCAAAGAACGAGCTGTTTTAGGCACAAGCTGGTTCTAACACCACTGAAATAGACGCCATTCTAAGAACGAGCCAGTTCTAAGAACCAGTGAGGTGCATGCAATTCTAAGAACAAGACGGTTCTAAGAACCTCTGAACAGGACGCGGTTTTAAGAACGAGCCGGTTCTAAAAACCAGTGAGGTGCACGCGATTAGAAGAAATAGCCGGTTCTAAGAGCCACTACCAAGGACGCGGCTCTAAGAACGAACCGGTTCTGAAAACCACCGAGCAGAACGCGGTTCTAAGAACGACTCGGTTTTAAGAACTACTGAGATGCTCGCGGTTCTAAGAACGAGCCGGTTTTAAGAACCACTGAGGTGCACGCAATTTAAAGAACAAGCTGCTTCTAAGAACCACTGAGGTGCACGTGGTTCCAAGAACCACTGCAAAGGGCGCAGTTCTAAGAACCAGTGAGGTGCTCGCGGTTCTAAGAACGAGCCGGTTCCAAGAACCAGTAATCCGCGTTCGGTTCTAAGAACGAGCCGGTTCTAAGAATCACTGAGATGGACCCAGTTCTAAGAACGAGCCGATTCTAAGAACCAGTGAGGTGTACGCGGTTCTAAAAACGAGCCGGTTCTAAGAACCGGTAAGGTGCACACGGTTCTAAGAACGAGCCGGTTCTGAGAACCAGTGAGGTGCACGCGGTTTGAATAACGAGCTGGTTCTAAGAACCACTGAAAAGAACGCGGTTCCAAAAACGAGCCGGTAGTATGAACCAGGGAGGTGCTCCCGGTTCTAAGAACGAGCTGGTTTTAAGAACCACTGAAAAGGACGCGGTTCTAAGAACCAGTGAGGTGCACGTGGTTCTAAGAACTAGCCAGTTCTAAGAACCAGTGATGTGCACGCGGTTCTAAGAACGAGCCGGTTCTAAGAACTACTGACAAGGACGCGGTTCTAAGAACGAGCCGGTTCTAAGAACTATTGAGGGAACCCAATTCTAAGAACCACGGAGGTACACGCGGTTTTAAAAACGAGCCGGTTTTAAGAACCACTGAGGTGCACGCTGTTCGAAGAACAAGCTGCTTCTAAGAACCACTGTAGTGCACGTGGTTTTAAGAACGAGCTGGTTCTAAGAACCACTGAAATGGACGCGGTTCTAAGAACGAGCCAGTTGTATGAACCAGTAAGGTGCACGCGGTTCTAAGAACGAGCCGGTTCTAAGAATCACTGAAATTGACGCGGTTCTAAGAACGAGCCGGTTCTTAGAACCAGTGGGGTGCACGCGGTTCTAAGAACGAGCCGATTCTTAGAACCAGTGAGGTGCACGCGGTTCTAAGAACGAGCTGGTTCCAAGAACGACTGAAAGAGACGCGTTTCTAAGAACAAGCCGGTTATAAGAACCACTGACAAGGTCGCGGTTCTAAGAACGAGCCGGTTCTAAGGACCACTGATGTGCACGCAGTTGTCAGAACGAGCCGGCTCTAAGAACCACTGACAAGGACGCGGCTTTAAGAACAAGCCGGTTCTAAGAACCACTGAGGAGAACGCGGTTATAAGAACGACCCGCTTTTAAGAGCCACTGAGGTGCACGCGGTTCTAAGAACGAGTCGGTTCTAAGAACCACTGAGGTGCACGCGATTCAAAGAACGAGCTATTTCTAAGAACCACTGAGGTGCACGTGGTTCTAATAACCACTGACAAGGACGCGGTTCTAAGAACGAGCTGGTTCTAAGAACCACTGAAGTGCACGCGGTTCTATGAACGAGCCGGTTCTAAGAACTAGTGAGGTGCACGCGGTTCAAAGAACGAGCCGGTTCTAAGAACCAGTGAGGTGCACGCGGTTGTAAGAACGAGGCAGTTCTAAGGACCAGTGATGTGCACGCGGTTCTAAGAACGAACCAGTTCTAAGAACCAGTAAGGTGCACGCGGTTTTAAGAACGAGCCGGTTCTAAGAACCAGTGGGGTGCGCGCGGTTCTAAGAACGAGCCCGTTCGAAGAACCAGTGAGGTTCACGCGGTTATAAGAACGAGCCAGTTCTAAAAACCAATGATGTGCACGCGGTTCTAAGAACGAGCCAGTTCTAAGAACCAGTGATGTGCACGCGGGTGTAAGAACGAGCCGCTTCTAACAATTACTGACAAAAACGCGGTTCTAAGAACACGCCGGTTTTAAGAACCACTGAGGTGCACGCGGTTCAAAGAACGAGCTGCTTCTAAGAACTACTGTGGTGCACGTGGTTTTAAGAACGAGCTGGTTCTAAGAACCACTGAAATGGACGCGGTTCTAAGAACGAGCCGGTTCTAAGAACCAGTGAGGTGCATGCGGTTTTAAGAACGAGCCAGTTCTAAGAACCAGTAAGGTGCACGCAGTTTTAAGAACGAGCCGGTTCTGAGAACCACTGAAATGAACGCGGTTTTAAGAACGAGCCGGTTTTAAGAACCAGTGGGGTGCACGCGGTTCTAAGAACGAGTCGGTTCTGAGAACCACTGAAATAAACGCGGTTTTAAGAACGAGCCGGTTTTAAGAACCAGTGGGGTGCACGCGGCTCTAAGAACGAGTCGGTTCTAAGAACCACTGAGGTGCATGCGGTTCTACGAATGAGCTGGTTTTAAGAACCACTGAAAATAACGCGGTTTTAAGAACGAGCTGGTTTTAAGAACCACTGAAAAGGACGCGGTTTTAAGAACGAGCCGGTATAAGAACCAGTGAGATGCACGCGGTTCTAAGAACGAGCCGGTTCTAAGAACCACTGAGGAGAACGCGGTTCTAAGAACGACTCGGTTCTAAGAACCACGAAGGTGTACACGGTTCTAAGGACGAGCCGGTTCTAAGAACCACGAAGGTGTACGCGGTTCTAAGGACGAGCCTGTTCTAAGAATCACTGAGGTGCACGCGGTTCAAAGAACGAGCTGCTTCTAAGAACCACTGTGGTGCACGCAGTACGAAGAACGAGCTGCTTCTAAGAACCACTAAAAAGAACGCGGCTCTGAGAACGAGGCAATTATAAGAACCAGTGAGGTGCACGCGGTTCTAAGTACAGGCCGGTTCTAATAAATAGTGAAGTGCACGTGGTTCTATGAACGAGCCATTTCTAAAAACCACTGAGGTGCACGCGGTTCTAAGAACGAGCCGGTTCAAAGAACCACTGACAAGAACGCGGTTCTAAGAACGAGCCGGTTCTAAGAACCACTGAGGTGCACGCGGTTCTATGAACGAGCCGATTCTAAGAACCAGTGAGGTGCACGCGGTTCTAAGAACGAGCCGGTTCTAAGAACCAGTGAAGTGCACGCGGTTGTAAGAGCGAGCCAGTTCTAAGAAACAGTGATGTGCACGCGGTTTTAAGAACGAGCTGGTTTTAACAACCACTGACAAGAACGCGGTTCTAAGAACGAGCCGGTTCTAAGAACCACTGAGGAGAACGCGGCTCTAAGAACGACTCGGTTTTAAGAACCACGGAGGTGCACGCGGTTTTAAGAACGACTCGGTTCTAAGAACCACGGAGGTGCACGCGGTTCTAAGAACAAGCCGGTTTTAAGAACCACTGAGGTGCACGCGGTTCGAAGAACGAGCTGCTTCTAAGAACCACTGTGGTGCACCTGGTTTTAAGAACGAGCTGGTTCAAAGAACCACTGAAATGGACGCGGTTCTAAGAACAAACCGGTTCTAAGAACCAGTGAGGTGCACGCGGGTTTAAGAACGAGCCAGTTCTAAGAACCAGTAAGGTGCACGCAGTTTTAAGAACGAGCCGGTTCTGAGAACCACTGAAATGAACGCGATTTTAAGAACGAGCCGGTATAAGAACCAGTGAGATGCACGCGGTTCTAAGAACGAGCCCGTTCGAAGAGCCACTGATGTGCACGCGGTTTTAAGAACGAGCCAGCTCTAAGAACCAGTAAGGTGCACGCGGTTCTAAGAACGAGCCGGTTCTAAGAACCACTGACAAGGTCGCGGTTCTAAGAACGAGCCGGTTCTAAGAACCACTGGCAAGGTCGCGGTTCTAAGAACGACTCGGTTTTAAGAACGAGCCGGTTCTAAGAACCACTAAAATGGACGCGGTTTTAAGAACGACCGGTTCTAAGAACCAGTGGGGTGCACGCGGTTCTAAGAACGAGCCGGTTCAAAGAACCACTGAGGTGCACGCGGTTTTAAGAACGAGCCGGTTATAAGAACCACTGACAAAACCGCGGTTTTAAGAACGAGCCGGTTCTAAGAACCACTGAGGAAAACGCGGTTTTAAGAACGACTCGGTTCTAAGAACCACGGAGGTGTACGCGGTTTTAAGGACAAGCCGATTCTAAGAATCACTGAGGTGCACGCGGTTTGAAAAACGAGCTGCTTCTAAGAACCACTGTACGTGGCTTCTAAGAACCACTGTACGTGGCTTCTAAGAACCACTGCAAGTGGTTTTAAGAACCACTGAAATGGACGGGGTTCTAAGAACGAGCCAGTTCTAAGAACCAGTAAGGTGCACGCGGTTCTAAGAACGAGCCGGTTCTAAGAACCACCGAAAAGGACGCGGTTCTAAAAACGAGCCGGTTCTAAGAACTACTGACAAGGTCGCGGTTCTAAGAACGACTCGGTTTGAAGAACCACTAAAATAGACGCGGTTTTAATAACGAGCCGATTCTAAGAACCACTGAAATGGACGCGGTTCTAAGAACGACCGGTTCTAAGAACCAGTGGGGTGCACGCGATTTTAAGAACGAGCCGGTTCTAAGAATCAGTGGGGTGCACGCGGTTCTAAGAACGAGCCGGTTCTAAGAACCACTGAGGTGCACGCGGTTCTATGAACGAGCCGGCTCTAAGAACCAGTGAGGTGCACGCGGTTCTAAGATCGAGCCGATTCTAAGAACCACTGACAAGGACGCGGTACTAAGAACGAGCCGGTTCTAAGAACCACTGAGGAGAACGCGGTTCTAAGAACGACTCGGTTCTAAGAACCACGGAGGTGTACGCAGTTCTAAGGACGAGCCGATTCTAAGAACCACTGAGGTGCACGCGGTTCGAAAAACGAGCTGCTTCTAAGAACCACTGTACGTCGCTTCTAAGAACCACTGCACGTGGTTTTAAGGACGAGCTGGTTCTAAGAACCACTGAAATAAACGCGGTTCTAAGAACGAGCCAGTTTTAAGAACCAGTAAAGTGCACGCGGTTCTAAAAACGAGCCGGTTCTAAAAACCACTGAAAAGGACGCGGTTCTAAGAATTAGCGGGGTGCACGCGGTTCTAAGAACGAGCCGGTTATAAGAACCACTGACCAGGTCGCGGTTCTAATAACGACTCGGTTTGAAAAACCACTAAAATGGACGCGGTTCTAAGAACGAGCCGGTTCTAAGAACCACTGAAATGGACGCGGTTCTAAGAACGACCGGTTCTAAAAACCAATGGGGTGCACGCGGTTCTAAGAACGAGCCGGTTCTAAGAACCAGTGGGGTGCACGCGGTTTTAAGAACGAGCCGGTTCTAAGAACCAGTGCGGTGCACGCGGTTCTAAGAACGAGCCAGTTCTAAGAACCAGTAAGGTGCACGCGGTTCTAAGAACGAGCCGGTTCTAAGAACCACCGAAAAGGACGCGGTTCTAAGAACGAGGTGATTAAGATCAGATAAACAAAGAACGAGCCGGTTCTAAGAACCACTGAGGAGAACGCGGTTCTAAAAACGAGCCGGTTCTAAGAACCAGTGAGGTGCATACACGCGGTTCTAAAAAAGAGCCGATTCTAAGAGGCGCTAAAAAGGACGCGGTTATAAGAACGAACCGGTTCTATAAACCAGTGAGGTGCACGCGGTTGTAAAAACGAGCTGGTTCTAAGAACCACTGAAAAAGACGCTGTTTTAAGAACGAGCCGGTTCTAAGAATTAGTGAGGTGCACATGGTTTTAAGAATAAGCCGGTTCTAAGAACCACTAAGATGCACATGGTTTTAAGAACAGGACGGTTCTAAGAGACACTAAAATGAACGCGGTTCTGGGAACGAGCCGGTCCTAATAAATAGTAAGGTGCACGCGGTTTTGAGAACAAGCCGGTTCTAAGAGCCCCTGAAAATAACGCTGTTATAAGAACGAGCCGGTTCTAAGAGCCACTGATAAGAACGCGGTTCTAAGAATGAGCCGGTTTTAAGAACCAGTGAGATGCACGTGTTTCTAAGAACGAACCGGTTCTAAGAATCACTGGAAAGGACGCGGTTCTAAGAACAAGTCAACTCTAAGAACCCTTGAGATGCACGCGGTTCTAAGAACCTCTGAAAAGGACGCGGTTCTAAGAACCTCTGAAAAGGACGTGGTTCTAAGAACCTCTGAAACGGAAGCGGTTCTAAGAACACGCCGGTCCTAAGAACCAGTGAAGTGCACGCGGTTCTAAGAACGAGCCGGTCTAAGAGCCACTGAAAAAAACGCGGTTTTAAGAACGAGCCGGTGCTAAAAACCAGTGAGATGCACGCGGTTCTAAGAACGAGCCGGTTCTAAGAGCCACTGAAAATGACGCGGTTCTGAGAACAAGCCGGTTCTAAGAACCACTGAAAAGGACGCGGTTTTAAGAACGAGCCGGTTCTAAGAACCACTGAGAAGAACGCGGTTCTAAGAACGAGCCGGTTCTAAGAACTACTGAGGAGAACGCGGTTCTAGGAACAAGCCGGTTCTAAGAACCACTGAGCCGATTCTAAGAACAGGTGAGATGCACGCGGTTCTAAGAACGAGCTTGTTCTAAGAACGAGCCGGTTCTAAGAACCACTAAGATGCACATTGTTTTGAAGAACGAGTCGGTTCTAAGATCTACTGAAAATGACGCGGTTCTAACAACCAGTAAGGTGCACGCGGTTCCAAGAACGAGCCGGTTCTAAGAGCCACTGAAAAGGACGCGGTTCTAAGAACAGGCCGGTTCTAATAAATAGTGAGGTGCATGCGGTTCTGAGAACGAGCTGGTTCTAAGAACCACTGAAAATGACGCAGTTCTAAAAACGAGCCGGTTCTAGGAACCACTGAGAAAGATGCGGTTCCATGAACGCGCCGTTTCTAAGAACGAAAGGACGCGGTTTTAAAAACGAGCCGGTTTTAAGAGCCACTTGTTCTAAGAACCAGTAGCTATGTTACAGAAATAATCGGCTGTATTGTCGTAGCAGAATATCAAATATTCTATACATATAATATGAAGTCTGTCGAACTACGTGCAACTACGATTGCAGCTCTACACACATACGAGGGCGAAACAAAAAGTTCTGATACATATATATTAAAAAATAGTTATTTAATCTTCCGCTGCAATGCACCAAACCTTTTTACGGCGTCTTGCAGAATTGAAGTAAGCTGCTGCTGCAAAGCGTTTTCTATCTCTTCTATAGCCCCGCAACGGTCGTCCTGGAAACGTTTCGGCATGAGTATGGTAAAAAAGTCTCTAATTCACAGATAATTTCATTTATCACCAGCTATGACTAACCAGGCCTGAAAGGAGTATCTGCGCCCATGTCGTCATCTTACCAATCGCTACAGTGTTCACGGATTTAATCATCTATCATGCCGGTCTGCTGAACTTCATGAACCCAAAGAGAACTGCAAATGCTGTCGTTGTGGCGGTCCATGTCCCTTGTTTCACCTACTCGATTGTAATGAATCCGAGGCCATCAAACCAACCCAACAATTTTTACTATGTTTGTCACACATATTATGTTTGTATTTACATACTCAAACAAGGCGCATTTTAGAAATAACTAAATTACTACCATTTACCGACTCCGGGGCGCCTCTAAAATGGAGGGAGAGAATCCTTCTGGTGAACCGAAGTTTTCGCCCCGATCTCGACCTCCGTCTGGCGACAAATAACAACACATTTGTCGCAGGGCTCCGAACCACAAGACGTCGCCAACCGGGTTTCAGAACTTTCCCGACCAGAGGAAACGACACCCTTATTTTTCGAGTGGAGCCCGGCGTACCCTAAGACTGAGTGGTGACTGATACCCTTAAACCCGTCTTAGCCAGTCCTGATGCTGTTTAGTCTCGCAGTCATGCTAACTAAGCAGGCAAATATACGCAAAGTTCACGCCCTAAGAGCAACTTTAAGTCTTTCCCCTTAGCTTCAGTACGTTATGCGGGTCTAAAGTCATCAAGAGAGTGTCTAATGCTACTGAAGTAAATGCGCAACAACAAATATCGATGAGAATTTTTTAAACCGATTTCCTGGATTTCACCGTGATCGAACAACGCCTGCGTTGAGCTCAGCGGTGTATCATTGTATACCGAATAGTCAGAACTCCTAGTAAGAACGACTGCTTGGGATCTAAAAGCGAAACATTGTTAGGGGTGCGAGTGTACACAACGCGCAAGAAAGCAAAGATGCTACAAGATAAATGGACCGGTAGAAGGGAGAAGTCACCTGCAGTACCGCCCATATTTGACTGGTCACGCGTTTGGGCGCCCAACGTTGTTCAACACGACACGAAAACTTCTTAGAACACACAATTTTGAGGTGTTTAGCATGGGCCGATCAGCGCATTCCATGTACATTTCTGATGGAGGAACTCCTGCCGCCTCGAACACACAGCTAAGGGACATCTACAAGAAAATGCCAGAGTCCCACACCAATTGGTGGGGCGCACCAGCAGGAACATTCTTGCGGCAAACATAGTCACGAACCTTCTATTTATCACGCCCCCCCCCCCCCCCCGACCCTGGAGAAAAAGCAAGTCGCCAGATCCCCTCCTCAATCCCTTCCCTGCCTTCTCACATATCCCTTACGACTGTTGAGAATAACGTGCAAGCAGTTTTCAGTTGGAAAGAAGGACGGACAGACAATTGATTCGAGTTGGTTCAAGTCGTTTACTACCGGGCCACATTTGCATACGAGCTTCCTGCAGAGCTGTTCTCGTGTGCGTAGCGCAGTTTCCAGTTACTTCTCTACAAAAGATTTAAAGAGGTTTGTCAAACGTGTCCGTTCACAAACGAGTGGGCGTCGTTGTGAAGGCATCCGTCATCATTAGAGGACGGGGGAGCAACAGTGAGAGAGATAGAGAGACCATACCGTAGGGAGGCTATACGTACCTGTGCAGTAATCAATCTTCCACAATGGGCAAAGCACGAAACGTTTAAGCATAGCGCGCCGCCATGTGACAGCTTTGTTTGCTCGCTAAGCGTTCTTAGCACTTTCGCTTGCAATTTTGGTTTCCATAAACACTCTGGGTTATCTAGCCAGCTAGCTGGACAAGATACTGTCCTAATATTTTTTCCCTATAATAAATCACCGAATGCTGTTGTCGGCCAACCGGCATTCCAACCGCCTAAACGGAAGATATCTCCGAATGTGACTTGGCGAATGCGACATGGCACACCAGCAAAAACTATTTCAGGGATATATTTTCTCTTTCACGTATGTATATGCGCTTCCGGGTAAAACATATGTTACCTTCCATCATAGTTCACTTTAAGTCTGTACTCATAATAGTAGACCCTAACAACTGTACTACATCACAATAGTAGGCCATACTAAAAATGTTTACCAACAATTGAGACGCAATTAAATTAGCCTCAAAAACACGACCAGACACTTGAAACGATACGTCCCATTATCAACCCTACAAAGAAGTGAAATTGGAAACACGCGCGGATACGTGATCTCAGCTCACTCACATCCGTTCTATTTGCAGGTGTCTGATATCAAACACACAACACGGAGAAAAGTCTAGTAAAATGTTTTTGTTGTCAGTCAGCTAGTGACATTGTTCAGTGGAAGAGCTAACCTCAAGTTCTGAGAAATGTGTACCATGCCAGAGAGAGCCGCCCTAAAGTGTTGTTTTGCTTGAGCTTGGCCATAGTCAACTGTCTATATAATCGGATAAGGACGAGATGTTTCTCTACGGGAGCGATAGAAGGGAAATAGTGGACGAGGCGACGAGGAAAGCGGTTTGCATGATGTTCCATCGCGAACATAGCGTGCCAGTTAAAACGGTGGTTTGCGTGCAATTTTTCTTACGCTGAAAAACCGAACTTGTGGTGGCTCAACGATTGTTATAAAAGAAGAGGTTTAACTGCCCAACGGCACGTTGAATGAACGTTCTAACAGCGCCCGCTGAGGCTTACGCAAAGGCTGTTGGCGATCATTTCATTCTCATGTACGACACTGCCAGGCATAGCGCGTACCGCTGCATTTGCTCGGGAATAGAATCAGCCGAATAAAGCAGCCAGCATGTTCTCCTCACTTGTTTGAACCAGAACTCCAACTCCAGCAACACTTTTGGAGCTAATGACTGGTATAAGCGAGGAGTGGAATAATACCTCACGACGAGTTCATGAGATCAATGCTGAATTGCATGATCGTCGGTTTTATGTAGGTACTATACAATATTATATTAAATACATTTTGCAGTTAGAGTGAATAGTTGAACTCTAGATTTGTCCTAAAACAAAATGTGCTTTCACCGTGCCCTTTCTGAGATATTTTACTTGATAATATAAAGTCGTTCTTATAAGCAAATTTAACGCAACATTCTGATCGTGTTAGTTAAAACGAACTTTGCTGTTATTCGAACGGTGTCATTTGAATCATTATTGCTTATACAGCGTTACTATTATAAGATTATTATGAAATATGCATAAAATCAAATGTGATATTTAATGCATTTTTTGTCCTTGGCACTGGACCTGGACGCTAGATACGCTTTGCGACGGATTTTTTAAATGTCGCTACAGCGTAATCTTTTATCATGTAACAGGAAAAAAAAGAAAGAGATAAAAAAGAAATTCTCGCACCAGGTATGCGGATATGTGCGCATTCGTAAGTGTGTCGGACGCGAGGCCGCTCCCTGTATACATGCATAATATAAAATACATGTATGTCGGAATAGCTCAACTTTTGCTCAAATACCAACGGCTATCTTGAAGCTGTTAATCAGATTTTGGGTTCCTGGGCGGTAGGCCTGGACTCCTGGACGACATGAGCTATTACGCTACGGGAGAAAGATAATACACATTTTGTTCCACTACCGCTCTCGTCGGCGCTACTTCTACCATAGCAAATTCTGTTACTTCAGCAGATTTTGGCAAATCCTACTCTTCTTTCTGATATCGTTGCTGCTGTTGCTATTGTTGTTGTTGCTGCTGTTGCTGTTGTTGCTATTGTCGTTGTTGCCGCGATTGCTGTTGCTATTGTTGTTGTTGTTATTGCTGCTGCTGTTGCTGTTGTTGTTGTTGCTATTATTGTTGTTATTGCTGCTGTTGTTGTTGCCGTTGGTAATGGAGAGCATTTTGTGTGACGACGCACGCACAAGTAAAAGTCGGAACGATAAGCGATATACGCGATGGAGAAGTGAAAGTCCACGCAGCGCAGGTGACGGGTCTGTGCTGCGCGACGCAAATGTAGCCAGCCTTGCAGACGAGCGATGTATTCTAATAATACAATGAAGTTCGGCGGTTGTGTGTTCTTGTCGTGTGACGCGTGTATCAGGTCGAAGACGAAGTCACCTCGACGCATTGGCCGCCGCCGCTGCCGCCGAAATCGGTACCAGGCCAGCCGGTGCAAACGCTTCGACTGCATCGGCGTCGACTTCACGACGCTCGGTCGGTGAAGGCAGTCGAAGTCAGCAACGCCAGACCCCCAAACGACTTACTGCGTCCTTCCTTGTCGTCGGCAGCAGTGTCGTCACTTTACTCCATCTACGACGAACAATCCAAGTGGCTGATGACTTCGAGAAAGTCGACGATTTCAGAGCCGCAGCAATCTCTCCATCCCCACCTACCTAGCCAGCCAGCCAGCCTGCCACCCCGTAGATACATACGTACATACCTACAGACTCGGTGGTGGGGTTCGTACGTTCAGCGGACCTAGTGCTCCCCTCCCTCCCCCAGGGAAGGAGCAGCCAACATGTCGTCACAATGAAGTCACGCCAAAATGGTACAAAATAGTCTCTTCTACTTATTTCTAGCGTCGTCGCCTCCCGCCAACCTCCAGCCGGATCAGCGCTCTGAAGAGGCGAATGGCGGGAGCAAGAACGGCGACGGAAGCGGCGGTGGTGGTGGCGGCAACGGGAATGGCATGTGGGAATTGCCTTCCCAGAAACGTTTGGCTGCGGAACGCGACTGCGAACGGAGCGCGCCAAAATCTATTTGAGGCCCTGTGCTGGCTGATTGGCGTGTCGTCACATAGAAACGCACTCATGTGCACACATGCCCGGAAGAAAGGCGGTCGCGCCGAACGGAGGGTCAGATAGGTAGGTAGGTCAAATAAATAGACAGACAGAGCGCCACAGCGAATATAACTCCCCGGTATGAAGAGTAGCAACGCAGTTCGCCGTATGCATGGCTCAGCGGGCTGAGAAGAATCGGTTTAGCCTGTAGATCCGACAGACTCTAAACGTACCAACATCTCTATCTTTCTCTCTCTCTCTTTTGCCAATGTGTAAGGCAGCGTCGACAGATACGATGAGGTTGACAACCTCGTTCAAACGGAGGTCGTACCGGTCGCTTTGAAAATGCTCATAAATGTCTATCAAATTAGGCTTAACACCTTTCGATACCTCGCCCGGCCAAGGACGCTTGTGCCGCCACTGCACAAGATATGTGTTCCTCTTTACTTTCGAAGGGCGGACTTTGCAATGTTTTGTATATATATATATATATATATATATGTGATCCGTTAGGTGCTTGCCCCTTCTTCTATTGGCCCATAATACTGCTCCATAGATATCTCGGCCATTATAGAGTGAAGCTTAAGGGGGACGTGTGTTTAGTAGGTTGGGTTCATCCAGCCGCTGGAATCGAGTCCCACGCGGCTCATTCGTAGCAACTGTGCGTAATTGCAATCACCCTTCTCTACGAAAACGATATCTATAAGAATATAATATATTACTATTTCTATACAGGGTGCACTTAAACTAAGATTTAAGGGGTGTGGATCTTGTAGTTCATAAACAAAAAATCATTTTTCATAGTGGAATGGGGGGGGGTTGAAATGTCATGCTTAGGAGTGAGAGTGAAACTACTGTTAGCTGTTATACTGATGTGGATGGTCGGACCTACCATCTACTATACAGATGTGGATAGTTTATTCGCAAGAGACGCGTGCGGGTGAAGACAATGTTTGGAGGATAACCGATTCATGCCATCGCGTTCGGCAGAATCTTCTCATTGAGAAGGTTCGCAAAAATTATGGTTCTGGGATATCCATATTTTTATTTTGTGTCTGGGCGACATACACTATATATATATTTTGATTCTAACCGTGCACTTCACCGTGTAGAACACCAGCTGCTACTCAAGGAAGCCCTCTAGACGCTCTGTTGAGGTCACTTTTCGCTTTGGGCATCAAGTCATCATTATAACATGCCGCGAGCAGCTGACTGTATAATTGTATAATTTATATAATTATCTATGTTATATGCATACTCAATATGAGTAAAATAAATATGATGATGATCAAGTCATCGTTATATACTCGCATACCAGACGGAGCATCTTATAAATTGTATGCGCATGACTTAAATGTTTATGCAAATGTTAAACAGGACGATGACTGTGAACTACTGCACTCCAACCTAGATAATGTATCTCGTTGGGCCGTTGGAAACGGCATGGCATTTTCCTTCTGAAAACGTGCAGCCCTAGAGGTTGGCCACCTAAACCACACCTCTGCTCTTAACGGGGAATCCCGAGGCTTGTTTTATAAGCTATTTGGTGCAATCGTATCAAACATCTTTAAGTTTAGAGAAAATCCCGTTATATACTTACCAATCGTTTAGGGCAGTTATAATGAACGACGTTAGCTACTATGTGAAACTGCGCAATGCACGTATCGTACCAAAGAGCGCCTTTCTGCTGTATGGGTGCCTGATCAATCACATGATAGTGATTTTTTTGAGAAATGTTTTACCGGCTTGCCGTCGATTCATAAGACTTGCTTGTGAATGCTGTCAATGCGTACTCACTCGCCTGCAATTGTTTTACCGTGTAATTTGTTGATATCCTTTGGGCAGCCTTAAATAGAGAAGCCAACTATCGTAAAGTGAATTATCACCGCTGGCGAAGAGAATCAGTCTCATAAATATTTTAAATAATAACCTGAGGAAGAGGCAGAACTTCCTCTAATAAAACGTATTACACCAACGAATATTGTAAATAACTATTGTAGTTGCTTAATTTTATTCTATTGTAGCTTCCAAACTACTGTACTGTTCTCCAATCTGGGAACCGTTTCTGAAAAGATATGCTCGAAAACGTGCATACACATTATATGTGGAGGTTTCGTTGGGGGGTGTTCCTTTAACAACGAAAACATTGTTCTGCCAACGGATAAGCAAAATTGGGCTTCGTTGCAAAGGAGCTAACGCCCGTCACGCTCATGGCGAGTTCTTTTCAAACATTGTCTTCTCTGACGAGAACATTTTAATCTGCGAACAGGGCAAACCGATCAAGCACGGCTACAGCAAGGACGTATCCAATGACTTACAATTTCAAGAGATGGTTTCAAGTATGGTGGTGCAAGTATGATGGTGTGAGCCTGGATAACCAATAACGGGCGCATGCCGCTCATTTTTATCCTCTATGAAGCCCAAATGGACGCGCCAAAGAACCGCCAGCTAATTTATCTTGTGCCATTGGCCAAAGAGCATTTCAAGGTTTAAGCGACGGTTTACGTTTCAGCGGAACTCGGCGCCTTCTTATAAGAGCAAACCAATTCAGGATTGACTCGGGGTTTACACACCGGCATTTATTACATCCGAAGAATGTACACTGTACTCGCCGGAAATTAACTCGCTTGACTATTGGGGGAGTCTTGACGCCAATGCCTGCACTGTCAGATACAGATTCGTCAGTGCCCCGCACCAAGCTTTTGTGAGAGAATGGGATAGATATCACGACAGGCCATTCGCGATTCGTGCAAGGTCGTCTTTGGCGGACGTTAAGCTGTGGTTCGGGCCAATGAGGGTCATATTAAAAACGAATGTACTAGGTTTATTTAATAAGTACCGACTTTGATTAATTTTGTCGCCGTGAAGGTATTTTGATATGTTTTACCCAGCAGCGCCATCCATCAGCTTACCCAACACACATGCCAGTTCGCGCGCCAATCGATGGCTGCTTTCATTGTTTTAGCTTAATTTAAAAAACTGAAGAAAACGAGATGCGATGCTTCTTTGGGAGTTGAAAATGGAGAAACAACAAATCCACGTTAAATTCCGTGTTAAAAAAAAGTGTTCTAAAATGGTGGAAATGTTATAAACTGCTTATGGAGACAAAGCGATGTCCAAAATCTCTGTGCATACATGATGTCGCGACGGATGTAAGGGAATCGGGAAAGAACCGAGAAAGAAATCGGGAAGTCAACGTCAATAAAATAAGAAAACATTGAAAGCGTTCGTTATCGTACTCATAAATCGCCGAATCACTATCAGGGGAAGAACTGGTGATATCTTCTGGATCAGATAGCATGCGGAATTCCGAAGTCACGATGACGTTCTAACTGGGTTCCAATGAACATATAAGTCAGATAATATAATCTTCTAGGTTTGGCTACCATATCTGAGTAAACATGTACAAACACATCTTCAGCGTATTAAGACAAAATTTTGACATAATCTTGTTGAAAGGCCTGAGCCTCAGATGTATGCAGATGTATCCTCGTTGTATGTTGCTACAGCAGAATGTGTAAGTAATGTCTCTCGACGAAATCCAAGGAGTGCTTTCTATAAGCACTTTACATAAATGGTAATACAGTGGTTAATGATTGTCACAAAAACTTCAAAACAGCAATTGGTGCGTTTGTTAGAACGCCGAACACTACACGAGGCAACAAACCTGCAAATACAACTCAAAAACGAAGTGGACCACTAGTACATCAACACAATTTACAACATTTATGACTAAAACATGTAGATAAATACTATCAAATCTGAGTGTGTCCACGTATACGAAACACAAGAGTTCTAATACCAAATAAACCTAGATCACACGCCTGATTCCGACTGTGAAATTAACAGCCACGGTCTTTACTTGCGAAAGAAGAGGTGTTTCGTAGTGAAGCATCTTACGTGTTTGGTAGTGTGTGTATATATATATGTATATATATATATATATATATATATATATATATATATATATATATATATATATATATAAATATAGGCCTCTGCAACAGGGCCACCGAGTTTATACAGTCGACACTGAAGAACGTTATAGCACTTGGGCTCCAACCTCTATTGATTGTTGCCCCGCACTTTCTGGACATCACCAAACTACACAAAGACGCAGCACCTGGAGATAGAACACCGATCAGCACGATGCTCAGTGGTACTGTGTCCAAACTTGTAATGTTGTCATGATTGGATGAACTGAGGGCTACCCATGAAATGCCCGCTCTTGAAAACCTGACTTTAGACGTAAAGCATAACAATATGTTACCCCAGACTGTCCAGCAGCTGTTCGAAGCGAAGCGGATATCAATGAAAATGATAACGGTTTATTTTAAGTTTGTCATTCCCTTAAGAGAAACGCCTGGCAGCAAGAAAACAGTTAACTAAGTTTAAAGACGATATTAACGCAGATGTTGCAGGACAAAACAGTAGACCATCTTTGTTTGTTCTCTGAAGAAAACATATTCACTGTGATTGCAAAAAGCAATCGCAGAAACGGCCGCTCGCTTGTCCAGGTGCTTTGTCCAGGTAATTACGGTGCTCTAAGTCTTCTATTAATTTGGACTCATTGCACATTTGCAGCACCAGCGTAGACGAGGCAGTTTTTGATAAACCAAGCGCTCTTTTAAGAAACATAGTTTTAATCTTGTCGATATTCTCGAGGTTGTCTAATGTTAACTTGGAGGATATAGGTCTGAGGCAATATGATACTGTGGAAAAAATCTTGAGCTTAAATACAGTGAGTACAGTCTTAAGGTCAACTTGCCAGAGATCCCTCAACATCATGGTTAAGGACACCGACTTCACTCTAATTTCTTTAATATGTTTAGTAAAAGACAGTTTGGGCGTCAGTGTTACTCCCAAGTATCTGAAGTTGTTGACCAACTCTAGTGCATGCCCACTTATCGTTATGTTATAGTCATCTTGAGCATATGCTCCTCCTCTGCTAAAACGCATCACTTTTGTTTTCGATTTCGTTGATGTTCAGCTTATTTTCGCAGCACCATCGTGCAGCCTTATTCAAGTAAACTTGGAGGTGCTGTCTCGATTTTCCCATAATAACTAAGTCGTCTGCATAAAACACGTGGTGAGGTTTTACTTCTCAGAGGCACTTTCCAAGGCCAGCTGCGTACAGTATGAATAAAAATGGGCTAGCTGTATCACCCTGTGGCACGCCAATTGTTTGAGAGACCTCCTTGGCAATTGCGTGAGCTCCGTTTAAAATTGTGATACGTTGGCCGGCTAAAATATCTCGGATAAGGTTATACATTCGACCTTTAAAATTAAAATCTTCACGCATAGTGAGTAAAAGCCGATCTCTTGGTACTGCATCAAAAGCTGTTTTAAAATCAATAAAAGCCGCGTAAGTCACATCTTGTTTTCGAGTCTCTAGGTGTTCTATTACATCCGTAAGTGCTGCTTCAGCCGAACGCCCTGGAAGAAATTAATTTTGCTCTGCCGGTAAATCTTTGAAACATTCTAGAAAGAGCCTTTTAGCAAAGAGCGATGTAAGAACCTTGTACACTACGCTGGTTAATGCTATGCCGTTTGTTTTCTGGCTTTGTATTATCTCCCTTTCCCTTGAAAATTGGTTGCAGAGGACTTTTTCTCCACTGGTTTGGGATTGCACCCTGTCTAAGACAGCTGTTGTACATTACTGTGAGGGCAGAGACGGTTGTTCTATTGGAAAAAAAATACTTTAACGAGTTTCTCAATTCCCCCATGTCGCTTTCTAAATATACTTTAAAGACCCTGTATATACTCCTCTATATTTGTTATGTATGATATTCGTTCAACGTTCGAACCGTGACTCACAGTTAGTGAAGTTCTCACTCACAGTTACTACGGCGTTACTCGGCTTGACTAGATCACGGCTTGACTTGGCAGTGGCTCAGTTAGATCGACCATACATTGCGCTTCGTTCAAGACTAAACATTGTTCAAATAGGAAAACCTGAGGTGCCACTCAGTACATTAGTCTAATGGCCAAGTCGTGACACGGCTCTCGTAACTTCAATTTAGACGATGAAACCGTTTAGACGACTGGCTGATCCGCGTGCGTGCACGCGCCTAGATTTGGGGCCGGCTCGACAATTTGTAAAACAGTCATCTTGTCATGATGACATATATATATATATATATATATATATATATAGTGTATACTTGATGTATAAATATACAAGGCTTTGCGAACGAACGCCCCTGCCCAGATAGTTGTGCCTGCTAGCCTGGACAAGGCGAACTGATGCGCGGATGCACATACTGATGTCGATGAGATAATATCCCGATGACTGCCTCTTGACCCAGCTTCGCCTCGCTTAAGTCCAGGTTTCAAGGTGTCTGCACCTCGCTAACGTAAGAAGAGATCATGACGGACCTATCAAACTTCGGCATCGCAGGTGGTCGAAGACTGTTCGTTTCTTCTGAGGATCAAAAAAGTGTCTATGCCAAAAGTGATCCTGACTTTCGACCGTCAACTACCGGCTTTAATGTTATTGGGCTATCGATCGCCCGCGGTGGTTCTGGACTCCGGCCAACCCAGTCTCTGCTTCAACTCTTTCAGTGTCGGTCTCATTGAGGTGAACTACTCTTTCCCTAAGGCTTGTCGTAACTCCCGCAAACAGGGTCACCTACCTGTCCACGCTTTAAGCTTGCCCAAATGCCCAGGTCACTTGGAGGGGGACGCCACAATGCCAAGTCACCCGACTGTCCGCGAATATTGGGTCTTAGAGAAAGGAATTGGATTCCGATGAAAGGCAGAACCTTCTACCAGGTCCGTGCCGCCCATCCGGATGCATCTATCAACAAAGGTCTGACAGCGCCTGCAATCTTTCTACAGGGCTCAAATGTCGTTGGCTCAACTTCTCCCCCTCCGGAGGGGTTACCATGCGAGGCACTGCGGCTGGTAGGGACGCCAATCCTCAGCTTCCGCTGAGCCGGCCAAGAGCAGCGTCCAAACAGCATCCTCGAGCCAAGCCACGAACGAGAGGCACGATTACTCGTCTCCGGAGATCTCGCAAGACTGTGTGTGACTCACATGTCGTTCAGGTTGGTTCGGGACTTGATATCTAGAGTCTAAGTTGGCGAAAATAGTAACGTTGGTCACGAATGCGTTAGAGTCTTTACTGGCGATTCTGTCGATTGCTAGCGGCCTCAGGCAATCATAAAGACGGATGACCACAACGTTTACGTGACAGTGACAGGACCTACATAGATCATTACGACTCTAATCTCGACATATCTGGAGCACATACAGGCCTTCCATAAAAGTGGGAAGCTAGTACGCATTCTACCCAAAGTGGTCAGCAAGTCGGTGGCTGAGGGCTTGTCAGAGGTATGCTTAAGGGTTGCCCTGGACAACAACGACGCTACCTGCTTTGGGCTGCTCTCCTTTGCTGCTTTGTTGCCAGTCGTGTTGAGGTTTCTGATAGGCTGCAGAGATGCACGCTCTCTGGAAATGGTCATCAGGGAGTTTCTTGGTGGAGTTCCAACGCGGCGTTCCTCTAACAGATTTTGCTATTCGGGCTACCGCGGGTGAGCCGGGCGCTGGTGCTGAGCGGAACCGATCGATTACGAGGGCCGTTGGCTTAGAGTGGTCCATCGCACTTGGTCTTACCCTCGGTACCGCTTACCTTGGCTGTAGGGATTTGTCTGCACGATGTGCGAGAACTTTGGGTCGCCACCTCAGTTCGACAATTGATGCAGAGAAAAACTCGAGGTTGGTTTTAACCG